>JAVRQT010000023.1:0-607176 GCA_035926095.1 Elasticomyces elasticus
TTAGACTTAGAGGTAAGTATTAAGGTACGGTTAGTACGTTAGTATAGAGTAATACTTCTCTAGTTACTAATAAGTAGCTCTACTAGAATTGTCCTAGGTATATAAAGACCTTTTAGTTAGATTATAACATAAGTTAAACACGAACACCTATATATAGAAGCTATTATAATATATATAAAGGAGATTCGTATCTCTATATATCGTTCGACCGTTCGACTATTCGACTAGTCGGTTAGTCGACTAGTTAGTTTAACCGCGCCTAAGGTAGCTTAGTCGAGTACGTAACTTCCCTAGATCCTTAATTAGTTATTATCGTACCTTTTTACCGCTAACTATAATTATTAAACGTATATCCGTAATAATCTACTTAGTAGCTAGATTAAATAGTATAGCCTTAGTATTAGATAAAAAAAAGAAGCTACTAAAAAGACCCTTAAAGTACCTTCTCTTAAAGATTCCGGCGTACTAGTACTTTTAAGGAAACTCTTAAGTAAAAGACTCTAAAGCTTAGATAAATAGCTAAGTAAGATACTATTAAGCCTAAGTAGTTATATATAATAAGTAATATAGATAAAGAGGCGTCTAAGTAGCTTTACCTTAAAGATTCCGGCGTACTAGTACTTTTAAAAAAATTATTAAATAAAAGAACTTAAGGATATATTAGATAGCTAAGTAAGATAGCTACTAACTTTAGATAGTTTTAAGAAGTAAGTAATCTCCTTTAAAAAAGCCGCTAGATAACTTTCCTTTAAAGGTTCTAGTATACTAGTACTTTTAAGAAAACTCTTAAAGTAGAGGAGATAAAGCCTTATTAGATAGCTAGATAAGATACTACTAACTATAATTAGTACTATAAAGTAAGCTAGATATTATAACTCTATTATAGGAGCGTCTAAATAACTTTCCCTTAAAGATTCTAGCGTATTTATATCTCTAAGGTAACTCTTAAAGCCAAAGGAGTTAGAGCTTTATTAGTAATCTAGATAAGACGTAGTTAGCTATAAGTAATACTAAGAAGTAACCTCGATATAAGAAGGCTAATTAGAAGAGGCTTAAGAGACTTTTCTCTAAATATTCCGGTATACTAGTATTTCTAGCTAAAAGAATAAGATAAAGAAGGTAGAGATTTACTATCTAGTATAGATAGACGCTACTAGTTCTAAAGAAGTAACCTTAAAGTAAACTTTATATATTAAGAACTAAGAGTAAAGCTTTTCTAAAGATACTCTCTTAAAAACTCTAATATACTAGTAAGTTTAATATTCTCGATAGAAGATAATTAAGCTCTAAGAAATAGTTAAGTTAGAGGCTACTAAGTACTTAATAATACTAGGAGAGATATCTTATATAAGAAAAGCTAATAAAGAGCTAACTAAGAGACTTAGCCTTAAATATTCCGACGTACTAGTATTATCTAGAAAAACTCCTAGGTTTAAGAAGATCGAGCTCTATTAGATTAGAGAGAACGCTACTAGATTAGTCTTAGACTTTAACTTAGTAGGCTCCTAATTCTCCTAAGAGAGGATAGTACTTAAGGGTATATTTTCTAGACTTATCTTTCTTAAGGGTCTTTCTCTTACTTAATTATCTTAATCTCTAAGAATTACCTTTAACTATCCTTATAATCTACTCCTACGCTAGATCTAATTCGATAAATAATAGGCTAACTATAAAGGAAGAATCGTAATCCTATAACGTACCTTTCTAATAAAGTTCTAGTATACTAGTACTACTAAGGAAATCCTTAAGAAATATCGATAGATAGATCTCTTCTTTAATACTTTTCTAAGATTCCTCTATCGTTTCTAAGCTACTACCGATCGACGGCAAGGTAAGGTAAGCTAAGACGGATCGGGAAAAAATCGAGAAAAAAGCGTCGCCGGAATTTTTACGGAAACGGTCGAAAATTACGATCGATCGTTATAGTAGGCTAAGGTATACTATATAGTTAAGAATTTAGTAGTATCTATCTACCTAAAGACTTACGATAAGCTAGTAGTAGTTCTATCGAGGCGCTATATAGAGTAGAGCTAGAGGCTAGAGGACTACTAAACTAGAGTAGAATCTATAGCTAACTACTAGTAGGAGGCGTAACCTATAGCTAGAAGTTAGAAAGAATAGGCGTAGAAGCTAACGGATCTATACGTAAAGGACGTAAAGACGTTTCGAAAGTATTAGAGTTACGACTACGAGGTAGCTAAGAAGGAGTCGTATCTAGATTAAAGAAGTTATCTAGACTACTAGAACTACGACTATAAGTCGTAGGACTAGTAGACTTAAGGTATACCCTATAAAGAAGCCTATAAAGATTAGTACTAATAGTCCTAGAAGCTTTAGAAGTTCTACTAGTCTATAGAGTAGTAGTCGTACTAGTTAGGTAGGCGTAAGTAGTATCTAATATATCTAACTATCTATAGAAGTCTTTATCTACCGCCTACTAACGATAAGGTACTAATATTATAGAAGTATTTATAGAAGAGCCGTTAAATAGTCTAGAAGAACGAGTTATAGGACGAGTATATAGTATACCTTAGAGACGTTAGAACGAAGGTTTATTTAGAGTAGGCGCTAAAGTATATAGTAGAGCTAGACCTAATCGTAACCCTTTATAGTAAGTTATAATCTAGCTAGTATACGCGTTCGTACGCTATATTAGCTATCGTAACGTAAGCTCGTTATCGTTATTAGAATCGAGGTTCTAAGGACGTCGAGGAGATATAGTATATATTTAAATTAAGTATAAAAGCTTAAAGTCTAGAGATTATAAGGAGAACTACTAGAAGTAATATAGGTAAAGTTATTAATATTATAATAAAGAAGTACTAAAGAAGAAGATATTAGTATCTTATAATTACGCGTATACGTATTAAATAAAGCGCGTATCTATATCTAGTAGTTATATACTCTCTATAAGTAAAGAAACGTAACTAAGTTATAGAAAAGCGTTAATACGTATATAGTAAGCTATAGAAGCGCGTATAGAGAGCTATAAGTAAGCGATTACGTACGTATAATAAGAGAGAAACGTATAGCCTAGAGACTAGGCTATTTAAAGAAGAAGGTAGTATAAGGAGTACCTCCTAATACTACTACTAGGGCCTTACCTAGAGTACTACTAGAAGTAGGACTTAGTACTTCTACGCTCTCTTTCTATTTATAGCTCTTACCTCCTTTTAGTTCTCTATATATTTAAGTATCTACTACTCTTATCTACTATATTAAGTCCCTATCTATTATTACCTTATACTTATAGCTAGCTTACTATATAAGGCTTTAGCTTAAATACTAGTAAGAGGATTAATCTACTACGTTAGATTAGTAATCTACTAGGTCTATAACTAACGCTTAAAAGCGTTATAATTAACTACTATCTATAGTACTAATAGCTATCGATTACTATAGCCTATAAGTAGCTTATTACTAAGTAGAATCTTCTATTAACTAGTATAGATACTATCTACCTTCTCTATAAGCTTATAAGCTATCTACTACTAGTTAGTAGTTAGTATAGGTAGCTCTAGTTTAGTTAGTAGAGTAGTACGATAAGGGGTAGTAGTAGTAGCTAGCTAAGTAGCTACTATTTAAATAGTACGTTATATAGCTAATTAACTAAGTACTTAAACCTTAGCTATAGTCTTAGTATATAACGCTACTTAATTATACGGTATTAGCTACCTCTAAAAAGCTAATTTAGAGTCTAGATTACTACTATTATTATTATTAACTAGCTATATTACTACGAGGCTAGTAAGTAGATTATCGTCTACTTCTTTACTATTAAATCTACTATTAATAACGTAATTAAGCTTATTATTATCTAATACCTCCTTCTACTACTTCTACTACCTTATAACTACTATACTATAAGTATTAGATTAAGAGCGCTTATTAGCGCTATTAGCTAAAGTCTATAGCTACTTTTAAGCCTCTACTATCTTCTTTAGAGGCCGCTTTAAGCGTATTACTTAGTATAATAGTATAGTCTATACTATACCTATAGGTACTACTAGTTAGCTTTACTATAATAGCGCTAGTAAGGTTGAAAAGTCAAAATAATAGAGTAAATGTTACTATTGGAATTTGCTTAGTAGTAGGGCTAACGACTTTTCCTAGCCGAGGCATCTAGATGATTTAGCAAACGAGTGTAACAGCGCGGCTAAAAACAAGTTACTCGCTCTCGAACGCTACGTCCGCCCTTTTCGACTGACGTACTTCCTCGACTGACGGCGTACACATGTTGTAGACAATCCTCACACGAGCTTGAGGCCGCCATCAGATTGATTTGGTATGAGGGCGCGGAGATGTAGTGCTTTCACGGCTAGCCCACATGCGCGCATACACCGCGACGTCCTTGCAGCCTCGCGCATCCAAAATCAGCGAACTCATATCGCGACCTGCGCCAATCCACGCCTACTTCTCCTTCGATACAATGCGGCGCGATAGTACGAGGGTTGAAGAGAATGCCGCTGCAAGAATAGCCGCAGGCAACCTTCAACCCGCACTCGTTGAGCCAGGCGTGCCGGGCGCTTTTGTGTGTATCAGGCAAAGAGCATGAACAGCTGGGACCGCAATGCCGCGGGCTGCGGTACCGTGGTAGGCACTGTAAGGACTGGGAGCTCAGCAATGCTCGCCCACGCGACGGCCCCGTTTGATGTCGCTGTGAGTGATCCCAGTAGTGGCCAGCGGGCTTCTCTACGAGACACTGTCAACCCCCGTGACAGCGTAAAGCATCCGGACATCGCTCTCTTTGCAATGGAGGAGCATTGTTCGTAATGTATAGCTTCTCGTGAACAGCGGCTGCAAGGCAATGCGATCCCACGCCTGGATTAATCAGCAATGTCATCGGCTCACACAGACCCTCTTGTGCCACGGTAAAGTGGTAGCTCATTGCGCAGCTAATGTTTCAATAGTTCATCCGCTGCTGCATAAGTGGTCTCAGCCTCTGCGTGAGCATCGTCTGCTAAGGGTGACAGGTTGGGCAGCGATCATGTCGGGCTTCGTGTGATCGTGCAGTCGCAGGCTCTGGTTTGTTGATCACGGCAATGTTCGTAAATCTTCTTGGCATGGGCAGCTGTGGGTCAGGTTGTCCAGCGTCAATCGTAGCCAAGTGGTACAACGTCGCGGAACACTTGGCCAATACATGCGTCACAGGGAGGTAATACGCTGAGGTAGGTACGAACTTGCCGCCTACGTGCAGGGCTCTTGGGGCCGATGCGGAAGGAACCGCAGTCTGCCTACTGACGTCCCAGCACAGAACTCATCTCACCATTAGCAACGCTTTGACATACCAACCATGAAACTTCGCACTGTTGACAGGAACAACAAAGTGCCCAAGCGCTCCCGCCGTCTACAAAACAAACCACCAGCACGATCCAACGACTCCGTTTCCGCCTGCGAGCGCGTCTTCGCCACCTTCGAGCTTCTCGAGACGATACTCCTAGAGCTTCGCCCGGCTGACATTCTGATCTGCCAGCGAATATCAAAGCCTTTCAACGATCTCATTGCGCACTCCAAGCAGTTGCAGAGAACACTCTGCTTCGATCCAGAGCCCCCAGCCTCGTGCAGCTCGGAACTTCGCATCAATCCTTTCTTCGCTCCAGAGGTCCCAGGCGTGGACTGTCCACTCTATCAGTCACTCCAAACCGATACATTGAGCTATCCGTACCGGTCGAGATATCGACCATTCCAGCGCACCTTCACGGTGGAGATCTATGTCGACAAAGACACAGGAGAGAGGAAACCAGGACTCTTCCTATGCTCTAATTCGTCCGTGTCTCCGCAGCCGGGTTTTGTGAAGGAGGCTTCGTGGCTGAGAATGTATGCCTCGCAGCCAGCATCGGAAATTGGGCTGTACGTCCGATCGCATGCCGATATTCCGCTTCAAGTAGGCACGGATGCAGTTGAGGAGGGCTTAAGACTTGGGCAGATACTCGAAGCTTGTCGTGGAAGGAAGGTTCCATGTCTACGTTCGCCTTGGCTACGGTATCATTACGCACGGCGCGCGTTTTGATGAGAGGCTTTCTATGGTTTATGCGCGGTTCATCACGGTCTTTGCTTCGAAGTTCCATCTGGATCGACACGGCTACCGTACACCGACAGGCACGAGTCTACGTGGACCGATCTTGTTAGCCTCTGAGGAAGCTGTCATACTTGCCCCTGGCTGGTGGCTTCACTATCACCGTGGAGACTGGCAAATCTCTGGCTGATCACGTTCAACTAATGGGAGGCATGCTCCTTGACGATGATCGCGATGCGGTTCAATTTCACATGACCTAGCAGGGCGCGGTGACGTGAAAGGAGCAGAGCAAGATACGTCAGGCAGCATCTCGAGGAGTATGTCTGTGTCCACCCAACGTTTGACTTGAACGAGGACGGTTGAACACTCAACTTTCCTTCAGCTGCTTTTGTTCCGTGAAAATGCCTGTGGTTAGGGGTTAGCTCAGCTTTCATGCGGGAAGACCAAGGCCGATTACAACAGCGTCCATGATCATCTCAGCTTCTCTCGAAGGTTGGTTTTCGTAACAAAATAAAACCTTCCAAACCCCTCCGCAGATCGGCTAAAGACGATGCCCACTTCGCGAGACATGTGCCACGGCTGGCGACAACGGCAGAAGTATATTCTACACCATGGTGTAGCTTCTTTCATTGTCCTCAAGTCTATCACCAGTACGAATTGCTAAACATGACGGCCAACGAAGCGAGTATAACGAGAAACGCGAGCATTGCCATTGTGGGCGCCGGTGTCGGCGGTCTGGTGACGGCATTGCAACTCCACGCCAATGGCTTCCGAAACATACAGCTGTTCGAAGCCGCAAGCAAAGTGACGAGTCTCGGCGTCGGTATCAATGTACAGCCGCACGCTGTGCTGGTACTGCGCGACTTGGGTCTGCTCGATGCCCTCAAATCCACCGGCGTCGAGACTCAGGAGCTGAACTACTACGACCAATATGGCAACCCCATCATCAGTGAGCCCCGAGGCCTCTTTGCAGGATACAAGGTGCCACAATTCAGCATACATCGCGGCCACCTGCAGATGCTGTTGAATGAGGCTGTGAAGGAACGGCTGGGGAGCCAAAGTGTGCTTCTCAATCACTCATTAGACGGTTATGAGCAAATGACCAACGACGACGCCGAGAAAGTGAGACTCCGGTTCGTGCAAAAGAAAACCCAGGAGCCTGCTTCCGTCTCGGAGTTCGAAGCGGACCTAGTTGTAGCGGCCGACGGTATCAACTCGACAGTCAGAAGGATCCTGTACCCGGAAGAAGGTCCTGCCCACTTCTCTGGACGTCTGCTGTGGCGAGGCTGTCTTGAGCGGGAGCCTTATCTTACTGGTGCGAGTATGATCTGGTCTGGTCACGCCAATCAGAAGTTCATCGCATATCCGATCGCTCCAGTCTCATCCGACGGTCCCACCAAGCAAAAGACCCTGATCAACTGGATCGCTGAGCTACGCGTGCGAGGTGAAAATGATCCGGACACCACGCCGCCCGAGAAACCAGACTGGACGATCTCGGTACCAAAGGCCAAATTCTGCCACGCATTCGACAAGTGGACATTTGGATTCTTGAATGTACCTGATCTGATTGAGAAGACGGAGAAGGTGTACGAGTTTCCAATGTGCGACCGAAATCCTGTGGAGAGATGGAGCTTTGGACATCTCACGTTGCTCGGTGACGCGGTATGCTATCCCCATCGAGGCTACATGGCGCGTGTACCTCCACTGACCTGAACTAGGCACACCCGATGTACCCGATAGGATCGAACGGCGCTTCCCAGGCGATTCTGGATTCGGCGTCGTTGACCAAATACCTCCTGAAGTGCACGAAGCTTTCCGACATCACGAGTGCGCTGCAGCAATACCAAGATGAGCGGCTCCCTGCGACCGCACGAATAGTGATGGCTAATCGCGGTAATGGTGAGTGACATGTCAAGCCTTAGTGGTGCGTACAAAATCTAACACGCTTTGCAGGGCCCGATCATGTCATGCAAATCGCACACGAAAGAGCTCCGAACGGCTTCAAGCAGATCAACGACATCATTCCGCAAGAAGAGCTTGAGAGTATCGGCTCGGTATACAAGAACATAGCTGGGTTCGAAGTTGAGAAAGTCAATGCGATGGCGGAGCAGTCCGACGGAACGGCTGATCGGCTGGGTTTGAAATCTCCACGAGCGTGGACGGCAAAGAACGTTGACAAAGTGGTGCCAAACGGCGTCCAGGCCACTGGCCCTACGGAAGCAAAGCCTGTGAACACCGCAATCGGCATCAACGGGTCGATTGTTGCAGACCCATAGTTCGTCAATCATGGTCGCACTTGCTGCCCTCGTCTTGTGTAAACATTGGCTTGGCACTGCGGTAGCTCCTGCGGTACTACGTACCCATGTTCTTGTCCCATGAAGTGCATCGGCCCATCATTGCTAACACGCAAGGAAATCAACGACATTTTCTCAAGAAGACATTCTGTCTGGACTGTCATTGTAAGAACCCCGAATTATCTGCATGCCAAAAGTGCTGACATCTTGCTCCATGCTAGACACTTGAAGCACGGCCAGCACCAAACCTGGCACATTGACATCAAGACCCATGACGTCGCAGCACATTGACTTGTTGACTCGCCTGCCCTTCGAGTTGGCACTGGACATCTTTGGTAATCTGCCGTTGCTTAGCGCTTAGAAGCTGCAGCTGGTCAGCAAGCAATGGAGAACTTTGCTCACTACGCTAAAGTTTCTGGCTCCAAGACTGGCTCAAGACGGGAGATTGCTGCCGTCTCTTGACGCTGAAGTCTGTACTTCGACCATAGGAGAGCAGGTACAACGCTCAGTCCGGCACATGAAAGCCATGAGACTGGGCCGGCCTTTCTCGTACTTAGAGCTTCCCGTAAAGCTGCAGAGGTTTAACGACCAGATCGGGCACCAAAGTTGCAGTCTACTCCACACGGAGGCCCTGCATGGTAGAGTCTTCGCGTATGCCACCAGCGCCGAGGGAGGCGGGAGCAATGTCGTCTTGCACGATCTCACCACAAGATAAGTGCGGAGGTTTTGTGGTAAGGCCGGCGAAGCTGTTATGGCTATTGCACTGACGGAAGAAGTTCTTGGCTTCGTGACGGTAGGCAGTATGCTCTATATCGCCGACTTGCGAGCTCCAGAAAAGTCAGCTATTGCCACGAGACTCCCATCTTTGACTGCACAGGCACTTAAGTCTGACGGTGAAACTATTGCTGTCCGCCTGTATCCCGACACACTGGGCGTTTACAAACATCGCAGCAAGAAGCTCGAGCTGTACCGCTACGGTGAACAGAACATGACAGTACCTGGTTTCAAGGGAGGGCGCCTTTGCCGGGGAGACATTCTTGTCAGCGAGGCCCGAGGCATCATAGATATGTTCGGCCACGCCAGCGCCACCAGGGACCCGTCATTGGGCGAGACCAACTCCGCAAACTATAGCCATTGGATTGAGCATGAGCGATTTCTCCTCGGAAGCAGCCATGCTCCACTTGTTCCCATTGCTAGCTCTTTCGTTCAGGTCGACCACCGTTTCGAACAAGGATACTACGGTTTCGGCGGTGATGCTAGAGCTACCGGTACAAAGGATCTTTACCGTATCAGGCTTGATATGGAAACCCAAGAGGCTCACTTGGAATACACAGACGGCTCGCCGCACAGCTCGGCAATGTTCGACGCCAAGACCGGCAAGCTGTATCTTGAGCGCCATCGACTCACGGGCTTGGAGCACGGGAGGCTAAGTGGAGCTGTCAGAGGCCACATCCTTAGATGGAGGGACGCTGTATACTGCATCCACTACTTGCAGGATTGGCGATTGACTGTCTTCACGGTACGGCCACCAGATATTGACGCGGCAGGGAACGCTGAGGGGCTCGCCCAGTATCGCAACACTTTGGGACGCCGGGTCAACGCACACCATCGTAATCAGTATGAGCATCCCATTGCAGCCTTTGTGAACGACCTTTGCATTGTGAACATGGGGCACTACAGCTGGGAGTCAATGCCTGCTGGAGGGCCGTCTGGGCGTGTCTCGGTTCTCTGGTTCGATGAAGCATCGACCTTGGCGGGAGGCTACGATACGGGCTTTTGGACGGATGGAGAGGAGGCGAGGTTCCCTTGGACCTTGGATCTCGACCGACAGTATGTCATTCCAAAAGCGCGTGATAGCGTTGCAGCTGCTCGTAAAGGTTAGTAGCAGTCTTAGGTCGAGTTTGCAGTTGAGCATTGATGGCAGGTGGCAAACCAGAATAGCTTCTATCATGCATCAGCGTCAGGCACAGAAATGCCTGGGTCAGCCGGAGCGAGCACACTCACTTCACCCTGCTAGTCAAATGTGCTCTACAGACGGCCCTGGTCCTTGCCCAGCTTCCTTAAATACCGGGTACACGCTACACCTCAATTCTCAACCCGTCAACAAAGCACCTGCGACGTGCTCGCCAACGTGTACCGCAAAGCTCATATCCTTCCTACCTGTCGTCCAGTCTACCAGAAACCCGGCAGCAGTCTCGTACCCTCCTTGTGCACCCCCTGCAGCGCACCAGGATCCAATCCAAGGGCTTTCAGAACCGTAGGCGCCACCTGCGTCGTGTAGACGCGCTGGCTAAACACCTCCCTCTTCAATCTTGGGTTACTTGCAAAGCAAGCCACAAGCCTGTCATCACTACTGATCCCGCCGTGTTCTGCCACCTTCTTGCTACTGGTGGTGTAGATGACGCCGAGCTCAGGCTGCACAATGATATCCGGGACCGCTGGATCTGTCGCTGCGTCCCCAAACCCAGAGTCCGTGAGGTTCTGGCCGTATATCACGGAGCGAATTCTGCACTCGGCCGCTTTCGCACGGAGGTTTGCGGCTGCCGTGGAAGTGTCGGCGCTACTGTTGAGGAAGATGAGGGCAATGTCATCGCTGGTTTGAAACGCTACGTTGACCCCAGTGGCGTTTGTGATGCATTCGGGGTCGACCTTGGCATAGAGAGAGCGGTCGATCGGGGCTTGTCCGTGCTTGGAGGCGACGAGGATGAGAGTGTCGTTGTAGAGGTTCTTAGCCTTTAGCTTGTTGATGACCGCGCCGACCGAGACATCTACGAAGGTCATCGCTTGGATCTGGGCCGCGGAGAAAGAGTGAGTGGTGTCGTTATTGTAGCCCACCTACACAAATTTACCGTCAGTGGCTTGCGTGCTTCGCAGCAGACGAGTGTTTCTCACCGTCTTTTGAGCTACGGACATAGCTTGGAAGTTGCCACCGAAGACCGAGGGCACTTGCGTAAGCTGGCTGTTGAAGATCGTGCTGTTTACTGGCGTTTTCGCATCGAGCCAGTCGAGCCAGGCACTAACGTGTAGCTGGTCATAAGCAATCGTTGCTTCAACAGTGTTCGCAACGGCAGCAATCTCGGGAAAGTAGCCCTGCCGCTGTCGTCAGTTTGCGGCACTCGCTCGTACTACTGATACGACATACCACGCTCAAGCCCGTGCCGCTTGGTCCACGAACGATATCGTAAGCGGGATGCTTGTCGGTGTATGCTGTTTGGCTACCCGCTGCGTTGACGACTTCAAACAGCGTATTCACACGAACACGTTGATGCGGGTAGATGTTAGAGCACTTGCCGTTGACTACGGCTTGGGGCAGGTTCGCTGGGTCGATACCACCGCTGAACAGGAGAGTGTCGTTGTAGTCTACAACAGATCAGCATGCTGGGCAAAAAGATCTAGAATAAAGTAAAATCCTTACCCTTGGTCTCATCGTATACCACCTCTGCTCCAGCAGGTCCGAGGCATCCACTGGATGGTGCATAGAACGTGCGATCCCAGGTGTCGTCTAGTCTCCATCAGCCCTTGAGAATCCCATATGACAGATAAAGACACGAGAATTACTCACCATACCACACGCCTGTCGTCTTGGGTGTGGCGCCAGTATACTGTGCCATGGTGCCCGGGAAGCTGTCTGATGGAGCTGAGGTGTACGCGTTTGTATATCTGAACGGCGTCATCAACAGATGCTCTCCATCTGAAGGTTCTCACTTACTCATATCCAGTCTTCAAGAGAGCCGAGATGTTACCGTTCGGGCTATAGGTCGTCCACTTCTCAACGTCACTCGCATGCATGCCATCCACAGAGATCATGATCACGTGTTTGAACGGGTGCTCGTTGCAGTCGTAGCTCCCACTGGCGAGTGGACCGTGAGTCATCCATGGTCCGTTGTAATGGCTGTCACCCCATTGTGGCAGGCCGAGAGCGCTGGGAAGAGCGCCGAGCGCGAGAAGATTGACGAGCTTCGACATCTCGTTGAGTACTGCCTTCTTAACAGTGAGCAGGATCAAAGATTGGCGAGGAAAGACGTGCACAAGGAGAGCATAATGTACTTGCCATGACCTTGCCACCTAGCGGTCAGGCGTCATAAGCCATCGAGCCATCGTCCCTCCTCTGGTGTCATGCCACAGCAACCCGACGAGCAATGAATTCCCACGTGTTCAGGATGGCCGACAGATGCTGTACTCACGCGGCATGGAGGCGTCTGATTTTGCGCCTGGAGACATCCACGCTGCCGGTCATTGGCTTGGCGGGGAAGGACCTGCTTGACGACTACAAGGTACCGTCAGACGCTCTGCGATCCCGAGAGCACGTTGTTTCACAGAAGACACGTATTGGTCGTCGTGTTTTTTTGTGTTGTATTGTTGGATGGATAAGCATGGGATGATTGAAGCTTGACAATTGCTTGTGTTGAATCAGGAACATACATGTCTCAAACAGCATGTACATCGTACTGGAGCAACACCAAGATCGCCTTCGCTTCGAGTGAATAAACAAAGCCTCCTAGGGTCTGCAATTCGCACTGTCAGAACGGTTTTCACTTATGTGAGCTGAAGAAACAACATGCGGTCTCGAAAAATTCAATGACAGTAGAAGAGTGTATAGATTTCCTGGATCTTACCCAAACCCTAACTCGATATAGCCGGTCTCGAGATTTGGACCGCCGTATAGCGGACCGTGGAGGGTCCAGGGAAGTGCGGGGGTGTGGGGTTGTTAGGGCTGAACAGGGCTGCAAACGCGAAGAACGAGTCTTTTCGCATGCCTTACGACAGGACGTCGCAAAGTACCATACGAGGGTACTACGCGTAGTCGAAGGCTATAACACGCGTTATACGGCTTACGATCGCAAAAGTACCTCGAAGGCCTTGGCTATATGTTTAGTCAACTAAAGTTGACCAAAAACACTCCTCAACTGCTCTGATCAACCAACTATCGACTGCGGCCGCAGTCAACCTTACCGGAACCCTCCACCACGTGGACAATCGACTGTTGCGAGACCATTGGCTGAAAGGGCTGAGAGGTACGGCTCGTAGGACGCTCATTCAGCGATACCGAGAAGGTTGCATAGACTTAGCCAGCTACGACTGATGCAACAACCCTCCTGCTTCATTTTCTCTATCTGTATCGGTGGGCACACACTAGAATCGGCACCGCTCTCTTCTTGGGATGAAACCGTCTCCGCGTACGCCGACAGTGCTTTCACAGATCACGCTTCACCAGCATGACCGGCCCAACATAGACATGCCTTGCCCGGAATATGTAGTACACCAGAGCAATCAGCAGTATACTGACAAACATCACAGAACTCCAATTGAAGCCGGCGCTACAACCCAAGTCAGCACTCTGCACCTCGAACGATTAAAAAGTGACTTACGCCGTGACATCCTTCGCAAGTGGCCAGAAGGCAAAGAACAGGACCGGCAGGACGAATGCCAGGGCGACGAGGTTGACCGCAAGACCGAATCGACCAAGAGACCATTTCCGCGGTGGCAGCGGCGCTCCAGCCAGTCGGCGCCAGACCAGACAGGTAATCGTGACTGTGTAGGAGACCAGCAGCGAGACGACTCCAAGGGAGTTGATTGCTGTTTGGAATTAGCATTGGGTACTTGCGAAGGATGATCTCGTTTATACATACCATTCAGAGCAACATACGATCCGATGTTGATGAAAGAAAGCAGCGTGCTGATGACGACAGAGACAAACACCGCTCGGATTGGAATGTTCCAGCCAGGCGACACGTGTGACAGCCATCCAGAGAACGGGACACCTTGATCACGAGCAAAACTCCTGAGCGTCAGAGTCAGCAGGCGTTGCCAAAACGATCGAAAAGGCTTGGCATGGCTGCAAGACATCTCTCTCTCTCGAGTACTGAGACAACAAGCAGAGACCGATAGCCGCAGTTCGTAGGCACTCGGCGGTGTCGAGATGGTGTCACACACATCCAAGGATTGCACCCATCAGTATGCTTACCAGAGCTGGCGGGACGCCGTGGCCACTTCGCTGATGCAGGCGGATGTGAGCATGATGATGATTATCGAAGTCATGACCGTTGCACCCGCCTTGCTCTGCGTGGCGTTGTAGAACACGGCTATGAAGGGCTCATATCCATGAGTTTATCAGCCTTCAATGTCTCAGACGTGGAGAATATCCTTCAGACTTACGTGGGACTTGCTAGGACGTCGTCGATATCTCCAATACAGAACACGAACGTTGCACCCATGATGAGTGCCATGATGCCATTTGGCACTACGGACCAGATCAAGGCTCGGGGGAGAACGATGCCGGCATCCTTGACTTCTTCGCCTGTAAGGTGACGTTAGTGGCTGCTGATATGAGGTGACTGGTCCGGCTACGTAATCATGTGGACCGCGCAATCCTGTGGAAAAATTGGTGCAAGTGTTAGCGGGTGTCTCAGTAATAGGAAAGAGCTTGACCTGGTTGCGAGACATCTCTCTCAACCCTTGCTAAGACAGCAGACCATAGCTAACAACAGTAGCTCGGTAGCACTCAGTGGTGACCGGTCTTGAGAGATGATATCGCACACGTCCAAGGGTTACACCCATAGCATTTGCTTACGTAACCTTTCACGAGTCAGCTTTGCAAACCACAAGAAGGCTGAAGGGGACCATACCAACAAGCACGCCGATCGGGTTCACCATGCCGATCATGGAAGCCAGACCCAGATTCGGCCAGCCTCCGGTCGTGGTGAACGTGAACAGTGTATCACGGACGGTACCTCGGGGTGACATGACCTGTTTCAAGCATTCAGTACGACACAGCGCGGAGGCTGTAGAAACTAACGACTCACCCAAAGCGGAATGACAATTGCAAACAGGCCGGCCACATGCAGGATGAGCAGCACGCCTTCGATCAGCGGTAGGCGAGCGGCCAGCAGCGTGTTGAACAGGCTGACAAACAGTATCACCGCGATGGTCAGAAGCGTCCCGTGCCAAGCCTGGAAGACATAGGTGTCGAGGTTGTTGAGCACAATGAGGCCTTGGATGCACGAACCAACCATGAAGCAGATGCTGCAAGAGATGTGAGCGTGCGTAAAGATGGCGACGGCCTTCTGGAACGTACCCTGCGAGGTAGACCTGCCATCCCATCATCGTCAGCCAGCCTACAACATAGCTGAGGCCCTTCTGCATCTTCGGCGGAGCGAGTTCGGAGACCCAATCTTCGACAGTGTCAGCACGTTTCGCGGCTCTCGATTCGGATCCGTAAGCATACGATACTGTCCTCCTGTGGTAGGAAACATCGATGCCATCTCTGCCAAGCTGGCATAAACGAAGGTCATCCCAATGATGCCGGCGATCAGGCCCCAGAATATGATCGCAGTACCACCTTTGTTAAGAAGCGTTAGCGGTCGTCCTTACACGAGCCGACTGAGACCGCTTATTACCATCCTCCAGTGCATACACAGAAATGACCGGCAAGATCTCCCAAGCTACCAAAACCGTCGAGGCAAAGCCTACAAGTATCAAATGTCAGGTCAGCGACTAATTCCGAGAGCCCATATGAATACATGCAAAGGTGCATACCGAGCATGGTCGGGAAGTTGAAGTTGCGGCGCAAGACCTGCACTCTCCCCAAGACCACCATGTCATCTTTGTCTGCATCGGTGCCTCTGTACTTCGCAGGTACCGTACTCTTCTCATCGTCGTTACCGAGCGAATGCTCGCCTGGCATTTCAGTGACGTTCAACCCTTTGGCGTCATGCTTCGAGAACATCGTGTCGTCCTCGGCTTGTGGCAGCGGCCTTCAACGGTCGAGATGGCTGCTGAGGGGACTTGAAATGTTCGTGGAGAGCAAAAGGTACAGCGCTTACAGCTCGTAAGGAAGTTGGTGCCACGAGCCAAACCCGCTGCGCTCCATAGAGACTAGCCGGAGATATGGCCTGTCTAAAGCACATGGAGGCCAAGACGCAATAGAAAGAAGGTTCCGGAAGGCATGAGCCGACGCTGATAGTGCGGTCGTATTTGCTACATGCATGAAACATGAGAGCTAGTAATCTTTCTGTCGAGAAGTCGATGAGCACGCAAGGCCCTCGCAGGCGGCCTTGTTGTAGCATGTCTAATAGGACGGCCACGAAGGTCGTGTTGGAAATAGCACTTGTTCCATCCACATCATTGTCAGGATTCCGGGATGCTTTGATCGCAGCGGTACAGCACCTGCCATCGAGCTGGGCAAGTCGGCAGTCTGCTGCTGCAGTCCAATATCGGAGTCAGCTCTCCCGGTGTCGCTTCAGTCGTCCGTGGGCATAGCATGGACGACGAAAGCTTGATAGCGTCGACCGGAGTGCAACGGAGAGCTCACCCCACGGACGATGATACTAGGGGAGGATGACAGCCTGCAGGGAACCAGACTGTGCCGCACACGGGCCTTGCTAGTCCACCATGCTCGTGGGCTTAACTTCATTGAAGCGTATACCAACGTTTCTCTCTGACAACTCCTCCAATACTGGCGACATTTTCAACCAAGCCATGATGTCGCCGCGTGTTGATCCTTTCAGTGGCAATGATGAAGAGACGTCAAGCTTTGCTTTGTGTTGCTTCGACGTCGCCAACAAAGTGTGGCCTGTGCGCGGAACTCGGCAAGTGCTCCCTCCCGCAAGGCGCCCCTTGCTCCCCGTAACTTTGAACGCCTCCTTCAACCACACCACATGTCAGGCCACGCAAACAATGCACGTTTGGCCTTACAACCATCGTCCAAAACAAATATGGCGGTGTCTTCTGTCGACCTTTGTCATGGACGACCGCGTACGGGTTCTACGGGCTTGCCGGTGTCAGATAGGTATGAGCGAGATGAAACGCATCGGTCCAGGAGGACTACCCTGCACAACAGCCAGTGAAGATCCCATCAGCTCTGTTTCTATCACCCTACCACGTTTCTGCTCTCCTAGGCGGCTCGTTACAACAGCATGCCAAACCCATCTCCTGGCCTCACACTTATTCCTGGGCAACATCCGCCTTTTGCTACAATCACAACTACAGATCATGCAGCATGGATCATTATCTCGGCGTCTGTCGGTTTGTCCTTGACGCTACTATTCGCTGCTATAAGAGTCTATACTCGAGCAGTTACCAGCTCTAGATACGAAGCAGACGACTATCTGGTGGCGGCCGGAACAGTATGCTATGCGACGCCTTGCATTGCTTCAGCTTCTATCACTGATGGAAACAGGCCCTCGCAGTCATTCAATCAGCTCTCGTACTACGCGCATGTGCCGAAGGTCTGGGCAAGTCCAGCAGTTTGCTGCAGACGAACGCTTTGGTTACAGTGCAAAAGGCAGGTCCAACACAGGAGATCTATCGCGATTCTTTTCGGCGAAAGACACCAGCTAATCCTTGCATAGGAGTATTACGCGAGCGATCTATTCTACATTGCCTCGCTAGTGTCCTCGAGAGCGGCCGTCGCAGCCTTCCTCCTTCGCCTGACTCCAGTACGATCGCACCGACGCTTCATCCAAGCGTCACTGGGTGGTTTGGCAATATGGGGCGCCTCCCTGCTACTCGCTGTTGCCATGAACTGCAATGCGGCGCATCCGTGGCTCATGGTGGGTGAATTATGCGAGGGATACGTACGTCTGAAAGCAGGATCATAATCAGTACCGACGAATCGTATCCTGACACTGACATCGTTGGTGACAGAGTCTCCGCTGGCAAGTCCTGGAAGCCTCCGGCTGCGTATACGAGGTCGTTGTGTCCGCCATGGCTATCTGGTTGGTCTGGGATCTGCAAACGAGCATGGACAACAAGGTGATCGTGATTGCAGCCTTTGCGTTCCGACTTGGGTGAATCCGTCGTGCTCCATTCAAGAACCGTCACTAATCGATAACAGCATGATAATCATCGTTGCTCTCCGTCTGGCGAGCTTCAACCAACGAGGATTTGCAACGGACCCAACCCTGTATCAGGCAGAATTCATCTCCTGGACTTCGACGGAGCTCAACTACTCTTTGATATCAGCCACCATTCCCATCATTCGACCATTCGTCAACAATCTCTCAACGAACTACGGCGGCGGACAAGGCTCCAGTGGCCATGGCCGCGCTGGATGGTCTGGAGGCAGCTATGTACGGACGGGCAGTAACACAAAAGATAATAGCACCTTCGAATTGAGTTCGGTGCAGCGAAGTAAGAGGCAACGGAACAGCGATCTGCTGGGTTTAGAAGGTCCCAGCTATGGAGTACAAGTGCAAGGCGGGAAGTCACAACCCCATATGAAGGGCAACGGCGGCGCCCGAGAGGCTGTCAACGGCGACGCTACAAGCGTGGACAGTAACGACAGTCAGAAGATGATCATCCAGAAAGATGTGACATGGCAGGTGGAACAGGATGGAGAAATATTGTAGGACTGCCTCACCATAACGCTTCGAACTTTACCAGAACTGCCTGCACTTAGCCGCCTTTACGGACTCCAACAAAGCTTTCTTATCTGCCCATTTGCTAGCGTGGTAGCTCGAGCTCGAGCCCGTGGGCTAGGAAATGGCCTGCAGTAATATGCGTCTTAACGCACGGCCCTTGCAGCTCGCCTCAGCATATACGAAGCTCAACAGCTCTCATGACCGTACAGCCGACCGCTGCTATCACCATTTGCCTGTGATTGATGCAGATTTGCATTCCATTGCCAATACATCGCTACTCGCATTGGCCTCAATATCAGCCCACCTCTAGTCCCACATCATGACGACCGAAGAACACGATATGTGGGATGGCCTCAACATCGAATACGAAAATGCTTACCAGGACAATCCGTTCAAGAAGGCCATGGTAGCTGAAGTTATAAGCCTGCTCGCTCCGGGTTCGAGCGTACTTGACGTTGGTTGCGGCACAGGTGTGCCAGTCTCACAATTGCTAGCAGAAGCTGGGATGAATGTGACTGGCACTGACGTTGCGCCGAAAATGGTCGAGCACGCTCGCAAGCGCGTCAAGGGAACTTTTGAGGTTGCCGATATGGTCAACTATGAGCCGAATGGGACTTACGATGCGATTTTCATCGTCTACTCCCAGCTTGGTCTCACCTATGCTGCCTTTCACGGTGCTGTCTGGGGACTCGTCCAGTCTTTGCGCCCAGCTGGTATCCTAGCTATAGGCCAGTCTCCCGCAGAAGACATCCCGAAGGACGATCCGGCATGGGATTCGACACACACCTACGTCGAAGGCTACAACTTGCCATTCTGGGGCGAGCCATTCGCCACGCTCATGTTCACACGCCAAGGTCAGAAGAACTTCCTAGAGTCAATCGGACTCGACGTTGTCTACGACACGCTTGATGTATTCCAACCGGACAACCCGAAATGTCATCCAGAGCACCAGCAGTACGTCGTTGCCAGGCGGAGGGGAGACCAGGCCGTACAGAAGCCTTTGCCATTACCGATACAAAGGACATTTGAAGCAAGCAGTAACCCGGTGCTTGAGACAGTAGGTCTCTGCGCTCATCAACACGAAGTCACGTAGGCAGATAGACTGCCGGGTGTATCTTCCACTCGCAAGATGCGTTCAACATGATCGGCACCGTCCATACTTCGATATTGTATGATGGTTTGGAGAGTATTGCAATAGTATCGTCTCAATGTGCCTCGCATGGTGCAAACGTTTTTGAGCACAGATACAGTCGGATGCAGGTCTCCATGAACATACTCCGGGGTTTGGGATTCGAAGTGTAGCTATGTGTTGGACGCTCGGGCAGTGTTGTCAATCATCACCAGATCGCACATACACGCTTTGAATCGCGCTGCCCACAGATCAGTCGTCATTCCGTTACAACCCCCGAGATCGTGCTCACTCTGGTCTCAACGTCGGTCCACTTGCTCGCTGCACGCTCGGCGACATTTCAACCAGATTAATTGTGTCCGACTCATTGGAATGTGCGTCGTTGCTCCTTCTCTTTACCGACCGCAGCGTGATCGACGTTGTCACTTTGACGTTCGCGATGGAGTTCATCGTCGAATCGTACGACCCCGGTATGCCTTGTGTCTTCTCCACCACACCAAACAAGGACACGCATGGAATCATCGTCGCTGTGATGATCGCGACTGCGAGTTCAGCTTGCTGGATGATCGTTGGAAGTGCGATCGCGACGCCAGGCTTGCTAGCAAATGATGAAGGCTCGCGCAGCTTGAGGCAGGCGAAGAGAATCGAGACCGCTACGACACTGAAACAAATCAGCAAACGTTAATCTCCCGAGTGAGGATATGCCAACATGATCCTGCTCGTGGCGAAGAGACCTGTAATCTTGATCTTGTTTCTGAGATTCATCTGCGTCCTGCGCCAGATAAGAAAGGTTGGTAAAGCAATGATGGCCATCTCGGTAGCTATATCGGCGACTGCGAGAACGACCCAGCGAGCTGACTACAGGACACAGTTAGCAACGTACAATGCGTGACGGCGCATCTAGTCGAGCACTGACATGCTGCATGCATTTATTACCATGAATGTCGAAGTCTTGCTCTGGCCAGCAAGGTATCGCAACCACGATCACTGATACTGATCCCAATACTGCCCCAATCCCAGGTATTAACCACATTACCAGCAGGCCCTTCGTTAGACTCGTAAATAGCCGTTGCACGAGTAGGAATATCGAATATTTTGCGGCAAACATGGCGATGATGAGAAAGATTTCCGATGTGTAGAAACACTACAACATATAGATCAGCTTTTAAACCTCCTTCTTGCACGGACAACTCCAACACCCGACCTACATTGGCTACCAGCACTCTGTTGTGTCCTGTCACAAGCTCATCGCTTTTGCCAAATCCGTGGGCGAGGGATACCATAAGCAGGGTATACTGCAGTACAGCAATGAACTGGAGCGCTTGTCAGCATGCGCTGCTAGAAGTATATACGTCGAAGATCGATCCAGTCTGCGAGTTGTCTGTTGATGGCGTACAGATGGAAGTGTTTGTCAATGCTAACATTGGCTATACTATTGCCAGAAATCTAGCATCGACCCCTTTGGGGAGGCTGTCAACTCACATACGATATAACGACAGTGTAGTCATCGGCGCCCAGTCCAAATTCCGATTTCGATCGATACAAGATGCGTACTAGCTGCGCTATGGTGAGGAAGCAGAAGCAACAAATGATTGCGACCCACAGTGACGGGCCACGGTCATCGGGCGTGATGGTCAACAGACGGCCGGGTTCCGTGGTTGAGTTGCTAGACATGCCACGGTATATTCAGAAGGTCGCTCGTGTCGAGGAAAAGTTGTTACATAGTCTTGAGGTGAGCAACCTGATGGGCTGAGGGCTCGATGCTCCTACCATGGCACCGCCGGTCGGGAACGTTCTGGGAAGCCTGATGCTTATCTCTTGGCAGCCAGAATCGACGCAAAAAACGCCATAAGCGACACCCGGAAGCTTTCCCATGCTCCGTCAATATGGCAAGATTGGAAAGGGTGTGGGATGGATTGGTGTACCCAATGGCACGGCGGTGCTGTGAGGTGCAGTTGCAATACGCGTTATGTCAGACGGGACATGACTCTGAACATCGTCCGGGGCTGGCGGTCGTGCAGCCACTTTACGTCCCCGCAAACACTACTGCACGGCGTCCCGGTATCACACCGCACGTGTCACGCGGATCTGCCAGCCGGACTCATTTCGTTGCGATGAGCCTATTGTGCCACGGGCGGAGCACGACTCTCTTTTTCCGGGGGAAAGGCTAATGAAGCTATGGGCCGCACGTGGCCTGCTAGCTCTATCATGTAGATTGGCGGTGCCCCAGCTTGTAGAGCTCGTCCAGCTCAGCGGTCTCGGCAAATGCGAGTGATCAAGCACGGCATGCCTGCGAGCGTCGTTCCTCGGTCGGTGGCTTCTTGCATCTTCCACCCTCCTTGAACTGCTTTCGTTCGGGAGCTTGTGCAAGTACAGACAACATGTCTTCCGGTCAGACTTCTGGCCGTGATGGCAGCGATGAGCTGGACGTGGAGATGAAGCAGATGTACCACGACACACTAAAGAGTGGCGGCCATGTTGACGTACACATCGGTGGTGACGATCAAGATCGAGAGGATATGGCACGAATGGGACGGCAAGGTATGATAGCGCACCACATCGATCATGCCATTGTGCAGACTCTGCTGCAGCGATGCCCCCGAGGTGGAGCCAGCAACAGCTGTTGCAGAGTGCGATCTGCTGATGCCCACGCTCAGCATTTGCGGGCGACGGGGATTGGATGTACAGGACGGGGCTGTGGAATTATGGTGTAGCTGACCATATGTGCTGCCGACAGGTGACTTGAAAAGAATATTCCGGCAATCTTCCATGGTAGCTTTCACCGCGATCGTGCAAGCGACATGGCAGGTTTTCTTGGTGTAAGCTCGGCTGTTTCGTCTTCTCCGGGAGTTGGAGCACATAGCTGATGGGCGCAGTGCGAATACACAAGGACTTCTCAACGGAGGTCTCGCGGGGGTTTTCTGGTCTTACGTTTGGACAGCCATTGGTATGTCCACGGTGGTAGCCTCCTTGGCCGAGATGGCTTCGATGTGAGTGTCCGGGGTTGATACTTCGTCGCAGACCAAGCTAAGAGTGTTGCAGGGCGCCGACCAGCGGAGGACAATACCATTGTTAGTTGTTCGATGGCACGCTCTGGCACAGAATTGACTTGGTGTAGGGATCTCCGAGTTCTCACCTCCGCATTACCAGCAGTTTCTGAGCTACATCGGCGGTACGAAGTTGGGCATGACAAGACCATTTGATCAGTCACTGACCTGAATAGGCTGGATGTCCACACTCTCCTGGCAAGCAACAGCCGCTGGTGCTACTTTCGTGGATGGTGAGCATGCCATGATGTACTGGGTCACCACTAAGACCGTCCGCTAATCTTTCATACCATCGTTGGTAGGCATTTTCATCTTAGGTCTGGCTAGTGCGTACCATCCGGACTACGTTATCCAGGGCTGGCATGGCACACTGGTCGTTGGCGCTGTCACTATCCTCGTCGGCATCGTCAACGGCTTCTTCGCAGATTCGCTCCCGCAGATCCAGAAGTTCATGGCGATCTTGTTCGGCGTTGGTTGGATACCAGTCGTGGTCGTCCTGATCGCCCTTGCACCACATCCGCCGGCAGGTGATGTGTTCACCAAGTTCTCGAGCGAAGGGTGGTCGCCGATGGGTCTGAGTGTGATGGTCGGACAGATCAGCGCGCTGTATAGCTTAGTCTGTGAGTGGAAGCTGGATGGACCCTCAATCAAGCATTGCTAACCTACCCGTAGCATTTGATGCAGCAGGGTAAGGGAGAACATATCCGAAGACCAGTGCCTATGCTAACTCTGTGGCAGTACGTATTAGGCTGCCTTCTCGGTTCCTTATAGGACACATTGTCTTAGCTTCTTGTCCGAGGAAATGCTCAATCTAACCGTTTTCGCAGCCCACATGTCTGAGGAGGTGCGAAGAGCTGGATTAGCGGTACCACGAGCCATGATGTGGAGCTACACAGCCAACGCAGTCATCGGTGTGGTCGTTGTCTTTGCGTACCTCTACAGCATCCCGGATGTCGACGCTGCTTTGAGCAGTCCGACTGGCTTCCCGATCCTCTATGTGCTGCAGAGTGCCACCTATTGGGGTACACTCCCGATTGCAATCATGCTCATCATGATAGCCACCGCAGGCTGCATCGGCTGCAATGCATCGGCTTCTCGCGAGACGTTCGCTTTCGCTCGTGACGACGGATTGCCGTTTAAGAATTGGCTTGCAAAGGTCAGTGATTGTTGCATCATTACTTCTGACTGTGGAACGTACTGATTTCAGCTTCCAGGTCACACCGAAATCCCTGATACCGCTCAACTCGGTATTGATCACCTGCATCATAACCTTCCTGCTATCCCTCATCAACATCGGCTCCACCGTGGCCTTCAACGCTATCATCTCCTTGCAGCTGATAGCACTTATGGCCACCTATGCTACCTCCATCGCATGTGTCCTGTTCAAACGCATGAAAGGCGAACACAACCTGCCGTCAGCGCAATGGTCGCTTGGCCGCTCGGGCAAGGCTATCAATACTGTGGCACTTGTGTACTCCATCTACCTGGTCTTCTGGATCGGATGGCCTCCTCTACAGGCTGTGACGCCATCCTCATTCAATTGGTCAACTCCAATGTTCGGCGCTATATTCTTGTTCAGCTTGGTCTTCTACTATACAAATGGACGGAAGGTGTACAAGGGGCCGGTGACGTTGGTGCAGGCATAACACAACTGGGGATCGAAAGGCAGCGTACCGGCTGCACCAATTCCTATATCATAGGGTCGGTCTGTCCAGCGGTTAGCATAGATGGGAATCTTATATCTTGTCACACGGTCTCGAAAAGAACGCAGCTTAATGCAGCAATCCTGCGAGCCTCTCGCAATATTCCTAGAACCAAGCGGGTCGAGATCAAGACTCCAGCAGAACTCAAGCGACATTCATGTTCCTAGCACAATGCGTTTGTACATCTGCGTTTAAAATATTGCGAGGGCATTCGGTGGCGAAGCGACGCCCCCGGGCACGTTACAAGGCTCTGAGCTCAGGAAGAAGCTGTACTTTCCAACCTTCTTGCAATGCGCCGCCACAGCCTCAAGATCGAACAACTCTCCGATCGGCATCCCCCATCCGCCCAGCATGACCTCATGCAGCGACCAATCTTTCTGCGTCGGCCACGCCTCGAAGCTAGGATGATCTCCACCAGCGGCGCTGAAGTTCGACCACAAAAACTCCATCGTCTCGTCGGACTGCTCCAAGCCGGTGAACGTCAATGGCTGCTTTGCTCGCGCAGTTTCGATCTCGGAACGGGAAAGCTTGTTGAAGGCGACCATGTAGCCGGATCGGATGAGCATAATGTCCCCAAACTTGATCTCCGTTCCTTGGTCCTTGGCTACTTGCTTCAAGTCCGCAGCCGTGATGTTCCCGGTTTCGAAGGCGTGATGCTCCCGGCCTTGCTTTTTACACCATTCGTGGTAGTCCAGCAATATTCCCCGGCCAACAATACCCTGCTTGGTCCATGCACCAATGCCGTTTACGTTGCTCTTCTCTTTGCCGTTGGTACCGTGGATGTCGTCGAGTGTTACGCCGTTATAGAATAGCGCCTCTTTCTGGTACGCGAAGTGCCTCAAACTGACATGGTCAGCACATCCCCCTCCGACCGCAACCTAGCCTAACTCACCCATCCCACTGCGTGCTACTCTGTGTGTTGAAGGTCCAAAAATCATCGTTGACTATCCTCGGCGGCTTCTGATATACCTCCTTGTGGAAGGCTTGCCGTCCGAAGAATGGGAGATCTCTCTGCGCGTCGAGAGGCCAGTCAAGCCCGATGCGGACGCCGGTCTGGATCTCACTTGAGGCAGCCTTGACAATGTCATCGGTGAGGCGGTTCAGAGTGCCAAGTTCGTCGTCTTTGCCGTATCTAGGAAGTTCAGTAGGCTGTGACGGGCATGCAGCATAGTAGCTTACAGGCCCCAAGCATTGTGGTGCGGTCCATTCTTGTCTACCGGGAGGTCTGTGAACTTGGGTATCGAGTCTGCCATGATGCCGGTATGTCAATTGGATCGAGAGGCGCGACTTCCCTACCTTGATGTCCAGATGCACAAATATACGATACTGCTGCTGGCGCATCCGCTGCTCCTCTCGGGGTCAGATGCGCTGCGTGAGGAGAGAGCACACTGCTGCCCGGATAAATATGCCGCTCTCGCGCGGAGAGACGCGGTGCACGATGTCGCGAGGAGAGAGCTCGAATCCGACCTCGGAAGTCAAAAGAGTCAACGCCAAGCATCCGGGGATGCCAAGGCTTTGAAGTGAACTCAGACAGCACAGCAGAACACGAAGATCACGAACCGTCATGGGTGGCTGACAGGGCTGTATATGGCTCATAGCAAGCTTGATGCTAGTGACGTGTAGGGAATTTTCTCTTCGATTCACCCGTTAAACAATACATGGAGCTCATAATGGCCTGTTCATGACTTCCTGCGATGGAGACAACCCATATCAGATAAACACCCGCTCAACACTTCTAATTCCAGATAACTTCCACCTCACATATACAAGCTTGCGGTACTGCAGATATCGCGCTTGATCATCTCCTGGCAAGCCTGCATCTTGGTGAACAATGTCGGATCGCCAATAATCCTGGCAGCATTCTTCACCTCACGGCATGTCTCGTCCAAGCGAGTGATCACCCTCACGATTGTACCTTCAAGCACATCCGTCAAGTCCGTGATACGACTGAAAGACATGCCGCGAGCCCACTCATATACCACCTCGACCAGTCCGAAGCGTGGCTTGCTCACAAAGTCGTTCGAGTCGTCCGAAGACAAGATGACCTGGTGCAGAGTCTGATATTCGTTGACCCTCTCCGAGATCTTAACGATCATTGCCTGGCCTCGCTCCAGCGCAGGTGTCATGTTGGGCGTCGAATCTGTCTTCTCCTGGAACACGAACGACGAGAGAAGGGCAACAATCTCCTCGGGCTCGTACTCGGCCAACACGTTCTCAAGGACCAGTTCTGTAAGCACCAGCTCGTCAGCGGAGTGAATCTCACATGCCACCTTGCCCTTGAGCTCGACGCGGGAGTTGTCGTCGATGAAGCCAAGATCCTTGAGCACGCTAATGCGCTGCTGGTAGTCCGGCAGAAGCTGCAGGTTTTGGTCGGACATCAATCGTCTGATAGACGAGATATTGTCTTTGATGACCCAGACATCGTGCTCCATGGCGTAGTGCTTAGGGAAGTCTGGGCAATGTATGCAGGCGCATGACTGCGCAACCTCTGCCGCTTTGGCACGCTCTTCCAGCATTGTACGCAGAGACATCTCCTTGAGCCACTTGAAGTAGTCCAGCTCATTCCACTTCGAGGATGTCCAGTTCGAGCAGTATTGTAGCAGATCAATCTTCACGTTCGCCAAAGCTTCGGGATCCTTTCGCAGTACGCCGTTGACGTCCATCTGGATATGAGTACCTGTCAAAGCTTCGATATCATCTAAGCTGATCATTAACAGTCTCAATTCCATCTCGTTCTCCGTTTGCGGCAGAGGAGCAAAGCGTCTTCGGAAGCGTGGCAAATACGGCAAGAAATCGGCATCCTGTCGCTTCCGCTTGGGCTTGTACACCACTTCCAGTACTTGCACAGTGGCAGCCGACCCTCCTCTTGCACCGTCTCGTAGCAGTATGCCGGCTGTACGGGCATCGTTCGGGCCCTTGAAGACGATCAATCGCTTCGGCTGAAACATGCGGCGACCCACGGGAGTAGCGAGCATGGAGAGATGAAGCTGTTGAGTGAGTAGACTCCACTCAACACCAGCACCATGACACTTTTCGATGTCTTGATCACAGGTACTGCATGCCTCACGCTTGACCTTCTCGAGATCCGCTTCCGACACCTTAATCTGCTTCTCGTGCTCTGGCAGAAGTGCTTGCGTGGCATTCTCGGAGAAGGACCGCTTAATCATCTCCTCAATCTTCAACGCCTCTACACGCAAGAGGTTGAGAATCATGTTGTACGTGAGGCGGAACTGCGATCGAAGCTTCGTTGGATCACCGAGCATCATCTGCCGTAAGCGACCAGCGAGTGGTGCTTCCTCTTGTCCTGGACTGACCAGTATGACATAGCCGACGGTATCCAATCCTCTTCGCCCAGCTCGCCCTGCCATCTGTGTATACTCACCCGGCAACAGGTCGCGGAAGGACTTGTTATCGAATTTGCGGAAGCCGGAGAAGACGACTGTCCTCGTTGGCAGGTTCAGACCCATAGCAAACGTCTCAGTAGCGAAGAGTACCTTGACCAGTGTCTTAGCGAACAAAATCTCAACACACTCCTTCACGATCGGCAGAAGACCACCATGATGCACCGCAATGCCTCTGCTCAACAGCTCCCGCATTCGCCGGATCTGAGGCAATTGTCTATCATCCGGCTTAAGGCGAGCCAGCGACTTCTCCAAGATCATGTGTATGGCACTCCGCTCCGTCGCCGTGCAGAAGTCCAGGTTAGCCAAAGCATCAGCATTCTCTTCGCACCTCTTCTTGGAGAAGACGAAGATACAGCCAGGCAGCAGATCCTCCTTGCGCAGATGCTGCACAAGATGAACCCAGATATTGCGATCTTGAGCTGCAGTTGTCCGCCCACCTCCGCGACCAGTACGTGCAATGTTGCCCTGGCCTCTGCTTGCAGGCGCTCCACGACCACGTTGCTGAGGTCCGCCACGTTGATTCGCACCACCTCGCTGTTGTCCGCCACGGCCGTTCTGCCCTCTGCCACCCCCGCGACCGCCGCGCCCAGCAGCAACAGCAGCATCTTCCTTCTCCTTCGCCTTCGCCTCAGCCGCAATGACCTTGTCTTTCCCACTCATAGCATCGTTCGCATCCTTCCACCCCTTCTCAATGAAGTGCTTATTTGAATCAACAATCTTGAACATCTTCTTGTCCGCCCAGAGGTAATGCTCAAGCGGCACCGGACGCTTCGGTGTCGAGATAACGTAGATATCCTTCTTCTTCGTGCGCCCCACCCAAGAAGCGAACTCATGCGTGTTCGGTACTGTCGCAGACAGACAAATTAGAGTGACGTGCTCAGGCAACATGATAATGACCTCTTCCCACACCACTCCGCGCTCCGAATCATTGACATAGTGCACTTCGTCGAAGATGACGAACTCAACGTCACGTATCAGATCAGCACCGCGGTACAGCATACTTCTCAAGATCTCCGTGGTCATGATGAGACAGCTGGCTTCAGGTCGAATCTGCACATCACCAGTCAAGATGCCGACATCGTCGAATTCTGTCCGGAAGTCGCGGAACTTCTGATTGCTGAGAGCCTTGATGGGTGAAGTGTAGATCGCTTTTGTCATGTGCTTCGCAGCCAGGGCAATGGCGTACTCAGCAACCACTGTCTTGCCAGCGGAGGTATGCGCTGCGACGAATACGGAGTCGCCATTCTCCAGATGATAGACAGCTTCTTTCTGAAATGTGTCGAGCTCGAACGGCCATGTGCGCGCCATCTCCGGAACAAGCTCTTTGAAATTGGTGATGTCGCGGTTGATGTCAACCATGTGAGCCCACTCACGGCCACCATGTTTGTTGCGGGAGAAAGCAAGAGGTCCATGCGGTGCAAGTGCCGGGAACTCAATCGGTAGAAGAGCGTCCACTTCCTCTTCTTCGTTGTCTTCATCTTCTTCAGGAGTCGCACCATTAGTCTGATCGAGAAGCACACCACCATTAGTATCTGGCTCATCAGACTGTTCATCAAGCACTTTCTCCACTTCCTCCGCGGCCTCCTCATCTTGAGCAGGCTTCTCTGGAAAGCGAAGTCCGCGCTTGAAGCCTGGCGGCACCTCAAGCAAACCTCCTTCCGCAGCAAAGTCAATTACGCGATCAAGCTTGTTCGACTTCTTAGCATCACGAGCCTCCCCACTCTGTGCTAGCAGGTCGTCTTCATACGCAGCAGTAGCCTCAACACCGTCCAACCCGCCAGGAGCAAAAGGATAAAAGCCCGCAGCACCACGAACGAACTCCGCGCGATTAGCAGGTTTCCGTAGCAGTGACGTTGAGTTCTTGGCGGTCGCGCTGTTAGCCGGTACAGTGACCTCCTTGTAGCCCGTCACTCGACCTTCGAGACCTTCTCGTGTGAAGCGAATGATAGTCCGTGTCTGGGTGGGAGCAAGAGCGAACAGCTCGTTGTAATTGGTCGGAGCGTCCCATCTCTGCTGCAGTCGATCGAGCCATGCCGGACTGAAGGCATTGGACGGTGTCAAGAAGTCCTGTTCGAGCTTGGTTTTGATCTCCTCGCGTGTTTTGCGTACTCTCTTGCGAGGCTTGGTTTGATCGAGGATGTCATCAATGTCGCAGTCCAGGTTCTCGGCAGTGATGGACAGCCCACCCAGCGCCGCCGATAGCTCGTTTGGATCTTCTGCCATCTTCACAAACACGTCGATGAAACGTCAAGTGAGGTGGCGGAAACGGAGTTTCATCTTCAATGTTTATTTCGGGTCTAGCGTGAATGCTGACTAACCAAACGCGAATCGACCTTCTGAACCAGAACGTCCGTCTTTCCTCCTCCTTTACTTCTATTCGGGGTATCAGATAAGAACTTGTCTCACCTTGCACTCTCAGACACCTCTCTTACTCAGTGGAGTCTGCACACCCAAATATTCGACGGACTCACTGCTCAACCAACACATCAGAACCCGAACAAGGCTTATAGGTTACATTCAGCTCGCCGCCATGTCAGACGGCACAATATACGGTTGGCCTCGCTACGTTTTACAAGCAGAAGCAGCAACCATCTTTGCCGGCGCCATCTGGGCTTACGCTCGCTCCGGCCAGTCATGGTGGATCTTCGCTGGTGGTCTTCTACTCCCTGATCTGGGCATGGTGGGCTACCTGTCCAATACGAAGCTTGGCTCCATCTTCTATAATGCCGTACACACCGAGACACCACCAATAGTCTTGTTGTGCGCTGGGTATGCGAGACAGGACCCTCGAATTGTTGGCCCCGCTCTGATATGGCTGGCTCATATTGGCATGGATCGTATGCTTGGATTCGGACTCAAGTATCACGACAGCTTTCAGCACACACACCTAGGTGTGATGGGCGGATCCACGAAGACCAAGTAGGTCTATAGGATGATGCCAAGAACGCCCAAGAGCATCCTTGGTCAAATGGGAAAGTCTCTTGGTGGCTGTTAACTAGCATCTGGACGAACACTGATTGTGTCACCCCTTGGAGAAGCGCGGTATCTGTGCTGCCGGGCCGTCGGGCCTCTCATGATGTGCTGGAACTCTTGGAGTATCGCAGGAAAGCTGTACATACTACAAGTCCTGGCAATGCTATGAGATCAATTCTGCTGCGACGTTGAGCACTACGGCTTCGAACCACAGTGACACACCATAACAATCAGTTCTTACTGACCACTTCCAGCGCCCGGAGTGTCGCCAATGCGAAACACATACTTGACAGCACTAGCCTTGCCATCTCTCAACTTCATCAACGCACCCTCAATACCTCCCAGGCCACCCTCGCACACCTCCTGAGGCTGTGCCTTGAACCAGCCCTCCTCGAGACCCTTCGTAAAGTACTCGCAATACACCTTGCCAAGCTCCAGCTGTTTGTCAAAGACGTCCCAGACACTAGTCATGCTTTGGTGAACACTCTTAGGGACCTCTTTGTACAGCGCAGCTTCTTTTCCTTGAGCGATGTCGGCCAGACTCTCTTTGGGAGGCAGTACCACGGTAAGTCTGCCACTCGTTGAATCCAGGACCTTGGAGATGTTGATCCACGAGTTCTGATCGCAGGTGGCATCGAAGGCGTGATACAGCTTTTGTCCATCGAGAGCGTCCTTGAGACCTTGCACGACGGCTTCGTCGCCCTTGCGGTAGTCCACGATCATGTCGCCTTTCGAGCGATCGATCATGCTCTCGACGTGGGCTGCCGCCCTTCCTGCTACACAGATGAGCTAAAAGCGAGGGGTGGCAGGGTTAACGGATGTCTCAAAAGGTTGGGAAGGCTGACCCTCGCCGCGAGACATCTCCAGCCTAGCTCATCAAGTCAACAAGCTAAGACACAATGCCGCAACTTATAGAGATTCGGCGGTCTCGAGATGGCAGGCCTCCAAGGGTTACACCCATCGAGTTACTTACGGGATGGATGTTGGAACGCAGTGCGAGCTGTATGGCGTATGACCCCACTGCTGATGAGCCCCCATAGATTACGAGCGGAATCGCGCTAGTAGCAGGCGCCGTAGGCTGCGGTAATGCGAGACGATCGGCGGCGTACAATCCGACCACGGCTGTCAAAGCGGCCAGCGGGATCGCGGCTCCCTCTGCTTGACATTAGCTCCTGAATAGCACGATCGTCATTTCACAAGGCCGACTGACCTTCGAACGTAGTCTTCTCTGGCAAGTGAAACGTCGCTTGCGCCTTCGCGACAGCATATTCGGCACACCCGCCGCCTGGGAACAACTCAAGTAGAGCGGCCACCCGGTCTCCAGCTGTGTACTGAGTCACGCCGTCGCCAACGCTCTCGACATAGCCGGCTATATCGTTGCCCTGATCCATCTCCGGCATATCTTTGAACCATTCGGACATCTTGAAGTCCTTCGGATTGCTACCGCAGACGACGACCTTGATCAGTACCTGCCCTGGTCCAGCAACAGGAATGGGTGTGTCCTTGATCTCGACCTTGAGGCCTGGGAAAACGAAGGCTTCCTTCATGTTGGCGGTATACTTGCTGCTAAGGTTGTTGACGGACCCTGCGACGGAGATATTAGACGGTGTGTCAGATTCTTATATCTCGCCATAGAATGCAAAGTGCTATGTGGTTTTACCAATCACTCCGATGGCTGCTCGCAGATGCAACACAGACGGTTGGCTCGAGCAACACAATATTGGCGACGATGGTATAAACATACTTGTGCATCAGCACAAATATTTATGCCCGTGAGCCGCATGAGTGAACTGAGCATGGCGGCCGCATGCTTACATATATGTTGCCAAGGCACGCATAACTTCCTTCGACAGTGCGTGTACTAGCTTGCAATACCTGGAGACATCTGAAGTGGTCAGTAAACCCTAATTCATCGGCATGCAATCCTGCGTCAGCAGATGAGGAAAGAGCTCAATGCCGGGCGATGTCGACTTTCGGCTTTCTCCCAAGATTTCCAGAGTTTAGGGCAGCCATGATGGCCGCTGCGGTACTGAAGGCTTCTCGCAATCGCAGGGTCGTCGAATGCGTTACGTACAAACTCTACAAACTTGCGAACCTTGTGAACTGGAAGACACCAGGAAAAAGGGCCCTCCGCTCACCATGCGCAACGATTTATTTACTCGGCCCTTGCGTGCCTAGCGTGTAGAGCTCGTGCATCGACGGCATCTCTTGCGGTGATCGCTCTGTGTTCAGTTCTGATGCATCTGAAAAGCTGCAAGTCTCGTCAGCTCTGATTTGCGTTCGTGAGGCGCTAGTACTGACCGATGTTGCTCTTGATTACCACCATATGGCGACGCTGAGACCTCTCTGATGTCCGGATACGGCGACACTCCCTTGCCGCCCAGACTATGCGGCGGTCTGTACTCTTCGTGACGCATCTCGGGCGACTGGTAAGGCGGCAGCTGTGCAGCGTGGTCCTGCTTTTCGCCTTCGCTATGACCAGCCATAAATGCCGCTGCTTCTCCTCCGTCTCTCCCGTGTGGACTCGATCTGCCACGGAGTCTATTGAGCTCATCCTTCATTGTCTTGGTGCGGCCAAGGAAGAAGAAAAGCGCTGCAGCAATGGTAGCCACCGCTACAGCACCAATAGCTATGCCTGCTATTGCTCCGGGAGACAAACCAGATGAACCCGATGTGACTGCAGGGTCTTCTTGAGCAGTTGAACTTGGTGTGGCAGAGGATGGGTTTGTTGTGTACGCCTCATAAGAGGATGTGGACACGGAGTTCGTTGCGGTGACTGTGACCGTGGCTGTAGTGGCGGTTGCGGCCAAAGACGACATCGACTGCATAGCATCTTCAGGTACTGCTTGTCCTGGCAGCAGCATATAGTCTGCTTGTCGAGAGAGCTCAATTTGGGTGTTGAGAGAAGTGCTGGCATTGGGGTTGATCACTCCGACCATGCCGTGGCCTATTGCATTTGATGAGCTTGCAACTCAGGATGGAAAAGAGTGACATCTACCTATGCAGCTTCCCGGCGCTCCGCAGTAGAACTAGAACATTGTCAACAGCGCCAAGACTAACGGCAAGCAAGAGGCATACAAATACTGGTGAGGTGGTGTTAATGGTGATATTCCATGTCCCAGGCTAGTATACCGTCAGCGTGGGCCTTTTTTTATGGCAGCTGCACCGCATACCTGCCCATTGCTTGGAGAATGAAAACCGGAGAAGAAGCCTGGCTGCCCAGAAATAACGTCCTCGTAAGGAATACATGGGTAGCCTTTACACTTCAGTACAGCCGACCATCTCTACAGATCATGTACTACCCACCGTAAGCTGCTCGGATAGCTGAGTGGTTGCCAGACCAGAACTCGAATGTTACAATGTCTCCAGGAACAGCCAATACTGATTGAGGATCATATTCATTCGAAATCTTGCCAACTGTAATCGTGTGAATAGTGATCTCGCCTTGTGCAGTTGGCGTGGTGGAGTTGTCCGGGTTGATCGTTTGTGCAAGCACAATGCCGCTGGCGAGGATTGCGATTGCTGCTAAGTAATGTTCGTACATCATGAGGATGTGTCTGTGAGCAGCAAAAAATGGAGTAGTGGGAAACCACAAAGAGAGGACACTGGATCAGTCCGAAATGTCAAGCGTTCGGCGTGGTGTGACGCAGCCCTCAGCGCAAGTCATGGCGCCGAGAGCGACCGAGAATTCATGGCTGACTATGCCCACCAAACCCTTGGCGGACTGCGTGGTTGGTACTTCTTTAGACCCGCTTCCTCTGGCTCAGCTCTACAGTACTCTAGCCATTGTATTGTGTCTCCCACGATCTCCCACGCGTGTGCCAAGCCTCTGAAGCGAGCCTTGGCTTCGTGGCTGGCTGGACTCAAGCAGTGGCCTGACCAGATCGAGCTTCGTGACAGGCCAGGAGCGCTTCAACTCCACGCTGAGAACCAGGTCTGCCCACCAAAAGCTATGTTGGGTCGACCTCGACATCAATGGCAGCCTCGCCGAACGAACTTACCTATGACGGAGTGGTTCAGGCAAACCATCTGACGTACTGGTACCCATCAAAGACCGTTGTACGCATTCGTGTCAATGTGCGCAATACTCATAAATAATAAGTTGGGTTTCACCCGCTCATTGCCATCAGAATTGACTGCCGATGATCCCGTCGGATGCCCGAAGGTGTCAGCCATTGCTGTGGTGCAACTTGGTCCAACAAGTAGGCTATCCATTGTTTCGCAGTAGGCAAATGCAATCAACTTTGGCCTCATGTAGCGAAATACCATGGCCTCATCCATGATCACAGCTCCATCTTGACACACAGCTTCCATAAGACATCCCTAGCTGAAGTGTATTGAATGTACTCACCATTGTTAGCCGTGCTCCAGCCTTGAGGATTCGCTTGAACAGTCGAACTTGAGGTTAATGGCCTCGTCGTTTCCGCATAATCGGTAGGCTGTGCTGACTGCTGAGCTCGCAGCATCTGCTCAAGCTTATGCACTCTTGCTGGGAGATCGACATCGTCCGGTCGCGAAATAGGCCCCATGCCGACCGGACCAAAAGCTTCGTTCAGCTGCGATGCCGGCGTTATAGGATTATAACCCAGTTGTGGCGAAAACGTTGGCCTCTTTGCATACGTGCATTAGGTTATGTTACGCCGCGACGTCTGCATGTGCCACACGGCGGTGCATCGCGAGAGCAGCGAATCTTGCGTATTCGGCATGGTTCGCAGAAGATACGCAACCGCTTAACTACCAGGCCGCGTCGCAGCCATGTTTGCTCTGGTGCGTTGAGGAGGTCGAGGAGGTTGAGCGGAGAAGACGGGATAGAAATTTCGTCGGCTACAGAACGCCGCTTCGGCTTCGGCTACTACCGTCGGCCCGTTTGCTTATTACAACGAAGACTTGACCCTCACAGGATCCACGTCGTTGATTCTTGCAACGATGAGCGGATCAACGAGCGCACCCTCCAAATTGGGCATGTCCTTCCTGCTGACTCCGAGAGTGGCAGCCATTGCTTCGTGTGGCATTGCCATAGCACCGGCCTTGTACCCGACATCCAACGGAGCTGGTTGGTCGAAGAAGATGCAGAAGTGGATGTCCTCGCCACCTTCGGGTAACACTTCGATTCTGGAGTGTTGACGGTAACGTTAGCAGTTGGCTTCGCTGCCATTGTGTCTACACTCACTGATGGGGATATGCTGCCGGAATGAAATACATATCGCCTGGAGCGAGGTAGTATGTGTCCTGGAAGAAGGGTCAGCAAGTTTCCTGTCGATCGTGGTGGCCGGATGGCGCATGCTTACCGTTGAGCCGTCCGGGTCAAGAATGGTCATGCGAGCTTTGCCCCTGTGGACGTAGCCCAGCTCGGCTGTGATTGGATGCCAATGAGGCTCCCTCATACCCGTATCCTCAACGACAAGCGAGTACATGGCGATATTCTGCAGCGTTGGCCAGAACTGAGATCTCGCAGGTCGTACGACGCCCACACCCTCGCCCCTCAGTGGCGGCTCCATGCCTTCAACATCGAACTTATGGGGGTTTGGTCTGTGTTGACGAGCGTAAAAGTCAGCGGACTTCCCAGAGATTGCAAGGCTACAAGATAGCACCCTCGGGCCGCCATGGTTGCGAGACGCAGCCTGTCAGCCTTCGATAGCCTCGATATGGCTATGCTGCACGCTATCAGAATCGCCACTCAGTCTGCTTACAGATACGCTGTCGAAGGGATGGTCGGTTCTCCTTCGCGTGCAATAATCTTACGATCCTCGGTAGTGAGCTTGATGTGCGAGAAGGCGTCGCTCGGAAGGTTGTAGGTGTTGCCTAACACGCTCGGTGTCATGGCACCCAACGCAGCACCGAAAGAGAAATCCTCGGGCTTCTCATGACGAAACCTGGCGCTCGTCAGTGTCCCAACGAAGCTTAGCATTCTGCTGACAATCCTACCCAACCAAGAACTCGCACTCCTCCTCGTCGCTGAGGTTCTCTATGTGATGTAGGCTTCCCGAGTCGACATGGAACATCTGGCCCTTCTCAATGATGAAGGAAGCGAACGAGGACTTGTTGTCCAATATCGACACGAGTGCTTTGCCAGCGAGGCAGTACGTCAGCTCGTTGGTGTTTGCGTGCCAGTGTGGCTCGCGGATTGCCTTTGGGGCGAGCATCAGTCGTTTCAGTGACAGATTCTTCAGGATCGGCAATTCATCCACAGTGCACCGCTGCATTAAACCCAGGGTCGACTGATGGAAGGGTTTGGCGTCCCTGAGATGGAAGACATGACGAGACTCTCTAGATGCCATCGTCGTAAGGCGTCAAGTTCCGATGTAAGAAACGATCTCCAGGATTTGGAGCGATGAACGGGACTTTGACAGCAATGCAGCGGCATTACTGATATACTGAGCAACGGAATACATCGGCGTTTCTTTCAAGCTTGTTGCTGACCGCACATACTAGTGTAATACGAGGTACCGGGGGTCGTAGGACCAGCGTGTGTTATTCATCACATGGTAATATCCAGCTCGCTTGAGCATCGCAGTATGTGACGAAGCGCCAAGAGTATGCACCAGAAGGGAAGCTTCCTCATTCGGATGTGGGCGGAAGGCTGGAAAGTCGCGACCGCATACGAGACTGTTCGGACGAATGCTCAGGGTTTTAGGGTTTAGGGTTTCGATTGCAATCCTTCCAAGAAGACTAGATCGAGATCATCATGACCGGATCGCCAGCCGGAGCCATTGTGAAGGGCAGTAATGTCGGGTACAGCAAGCTGCGTATAATAGCATAACAGCTACACGTCAAGCACGTCGTACGAAGGTTGAGATCGTGCTCCGTAGCGCACATTCACCAGCAGATCCCATCGACTGTACTCCTTCACGAGGGCTAGAATGAGTCGATCAAAACTTGTCGGACGAGCGGAGATTGAGGTGGGAAGCAATGCATCGACGAGCCACCTCATTTCATTACACATCGTGCTTCGTCAGAGCAGTGTTCAGTCGTATGGCCGATCGAGTCGAATGGGTCGCGCAGCGCCTTGTTGTCGCCAAGAGTCTGCTTTCGATGCGAGCGGTGACATCGCCGTGTTGCTGACCAAGAGCAATGCTCATAAAGCCTTCGCAGAGCATAGGTTGACACCTAGACTTCCATTGTCCACAACCGTTCCAAGCAATGGCGAGCTTTGGCGGCGATCCGGTCAACGAGGCTCAAATACCAGTCTCAAGCTCGTCAACCTCGAACGGAGAAGATAAGTTTCTCGAACCGCAAATACACCCTTGTCGCAAACCCTACCGCGACACTGTCGTACGCAAGTACCCGGCACTCGTGACGCATCTGCCGATATATTCATGGGCATGGTTCTTGATGCCGCAGACGACTCTCGGACTATCCAACTTGCTCTACACTCAGCACACGACGCGCAGCTTTGACGGATTGTACGCGATCAGTTTGATCGTGTACTTTGTAGGCTTCGTCCAATTCTGGGTGCTCGTCATTTTAAAGACAATGCAATTCATCATCATAAAGGGCACACTCAAGCAATCCTTCGTCAAGCCAGAGGAAGCGCTCTTCTCTGCCGCATTCTGGATCTCGTGTTACGGCGTTATAGTCGGAGTGAGTATCAAAAATCTTCAGACCACCGAATGCTTTGTGCCACGCGGCCCAGTAGTCGGAAAGCTGAGAGTCTCAAGCTTGAAATTAGCTGACCTTTCATCCTCAGGCTCTTGACTTCGCAGAACCCAGTCCGGTGAGCGTGGGGGAACTGCGAGGACAGCAGTTCGCGACTGATACAGTCTGTAGGGTTCAAGGCTCAGTGTCGCTCTCTATTCCTTCTTCTGGATATATTCTGGCTTCGCATTATGTGCTTCGGCCGGCATACACATGCTGCTGTTCGATAAGGAGAACCTCGAGGGAGACAAAATGACACCAGCCTGGCTTTTGCCAATTCTGCCGGTGATCCTCATCGGCGTCCTAGCCGGCAGCTTTTCTGGTGAGCAAGTCTTGGATGTAAGTTGAGAGATCTGCTGACCTTTTTGCTCCAACGCTGTAGGAAGAATTTGGCCATGGCAGATGTACCCAGCCTTGATTGCGGGACTCATGGCTGCTGGAGCTGGATTTTTCTACTCGCTACTTATTTCGGCGATCTACCTTGCACGGCTGTTCACCAAAGGACTTCCAGTCCCGGACACGAGGCCAGGAATGATGCTCGCGGTAGGGCCGCCGTGCTTTGCTCCATTGGCATTCCTAAAGCTAGCCGCGGGAGTCCCGATCGGATACGGGTATTTCGAGAAGCATGCGCTCGGTGCTGAGATTGTGCAGACGATAGCACTTACTTTCGCGATGCCGATGTTTGGATTGGTGAGTTGCCACGGCTCCATGAGAGTAATGCTGAATGCTGACGATGGCAGGGCTGTATCTTCCTCACCGTGGCCATCTGTGCCATTCTACAGAAGGCAAGGTCAATGTCATTCCACTTGACTTGGTATGGCATCGTCTTTCCTGTAAGCAAACTGATGGGTGTAGCCCTTGGGTGCCGCAAGACAGCCTTCCTAAACCCCCGAGCGCTGACACGCTGCTATTGCATGTCTTACTACAGCTCGGGGCGGGAGTGTCTTGTTGCTACATTTTGTTCAAGATTCAAGCTAACTCTTTCGCTCTTCGCGTTTAGAACGTCGGGGTGCTTAGTGTGCTTAGTTTGATCGCAAAACAAATCCCAAGCGACCCTCTGATCTGGGTATTCACCGCGGGTACTGGCATACTTGTGTTCCTATGGCTGTTCATTACGTGCAGCCATCTGCAAGCAATCTGGAAGCACAGCGAGTACCTGTGGTAGCTTATACGCCCAGTCAGCGAAGCTGAACGTCATCCGCATCAATGGCTGAGTGCATAGAGCTAGTCGAACGGAATATAGGATGGAAATCGGCATGTCGTCGTTCCCAATCTTCCGGAGGTCAAGCGGGATATGCAGAAGCAGTACTGATTTGTCACTATATGCTGCTAGTGGGTGAGCAGATGTTCGTGTTTATAAGTATTTCACCTTTCCAGACGCGCTAATCTGTTAGTGTACCATCATGAGATCATTCCAAAGCAGTACAGGGTGTCAAGCGTTCACCTTGGTTTCCAACTGCGACGTTGCCATCAGCAATGCTGTACAAACCGATCATCATACCAAGAAGTCCCAAACGCCTCGCTAATTGTTGTTCTGCATTGTACGCACGTCATGATGCTTCCTTCTCCTTACTCAAGCACGTGTCCTCAAGGCCGCCTAATGGACCAACCCGGTCGCCTGTGGTCAGGTTCTCGATTCCGTCTTGCTCGTGGCATCATGAAAAGCAGGCCGTGTAACATCAGCTTTTCAAGACCTCGGCACCCGTGTCGCGAACAACGGCGCCCTCTCATCATCCTCATCTTCAGAAGCATACCCGCTATCTTCGCCCACCCTGATCCTAATGATGGACTCTTTCCTCAGTCTTCTCGCCTGCTCAGCGTCAGGTCGCAGGTACTTGCAGTGCCCAACCGGTCTGACTCCATGCTGGGGCCCGCTCCTTTTCTGGTTGATCGTGAAAGCTTGGATCGCACCAATGACGGCTACGAGTGCGCTCGCCCACCATGCCAGAGCTGTGAAATCGATCTTATCTCCAATGCCGTACAATAAGCCTGCGATGGGCGAAGCCATGGTTCGGCAAGCGGCTCCTGTGGAGGCTGCAAGACCATTGATCTTGCCCAGGCAACTGTTCGATGGACTCGCTTCTTTGATCAAGATGAGCAAAACCGGGTAGGCCACGATGGAGAGAAGGTTTCGCACAGTCAGACTGGCGTATATGCCAGGGTAGAGTAGGTTGTCCGGAAGCAACGCCAACCACGGCACAATAAAGTAAGCGATCGGATGCAAGACCGTAACGATGATGAAGGACTTCCAGATCCCGAAATAGCTCGCCAGGAGAGGGAACACAATACCCTGCACGAAGAGTGCAATGATGCCGTTGAACGCAAGAATGACACCGCTCTCTTGGATAGTGAGACCGAGGCCGCCAGCGAAGGAGCCGTAGCGCGTGGCAAAGGGTGCTGGCAGGTTCGTACCGTCTGCTGGTACTCGGGCATCCTGCTGGAAGATGGGCAGAAGCGAATCGTAGGTCATGCTGTGGTATGTGAAGATACCCAGAGCAAGTAGAAGCATTGACACCCGTCGTGTCAACCATCGTGAATTCGTAGCATTCTGGTCCCTCAGTGGCAACTCCGATCCGTCTGGCCGCAAATGCCACTCCTCCGTTGCTACCGCCTCTTCCGTGACTTGGTTGAAAGTGCCATAGCTCTCGTTTTGAGTGAGATTGACAGCGGGCATGGAGGTTGTGCCTTGAGTAGCTACCATCGAAGGCCTCGCAATCCTGTCCTGGATGGGCGTTCTCTCGTCTGAGTCGCCGGCAGAAGTGCTCCAGGGTTGCATGTCCGGGTGTGTCTCCTCGAGACAAAACCATCCTGCGATGATTGATACTACCATAAGAGCGGTGCATATCAGATTCGGAAGTAGGTAGGGGAACTTGCGGAAGAGCTCGATATCAAGAGCAGTACCAGGAAAATTCTTTGCTGGCGTAGCAAAGTAACCGCCGACTGCCGGACCAATGATGATGCCTACCGACCAGATGAATGGCATGATCGCATATCTATCCTTCAATTAGCGCGTCAGCACGATCACCAGGTGCATGCCAACTTACGCTTTCGGCTCATGCTTGGGGTTCGTGACAAGTTCGCCGACCATTGTCTGGATAACACCTATATTGCCATTAAGCGCACCGCCGATGAAGCGACCGGTTAGAGCCATCCAAAAGGATGTCGAGAAGCCGACAATAAGGAGAGAGGCAATGGTACCGAAACAGCCCATTATGAGAACTGGCTTTCGCCCTAGCCGGTCTGAGAGACCTCCCCAGTACCTGGAAGTAGTGAAGGTGAGCATGTCACGAGTATGAGTAATGGCTGAGAGGAGAAATGTTGACGTACATGCCAGTCAGGCTCTCCGCCAGCGCGAAGGCCGAGATGAGGAGGCCAGCATAGAAGGAGGCATTGGCGGGATCTCCGACGTTGAAGTCGAGGACGAGACGCCAAGCATAGGGAAAGATGGAAGTAAGAGCGATTGGCTCTGCAACTCGTACGAGTGCTATATACAGATTAGCTTGAGAATGTCAGACAACGAGAATAGGAGACACACCAAGAAGAGCAAGCTGTGCAGCTGGAAACTTGTCGGGGTCGCGTTGGACGGTAGTCTTGGCCTGAGTAAGTACCATTCCGAAATTGAATTTCTTCTCTTACGGTCGCTCCCACCCTCAATGCCCCTCCTATGGCTTCGGGTGTGCGGTATTGGCTGTCTTTCTCGCGTTGTTGATCTTGATGCCTGTATGTGTCCGTATGGTCCGTTTGTGGTGTATGCGATGTTGGTGAGACACGAAGAGTGAGGTTCGAACAGAAGTGGCGTCGGCAAAGCGGGGAAACGGCTAGCGTTTCACGTGACGGGATTAGCGTCGCAATGAGACCTCACTTCCGTCGCGATCTTCGACGTTTCTTCCGTTTCCTCGACACAACAACACGCTGCTGCTGTCCGAGGGCGTACTTGATCCACTCGCTCTCTTGTATGCTCTTCAGGGAGTATACGTAGCTGTGCTTGACGTATGGTAACCTCCAGTCGTGAGCTTGATGCTTGCGGTCCCGGGTCACTCTGGACTTACGCCGAGACCCGACTTTGTCTGACAGTATCACGACGAGCGTCGAATAGCATCGGCACCGAGGGTAGACATAATCAAACATGATGCTACATCATGCAGCACCCCAAGTTACCTTCCAGTTACTTAGTTGAACAGGTGAACAGAAGAATGGATTTTCCGGAATAGAATATTGCGGCAAAGTACATGAGGGTATCCCAGGAACGAATATGCGACTCCCACAACACCACAAACACTATGAAAAGTGTCAAACACGGTCCCCATCATCTATACACCCTGCGAATCAGCCGCGACGTCAAGCTCGACTGCCATCGCCTCGGATTCTATTCACATCTTAGCGGACTGACTGGACTCTGGTCGATTATCTGCGGTTTACCTTCTTCCATCTGTCCAACATCTGACGGAACGTGTTCGCATGTGTTTGGAACAACACTCGTAGCACTCGCGAGCTGCTCAGGACCAGAAGCGTGCTGGCCTGGCAGCGTTAGCAGTTGATCAGACATTGAAAGCTGGAGACGAATTACCTTGTTGACTCGCGACGTCGTCAATGGCTGGAGCTGGGCCCCCAAGAGCGTCCGGATTGGGGTTGCCTGATTGTATATGAGTCGTCGTGTCGACAATTGGGATCCAATTGATGGAATAGAAGAGCTTACTGCGATTAATTGCAAGACCATCAAGCTCGACGGTCGGTCTGTCGTTCTCCCTCGTTACTTGGCGGTGCTCACGTCGGTTTTGCCAACACGCGACCAAGATTGTGGTGGCTATCGACAGGCAGACGAACAAGATGTTGTGCATGTCCGAAATGTGGTCGTAGTTGTTGGGGGTGCTCTGCAGTGGACTGTTCGTCGAGGGCAGAGTGGCATTTAGAGATATGAACAACGTTGTTTTAACGGGGGCCATCGTTGCGATCTGGTCTCGGAGACTTTGGTATCATGCTCTACACGAGTGTTAGCGAATAATATCGCCTTCCTTGTGCGGATCAGGGAATTGCAAACAATACGAGATGTGTAACATATGTTCTGTAGTCCATAAAAAGTCCATCAATTTCCTTGACAGATCTTGCACGATGGAGATAAAAACAAAACATCGAAGTGATAAAACGCCGTGGTCGAGCTGCCGTGATGGCGGCCCCACGCTACTTCTACTGTACTACAACTTGGCATTCAAGCCCACCCAATCGGAGACTAGATCTGAAAGCTTAACCACTTCACCTCTCACTCGTCGCAGGTCACTCGTCTGGTCCAGTTTCTGCTCCGGCACGTACTTTGGTCAACACCAACAACTTGTTCGGTTAGTGTACCTAGAGTCCGCCACGACCAGCAGGCGCGTCTCAGTCAATGTACCTTCTCGGGAAAGACGATGGAAGATGCACACAAAAGCGACCGCCATGATGCTACACCGCGCCGCAAGACCTTCTCGGGTCCGCTGCGGCCAGAAGATGAGAACAACAAGCAAGACGAAGAGATGAGACTACCATGGAACCCACCATCTGCGCCAACATCACCAATATCGCCAGTACGGCCACACAGACGCACCATCTCAGGCAGCATACTCCAGCGCCTGAACTTCCTACGCCCAAGCAGCGAGAATGCGCGACCGCCATCGCGCGATAAGGAGCCTACGAGCCCCAAGAGCGCAAAAAGCCGGAAGAGCATCGATGATGACTCGCCTATCGTGTCGCCCACGTCGCCGAAAGGCGAGAGTGCCATGTCCTTTGCGTTGCGACCTGCCAAGTCACGAAAGCGAAAGGGCTCGTTGCGCAAGACGGCCTTGCTGGGTGGGAAGCGCATCTTGTCAGAGAGTAGGGAACGGAAGAACAGCGTATCGGCTAAGAGCCCGCTGGGAAGTGCTCCTGTCCAGCCGTTGGTGCAGGACCTGAGGCCTCATACGAGCAGTGGAATTGAGGATGAGTTGAAGGTGCCTGCTATGCCAACCACTCTGGACGGTGCTTCGGAAGCGCCAAGCATGAAGAAGCATTTCAGCTACGACGATTCACTGCCATCTACAACGACGAGCAGTGCTGAAAGCTTGGTGGAGCCAGCTGCGGTCTCAGCTGCACGACTCTCACTACTCACTTCCCAAAACAACCCAGACGAAGACGCCATCTCAACCACATCATCCACGACCGAACTCGGCAGCCCGCTAGAGATCCGCAGTCCCGTCAGCCAAACAAGCTATGCCTCCACAACCTCCGACGATGACCTTCTGACCTTCGACCGCCCAGCGCAGAACAACACCTTGAGCGCCACCAGCTTGCTCAAGCCCATGTCCTCCTCCGCAACCAGCTACTTCCCAACACCATCCACTACCTCCCTCCTCAAACCCAACAAACACCACCCCCGCTCACCACTATCCCACACAGTCAGCTCATCATCATTATACCCACCTTCACCACCTCCACACGACTATACGGAGACAGCCTTCTGGGGCTGGGTGATCCTCTTCTCCACCTGGCTGACCTTTACCGTGGGCATGGGTTCCTGCCTCGGGTTGTGGAGTTGGGCTTGGGATGTGGGTGAGACTCCGTATGCGCCGCCGGAATTGGAAGACGATCCCACGTTGCCGATTGTGGGGTACTATCCGGCGTTGATGGTGTTGACGGGTGTGGTGGCTTGGGTGTGGGTGGTGGTTGCTTGGGTAGGGATGAAGTATTTTCGGCATGCTGGGATTGAGGTGTGATGATTGCTGATGAGGTATGTTGGAGGGCTTGGATGAGAGTACGTTGGCTATGCGCAGCAATCAACTGGAGCTTTGCAGGCCTAGTGTGTCTTCCTTCCAACTACCATATTACCCGCATCTTGACTCACGTGACTGGATTGGACGTGCAACGCGGCTTAGAAACATCGAAGCGCAGCAAAACATCAGTTACACAAACCGAAGATTGTGAGGCAAAAAGACAAAACATACAACAGCGGGTATTCGCACGTGGTCACCCACCGTACTACTAGTCCGCCGGTTCATGGCTTAAGTACAGGAGAGCGGACGGGATCCTCTATTTTCCATGACCTGTGGTCGTATGTGATTGAGGAGTCTATCAATTTACATTATGAAGCTCGGATCGTGAGCCGCTGCTTTGTCGCGAAAATGAAGCGATCTGCCTCTATGACCGCGAACAGCAGGACATGTTCAGCTGAATTCCTTGTCTGGTAGTGGTCCATATCCTGCATGGCCGTCGCGCCTCTGCCTCGCATACCATGCCTCACATGGTGATAGGAGCCAACGGGATCCCACCAAATGCAGCGACGCCTCTCCGCCAATCCAGGTCGATCGCCAGAACTGGAACTGCCGCCGCAGGGACAGTAGCCACATTCAACTTCGGCGCAACAGCCACGAGACTCAGCGTATCATGATCGTACGAGATCAGGTTCAGTCCGTCAGCGGTCTCCGCCGACAACCCAGCAGCATCGATCAAATCCTTCTTCGCGATGAGAGCGTTGACGGCTTGGTCGATGTCGGGTGTGATGGGGTTGGAGACGACGGCAATGATGCGGTTACTGTCTGCGATGTTTTCTGGTGTTGTTGTTAGCGACCTAGTTCATCTCAATCTGTTGTATGGACCTACGAGGCTTGATGGTCATAGCATCGTAGTAAGCGATCCGATTCGTAGCATTGACTTGTTTGAACGACTCGCGGATGGGCTCGTACGCTGCCGCTCCGCCTGTGTAGTTGTCTGCTGCGTATGTGATGTTGCGAATTGCCAGGTCGAGACGGTAGAGATCCTTTATGAGAAGATTGGTGCCGGCGTCTCGAGTGGCGAGAGGTGAGGCGGAGGCGATGGCGGCAGTCGCCAGGACGAACAGCTTCGACAAAGAGAACATGATTGCAATGCGGAAAGATAGGTGTCAGCCTTGGAAGGAACTTCACTCGGATTTGTACGTGTGGTGTCCGGTTGTAAGGAGACCGAGGCGTTTTGGAGATGCGCCTTTTGTTCGTTCTCTCTGACGTACAGACGAACTCAAATCTTGCATCAAAGCAACGCACCCAAGTTGAGCACATTCCGTTAACGCTATCAACCGCAATCCATCACTCATGTCCAGAATTCGAATTCATAGTAGACTCTAAGCAACGGAGAAGCCACGAGCCAACTGCGCGCAGATGAAGTCAGTGCTCGCACCACCAAGCCTCCTCTGATCAAGAGAGCCGGCCGTCAAGTTGAGAGCGCAGACATCAACGCTCTTCGATAACGGTCCGGTTGCGGTACCAAAGCCAACACAATTGGCGTCGGAGGAGCTGCAAAGAAGAGTCAGCCACCGGCTGGGTCGCAGAAGATCTTGTCGTAGAGAATGATCGAGGCGCTCGGGAAGACAGGAGTTGGGGCAGTTGCTTCCGTAGATGAGAGTCTCTGGGAATGTCTGGGAGTGCGACAGCGCTGAGGATGCTGGCTAAGGAGGCGAGGACCGTGGCGATGATCGGAGTATGTAAGATGTGTCGGTCGAGTGGCGCGGTTGAGGGCTGTCGACGTAGTGCTGTGATTGCAAGCCATGATAGGGTCGAGCGAAAATACCGAGATCTCTGAGCGGGCGAGTAAAGATCTGGACTGCTGATTGCGGAAAGTGTTGGTATTGTGCTGGACGTCGAGATCTTGTGGACTCAGCAGACCTTCATAATATCTGTCGGTACTCCGGGCACTCAATGAGGAGCTCGCATACGCTGCTCTCAGCCTCCTCGGAAAGAAAGATCTCCGCCTGGAATGTAAGCGGAGTACTTACATGCCGTGGAGGCATTAAAGCCTGCAACGTCCGCATGTGGCTGCGTTCGTCCATTTGAGGTGATTCCGCGCACAGAGCGCTGGAGCTCCTGCAGGCATGGAAGGTCATAGAGCAGCATAACTTCTTGATAGTCATTCTAGCCCCACGTAAGCAGAAGTCCAATGCGTGAGGCGTATCCTATGGGCCCAAGAAGATCGACTTGAGAGGCAAACGCGAGGAACACCAATCTAGATCCAAAGGAACACCTTGTGAGGAGATCTTGCTTGCTCATGCCATTGGGTCCTGGTCAATACTCGGTTGGCTGTATTCTTCCCAACGCCGCATGTTCACTCGTCCAGTTTGGTGTTTGACATCGACGAGGAACGTAGGATCGTAGGATGCTGTCTGGGGGTTAGACGGCGAGAGCCGCATCAGCGATAGATTTTGCGTATTGAAGTCGAAGTCTTCGAACCAGTCTGCACAAACTCCTAGAGCACAAGTGCGCGACTCAACTCTCCAAGTCATTCTTCGCAAGATCAACACCACAAACCCAAGTTCGTGCCAAGACTCCCGAGGGTCTTGGGGTTTAGAATAGCTGTCCCTCAATCACAACAACAACAAACGATCCCTACTCTTCCACTTGACACCTCCATCCACAGCCCCCTGCTCCTCCTCATCTTTCCCATCATCCTCACTCTCGATTACCCCTCCCCATCAACACATCGTCACCTTCGCTGCAACCCCGAGCACGACAAGCCTCGCCATCGAACATCTCGCGCGATAAATCATCACCCAGATTCATGAGCCCAAGTCACCTTCCGTACAACCGCATAATCCACACCAGCCGTCGGCCCGGAGACCTTGCAAAAATGCCGCGACAATCCCAAACTCACCTCCACAGTGCTTCGGCGTTTTATGGAAGACCATCTCCACCTCTCCATGCGCTGTCCGCACTACAGTACACAGTGCCAACACCGCTGTGTCCAAGCGCAATCCTCGGTCTCGTTCCAAAGCCCACAAGGTCTCTGACCACTTACTTGAGCTTCGCTGCCAATCAATCCTTGCAAGCCAGATTTCCCTTGAGCTTGACGATGACAAGCCCGTCGCGGCTCTCTTCCTCTCAGCTTACCCACTTCCAAACCTCATTCTCTGACGGTCAGCAGTATCGCGATACGCATCACTTGACGCTCCGCTCCGCGATATCGTGTTAGCAAATGCCAAGATAAAGCTGCACGGTGTAGATAGAACTCGCGGGCTGTAACCCTCCTCAATGCGAACCCTCACATGCACAATGTTCTTCAATAAAGGCTCGCGCGATTCACGCAGCGGAGCACTCAATGGACGCCCTTAACTATACACCCCACTCACAAACCAAACCCATGGTCAGCGAAGCTAAAGCTGCGACCCACCCTCTCTCTCAAAAATAACTCCATCGCTCAATGCAATCAATGCTCATCACATCATTACTGCCGATCTTCCCAGCACCACCCCGCCACCAGGACCGTACTCTGCGCCCCTTCCACACGCCCACGCTTCCTCGAGCTACACGCCTTGCTTCACTCCGCTGGACCTCACTCGACCTCGCTCGGCCTAACACATCTTATACTCACAATGCCCCTCCGCCTTCCTATGCTGATCGTTCGTGTCTGTGCGATAATCAATCCCAATATCCAAATCCCTCCGATTCCCCGCATTCGGCGAGCAATCCAACTTCCCCGACACAGTCTCCCCCGCCTCCACAGTCAAAACATCGGCAAGATAAAACACAGTCTGCTTCCAATGCGTGTACTTAGTATGCGGCCCCGTCGAGAACCGAACAGGCTTATGACACGCACTAAACTCGATATCGAACCAGGCGATAAGTGCGTGGATGTAATCTGTTCGGCGAATGGGGAGGGTGAAAGGGAGGGAGAAGGCCAAGTCGGCGACGGTGCAAGTATAGAGGTCCAGGGTAATGACGGCGCAGGGGTCGGTGACCACGGCTTTGAGGTCTACGGTGTCGACTAGGGGTTCGGTGAGGGCGGTGCGTTTGAGGGGGGTGTAGTCGAAGCCGTAGACGTTATCCCAGACTATTCATCAAAAACGAAGGAGTCAGCATAAGTTGCTAGGTGAGAGTAGGGGGGTGAAGGTGAACGTACAACCAATTTTCTCATCCTTGTACTCCCCGTCCTCAATCCCGGCCATGAAAATCGTCGCCTTGTCGGGGAAAATCAGTCCATTCCCGTCTTTGCGCAAATACCTGTCCCGTGCCCAGAGAACCGTGTCGAGCATGCTCTCATACAACAAAAAGTAGCCCATCCACTCAGAGATGATGATATCGACTTGTGGGAACGGGAGCTCGACTTCCTCCATTTTCCCCTGGAGTAAGGTGATTTGATCCGACATCCCGTTCGCTGCCACGATCTCGCGGGCCTTGACTATTATGGTCGACATGTCTACGCCGATGACATGTTTGGCTCCGGCTTTGACTGCGAACCTGTAATATCCCCTCAAATCAGCAATCTCATCCTCCAATCAAAAACACTTCCGCTAAAGTGATATTATGTTTGTGTATACTCACATACTCAAAATAGCAGTCCCACACCCAACATCCAGCACCACCTTGTCCTTGAAAATATGCCGATTATTGTAGATCGCGTCCCGGTAGCTCTTCGTGCGCACCTCGTCCTTCAGCATCTCCTCGTGGATGCCGTGGTGGTTGTACGAGTTGAAGTAGTGCACTTCGCTGTGCGGGAGGCCGGTCATGGGATCTGTGCCGGATTTGGTTGAGATGGCGGGGGCGGGGGCGGTGTTCTCCATCTTGGTTGAAGGTGAGGGGGGGTGGTGTTGGTGAGGTGGAAATGTTTTTGTTTGGAAGTTTTTGGCGGGCATGGGCTTTGAGTTGAGTTTTGAGTACAGTACGCTGGTTCGGAACGACGCGCCGGGACTCCGAGGGGCAGCCACGTTGTGGCGGAAGCTTAAATCGTCGACGAACTGTTGTGTGAGTTTAAGTTGATTGAGATTTGATTGGAATCACAAGACTGGCAGTGAACACTTCGAATTGTTGTTCGACATTGACACAGATTGATTGAGAACTCTTCAACCTGACAATTGGACACTTGAAATGCACACTCCGAACTACGTTATACGTATCCTCACATTTCCTGCGTCCTCGTACTCCCTCAAAATCATTACACTGATCTCACACACACACCTCCACTACCTCCCCTCCTTCTCCGGCCTCCCAACATCATCCCCCACTACCCTCCTCCCGATCCCCATAATATCCCCACTCCCACCCTTCTCAGGCTTCCCAACATCCTCCACCACCCTCGGCACCGCTGGAACCTCCACATCCTCCACCCCCCACTCCATACCAATATAACTATCACTCACCACAACCACCTTCAGCTTCCTCTCCATACTACTCTCGGGTAGCTTGATGATCGCCTTAGTACTAGGCCTGGCCACACTGCCACCTCTGCTTTTGTCGGGGGAAGGCCAACTAATCCTCTTCAACGCCACCACGTCCCCCTTCACCGCGTCCGAGACCACGACGAAGAACCCCTCGGTTTGCGGTTTCGGGTATTTAGGTGCGAAGATACGGTATTGAGCGTCCGTTACCGCGTTGACTCTCGCCAAGTTCACCGTGAGACCAAGAGCATTGACATCACTAACCCCCACCCTCAGCACCGGCAGCTGCGACAGAGCCTTGAGTGTCTTCGCTTGCGCAGCGACCGGCACACCGACATCACGCAGCACCTTCTCCAACTCCCCCTTAGCCATCGTAGTAGCCTCCACCAACCCCACCACCCTACTCTTAGCGTCCTTAACTCGTCTCTTCTCAGCTTCAGCGTCCACACCAGGCAGCAACGCCAACGGTCCGTCGGTGACCCATCGTCCAGATTTAACACACTGCAACAGTGTCATCATCATCTTGACCGCCTGTAAGTAGCCCATCTCCGTCAAAACATCGATGCTGGCTTGGATGATACGTATAGCCTGATCCAACACACTATTCTGATCCCCCACATAATCACTAATAGGCAATTCAATCCGTTCAAAATACGCCTGCAGCAGCAAAAAAGCCTTGACATGGGGGTCCCACATCGGGAGCCCCTCTTCAAACACCCTCCCAACCTCGAGCGGGAGGCCTTTGTCGAGTTCGACGTTTATGAGATCCTCGTTGTGTCTCACAGGCAACTCGTCGTATTCGGTTGCTCTGCACATCCAGGCCAGGGCTTCGGCGAAAGTGGCGTCGGGTTTGGCGTGTTTGACCAGCATTCGGATCGTCTTGTGAGCGAGGTAGTAGTAGGACATGATCTTCCCAAGGGGGGTGGGGTCGACATCCCCGTTTGTGTGGATGGTGAGGCATTTGGACTCCTCGAGTTCCGAGAGGGATTTATCCACCATCTCGATCATGTATTCGTTAGCAGCCTGCTGCGCAACAATGGTGTTGTTTTCTTCCGCCGAGATCTCCAAACCGTAGAATGACGGGTTTTTGTGCAGACGGCGGAAGAAAAAAGTCCAGGTAAGGTAGTCCAAAGCGTCCTGTTTCGTCCCAATAGTCTCAGCACTGACTTCAGCTCCGAGATGGTTGTCTAGAACTTTATGTAGACTCGATTCGACGGGAAAGCCAGTGTGCAGGAAGTGCTTGTAGAACGCTTTCTTGCTTTCCTGAGTGAAGATGCGAGCAATCCCACTAGTATCAAACTGCGGCCTCCCCGCTCGCCCAAGCATCTGCAACACATCCGTAAGATCCATATCCTTGTACCCCTCAATCTTAGCATCGAAGAACTGCGTCCCTTTCACCACCACCAGATGCGCGGGTAAATTGACCCCCCAAGCAAGAGTGGATGTAGCGACCAGAATCTGGATCTTGTTGTTTGCAAAGAGTTCTTCGGCGAGCGCGCGGTCCGACTCCACGAGGCCGGCGTGGTGGAGTCCGATGCCGAAGGCTAGACTCTCTCGCAGGGAGTCGTCTTTGACGCGGGAGAGGTTTAGGGTGAGGTCGTCTTCGGACATGTGGATGAAGCGGCGGGGGTTATCTTCCATGCCGCAGAAATTTATCAGGTCCCTAGCCGTCAGTCTCGTCTGTCTCCGAGACGCCACGAACACGATAACAGGTTTGTCGGGGGAATGGGATTTTATGGCCAGGAAGGTGGGGCGGTTCATTGACTGCATCAGTGGACAAAACCCACGTTGCTGCGGGAATCCATCGATGTATATTTCCAACGGGACAGGACGGACGGAGTGTCGGAAATTGAACAGGCCTTCTTTGACACCAAGCCAGTTTCCGAGATCCATGGCATTGGCGCAGGCGGTCGACATGCCTACTAAGCGGACTGAACCCTTTTTCTGGGACGCGATGTAATTCATTCTGCTCACGATGATTTCCAGGATAGGTCCTCGGTCCCCACCAAGGAGGTGGATCTCGTCGATGATGACGAGCGAGACTTGCTGGACGTAACTGCGCGTTTGCCAGGAACGGGAGATACCGTCCCATTTCTCGGGGGTGGTGACGATGATGTCTGCGTCGCGGATTGTGCGGGTGTCGGGGGTATTGTCTCCAGTCAATTCCACAAGCTTCAACCCCATCTGTCGGGTAAGTCTCGCACTCCAGTCTTTCACTCTTTCCCGGACGAGCGCTTTCATGGGAGCGATGTAGACGACTTTGCTGCCGGGCTTTTCGCGGAAGGCCCACCACATTGCCAACTCAGCAGCGATAGTCTTGCCACTTCCCGTCGGACTACCTAGCAAGACATTGGCGTCGGTGTGGTACATACAGTGGAATAGTTGGGTTTGCATGGGGTTGAAGTGCTGGAAGCGTTGGCCGTAGATCTCCTCCAGCAGCGGGTTCTTCAGCGCTTTGATGGGGAGCGGTTGGAGGTTGAGTAGGTCGGTGTACACGCTCTCCGTATCCGGGCGGATCAAGTGCTGGAAGCTGACTGGCGTCACTCCTTCGGCGCCTAGCCAGCGATCACTGACTGCTCGCACGTAGATCTGGCTGGGCAGTGGATCTTGCAGAGGGATGGTGAAGTTCAGCTCGTGGTCATCGTAAAGCTTCCGCCTCGACAAGATGAAGAACTCGTGATGGTAGATCTCGCTTGTCTCGGAGTTCTCGACCCAGATCCAGTAGCTTTCGCTTTTGCCGTGATGGCGGTCATTCCATCGGAAGTCCGGTGTGATGAACAGCTTGACTCGGAGGACATCACGATTTAGAGGTGCTATCTCCGCCTCGATTGTCAACGTCGGGAAGTTGTCGAGCAGCTTGGCGATTGTAGTTCCCATCTTCTGGTTATGCACCAGGCTCCCAATCTCAGCAGGCTCCATATCCCGCAACGAGTCGATACTAGCCGAACTGCCTTTCTCGTCCAAGTTGCGAAGCACAGCCTGCGGTAAGTCGAACTGTCGGAACGGATGCTCGTACGCCCACACCCGCTTCTCGATACTCTTGCACATACTCAGCAGCACCAAACACTGATATCCCCAACGCCTATTAAGCGCAATCATGAACAGTGCTCGGCAGATCCTAGCAGCATTCTGAGCGACGTACGCCGTGTCAGATACTAGCGTGAAGTCTTCCAAATTCGCTTTCGAGATGTACGACTGTAACAGCACATTCGTCTTGCCTTGCTGCGTGCCAATACCGCCGTCAATATCACACGGCGCGGCTTCCTCCTTCAACCGCATGAGCTCCTTTTCCTCGGTATCTCGAGACTGGATGTTGTCGAACTCGCCAGACATACTGATCATCTTCAGCACGTCCGCTTCGGTGGCTTGCGGCCTCATCATGGTGTTGAAGATCTCGATCGAAGTCTGCAAGACATAGAACTGGCTGGCAATGCGACCGACGTCCTTTGCACGCAGCTCTTCTGTCGTCTCGTTGAAGATGATCATCTGACTCGTCTGCAGGATCCTCGCAGCTCGGACAATAAGCTCGCGTCGTCGTTGAACCAGGTTGGGGTCGTTTTGGATCTCACTCCAATCAATGCCGTAAGCAATCGGGTTCCGTCGCATACGCACGAAAAGGTAAGAGTATCCAAGCCAAGTGATAGCCTCGGGCACACTAGTCACAGTACCCAACGCAATCTCAGCATTCAAGTTATCCACCATCTTCTTGCTGAACTGCGACTCGATCGGCTGCTGCTGCGTGACAGCAGTAAGATAATGCTGCAGCTTGTCCTGCGAAGTGACAATCATGCCAATACCAGTATCCTGAAACTGCGGACGACCAGCACGACCAAAGATCTGCAGCACATCCAGAATCCCAAGATCGACAAACTTACCCTCCGCCGCACTGTACAGCTGTGTGCCCTTGATCACGACCGCTGCAGCTGGTAAATTGACACCCCACGCCAACGTAGCGGTACAGCACAGCACCTTCAACACACCCTCGCCGAACAGCCGCTCAATCAAGTTACGATCAGAGCGCGGCATACCAGCATGATGCGTACCCATGCCCTTCGCGACCAACTCCCTAATCTCCCTGCCCTTCGAAGTCTTGACATCGCGCAAAGCATTCGTGTAGCCCTCGTGCATGCTTGGATCAACCAAGTCGCCACACCCCTGCTCCTGCGCCATCTCCAGAATCATACGTGCCGTTTTGACTGTGTCCTTGCGACTGTGCACGAAGACCATGACCTGATGGCCGAGCTCTAGCATATCCTTCACCTTCTCGAATGCAGTGGTGTCGATGTGCTCTCGGTTTGCTCTGCTGCCAGGTTTGCCCTTGACGCCGATGAAGTGCTGCTCGAGTGGTACGGGGCGGAAAGACTGATCGAAGTAGAACATGCCCGCCATGCGGTTGACTTTGAGGAAGTCCGCTACGTCCACGTAGTTTGGTAAAGTAGCGCTGAGCCCAACGATCCGGATCAAGCTCTGCGTGCTCTCGACCTGTCGCTCCGTCCGAGCAACCAGAGACTCCAGAACAGCACCGCGCTCATCATGCAGCATATGCACCTCATCAATAATCAACAACCTCACCTTCTGCACCAGCTCAGTATCACCCGTACTCTTCCGCGTAACCACATCCCACTTCTCAGGCGTCGTGACAATAATCTGCGTAGCCACAATCTCCGACTTCGTGAGCTGCATATCACCCGTCAACTCCCGCACCTGAAGGCCCAACCACGCCAGCCGTCTACCCAACTTATCCGTAATCTCAGCCGCTAGAGCCTTCATCGGCGCCACATACACGATCTTGAAATCAGCTGTGCGTACTGCAAAGTCCGTCGCTTCCGGCTCCTCTGCGGGATTAGGACTAGTATTCTTCGCGACGATACTCAAGATCGTCAGCATAGCTGCGTCCGTTTTACCTGCTCCGGTCGGCGCACAGATAAGCATGTTCTCGCTCGTCGTGTATGCGACTGGGTAGACAAGACTCTGCATGCGGTTAAGAGTCTTGTAGCCTTTAAAAGTCCGCTTGCACAACCCGTCCATCTCGTTGATCTGGACGAGCTTCTGACCTAGACCCAGCACACCTACCTTTGCGGCGGGGATGCTGTACGCTTCGTAGTGCTCACGCTCAAGGCGCTCACTGCCCATGGGGAGAGAGTACTTCTTACCTGCAGCAGAGAGGCTGTTACCAGCTTCATGCACGCGGTAGACATGCGGATACTGCTCCGTCGAGCGGTTCTGCGCGGCTCCCAACGCAGCACTCTTGTGCTCCGCATCTGCTTGTCGTAGCCGCGCATTGCGCTCTGCTTTGGTGAGCAAGCCAAAAGGCTTCTCAGCCGGCTTCTCGAGGAGCTGCTTGCGGTTACGGATGATGTCCGAGACCAAGTCCAGCTCTCCGAAGCCCAGTATATCCGCCAATGTCATCTGCAGCTCGTCATCGCTGCTGTCAGATGCCAATACAGCAGAGATGTGCTCCTGTAGACTCTTCGCATCTAGGCCCGCGCCTTTATTCGCAGCCTCCTCGCAACTCTTTCGCAGCCATTCTTGCGAACCAACACTAGCAGCAGCTTCACTAGTGGGGGCTTGCTCATGTTCAAAGGATTCCTCGCTGTACTCCTCCTCATCGTCCTCGCTCATGAGGTCCCATATATCGTCGATAGGTGAAGAAGGAGACAAGTCATCATCGTCCAGATCCAGATCAGCACTGGGCTTGTAGCTGTCTTCATCGCCATTTGTCTGTGGGAGCTTCAACTCTGCGATGGCTGCTCGCATAGCCGCGAGTTGCTCGAGCCATTGCGAGGCTGCCGTGTCTGCAGGGTTAGACATGATCGTCTTTAATTCCTCCTCACTTCCTCGAATGTTGTTGTTAAACAGTGTGAGATGCTCGCCACCAAAAGTGTATGACTGCTGTTTCGGATTAGAGTTTGGATAAGCTCTTATCGCTACGTGCGTAAGCTTGCCTCGGTGTCAGGCGCGTCCTCTTCCAAACATCACGTCCACAACATTGACAACACGAAACAGTCGCAGCTCACATCATGGTACGCGTACCGCGGAGACAAGCACATGAGCGAGTAGCAGGCTGACAGCGGATTCAGGAGAGCCCACACGAGCACCAGCAGAGTCTCCTCCTCTCCCGCATCATCACCAATGTGGTATGCTTTGCCTAAACCAATAGCACGGGTTCTATCACTGAGGGCTGTTCTAGGAGAAACTCAACGAAGCCATCGTGGTGCTGAACCGAAGTCTACAGGTATGGGGCGACCACTTTGAATCGTGCGATTCGGGGCTGACGGCGGTCTAGGAAATCAACGTCCAAAACATGAATGTCGAGCTGGTAGCACAGATGTTCAAGAATTACCAGTCGAATGTGCTCTTCCATCTCGAAGGTTCGTAGGGGCCATTCGCGAAGGGTTCGGTGTACTGACACTGATATCCACCTAGCGACCGATAGCTTGAAGGATCCTGCTTGAGCAAGCTTGGCGGCCTGCAGATGGGCTCAGAAAGATCTAATGCACGAAATATGCATTCTGACTGCTGTATTGAATCCTCGCTACACTCAGCATGGGATCTAGCGACACGCTGGGTCCAGCCGAGTAGAAGGAGCATCCTCTTGCGGTATCAACATGGAGTGCAAGTCACGAAGACATGTGCGTTTTCGCTCGCGATACGCTGACGACTATTGATGAGACGGTAAAGTCCTTCACGACTCTACTACAGGCCGAGGCTGCGAGACACGCCAAAAGCATCGGCGGCGATGGAGCATCAAGCATGATATACGTCTATGGGAGACATTACCGTAGCGTTGCTGGGCGCTGTGGCAGGGTTGGTGGTGGATGTCTCCTTTGTGTGAACAGCCAGCATAACGAGGCAGTACGTTGCTGTTGATGTGGTATGTTTTCATTAGTCTTTTCGTTCTGCACGATGATAGTGACCGCTTCCGAACACGCTTGCCACTATGATCGACACTTGTAAACTCTTGGTACACTGCGATGGTGCCGAATGAGGCAGGCATAACACGCAAGCCATTTTAACACTGAGACATCGTCGATGCACGGCTGATCGTCGAGACTCAGCCACTGCGGAGCTGGTCGGCGTTCAACGGAATCAAGATTGAAGGCGAATGGTTTGACGCAAGGTGAACAGGCAGCGACGGGTTCCCCGAATTCTTGGGGAGCGAGTGAGTCTTTTGTGGCTGTTGCGTATCAGATAAGCAACCCACTCTATCTGAGACAGCCGCTTCAGGCAGGGCTGTGGACTGGTCAGTGCCCTACGGCAGTGTATACCAGCCACACTGCTCACCACGATTGACAAGCGCTACTGTCGCTTCTGAGCAGCGTCCTACCAAACTTCTCAACTGCGGCAACCATCTCTCAGAACAGCGTCTTGACTTTACTAGTCACCATTAAAACGTTCTCGGAGCCCAGCGACTCCACCTGACAGAAGCAAAAGCAGCAGACTCAATATGCTTCCAACACGGAACAAGCGAGCGCGAAAGGCTGTAAGCCAGGAAGAAGCAAGCTATGAGACTTCAATCGAAACTGAAACCCACGCATCGATCTTCACGCCGCTTGACGTCGCAACGCGGGAGATACGGCTACTCACTCTTCATCCGGCGCGGAGTAGCAGCGAGTCACTGTCCATGGAACTGGCTGTGGTCGCTATGGACAACGCCCCAGCATTCGCGGCTATCTCATACTGCTGGGGAGATGAGAGGATCACAATATCTGTCCATGGTTTCGATGTCGAGATTCCGGTAGACCTTTGTGGCGCGCTCCGCCATTTACGAGACGATCAAGCCATTCGACTGATCTGGGCAGACTCAATCTGCATTAATCAGAGGGATATAGAGGAGCGAAATAACCGAGTTCCGCTCATGGGCGAGTTATATGGCCTTGCCGAGGCTGTTTGGATCTGGCTTGGTAACGACGAGGAACAGCTTGCAGGCCTGGCATTTCGAACCTTGACCACTGTAGCTGCAACGAAGAGCAGATCTTGGAAAAAAGCACTGAGTGATAGCGAACAATTAGACAGTCTGCAATGGCTGTTCAATCGGCCTTGGTTCAGCCGCTTGTGGATCGTGCAAGAGCTTGCGATGGCCGGACACCGAGCAAACTACTTGTGTGGATCCCAAAGCCTCAAGCACACTACCGAACTGCGGGACATATTCGATGCCATCCATGTCTCAGGTCTACTACCTGATCTGGAATTGGATGTAGCAAGACAGCAGAACCTTGAGGAGACCATTGTCAACTACGCTGAGGTCGTTGACACTATCAAGCATGTGAGAGACGAACATCACGAGACCGGAGTATTGCGGCTCCTAGACGTCTGCCGAACTCGAAAATGCGCCAACAAGCAGGACCACGTCTATGGCCTTCTTGGATTGTTCGATGCCGAGCTGCGACTTGTTGTCGACTACCGAAAACAGGCCCTCGAAGTTTTTACCGACTTGGCAAAGGCTTACATCACAAAGACGCGATCCTTAGCTATTCTCTACTACACGGGCGTAATTCCACAAGACGTCACGGTACAGGAGCTTAGATACCCGAGTTGGGTGCCGAATTGGACGCTAGAGAGAGGATTGCACCGCACGCCCGAAGGCTGGATGTTGCAGGCCGCATGCTGGAATGCATCTCTACACGTGCCAGGCGATGCTAAAGTCGATGGCAAAGGACTCCGACTTCCTGGCCTGCGTCACACGACTGTAGCTGAAGTTGGGCCAACCACCAGAAACACGTCCCGGACCCTAACACCAGAGCCAGCCTTGCTTCTAACCAAATGGCGTGACTTTCTCCAAACTTCACCCGAGAATTTTTGGCGTATCATAAGATGCGACACGGAAGAAATTCCCGCAGTTGGTTACGGAGACGCATGCGCCCTTCGGATTGTAAAAAGCTGGAAGCGATTTTTGGACCTGACAGCAAACGAGCGTATGAATACAATCCTCATCTGGCGTGCTCAATGCCGCTCCGGACCACCTCCGGAGCTAGTGGCCAAGCATCGCGGCTAGTCGAAGTGGGCGATGACGTTGTCATTCTCGCTGGCAGTAATAATCCCTGGATAGTACGACAAGTCGAGGATGGAAGGCATAATCATTACCGACTGGTCGGGCCTTGCTACGTTCTTGGTATCATGGACGGTGAAGCAGTCACACGCGCTATGGTTAGTAGTAAGCGAGCCGCCGGCAAGCCTGAGGATGTATTCGAGGACTTTGTGATTGTGTGATGGCACTAAGGCGACTTTAAGGCATTCTGTTATGAGCATTGGGCACTGCCTGCCTACCTTGGTAACAATATTCGCTTGCAAGCCGTGTGGAGCATGAAGAGGGTGAGGTTGTCCCATGGTTATTGTCATCTGCTGCGTGCAAAGAGCGCTTCGGCCGCCATATGTGGAGCGTGAGCTGTGTTAGAGACGGCTGTTACGGAGACTCCGCCATGACGCAACCTTACAACGTCCGATTTTTGACTGCAGTTGTTGAAAACTCGTTATGGCGGAGTCTCCGCAGCAATCGACCGTCCCTAAGCTGCACCCTCGATGGCATTGAAAACAATAATCCTGACTTCAAGGGACTCCCTCGCACCTACACCCTCCGGTGCGTTAGGGTCCAAGAATGCCGAGTGTGGACACGCTTTTCGTGCTCGTCAGCCATGTTGCCATTTTCTAGCGAACAGACGGAGAAAGAAAACCTACTCAAATCAATCCCCTGCGAATCAAACTGACAAAACACGGCAATCTCCTCTGGCCGCTGATCCTTGATCCAGTACCACTCCTGTGTCGCTGCGTACTTCAGGTAATACAGCTCCAGCACGAATTCCGGATTGTACCGATCAACCGGAACGAGGTTCTCCTTCCCAACGGTGTGGGCGGCGCAGAAGGCCAAAGGACAATCCTGCGAAGGCCGGTTGATGGGTCGCCAGACGTTGATTATGCGGCTTCTGTACTTGCCGCTTAGGTACTTGGTGGCCTCGTCCAGGGAGAGGTAGCGGCGGATTCTGCCAATGCCTGAGTCCTGGGTTTGGTCTGGTTGGTGTTAGCTTGCGTGCGGCATGTTCAAAGGTAAGATTAATGAATCGACAAAGCCAGTACCCGCAGTACTTACCAACATGTATGTTCATGATGGGCGGCCCAACGACGTCTCTGCCCGGTCTGCTTCCACGAATATTGGCCTTGTACTCAGAAGACGACACCTCGTTGCAACGAGCCTGCAGCACATAAATCACTTCAAGATCCGAAGACTCAGCATGACAGCGAGAGCGACTTACTCGAAAATCGCAGCAGACCGCATGCTCGCCTCCGAACTCTTCTCGCACGAACTGGGTCATCTTATCGCAGTAATCCTGCACTTCCTCCTTGCTACCAGAAAAGGCGGTAGGTAGCGACGAAGGATGAGACTGGAAGCGAAACCCGTATTTGTCGAACGCCAACGCGGTCTCAGGCAGGGAACGTGCGTCATAGATGGGCACATCGTCGTGCGTTTCGAACTGCAGATTCGTCTGCTCTGCTGGTGGCACGTCCGGTCCTCGGTCGTAGTTGTATGCGAAAGCCTTCTCCGTGTCGTAGAGCGGGAGTTGTGCTAGGTAGCTGAGGCGGGTGGAAGTCATGGTGGAGCGTCAAAACGCTGGCTATCCGAGAGAGTGGTATGTGTTCGTTAGTAGTGTACCCGGGTGCATGAGACGGACGATCAAGTCGGACGCCGAGACAGAGGACTGGGCACTGCACCAAGCAGCGATACGTGCTATATAAGCATCATGACCGCTCGCTTGTGTTGCTTAGCTCAAGGCTTTGTTGGCATACTATATTGGAGGGACATCCTCCACGTCGGGTAGCAGCTACCGCTTTGCGGGGGATCTTCAATGCTATTCGGTCGGTTATAGCTTCTTGCAAGGTCAGCTGCGATCCTGAAGGAAGACTAGGCCGCTGCAACCTCAGCAGCAATACTTTCGCGGACCATACAGCTCTTGCTTGAGAGGTATGCCACTAGAGGCTTCCGGGACGCGCGGTTTATGCGAATATATCAAAAAGAGATCTGGGCATTTATACCTCGTTCTCGGTGGCAGAACATAACGTACCGTCAACGAGACAGCTTCCCGTCAAATCCCCATCGATGATCACCTCCCACAAAGCTCAGCAGTCAATCGATCGAACTCGGCCCAATCAACTCCTTCAAACTCCATTCCAAGAGCTGGATCTTGTACATTGTGTACTGGTGCTGAGCCGAGCTGCTCGTCCATACTCAGCGGTGCGGGCAACGAATCCATGCCTGGTAGTAGCGCACTGAATGCCCTCGAGCCCTGCCCAATGCTAAAGCCCATATGCCGTCTCTTATCTGGCGTCGTGTCAGGAGCTGCGGCATGTTCCTGCCCGGTATCAGCTCCACTCCTTGTAGCTGGGATATCATCATCGCCTCCATGATGAACGACCCTCAACAGCTCTCTCACAGCATCCAGAAGCCTCCCTTGATTCACCTCGGGGTCTAGTCCAGGGACAACACGCTCAAACACATCTCGCAAAAGCTCCCACGCTCTTCCGGTCTCGCCATCAGGTCTTTCGCCTCTCAACCTCGTCTGCCGGACTAGTTCAGCAAGAGCATACCATTGAAACATCCCGTTCCAGTGCCATCTCCACTTCCGCATGCCTGCATCTGTGAATAGCTCGAGCTGCAATTCCATCATCTTTTTCGCCAGTTGGAAGAGATTCTCACTGTACCCTTCGTAGGTTCCGGCGGTAGTGGCACTGCGGTCAAAGGGAATGTTGCCGACCAGTCGCATTTTTGTAAGGAAGGTGCGAGCGGAGTTTAAAGTGAATGCTTGTAATGGCACCGTAGGATCGCAAAACCTCAATACCTCCTCATGAAACATATGCTCCAACTTCTCAACAATAGTAGCCTTCTCCACCATGGGCGTGTTCGGGTTTCTCAACCTCAACCAGCTACTCGCCGGTCCTCCCCGAGTCTCAGGCATAGCTCTAAGCGTAGACGCCAACATAGCTCTGAGCAGCACATACGCTACCTCGGTCGCGGCCGGGCGACTCTCTGGCAACCTCTGCATATCAGGAAAAAGCTGAATATCATTAATATTAGCCGGAAGATGCACATCATGCCCCTGCATAAGTAGATCCTCTTCCTGACCCACGATCTCGGCTGTGCGTGCGTCGAGATAGCATAATGCCCACCAGATCCGGCGACGCATTTCGGCGTCGAACGGTGAGAGATTCTGTTTACTGCCATCGCGAGACAGGCCTATAGTACCTGCTATACGAATAGCTAGGCCAGTCATCGACCAAACGCCTGTAGTTTCGCCAAGACTGCGAATGGTGGCGAGGTATATTACGAGAGCTTGTAGCACCTCAATACTCGTTGTCGTGACGAATCTAGCCGCAGATAAGGCGTCTTCCGTAGCCTGCCGATATCTTGCGACTAGCTCTGAGCGACCCGATTGTAGCTTTGACGCACACTCATCTTCGTTGAGAGACACCACACTGACAAAGTAGATGGCCCACGTCAGTGCTTGCATACTCGTTGGTATATCCCCTTTTGCGATTTGGCCCAATACTGTCACTTGTAGTGTACCCGCATGTACGACTTTCATCACTGGGTCCACATTCGTGAGATAAGCCTGCCAGAGCTGCACGATGTGTTCGGCAGGAGGGAATCGCGCCGGTTGAGATGGCTGGTTGAACAGGAAGTGCCTTTCCCTCGGCACATTGCCACCAGCAAGCTCGGTGCCTAGAGCCACGGAGCTTTCGTAGATACTGTCACCAGAAATCAGAGGTCGAGGGTAAGGATCTTCTCGGGCTCTCGTAGCAGCCTCAGGACCCACCGAGCTCAGTGCACCGGCTTGAGCAGATTCGGCACTCCAGGAATGTCCGCCATTCTCGTACCTAGCATCACCAGCTACCATCCGCGCTGTTTCCGCAGGCGGCGTATATGGCCTCGGCACCGATGAGCTGTCATGGCTCTCATACAGGCTCCGTTTCTGCCTTTTCCTAGGCTTCTGCTGGATTGGATCATTGCTGGCTCTGAACTCGCACTCCAATCCCGTCTTACGGCAAGGAGCACATGGATAGACCCTATCGCATTTGACTTTTCTCCGCTGGCATACGGCACAAGAGGGTGTGTGGTTGTCTCGTTTTGCCGGTGCTCTTTTGGGGTTCTCAGGAGGCGGAGTCTGTGTCGGTGCCGTGGTGTTGTCTTCGGGACCAGGTGGCGATTGAGGGTTCATTTTGAAGTGTTGAGCAAACGAGAATGTCGGTGTCTCAAAATTGGCGTGTCCGTCTATGGAAGCATGACGCAGGAAACGAGCACTATAACAGGTCGCTACGAAGAGAGGCGAGATATTTGGGTCAGTGATCGATTGTTCGGCCAAGCACAATACGGTGAGGCACCAAGGCACCAATATTTCCTGGTGAGTGGCGAAATCAAACATCCCTCGAAAGTAACAATGCAACAGGACCATATCGTCAAGCATGGAAGCTCATTTCGATTCTACGTTGCGGAGATAGGCAAAGCCTTGACGGTTAGACGGCACGCACGAAGAAAAGGCCTTGAAGCGAGTCCCAATATGATACAAGCATCAGTAGCATCCAACCACCAGAGCAAGTAACCAGACCGTCATGATCCAACACATCCGTCTTAGCACATTACCAAGTACATCACTCTGCCGCCGCGCCAGCGCCAGCACCACCTTCGCCTCTCCTCCCCATCCTCTCAATATTACTCAACAACCTACTCTTCCCACCCGCCGCTCCCGTCCTGCCCACCCCACCAATCCTACTCCCAACCCCCGACCCAGACCCCGGAGCCCTCAACCCACTCGGCCTCTCAGCCCTGATACTCTTTCTAAAGTCCTCCACCACACTCATAGCCGCCACAGCGGTCGCCGGAGCAGCACCTTCGGATTGCAGCATAAGCATTTCGTCCACTGCGGCCACCAAGTCGCCTTTCTCGATGCGCTCCTGCTTAAGGTCTTGTTCGAGGGCTAGCAGCTGAGAGCGGGAAGCGCTCATTTCCTGCTCTAGCCGAGCGACGACAGCGGATTGTTGTTCTAGTTCGGCTTTGAGCTCTGCGTCTCCACTTTCACCGCCGTTGCTTACGGGACCGGAGAAGGTACTATCCCTCGCAGCCTCCAGTGCTTCGTTGCGTTGCTCCACTTCCGCTAATCGGGCTTGTAAGTCGGAAACCTTTCGCTCGGCCTTCGCTTCGTAGCTCTTCTTGAGTGTGCTAACTTTCCGCTCATGCTTTTCTTTGTAGACTGCATGTAACTCCCTACTCACCGCCTCGATCTTCGCATCGATCTGCGCGCTCACCAGCCGCTGGACCCTGTCTTCCACATCATTGCGCTCCCCCTCCGCATCGTCGCTAGTACTCCCACTCCCGCGCGCAGCAAGAGCGTCCGCGAATCTCTCCTCAGCCTTGATGGCTCGAGTCTCTGCGTCCTCAGCTCTGGCTTCTGTGTCTGAGATCCGTTGCCTCATCTCTTCCTTCTCGGTCTCTGAGCGCATGACCTCTTCCTTTACAGACACCAACACTTGCTCGACTTCCCGGCCGCGCTTCTCCCATTCACCCTTTTCGACTTCCACATGTTCTCTCCGACCTCTCTCTTCTCGCACCTGCTCGAGTGACTCACCAACCCTTCTCTCGGCGTCCTGGACGGCCTTCTTCAGACTCTCCACCTCTACCTCACGACCGCTGAGCGTAGCTTTGAGACTGCTGATCTGGGACAGGTAAGAAGATTTTAGACTCTCCAGCTCTCTGACAGTAATCGTCGGCACACTTCTCGGCGTTGGCGGAGGCGGAAGTTCAAAGTCCAGCAAGTTCAGAATGGAGTTCTTCGGCTTCGTAGGCGTAGCGTACGTCCGCGCCTTGTTTGGCGACCGCTGATTGTTGATGTATTGCAACAGATTGCTCTCCGTAGCCGCCTTGCCGGGCGAGGTGTGGTGTTGGCGCGGCATATTGGCATCGGACATTTGTTGCGTGAAGTCGATAAGGAAACTGGTTGTGCCATCTCCGCTATTGCCTGCAGGTGTGCGTTGCTGGCGGCGCGGTGTAGGCGATGGGGATCGAGAAGGTGAGGGACGTTTGCGCGTTGATCTCGGCGTTGTGGCTGTAGTTTTGGTAGGCGATTGCCGGAGTTGCGCGAAGAGCGTCATGTCTGGCACGGCCATTTCGGAGAAAGTAGAGAAACATGTATCGTCTATACTTGTCATATCGTGCGTTTGCGGCGCTTGCTGAGGCGAGGAGCTGCGGAGATCGAGCCCGGCTTGGAAACTACTCTTCGTCTGTTGTGATGTGCGAGAGGCTTTGAGCGGTGTTCTCTGCTTGGGCGTCGCAGCCTTGCGCATCGAAGGTGGCGGCGGCGGCATAAGATCTGAATCGCTGCTATCAGGCAATGGCTCGGTCTCGGGCGTACTGGGCTTGATCGGGACGCGCTTCTCGGGTGTGCTGTGTGACTTTTGTGGTGAAGCGAAGACGCGTTTGAGTGTTACTGTTGGCTCGTCCAGGGGTATGTTCTCCTTGTCTTCGTGGTCGTCGTGGAAGCTCGAAACCGCAGCAGGCGCGCTATGCTCCTTATCTTCCATCTCGTCGTCGTCGAAGAGGATGCTGTAGTCGTTGGCTGTCTGGGGCTGCGCGGCTGGCCACTGCTTGCTTGGGCTGCGGCTGCTGGGCTCGACTTCGGTGACGAAGGGTGAGCTGGGTGGACCGTCGAATTCAATCATGCTAGGTTCCATGCTGGTGTCGCATGTGTGTTATGCTGTTGAATGTATGTGTCTCTGGTGTTGTTGATGCGGAGGTCAACAAACTGTCGTCAAGGGTCTCCATCGGGCCGATGTTTGATCCGGTGGACTTCACGTCTTCAAGCATTCAAGTTGTCTTTCCTTTTCCAACAATACACCGTGTAGGCATAACTTATGTCACAGCCTCGGGCTACGGTCTGGCCCTGGACGTCGCGGCACAGTTTCAGCGCGTGGACGGTACGATGTACAGCCAGCAGAATGGCAGCAGCAAGCTTGTAGAAGCAGAGATACCGCAAGCTTACACGGGAGTACCGCAGTTGCGGAAGGCAAGGGGCATGAGAGGTCCTCGAGCCCGGGACTAGTAACTAATGCTAATAACAGTTCGGTACTCGACGACTACACCCACACCCATGTCTGCGATCGGCTTCCCTATGTCCCCTTCTCTTTCTCCCTCGCTTCCCACTCCTTCGAGAACGGATATCCCAAATACCCCTCCCGGCTTCCTCTCTTATAAAAGGTCTCTCTATCCCATCCCGTCAACTCAATGCCTTGTGGGATCCTGAATGCGAGATCCGGATTACTGATCCAAGACCGCCCAAATGCCACTGCAACATTCGCCCCGGTGTACACCTCCCTCAGCGCATTCTTCGCTTTATCTGGCGTGAAGCCACCAGCGACAATTATAGGAGACTCGGTGCCCCAAATTGCGACCAAGGGATCGAGATCGTGGGAGATGGATGCATAGACGGCGTCCACTGCAGATGTGCCATCAACTCTCGACTCGATCAGGTGTAAATAGGCCAGGTTCAGTCCCTTTAGCTCGCGGGTAATGTGCGAGAACTGAGATATGGGGTCGGTCATGCCCATACCCTGGAAGTCGGAGAAGGGTGATAGGCGCATGCCGACTTTCCTGCTGTCGCCGACCGCGTCCACGACGGCGCGCGTAACCTCTAGACCGAAGCGTGCGCGATTCTCAATGCTACCCCCATAGGAGTCTGTCCGCTTATTTACCTGATCACACATCAGCTGTGGTGACAAGCCAAGGGACTATATGTATGCGACACGGACAGTATCTTGCCAGAACTGATCGATCAGATATCCGTTCGCGCCATGAATCTCCACGCCATCAAACCCAGCTTCGACTGCATTCTTTGCAGCATCGGCGTAGTCCTGCACGAAAGCTTTGATCTCGGTCTCGGTCAAAGCATGCGGTACATCGTCACTCTCTCTATTCACAGCCCTTGCACTGGAACTCACGACTCTGTGACCCAAGCTCTCAATGACCACTTTTCGCGCCACACGCCCCAGCGCCCAGAGCTGCAGAAAGATGAAGCTCCCTTTGGCGTGTACGGCATTCACAATGTCCTCCCAAGCGGCGATCTGAGTGGAGTTCCAGATTCCGGGAGCGTTTTCGTACCCACTCGCACGAGGGGAGATGAAGGTCGCTTCTGTGATGAGTAGTGTGCCTGGCACGCAAGCACGTTCATCGTAGTATGTTTTGGACATGGGCAGAGCAGGTACGTAGTTGTTGTCGGCTCGGAAGCGCGTGAGAGGCGCCATGACCATACGATGGGCCAGATCTAGATTACCTAACTTGAGCGGCTGGGAGAGGCGGTCGGTAGCCATGGTGGTGAGTGGTGCGGTCTGGATCCAGAGAGGTGGGACGGTTTGCAGTGTCGTGTATCTAATATTGTGGCGGCGGCATATAGGAGGGAGGACGTGGAAGTATGCTTCACCTCGAGTTTGGATTGACGTCCTATTCTTCGGCAGTGACTCAGCCACTGCACAAGACCACGACAAACATTACCTCCTGGAACGTTTGCTTACGAACGAAATATCATGCAGTCGAGTGAGTTGTCTAGCAGTCGGACAGGACCTGTCGAGTTCGGGATTGTCCTCGGGAATCAACGGCTAATATATCCGATGAGACCAAAAGGGTTGCACCATGGACCCATCGTCCGATGGCGAGGCCTCTCCATACTGGCAGTCTACTCCGCTGTTCACTTTGCGTTGCATTCAAGACACCCGGACGTGCACAGGTCACGCCTGGATATGCGCCTCTTTCCAGTGCCACCCGCCTTGCCTCACTGAGCGGCCATGTTCGCCGGGCAACCATCACAAATCAAACGCAAGTCGAACAAGAAAAGCTGGTGAGACTGTCAGTCGTGACAGAATTATTAACTGCGCCCGGCTGTAGTATCCTTGCCCTCGCCGCATCGTTGTTAAAGAAGCGTCTTCGTCAACTTGTGGAAAGCAGCATACATACAGCCATCTTCTATATACGTTCGGCTGATCAAGAGTTCAAGGGATATGACGAAGGTCGAAAGGACTATAGCCAGTGGCACCACCGAGATTTCTGCGCCGTCCTTGACTAGTCATGGACGTAAGAAGGCAGGTAAATCCTGGGAGTTTCTCATCTCTGCAGCGATTGTCTTGACCCAGCTTGTCCAGGCACGTATACTTCTTTACCGGTCTAAACTCCGATCTTCCGCTAACAAGATTTAGATGATACCGTATGGAGCAGGCATCAATGCTGGCCTGGAGATTGGCAAACGACTTGGTGGTACACCAGCCCAGTCAACTTGGATCGTGGCATCGTACCCGTAAGTACTGTTATCAGACTCACCCACTCCGCCGTGAGTGAAGGATACTGAGAAATGCACTTCTATAGGTTAACCCAAGGCGCATTCGTGCTCATGGGTGGCCGGCTTGGTGCGGTCTACGGCCACAAGAACACTGTCGTCGTCGCCGGCATGTTTTGGGTGCTCTTCCATCTGATCTCGGGCTTTATGAAAAGCGTCATCACACTGTCTATTATGCGCGGCTTGAGTGGCATTGGAGGCGCATTCGTTGTTCCGAATGCTATCGCCCTGCTCACGATAACTTTCCCGCCGGGCAAGATGCGGAATATCACTGTCGGATTCTTTGGAGCTATGGCTCCTACAGGTGCATCCTTGGGAAGTCTGCTCCCCGGCTTTTTTGTGCAGCTGCTGCCTTGGAAATGGCTGTTCTTTTTCTTGTAGGTGAGGTTCTCTTTCTCACTTCGAGATGGAAAATATTTTCACTGTTGCTTGCGTTCTGGGTACTGATATGATGATAGAGCTATGTTGGGTGCAATCACCTTCACTTTGTTCGCCTTCGTTGTGCCCAGCGAAGGCGAGCCATTCGACAAGGGAGGAACCATAGACTATGTTGGGTCGTATTTGGGAGTCGGTGGTCTTGTGCTCTTCAACTTCGTCTGGAAGTGAGTAAACCACGCAGGGAGTCGACCGATTGTTCGTTTGGAAGTATTGCTGACCTTGATAATGGCAGCCAAGCACCCGTTGTAGGCTGGGAGGAGCCGTACGAATACGCGCTGCTTATCGTCTCCATCCTCCACCTCCTTGCATTCGTGATCTGGGAATGGAAGTTCGCAAAAGAACCCATCTTACCTCTGGATATATGGAGTGCGCCCTCCTTTGGTATGATGATCATATCGTCTTTCTCCGCCTTCATGAGTACTGGTATCGCCATCTGGTATATGAGTGTCTGGAACCTCGAAGTCCGCCACTACACCCTGCTTTCGAACGCTGCAGCGTTCTCGGCGCTAGGAGTCTGCGGCGTAGCTGCCGCATTTGTCAGTGCGAAGGTGATCCGATGGGTTCCGGCACAGCACATCATGGCAATGGGATCGCTGGCCTCATGCGTGGCGCTGATCTTGATTGCAACGATGCCGGAGCAGCAGACCTACTGGGCCCAAGTGTTTCCCGCAATGATTCTCACGGCCTTTGGACCGGACTTACTATTCACGGCGGCGCAGATCATTGCGAGCAATACGGTGAAACGGCACCAGCAGGGTGTTGCGGGATCGTTGATTGGAACGCTGTTGTCTTACGGCTTAAGTACTGGGCTGGGATTTGCGGGAACAGTCGAGGTATATACTAACAGCCATGGACGTGATATCGTTCGAGGGTATCGGAACGCCTTGTATGTTGGGATAGGGCTTGCTGGGATTGCCATGGTTCTGGCCGTGCTGTTTATTCGCATTCCGAAAGATCAACGTGATGGGTGGGAGGAAAACGGTGTGGACCAAAGCCTATCGCCTGAAATCCGTGAGGCTTAGAAGCAAAGCTATCTCGTCTGTCATGATAGGTAGTACTGATTAGGGGTACCCTATCACCAACTGTTCGTCTTCGGACAGGTTGTTCAGTGACCACACTGACAAGGTGCTGTTTGCTCGGTCAACTGATAGCAGAGCTCTGGTGGATCGTTCTGGTCATCGGGGAGGCGCGAATGGTCGCTCGGTCTCATCTGTCTCGGGACAGTACAATTTTGAAGGACAATTTGACATGACGCTCCGTTCACCCGTACGCGTAGAGCAACGTCGGCCAGGACAGCCCATCGTAAAGAAGCAGGTCACTCATCCAATAGTAGTCGATGTCTCGGGCGTGAAGCCTTGATGATGCGACTTGAGGGTTGGACCAGACCAATCATTAAGCGACTCAGCTAGTTGGTACTTCTCGCGAGGAACTGTCCAGCAGCCATCACCTCCAACCGAATAATGTAGGGGCGCTAGTCTGCTGCTCTGCACACGTCTCGGCCGATGCGAATTATAAGCAAGCAGAGAGCAAGTGTGGATCGAACGCCTTGAAGAGCGGTGAAAGCGATGTTCCTTTCGCGGCGACCGCTAGCGACTGCAGTCTGCGGTTGACGATAGGAAACCGCGCCTGCATATTTATCATACTTTCGACCGCCATGCGGAGCCATTGGATGTCGTGTTCCTGGAACCTTATGAGGTCAGGGTGTTGAAGATGCTGATTGACGAGCGTATCAAGTGCGAAATTGACAGTGTCGAGCATGACGGAGCGAATGTAGTCGTTCCCTTGGGTCTGGCGATGTATCAACAGAAGACGGATGATACGGATGGCTGCATCGTAGATCCGGACTCTATGTTCCTCGGCAGATCCTTCTCCGCAACAAGAGGCCTGCTGCACGAGGATCTGGGCTTTGCAGTACTGCATGAGTACCGCGTAGGCGTTCGGCTCATCGTAGACGAAGTCAGTAGGCAATTTGTCGAACCAGCTGTATAGATCGACACTAAGCCTCGCCAACTGGATCTTTCCTTCAGCATCGAAGGGGTGGCTGCTGCTCAGAACGTTGCAAATATCTGCCATTGGTCCACACAGGCCTACCCAAGCCGCTAGAGTGGTTGAACCTGGACACTGAAATTGCTCGCATAACGTGGTGGCAGTCCGAAGAACAGATCTGGGTATCGAGCTCGGCCGACCTAAGTATATGCACCAAATGCCCTCCAGCGCAATACAAGCGCCAAGAAGATGCAACCGAGCTCTTTTCACCCGAATCGTTTCTGCTTCTCCAGGAGGCTCGTGCAGACCAAGGTCAGTCAATAGCCGACATGCCATGCCTAAGTATTTATTCACTGATTAGTCAATGCAGCACGTTGACCATCTGAAATATGTGAGAATGCCCTCATACCGCAAAGCTGCCATCCCATACTATCACGGCCTTGAGATACCTCGTATTCACTCAACATCAGAAAACCTTGCAAAGAAGCGGCAGACGGAATTTCCAGTGCCCGTGTGATGTCCGCTCTTGCTTGGATGGAATACTGCTTTCCAAGGGAGCGCACGGCACTGGAGCTACTCAATCGAGCAGCACATGCCAGCATCACGGTTTCGAGAAAATTTGAGTACCACATAGACGACCCGCGACTCTCTCGATATTCCCAAAATAGCTCTTCGTCCACAGCAGTCACCCACAAGGGCTGGTACCTAAAGAATGACTGGAGCAGCTTACGCTTCAAATGGACTGTGTTGGTGCCAACAGCAATCTCAACATTATTAGCTTCATCTGTGGTCTTGTACGGATCGCCGTGATACTGGTACTGTTGCAGCTGGTGGGGCTGCATCATTCCGGGCGATAGAGCATGGTATTGCGGTGCTGGACCCAACACACTCGAAGCCTGTCCGCTGCTTTCATTGTCGAACATGCTGGAGAGTTCCACAGAGGGGAGTATGCCAGTCCAGTCACTATCCAGAGCGGGCAATGTCTCCGCTGGATCCAGATTGAGCGTCTCTGGTGGTAATTGATGTCCATGTTTCACTCTAGAGGCGACCGTCCTGGGATCGGACGGATCTGAGGACGCAGCACCATCTGAACGAGCTCCAGCTGAGCGAACTCCTGACCGATCTTCTCCAGAGAGCTCGCTTTGCTCGCGAGTCTTCATTATCCGATGTTGAAGGCTCTCGAGGTCTAATATGCGCTGTTCCAATGTCTCGACGTGTCTCCGGGAGCCAGCTTTCCGTCGGTCCCCGTTGCGCTTCACAGCGCATGGGAGGTCCATTCGCTCGCAGGGTGTGCACTTCGCGCCGACCGCGATTGCCTGCGCATTGCACTGAGAGTAAAGAATTCATTATCAGGCCTGATTTGATACTTCTTTGGCGGGAAGTCTAGACTGTTTTTACCTTCACCTTGCGCCTTCGACAGTTTTGACACGCCTGCGAAGCGCGTTTCCGAGGAGCTGGTGACATTGCCGCGAACTAGTACGTGTGGTGAATTGGTATTGTGGCATTGTGCTGCGATATATGTAGCATCTCGTTCGCCGAAAGTGAGGCTGAAGGAGAGCGTTGTTATTCCAAACAGCTCAGAGAAGGAGGGAGTATGTAAGCAGTTGAGGTCAGATTAGTAATGGTTGGAGTGGAAGCAACAGATATGCCAAGCATTATGCCAAGCCGGAGCCGCGAGTTCCGCTTCCCTCGCATGACTCGCGCGTGTCTACAAAACTCAAAAAGGACGTCGTCGTCGACCACGTATGTCCATTTCATCCAAGACCGGACAGCGTCACGTCGTCAGCTGAAGCCACGGTCTAGGGTGAGCAGGTCGGTGCTGCTGTCATCAACCAACGGACGACGAGAAAGGCATGCTGATTCTCAGCACTGGCGGTGATCAGAGTATGAGACTCGAAGAGGAGAAGTGACTGACAGCAGGGATTATGAGTGGCGAGCCAGCCGTCGTGACTAGACGCAAGAGCCTTTAGCATGGCACCGAGTCCAAAAGCCGTTGCATCTTGATGTAACTAGGACGCCGGACCAGATTGAGGCAGTGAACGGTGGAGCAAGAAACACAGATTGAGTACTAAGAGATATCCAATCGATGGCGAACCCTGTTACAAACTTTACAGCTTGGACACAACCCTCAACGAGATAGGCCATGTTCCAATGACGGGTCTAACCAAATATATTCCATGAGATGAGGTCAGGCCCGTGCAGTGAGAAAGCTCGTCTGGGCCAGCCTGGTTTCCCTCCAGTACCAGACCGCACATATGGCAGCACCAGGTCCGAGGATGACAGTGCCCGCGGCAATGAGTGCCATAGCTTTCGGAATATCGGCATCAGTTCGAGCGACGCGCTTCAAATCCCAAACAGCCTGGCACGACCAGATGTATGTGGCCAACTCGAGGGCCCAGACGTCGATCAGAAACATGAATTTGACACCCTCTCCCAGTGTCTTCTCCTGTGTAGAAAAGTCGGGCCAGAAAACAGACGGCAGCGTTAACTCGGGGTCGTGAATGACCTTGCCAACGCAGTACATGTGGAAAAGCGCTCCTCCAACTCCAGCGATGATGTATAGTCGTTTAAGAGAGTCGAGATCTTGACAGGACCCGTTTGCCTTGCGGGGTTGCTGGACCGCCCCGGCCCTCTGGGAGGGATGGAAAAAGGCGAGAACAGTGCAGAGCAGCGGGACCAGCAACGGAGAGATCTGCCTATAGAAGTGGTAGGTAGGGGGATCAGTACAAGTCTCGGATCCCGGACTACCCTACACATCACTACTTACCAGAACGATTCGATGTTTTGCAGGATGAATGGGTCATTCCAAGGGAGGAATAGCACGATGGTCGGGATCGTGTACCCCACCACCACGGCCCAGATCATCGTGTCGGCGTACTGGATCGGAACTTCGCGGTTAAGGGCCCACCAATAGCTTTCAGACTCGGACACGAAGCTGTAGGTCGCATAGTACAAGGGCATTATTATTCCAATGCCCATGAACTGGAATACCGGGTACCAGATCGTAATCCTGCAACGAGCGTCAGCAAAAAGTCAAGCAGCTAGAGACTTGGGTGAACTCACAACGAGAGCGGCGTAGATAGGTTGCGTTTGCGATATGCCTCCACTGTCCACACTGTAATGGGCTGCACCAGAATTCCTAGGAAGTAGAGGTTCATGAAACGGAAAGATGGATCCCAATCCTTCAATCCTGACATGAACACTGCTGATAGGTAGACAAAGATGTTGTCGATGGATTTGATGCCAGTATAGGTGCGCTTGAGAGGGAAGCCTGATCCGTATGGGAATACTCCGGTGGTCAAGACAGTATCCAGATGGTCCCAAAGACCATAACGGCCAGGCTGCACCCACATTCCATAGTAGCAGAGGCCAGCAATGAGCAAGTAACTTCCCACGAAGTAGTACTTTCCGAACCCAGCGGTCGCCCGAGTTCCGAGCAGCTCGCGTCTGGAAGCGACAAGTTTACTTTCGTCCCGCATCTTGTCGTTACATCGACAGTGATTGGTTTAGGCGAGCATCATGATTGAGCCCTAGGCGTAAAGCTTTGCTTGAATAGTTCAGCTTCTTCCTAAGGGATAATGTCTCGACCGAAGGAAAAGGTATCCGATGGCTTACGTCGCATTTTTATAGTGGATTAGAGGAACCGATCTCGAAAGAACATAGAATTGCACATCAGCCGAGCTGGCGTTGTAAACAATCACAGCACGTTCTTATCATCCGGAAATGGTAGCCTCTATTCATCAGCCTTCGGTCATCATCTAAACGAGAGCATACTGATCATTTTAGGCCATGTAAATGTTCAAAGACAGAGAGTCGTGCCCTCACCATCAAACTTCACTACTCACCTTGATCATGGAGAAGTTCCGACGCAAGGAGTTCGTCACACGGCGGAGCATCAACTACACATACTACGTCTCTACCTCGGAAGAGTCACCTGCCTCCTTCCCAGGCTTGCTCTTTCTTCATGGATTCCCTGACTCGGCTCATCTCTGGACCGGGGTCATCAAACATCTCGGGAATCTTCCAAACAAGATCATCATTCCCGACTGTTTGGGCTATGCTGGCACCGACAAACCCACGGACACCAATCTATACGCATACAAGGACCAGGCTGAAGATATTGCGGACATCCTAAGCAATGAGAAGGCCAACGATACCATAATCATCGGCCATGACTGGGGCAGTGCCCTCGCCCAGCGCACCTATCTCCACAAAAGCCACCTCTTCAGCGGAGTGGTCCTCGTCAATATCGGATATATGGTTCCCTCGAAAGAACCTTTCAACCTAGCAGCCTTCAATTCCTACACCAAGGAAACCATCGGCTATCCACAGTTTTCTTACTGGGACTTCTTCCTGGCGCTTGATGCGGTGGACATCGTCGAGAACAACCTAGAAAGGATGTGGCAAGTCTTGCACGGAGACGTCGAAGACTGGATGAGGAAGATGTTCTGTGCTCCCGATGCTATGCGTAAATTTCTCCTCGGAACCGAGCAAGTGCCGCTCAAACAGTACGCGAAACAGCCCGAGTGCATAGATCGGTTCATGCAACAGTTCGTCAGGCCTGGTGGGTTCGCATCTGCGCTACAGTCATATAAGGCAGTTGTACAGAACGTACAACATAGATCGGACGCTACCATTCCCACGGAAGATCTAACGATCGACGTACCGTTGCTCTTCATCTGCTGTACCGACGATGCGGTTTGCACGCGAGAGCTGATGGACGATGCTAAGCAGCAAGGCCTGGTACCTCGCTTGACGGAAGTCACGATCAAGTCGGCGCATTGGTCGCCGATCGAGAAGCCTGCTGAGATTGCACGGCACATCAGAAACTTTTTAGGCAATGTGCTGCTGCATCAATGGGTTACTGCCGCCGAGAAGAACGCATGAGAGGAGCTATTGCTGCCTCAATGGCCAGTTTTGTCAAGGCTCCAGAGGTAGTGGTAGGTCGGATGCCGAAGAGGTCGTGCATGTCGAGCCAAGGCCAAAAAGTGCACGAGGCTGAAGAAGAGACCTGACTACAAGTTGCTCAGTTCTGCATGTCGTTGTTATTGCCGATGAGGTGGTTGATGGTCGATCTACAACATGAAGTCAAGTCAACTTTTGCCAAGGTCGTACCTGAGGCTCCTTGTTTCTGCTTGTTCGGAATTCCGGGCTCGCAAACATGCTTGTTTAAAGGCTCCAGATAGATCGCAGCTGTGCTTCGCTCCTATGTCCACGGCTGCATTATCCGAACTGCTACCTTCCAAGGTTTGTCGTTGGTTTGTGCGGAGGTGGCGTCTTCAGCTGGTTCAGTCGATTGACTTCATCAGTGTAGCTTATTGCCACCGATTACAGAGCTTCTGACGGCCGTATTCTCCGAAAGGCTTCCAAAGCTGTGACTACGTGATCCGAAATGCTTTACTAGTTGTCAATCTCACGTTGCCATCAGAAGCGAGATCAGCATGTACTTACAATACACACCGGTTTCGTGATGCTCTTGTCATCCTAATCAATCGTCGCGACTGCGAGACGCTTGACCTCGACAGACCGTCGAATCTTGCCAACCACAAACCAATCTTGGAAACATGGCCTCCACGGAGTCCTATGCCATCAGGGTCGGCGAACGCATCCTTGTCACTGGAGCGAATGGTTTCGTCGGTTCGAATGTTGTCGACTTCTTGTTGTCCCTAGGCTACATCGTTCGTGGTACCGTACGCTCCGAGAAACCATGGCTCGTCGAGATGTTCGAGGCGAAATATGGAGCCGGGAGATTTGAGTCGTGTGTCGTTCCCGTCCTGGACGACAAAAAAGCTCTGACCAGAGTCTTGGATGGTGTCAGTGGTGTCGTCCATGTGGTGAGTAAGACTCAGATTAGCTGCATCTCTTTTCAGTGCTCACATAGAAATCTCAGGCTTCGGATGTGACTTTTAGCAGCGATCCTGCTAAGGTCATTCCTTACGTTGTGTCAGCCACTGAAGCTATCTTGGAGGCCGCCTCTAGTGTAACATCAGTCAAGAGGGTCGTTTTGACTTCTTCGTCTGCTGCGGCCGTGGTACCACAACCAGGCAAGGGTTCGCTTGTGATGAACCAAGGTCAGTACTGCAGTCTCTTTGCGGCTTTGCGCCTCCATTCCAGCAACAGCACTTGACGGTCGCCGAAAGTTGTCATGAGGCTGATAGTACATCCAGATACCTGGAACGACGCCTCCATCCAAGCAGCATGGGACGAGAGCACCTCTGCAGAGATCCGAGGCTTCATGGTCTACGCGGCATCCAAGACCGAAGGCGAACGTGCTGCATTCAACTGGGTCAAGAGAAATAAGCCTGGATTCATTCTTAATTCTGTGCTCCCAGACTACACAGTATGCTCATCCACTCCTAGAATGCAACCCATTGCCTTATGATGCCTTCCATAGATTGGAGAGGTTCTTCACCCCAGCATCGGCTCGACCGGATATTTGACTGCCCAGTTGCTAGAAGGTAACGAAACCGTCATCAACCTGATATCTTCCCGTACGTCTCTTCTCATGCGAGTTGTCAGCACTTTACTCTTCGACCGTTGTTGACTAGTCTCTCAGAATATTTCATCGACGCTAAAGACCTCGCACGCCTTCACGCAATCGCCCTGTTCGATCCCAGCGTCCAATCTGAGCGTCTCTTTGGCTTCGCTGCCTCATTCACATGGAGAGACATCATCGACACTCTTCACGAGCTTCGCCCAGCAAGCGAAAAAATCGTCAAGAATATTCCGCCAGCGCGCGAGGGCTTCGTCCAGATTGTGCCGCCGAACAGATCCAAAGAATTGCTGAGCTCGTTCTTCGGACAGTCTGACTGGACAAGCTTGAAGGATTCGTTGAAGGCCAATATCACTAGTCTGGGCATGTAGCTGTAGACGATTATTGAGAACGTGGAGAAAGAGTTGTGCAAAGATTGTTGACTACACCGGAGCCTGCAGACGAAGTGAGGAGTAGGCACAGTCACGTGTACAAGCTGCATGACTCGATGTAGTCTGTGCAGAAGTGGAGCCCTCTTTCTTATTTGCACTCCACGACTGTCCTCAATCATCCCATCACCACAATCAACGGATCACTCGCCTTTCATATACACTCTTGCCTTTCTGGACATCCCTTCATACCTACTCGGCGAGTAGCCTGGGAACAAATGCTACAACCATAAGCAGGCATTGTGTTGCAATGCTCGAATCACCATTATGAGCTGCGCCAGCTCTACCGCCACTGGCAGCAGTGATGACGATGAGCTTGTGATGACAGCCGATATCGACCGATCATCACTCTATGGTCATCTGTGTCCAAAACAACTTACCTTCAAAGCTCGTCCCAAGTGAACAAATTGGTGGATTGGGCAGGACAATTGACTAGGATTTCAGGCTGATTGCCCACCTGTTCAGGATGAAGCTCGCGAACAGTCTGACGTTCTGCAATGGCGGACGCTGCGATACGAAGGTACTATGCGTGCTGTATACTGACACCTGCAAGCTCTAGTTCTATCCACGGGAAAGTCATGTCATAATTCGCAGCCAGACACGATCAGAATTTCAACGAGATCGAGCAAAAAGCCCGATCATTCTCGAAATCAGCACGCCTTGCCATGAGCTCGTCCACATCCCAGCTCGACATAACAAATCGTCCATTCGTGAACGCAGCGGCCGAACCGGCTAGCCAAACAGCAAAATGCGATGGAAGACTAACGTCATCCCAGGGTACGTCTGAGCCCTCTTTCACTAGCGTGGACGTTCCTGGCGTCTGGATCAAGCCTGGGTGGAAGCTATGGATTCGGATCGGCGTGGTGTCGAGCTGGCTCAGCTCCGAGTGTAACGTTCGCAACGCACGCGTGAACGCCAACTTACTTGCAACGTATGGTGCCTGGCCCGGAATGTCCACAAGCCAAGCTGATGTCGATACATCCAGGACGATCTTGGTCCGGTCAGATTGCCGCAATGGCCAGGTGATCTTTGTTTCCCCTTTGAGATTGGTGAGCGGGATCGCAGGAGCTTCTGGCGCGAGGAAGGCACGGACAAGGTTGAGATTGCCAATTACGTTCGTCTCGAAAGCATCACGGTAAGCCTCAGTCTCAAAATCCAGTGCAGTCTTCCCTTGAGTCAGGGCCGCCGCATTTGCCACCAGGATATCAATATCGTTCTCGCCGGGTCCCTCGTCGTTCAGCCGCTGCCTTATAGCATTGAACACCCGGTCGGTGGCTTCGGGGTCTCTGATATCGAGTAGGTATGGCCACACCTTGGTCACTCGATGCGCCGCGGCATTCTCATCAGCTAAGCGCTTCGCGGCCTCGTCAAGCGCGCCTTGGCGTCGAGCAAGGATAACCACATTTGCAGCTCCAGCCGCGGAGAAGCCCTGTGCAATGCCGTATCCAATGCCACCTGTCCCGCCAGATATGACCACAGTCTTGCCTGCTGCTGAATTGCTTGGATCTGCCGGAGATATAGAAGGATAAGATGTATGGTGGAGAACGTTGGTCAAGGGTCGGGCCATGGCGGCTGAAGATATGGTAGTAATTCTGCGGGTGGTAAGGAGTGCTGAGAGAAACTTGATTCGAGAGTAAATACGGCTCTCATATATTCAGACGTCTTGCCACTTCACCCCGAAGACACAGAATAATAAGCGGATTGCACGATGTGACTTTTCGTGCTGACTGCATAGGGACTGCACTTGAGATATCCGGCTCGGAGAAATACGATGACAAATGACAGACTATCTCGCACGTTGGACGAAGGTGGAAGCTGGACACAGCTGCTACACATCGACGTCATTTTCATCAACAGCTTCCAACTCATGTTCGACAACCTAGCCACTATGCTCAAGATAGCGGTCTTCGCACCTACTACGCTCAGCTCGGCTTTGCGACTACGCAGCATAACTCTTACATATCATGGATAGCCCGCAGAGTAACTCGGAAGTCCGAGCTGCTCAATTGCGGGTGGACCAGTAGAGAAGCCGCTTTGGCCAATATGAGACTGTACATCAACCGATATTGGTCCCACTCAGACACAGGCTTATCTCCCCCATCGCATCATTCGTCTTGCACTAACCGTAAAGCTGACAAGCACAACCGAGGCGCTGCCAAACTTTGATCGGAGTTTGATTGCCGGTGTTTGGTATGCTGATGTAACGCCGCCAATTCATTTCGCGGTGTTCTGTTCTGACAAATGATCCAGATCGGAGGAAGCAGTGAAGCATACCGCAATCTTCAATATGTATACCAAAGACATCAAGCGATTGTTCAGGACATCACACACTACTGCTGCAGAACACGATACCTGAACAACCGGCAAGCAGGATTCATGGCCGACCAAGTCAAATATACAAATAAGCTGCAGGGCAAGAACGTCCTCATCATTGGTGGCTCGTCAGATACGCCAGCCCATTTGCTCTGTATCAATCACTTTCTGACTCCTTGAACTCAGGTATTGGCTACTGCGTGGCCGAAGCCTGTCTCGAGTTCGGCGCAACCGTCACTATCTCCTCTTCCAACCCAGACCGCGTCGCAACAGCTATCTCCAGATTGCAATCTGCTTACCCATCCCACAAGTCTCATTTACTCGGCCACGCCTGTAACCTCAATGACGAAGCGACTTTAGAGAGCAATCTTGCGACTCTCCTCGATAAAACTACTTCCAACGGCACCAACCTGCTCGATCACGCCGTCTTCACAGCCGGCGACGCGCTGGCTGCGGCCAAACTTGCGGATGTAGACATGGCTTTCATCAAGCAGGCCGGCATGGTTCGCTTCTTCGCTCCCATGCTTCTTGGCAAGCTCCTGCCAGCCCATCTCCGTCCTGGCCCCGCGAGCAGCTTCACCATTACCACAGGTGCAGTTTCCGAGCACCCTATTCCGGACTGGACTGTTGTCGGCTCGTATGCCACAGGTTTGCATGGTCTGATGCGGCAGCTAGCGGTTGACTTGAAGCCGTTGAGGGTAAATCTGATCAGCCCTGCCGCCGTGGAGACGGAGTTCTGGAATGGCATACCAGAGGATAACAGGATGGAGATGATGAAAAGTTTTGAGGCGAAGATGGCTACTGGAAAGGTTGCGCAGCCGGAGGACGTTGCCGAGAGCTATCTGTATTGTATGAGGGATGCCAACATTACGGGAAGTGTTATCAGTACTAATGGTGGACAATTGATCATGTGAGAAGTCTTGCAGGCGGCGAAGCGGAGATGATACTGTCCTGAGTCCAGCAGTGGGTGGGATTATAGTCGTCCGTTGATCAGTCTTCATACGCCTCCATAAGTCTCGATTTTTGATTAGCTCAATCAGTTGGTCGGCATCGGCAGTCTACCTGTATGTGGTGCAGTCGAATTGAGTGCACTGTCATGACACTGCTCTGGAGAGAAGAAATTCGAGAGTTGTTGAGGTGACACGGCTGACGCAAGCACGGTAGATCTTGACGTGAGCACATAACCAAGAATACGGTCGTACACAGGCTCTCGCACGCAAACCGGAGATGAGATGCAACATGCCAAGCAAGCGACAAGACGCAAGAAAAAAGCGAGCTCGTTGGGTATCATGGAGCTCACAAAGACAAGTCAAGCAAATTAAGTCAAGCATGTTGCATATTCCTCATGTTCCATGTAAGGGCCTGATAATATGGACAACACTGTACGTACCTCCCAGACCATGTGTTCGCTTTGCTTTTGGAAACGCAACTATCTAAGGTTCGATCAGTACACTGTGTTTACAAAGTCCCTCAACATATCGCTTTTTCCGACGAAGCCCGGCTGCCCAACTTCTCGGAGTATGTTCTCGGCTCTCTGGCTGTCCTCATGTGCGTCAGAAATCTCCATACCGGTCACATCCTCGTCGTTCCCCGTGACAAGCTCAGGCCGAATTGCTCTAATGTCCTGGCGAAATGTGTTCCAGCTAGCTTGGCTATTGTAGGCAAGGATACGCTCATTGGCAACGGATGTCAAAGCGATGCCTGCCACAAGCAGCCGAGCAGTGTCTTGAACATCAATGTAGTATCCTAAAAGCACGCATTAGAACCATAGCGAGATCTTCGCGGAGTGCATAAATGTACCCAGCTTCAAAGGAGAGGCGTCCCACTGTCCAGCTAGCGCTGCTTTCAGTGCTCCAACTGAGCTCTTCGTGCTAGCGTCGCTGTCTTTGCTTGCGAGCATTCGACCAAAGTTCCCATCCGGAACTACACTGTTGGCGGTAAAAGCTGGCTTGTTTTCGGCAATCCAAGACCAGAAGGCTAGCTCAGCCAGCGTCCTCGCAGCGCTGTAAAGGTTCAAAGACCTTTCGAACGACGACTCGCCAGCCGGGGGACTAAAAGAATCGAGGATGGAGTCGTAGTTGTACATTCTGGTACTCAAGGTATAGGGAATGTTGTATGTGGTCGTGGCAATAGCCTTCGAGCTTCCCGCGAGCACGTAGCGCTTTACGCCAGCTCGCGCAGCAGCTTCGAGAGTGTTGATGGTGCCGTTGACTGTTGGACCGATGACTTTGGCAGGATCCGTGTCAAACAGGACAGGAGTCGAGACGTAGATGACTCCCGCGGCACCTATAGTCGGTGAGCCTGTGCAAGTTTATATAAACCTTTGATATATCGTGAAGGGCTTACGAACCTTGAAAAGCGGCATCGAACGCCGTATCAGCCTTGAAGTCAGGCACTTGCACAAGCTCAAACATGGCTGTGTCAAAAAGTGCGTGCATCCAGTCACGATCCCGTGCTACATTTCGGACGGTCCCTCGTACCCGATATCCAGCGTCCAGGAGTTTCTGGCACGTCTCCAATGCAATATAGCCATTCGCACCAATGACGACGACGGTCGAGCCGAAGGGAATTGCCGGGTGAGATATTTTCATTGCTGTGGCGTCAGGTAACGGTGTCTTGTTCAATGTAGTGTGACGAAAGTGAGTGTGTCGCTTGGGTTTGATATATGATTAGTGAATACAGACTCAATGGGAAGCGTCAGCAAGTCTTGGATTGCTAATTCGGAGACCCGATCATTAATGTACGGCTATGTTAGCCGGGTGACAGAACGAGTGCTTAGCTGAGGCCGTCATCCAAATGAGAGCTATGCTGCATGCGACGCTAGCCTAATGTGATTCCATGACACTTTCAGGTACAGCTGCCATTGAGCCCGGAATTCCGAATCCTGGGATGTTAACCGAATCGGCTGTACTGTTGATGAATCTCGATGGCTCGACACGTAGTATAGCACGATTACTCATGCGGTGCTCACCAATGCAGGTCACTCAAGTGAGCTTGAGTGGTTATTGCTGTGCTTGACTATGACCGCTCATGGAGGGCGAGGCGGCGTCGCGAGGTGTGATGGCTAGCTTTGTCGGAGCAATGTCCATGATCTAGGTCTGAGAGCGAACATGAGTGTTGTGATGGTCTCAGGAGAGGTGCATGTCACGTCCGGCGCACAAGGTCTTTTGTCAGCGTCGACAGCTGCGGCGATCAGAATCCGAGCGAAGTGCAAGCACCAGCGTCGGGTACGGCTTGCAGCTTCATCATACAATTCACTCGCATGCTATATCTATCCTCAGCCTCAGTATTAAATCCTTTCGTCGCTGCAGCAAATCTTCTCCATACATTCCGAACACCACATTATCGTTTCACTGTAGGCCACGCACTGTTGATTAGCGAAGATGAAGATAGCTGTCTACGGCGCCACTGGCTACACCGGTCGCCTGATCGTGGCCGAGCTGGTCCGCAGAAACATTTCGACGCTCATCCTTGGGAGAAATGAACAAGACTTGGCATCGATTCCTGGTCCGGTGCAACGCCAGGTAGCTGGCCTAGACGACATCGAAACTCTGTCCAATCACCTCCAGGGCTGCGATACAGTGATCAGCTGCGTTGCACCATTCTCCCAGCTCGGCTTCTACGTCCTCGAAGCTGCAATTCTGGCCAGATGTAACTACATCGATACGTCTGGTGAGCAGCGCTGGATCCAGAGGGTGTTCGATGAGTATGGCCCGCGCGCCGCAGCTGCTGGCATAGTCTGCGTTCCTTCGGCCACAGATGACACAGTCAGTGGAGATTTGATTGCTGGGCTTGTCGCGAAGAGACTCGATACAGTAGAGTCTCTGGTGGTGCATCATGGCTTCTTTGACGTTGACATGTCGAGAGGGACTATGAGATCTTTCTGTGCCTTGATGCAGATACCTCCACTTGTCTGGCGCGAGGGACGCTGGGTGGAGCAAGCCAGTAGCGCCTTGGGCAATGTCCGCTTTCCAGCGGCGGACGACGAGCAAGCCAGCTCCCTCTTCCCGGGCGCTGAGCTCATCGGTATACAGCATCACCTGGCTGCGAACAAGATGCACGCGACCGTGAATCTCGATCTGGTCAGTGCCATGACCGGCCTGAACGAGGATGTCATTGCTACCTTGCCGAAAGGGCCCGCTGAAGAGAGGAGGCAAGCAGCTCGCTTGACAATGCTGGTGGAAGCCACATCGCCGAACGGACAGATAGTGCGGGGCTACGCTCGCGGCCGTGATCTGTACAAGTTGACTGCGGTGGTCGCCGTAGAAGCTGCAATCCGATGCCGTGACGTTCACGGCTCTCGAGGGGTCCTGGCGCCGTCCGAGGCGTTCGACGCTGAAAGCTTCCTGAACGATTTGCAGCAGTTTGGGGTGGACTGGTACATCGATGTATAGTGCAGCCTGGTATGTAGCGTCGACTTACTGTGATAGCGCTCTTCAACGGATGTTGATAGAAACCTCCCTTCCCACATATATCACTGCTGACCCGGCGTCGGCCTCGCATTTCTGCCTTTCTCGCTCGCTCAACAAAGACAGAATCGTTGTGCTTGTTTCTTGAGATTGCGTCTCCCTTATGTTCCTCTTTTTGCCGTAGCCCTGGCCTTCCACGTCGATGCTAGGCTTACACGACTGTACCAAACACAAACCCAGTGCACAGCCGCAAGGAATCACGGATGTTGTACCTAACAGATTGGTTAAAGATAAGAGAGGAGGCCATGTCGATGTCATGTCGTGGCTTTCGGTAGCGTGTCCTTCGGGTGCGAGCTCGGCACCGACTGATGCCAACACCGTTATTTGGGGGCCAAATGGCGGCGCTTTTGACCTCAGCTCCGTCTTGCGATGTCTCCCGAACACACCACATATCACTTCAGGCTTATGGACGGCATCAATCGGTCCTTCGACACCGTCGACGTCGTGAGCAGTGTCATGCTAGCGTACGGTGGATCGCGAGACCGCCGTCATGGTTCGCAGGTATATATGTGGCCTTCCCTTCCTTTGATCTCCTCAACCGTCTATCTCACCTATCCCATCAAACCATCTCTCCTTGCAACGCGTGCAGCATCTCTTGTATCAGTAAATACTCTTACTGTATCACCCAGCTTAAGACCAGCGGCCCACAATGAGCTTCGCCCACCACATCACTACCAAAGGCTCATCCAACGGTACTCACAACGACGTCCAATGCGCTGAGCCATCTGGTGTCAACGTCTTGATCATCGGCGCGGGTGTAGGCGGTCTCGTAGCAGCCCTGGAGTGCTACCGCAAAGGCCACAATGTCCGAGTCCTTGAGCGCTCCGACTCAGCGAGTGCAGGTGGTAAGTCAATCTCCTCCCTCTGTCCACTATCCATAAGCTGATACGTTCGAGGCGACATGTTCACCATCGGCCTCAGCGGCCGCAGATTCATCAGGCACTACCCAGCTATGGCAAAGGAGCTAGACGAAATATCCGTCCACAACGGCTGGACTCGGTTCCGCAAGCACACCGGCGAGGACATTGGCGCACCATTCCCTTCCAACATGCCCCCTGGGACTACCGTAGCTGTACCGGCGGACGAACAGCCCATGGTCATGCAACTACGACCGTTATTCCACCGCATGCTCTACAACCAGATCCAGCGCTTCGGCATTGATGTCTCATACGGCAGACGTATCGTAGAGTATTACGAAGACGCCGAGAAAGGCGTAGCAGGCGTTGTGACCGACAAAGGCGAGCGCGAGGAAGCGGACCTCGTCATTGCTGCGGATGGTCTCAGCTCACACTCCCGGGACGTCGTACTAGGAGGTCAAGGCAAAGGAAAGCCTTCCGGCCGGAGTATTGTTCGAGCAGCTATTCCCCTGGAAACAGCCATGGCCGACCCGGTAGTAGCAGAATACTTCGGGCTCAAAGACGGCAAGGACCCCGTGATGCAGCCCTGGATGGGTCCGGAGACGCATGCTATGGTCCTCAGCTATGCAGATAAGCAGGGTGAGAACAAGCAGTTGCTGTGGGGGCTGACGTATACTGAACTCTCCACGGCTGCGCAGTCAACGACTGAGTCATGGCAAAATAGTGTCAGTAGCCAAGATGTGCTGGGATTGATGGAGAAGGTACCTGGGTGGGGCGAGCCGATGAAGGCACTGGTCAGGACTATGCCCGAGGGTAGCATTATCTTCTGGCCGCTGCTGTGGCGGAACCCGAATCCTCTTGTTCATTCGAAGGGAGGAAGGGTACTTCAGATTGGGGACGCAGCGCATACTTTCCTGCCGACATCTGGGAATGGTGCAACCCAAGCTATCGAGGACGCCGTCACCATCGCTGCCTGTCTCCAACAAGCTGGTAAAGCCGACATTCCCGCCGCCGTCCGCACACATGCCCTGCTCCGTGGCGACCGAGTAGCAACCGCACAATTTCTGGGCTTCTACAACGCCGAGCGCTTCCAGAAAGCCGATATGAAGGCTATCGGTAAGGACGCGAAGAAGGTTGATGTCAAGGTGCCCAAGTGGATTTACACGAGTGATCCGGAGAAGTATGCGGATGAGAATTTTGCACAGGCGAAGGCTAGTTTGGAGGGTGGGAAGGTGTTTAAGAATACGAATATTCCAGGGGGTTACGAGCCGGAGCCGTGGACGATGGAGGGGATTGAGAGGTTATATGCTGAGGGGAAGCAGGTGGAGTTGAAGGGGGATTGGTCTTGAAGAATATTGTTCGTGTCTCGAGCGGTGGGCCATGATCCGCCAAATCCTTCTTGCAGCTTCTGAGACTCTTTCAACGAAGAGCCACCCTCATCTGCCATCACTCTGCGTAAATACCGCGCTCGGTCACGTACCCTGAACGTCAACGACGGCTTGCTCGATTCAACCTTGTCCTTCACCGAACCATCAAGAACAGGGTAGCGAGCTCTCTTATGACCCTAGTTAGGTCCGTTGAACACTTTCTGGCTTTTCCGTCACAGCTCATGCTTGCATGAACGGATCGTTCATCGGGAATGCCTTCAGCTCGTTGATGTGCTCGCATTTGGACTGTAAATTGTCCTGCCTGGCACAAGTAAGGCACAGTCCCCTGGCTTGTTCGCTGACCTTGTGGCAGATCTGCTGCAGCTCCAGAGATCCAAGTGTGGTGGAATCGGAATGCCCGCAAGAATACTCGTTGCCCAGTGCCAGGGAGTCGCACTTGTAGAGCTTTTGAAGTACACTGCGAATCCGGTGCGCGCTCCAGGGAGGTGGCCAGCGAGGGAGACTCAGCAGACGTGCAAGCTCGGTGGGGTAAATGCCACCTTTGGCCTTGAAGGAGCAAAATTTAGACTTGCATTGGCCGTGGGCGGAGTCCGCAACAGTGTCGAGGAGATACTCGCGAACGGCAGTCCTCTGCTCTTCCAGGCCCACTGATGTGTACACGTCAGCGACCGCTCAAGTTTTCTAGACTGCAGATCTAATCATAAGACTTACGTATCACATTGGGTGGTAACAAGCCGTGTGCCTGCATCTCGAAGATCTCCCCAAAAGAATCGACCGCATCAAGCACCAGTCGACGTGTGAAGAAAGTGAAGAGGTTGTCGATTTGCAGCAAGAAGGCGGCAGCGGCGAACTTAGCATATCCATTGACAGTGGGCTTGGAAACGGCCGCCGTGGATTCAAAGTTCATGTAAGCCGCATGGCGCCTCATCAGAGCCTCAGCTGCTGGAGTCACTGCGCGGATGCAATCGTACTTGTCTGCTACGACTCCAAGTTCGAGGAGCCATGTGGGAAGGGACAGCAGCGTCGAGTTACTGAACGGCTTAGGACCATTGGACACGCCATGGGTGAGTCGTACCATTAAGGCAATGCCTGCGGTATTGTCATCAGGCAGCTGTATCTCCTTAGGATCCTCTGCAGTACGAGGCGCTTGGCCCTCTAGAAATTAAGGTCCGAGCATGGTTTTGAAGACTGGCGAGACCAGTGATAGGACAACTGCGGACACTCGGAATCGCACGCCATTCTGCAGCACCAGAATGACGTCGCCGTCCTCAGCGTATACGATCTCTGCTGGCTCTTGCGCTTCCGCCGAAGGTGCCGTCGTTTGGGCGCCAGGACTTGGAGCCGTCATGTTCGAACGTGGTGTGGGAGGAATAGCTTTCCAGCTCGAAGATCCCTTCCAGAAGTTGTACGGTTGGAGAAAGGAAGAAGATACGTGGAAAGTTAAGGTCTTTTCGCCTCGGCTCGCGGCTAGCTAGCGTGCTGCACGCAAGCGGAAGGTACGATAGCTCTGCGACATCTGACATCTTCGGCTTCACTTCCTGATTCGAGAAGCTTTACGCAGAGTGAAAGCTTGAGCGCTGGGAAGTGTATACAACAGTCCATCTATTGACTTATAGCTGCGATGAGCCCGCAAGCCGGGCATCACAGAACGGTCATATCTTCTTCATCGCAACACGATTCGCCCCGGTCTAAAGTCTAAGTACTGATCCGGGGGAAGCCCATGGCACAGTCGATTATCGCGTTGACCATCAACTCTCTGACATGGTCGCACCTCGATTGTCCCTTGTCTTGGCGCGCACATGGAAGACACACCCCGTACGCCAGCTTCCTCATGGTGTCGCAGAGTTTCGTTACCTCCGCGCTACTGATGACGATTGTTTCGGGTAGATTCTGGCTGATTCGAATGTCTTTGGTCTGGTACAACCTCTCGATCATACTCCGGAGGCTGGTGGACGCCCAGGCGGGAGGCCATTGATCGCAGCCCAGAGCGCTTATGACACCTTCAAGCACACCTAAGCGGCACCCATCACACAATTAGCTCGCGTTTCTGAAAATGCTAGGAATGATGAGTGCTTCTTTGTAGAGCAAAACGAGGTTGGCCACGGTAATTTAGACCGCAGTGGCCGGACTACCTGATTTCACGAGTCACTTACCAGAAGTTCGCGCATAGAGACCCGACACCAGCGCATCTCGCGTCATGGTCCTCTGTTCCTCCAAGCCTACTGTACTTTGGTCAGCGTGTTAACATTCTGCCGGCTTTTGATAATACATACACAGCACACTGATGGGAAAGCCCTCACACCCCTCGATCTCCGTTATAGTCGAATAGGAGCCAACAACATCGAACACCATACATCTCGTGAAATGCCCGAATTCTGCGTCTCTGCGAAGCAAGTACGCACTTGTGGCCAGGCAAGCCAAGAGTGGGAGGACTTCCTGCTCTTGGAAATCACGTCTGCAGAAAGCCATAGTGCGCACGTGGCGGTTGAGCAAGCTTTCTGCCTGCAAACCGATGGCCTGGGTACAGTCATACTTGTCTGCAACTACAGCCACTTTGCGAAGAGACCCGGGTCCCACAGTGCTGTCATCCGGAGTATCGAAGTGCACAAGCTTGCTCAGTGTTACCATCGCCTCTGGGTCGTCTTCAGGTAAGTGAATGTGTTGAGGGTTCTCGGGACTGCGTTGTACCTGGCCTTCGAGGAAGTGCGGGCCCAGCATCGCCTTGAAGACTGATGATGCCATGGAAAGCAGCTATTCGAGCATCAGCAGGCGCATAGATTAAGCAATCCCCAGTGATGGCAGTATATCCCAGCAGTGTCGCACCTGAGAAGTCATATCTCCGTGATCCCGCCCGAGATGATACTCACCGCCGCCGAAACCCTGATGCGCTTCTTGCCATCGTCAAGCACTAGTATGACATCCCCTTCTTCAGCAATGGTGATATTCTGTGGTGTGGTGTTGTTCTCTGTCGCAACGATTGCAGGTCCCGGTTCCGACCCAGGATCTGTCGCCGCCATGAGGTGCGTTGAGTTGCTGAAGCCATTCTCGAAGTTCCGATGCAGTTGCTTAGTGTTGTGTTTGCTACGTGTTCCTCTTAGAAGTGGTGAAGTGTTTGCATGAGTCGAGAACCTTCCAGATCATCGTGCACTGGCTTTCGGCCCGCTAGCGTCCTGCATGCATGCAAACGGAAGGTACGCTGGCTTGTGCGACAAGTGACGCTGTCAGTAATTGGTTGTGGTGTGGCATGTGGACTGTGATACTCTACTTGTTGGTAATTGACTACGCCTTGTAGGATACTCAATACTCCGATGCGACCTTTCAGCGTCAATTTTCTCAGCTTCATTGACGTTGTCCGTGGCCCAAAATGATTGATCGCAGCCTGAAGTTTCACCCGCAGCTGTTATCCATCATCCTCCACTTCGTGTGCACCGTCTCATAATCTGCGATACTGCTCCCCCCTTGGGTCATCCCACTTTCGCAGACCGACACGATGCTCGCAGGCTACACAATCCAATCCTTGAGCTGAAAGTCACCATCCTGTACATGCTCACACCGTGACTGTGTCTCGTCTTTCTCCGCACATATCAAGCACAGTCCGCGAGCCCGACCCTCCACAGTCTTGCAGATAATGGTCAGAGCCTTCTGGGAAATCACGAGTGGGTTGTTCTTGTGCTGGCACATCGGGAAAGTCTGACCAAGGTTGATGTCTCCTGTGTGCATGAGTCCTTGGAGCAGAGTACGAATGGTTGTAGACCCCCAGGGCGGTGGCCAGTGCGGAACGGCGAGCCTCCGGGTAGCGTGAGCAGGGAACGCACTTGATGGGGAGATATAAGGACAGCCCGGGGTCTGGCATTTGCCGTTCGTTCGTGCTGTGATCGTAGCAATAAGCTCCTCACGAAGCGAACTTCTCTGCTCTTCCAGACCCACTGAATAGTATGCCACGTCAGCGTCACTACATCGTACGGCAAGAACACACCACTTACAGATCACACTCGTTGGTAATCCGCTACACCCTTCAATTACCTGGATCTCGGTGAATGAACTTGTGGCATCGAGCACCAGTCGCCGGGTATAGTGGCTGAACAGCCTGGGCATACCAAGGTGGTATGCAGCGGCTGAGTACTGGGCATAGTAGATCATGGTTTCGTCCACACTGAGGCTCACCATGGACATTGTGTTGACGCCGCGCAGCATTATTGCTTCGGCTGCGGGCCTCAGCGCGTAGTAAGAGCGATATTTGGCAGCAACCGCGCCCAAGCTTGCGAGACTTGACGCTGCTTTTGAGAAGCTCCAGCCCTGAGTCCCGAACAGAGCTGTCAAGTGAATCCCCCTCAACAGCATCTTCAAGGCTTCGGGATCATCATCAAGAAATGTGATGATCTGCGGATCCGTTGCGCTGCGCGGTGCTTGTCCTTTTTGAGCACATGGAAGTTAGCGGATGCATCTACGATGTTTATCTGCATGTTGCCTACCCAGCATTTTCTTGAACTTCTTTGACGCCAAGTGCAATACGCCCGAGTATGCGCGCACGCGTGATCCATCGCTAAGCATTTGCTCTCCCGCCGCCAATTTCGGGATGTTTGAAAATGGCTCAGTCCCATCGAGGATCAAGCGCCTAGTGAATTGAGTGAAAAGATCACTGGATTTGAGCAGGTAAGCAGCTTTAGCCGACCAAGCAACAGTCTCAAACAACTCCTCATCATCTCCTGAACATCTAGCAGTGCATGCCTCAGCACAGCGCTTGAGCAATGCTTCCCCAATCAGGCTGAAAGAGCGCGGGCAACCGTACTTGTCCAGGTGAACCGCAACGTGTGCTACACAGCATGGATGTCCGTCGTCGCCAAAGGCCTCGTCGACATTGCCATGCAGCCATTGAAGCATAATCTCCATGCCATACGCGCCATCCTCGGGCAGCTCTATCTCTCGGGGTCGCTCCGCGCTTCGTGCTTGTTGGCCTTCCTGGAAGTGCGGGCCTAGCATTGCCTTGAATACTGGAGAAGCTGCAGAGAGGATCTAGTGAAATGTTAGCAAAGCCATGTTATGCGGCGCAAGTCTGCGCTGATCGCTTGACCCCGAGCTGTAGTAGCTTGAGGGATAAGCTGATCCCTTTGTGACTTGATTGTCTTGGTTGACTTACGGCCGATGATACACGGATACGCTCGTGTAGGATGGATTCGTGCCATAGGATCAATATCACATCGCCATCCTCAGCAAGCGTGGTGTTTGTCGGTGTTGGGACTGGTGACAATTGCGGGATATCGACTTCTATCGCCGCCATCTTGGCCGATGCACTTGCAGCACCGCGGAGCAAAGCAAATGAGGATCGAGTCGTTGTATTGTTGACAATGTCTGGTGAAGGCGATGTGAAGGTCGCAGAAGAAGGTCCAAGATCATGCGAGGTGGGTCGGCTCGTTGGCGTTCTGAATGAACGGCAGGTACGCGAGCTCGGCAGCATGTGCCGTTCGTTGATTTACATGTGCCCTTCACCTTGACACAAGTTCTGCGAGTCACCAATCGTTCGGGTGCGCTCCTTCAGGTCGTGAAAGCCCACTCCTGTGTGACAATCTCGATTAATACCGCGCCAGTTCTGGTCAATTGTATTCCCCACTTGTCCCACGGTGACCATTACGCACGAGCAATTGCTTTTTAGATCTTCTGTCAATCAAAGGCACGATGAGGCGCCCTGGTTCTTAGCTCTTTCTTATGCTCGCAACCCGACTGCATCTTGCCCTGCCGCGCACAGTCGTAGCACATGCCGCATATCATGGACCGGATATTGTCACATACCCTCTTCACAGTATCCCGGTCGATTTCCAACTGTGTGCTGTGGTGGCAGCTGGCCTTGTCTCCAAGCGCTATGTCACCCGCGCCATGCATGTCATGAAGGACACTGCGAAGACTGGCCGTGGTCCACAGCGGTGGCCAGTCCTTCAGAATGCGCTTCATCTCCTTTGGGAAAGTTGTGCTCTCAGAAGTAGAGGAGCATCTTGGGTTGAGACAGCCACGATCCGTCGTTGCGCTGAAGGAACTGATGAAGGCATTGCGAGCTGCGGTCCTTTTGCTCCTCGAGTCCCACTGCAATGTTGTCAGCACGATGATTGACACTCTCGTTCACAGACATCTATCACCTACACAGCACACTGACCGGGAGGCGGTCCCACATATTACCGCATCGGATGCCTCTCGCGATCTCGGAGAAGGGTATCAGCCCGTCCAACACCATACACCGAGTGGCCTCTGCGAACACACTCCTCGAGCCGATCAGATATGCAGATGCAGCTGAGTAAGCATAGATAGTGAAGCGTCCCGCAGGATTGTCGTCTCTGAGCATGGCATCTTGGGCGCTGCGGCGAAGCAAAGCTTCTATAGTCATGCCCAGTGACGGAGTGCAGCAATACTTGTCGAAGGCGCCCGCGATGCAGGCAACATTCAAGGGATTGTCAGCGTTAGGATACGGGTCGAGGTTGCGCAATCTGTCGAGATCGAAGTGGTGCATCAGTGCGAGTAGCAGCTCCAATGAGAAGCCGTCTTCAAGCGTGATCTCTTTGGGATGTTCGGCGCTACGTGGTGCCTGTCCTTCGAGAAAGTTCGGTCCGAGCATACTCTTGAACACTGGCGATGCACCAGACAGAACCCGTCGAAAAGTGTCAGCTGTGCTACATTCAACTACGCATGCAAGCACTCACTCCTGACGAGACTCGGAAACGTCTCCCTCTCAAGATCAAGATCACATCCCCATCTTCAGCAAGTGTGATGTCCTTCGGCGCTGAGGCTGGGGGCACTTGTGTATCTTCTTCCATAGTCAGCGTGTGTGTTTGATGCTCAGGACGTGTCGTCTTTCGAGATTCTCTTGAAGATGTTTGACGAAAGCTCTGGAATTGTGTTTCAAGATCTGAGCGTGTTCCGAAGTGGGTCGGCTCGCTAGCGCGCTGCAAGCAAACGGCAGGTACGCAGCATTGTGACATTCATCGCTTCACTTTCAAATGAAGCAACAGCGCAGTCCGGATCAACGGCGTCGAACCCACAACAGCGATCCAGGTCAGCGGTCGTAGACCTCATGTAAACATCATCTCATTCAAATATCAGCCCTACCGTAGCAGTGGACAGAAGCACAAACACCAAAAACACCAACGCTAAACTCAGCAATCCCAGACGCAACACCGCTCCCAGATCTCAGTCCTCCTCAGCGAACGAGTCCTCCCTGCTGATCAAGCAACCACATTACCCATGCTCTCCCAGACCTCACTTCCCCCCAACGAACAAGCCATCCCTCGCCGATCAAATAAACACAATCCCCCTGCTCTCCCAGACCTCAGTCCTCCTCATCAGACAATTCATCCCTTACTGATCAAGTAAACACAACCAACCCTCAGGCTTTCGTTGCACTTGGCGACCAACTACCCATTCCAACCATCATTCACGTAAAAACGTTGCCCAGATTATGCTCTTTAAGGTATTCCCCACCCTTCTCCATCCACTCCCCTCTACTCACAAAACTTCCCCCATTCCCCTTGCCCGCCCAGTGCGCAGCACCCCTCCAAGCATCCAAAACCGGATCCCTCGCCCTCCTTACCTCGACTCCCGCCTCCACAGGCAACACCCCCCTCAACTCAGCAGCCAGTCTCTCCTCAAACCCCTTGAAAAGTGCATACCCCCCCGTAACAAAAATATCCCTAGCCAGTAGTCCCTGCGCAGGATGTCCAGCCATGCGGTTCCCAATCAGTGTCTCAATCAGCTCCGTCAGCCCTGCCTGATCCACCCCAGCAATACTAGGCTGAAACAGCACCTCCGGCACCCGTATCCGTTCAACATTAAGATGCAACTGTGCGCTTTCTCTCGCGGAATCGGAGTCGAAAACATACGGACCGTGCGCGAAAGCGTGACACAACGACTTAGTCCAATCCCTCATAGCTTCTTGCGTAGATTGCTCCGTAAACTCCGGATCGTGTTTCAATAACTCCGCTTCAATCCCCTTCAACACCGCGCCCAGATCCTCCTCCTCCTCGTCCCCGTCCCCGTCCTCGTCGTTACCTCGTTGGATGTCTCGGTACACAGCCCAATCCCCGTCATCCGCTCCGAAACCATCGTCCTCTTTATCCTGGCCCCGTCTCCGTTTCCGTCCCATAGGGTTGTCTGAGGCCAAGGAGGCGAGGGCTTTCATGCGCATTTGGCTGGCTTGGGATTTACGGTTGCCGAGGTCGGCTTTGAAACGATCCCGGTCTTTGATGCGCTGCATCGTGCTCTGTCTCGCGGCCCGTCGTTCCTCGACCCAGCCGTCGAAATCTCTTTCCCTGTACGCATCATCCTCGCGCTGGACGGAGGCGAGCCGGGAAGCTTCGGCGGCTTTTTCCGCTTTGGCGCGGGCGCGAGCATCGTGGTTAGCTTTTAGGAGGCGTTGTCCTCTTTTAGCTTTGAGGCCTTCTTCGTCTAGATCTTCGTCTGGGGTGTCGAGGAGGGGGTACGTATGCACTTCCACACTTTCTTCTTCAAGATCGCCGACGTCTTTATTCCGCTGCTTACGAACAGATTTCTCCATCTCCTTAATCCTCCGATCAAGTTGCGCCTCATCTTTAAACTCATCTTCATCCAACAACTCCCTCGCCGCTTTTTTCGTGGGGGCGGATTGGACACGCAGAAGCAGGTCCCGGTAATATTCCAACTCCTGTTCCTTCCGCACGAGTTTCTCCAACCGCATTTTGGCTGCCTGTTCTTGGAGTCGACGGCCGGATTCTCGTTTACGTTCCTCAGCTATGCGGAGTTCTTCGTCGGTTTTGACTACAACCTCTTTCTCTTGGTAAGGCAACTGAACCAAATGATCCCGATTCTCAAGACCGCTCCACTCCAGCATCCCCAGCATCTCCCCCGAAAAATCTTGAGAAACGTAACAGTGCTCGCGGACTAAATCCTCAACCTGCGTCTCCGTGATCTTTCCCCCGGTCAATAACCCCGGGTACTTGGCCCGCAGTAACCGGGTCAAGAACTCGACGCACTGACTCCGCCCCCAATCTAACCGCGTAGCCTGACTTAGCAACGGCACCCTATCCACGACAGGGATTACGTGCGTCCCTGTGTAACCTGCTCCAACCACCAACCCCGTGCTCCCACCATTATAGTCGTAAGAAAACAGACTATCCACCCCGTACGCTACGGCTGGGCAACCAAACCCCTCGAACAAGAGCTCGCTCATTGTCCTCCGAGCGTAAGCGGGGTTGGCGAGGGCTTCCGTCATAACAACCGGCTTATCCACGTTTTGGCCATGGAGGCCTAGTTTGGAGAAAATGTACTCGAGGCCGCCTTCCACGACGTCCCAGTTGTTTATTATGTTTGAGCTGCTGGGGGGATCGTATGCGGATTTGGATTGCCCGCGCGCCGTGCCGTCGAGGTAGATTTCCGAGCCGATGAAGGTTAGTCTTCTGGCCAACTTCCGATCCGTATATCTCGCCATGAGGGGAGGGAACTGCAAGCGAGGGGATTGTTCGTGGGACCAGCCGGCGCGGATTGAGGAGGAGCCATTATCGATTATTATTGCGGTGCCGGGGGGGGTTTGGTGGTGGAGGGAGGGCAGTTGGCCGGTGAAGGGGGGGTCGCTTAGAGTGTAGGGGTTGCTGAGAGGGAGGAGGGGGGTGTTGGTGTTGGTTGGTGGGTGGATGGGGAGCGTGAAGTGCGGCATGGTGGCGGTTATGGCATTGTTGATGGTGGATGAGGTGGTGCGTGGGCATGAGGTGAGGTCGAGGTAAGGTGGTGGTAGCGCGCGTGCACGGGCCAGGGGCGCGCGGGATCACATGTTAGAAGCTTGGTGTTGCTTTCTTTCCACTTCAGCTGTACAGCAATATCGACATCTTCAAGACATGAATTTCCCTAAGTATGCCTTGCTAACGCGCCGCCTTAAGGGTTGAGTGATTTCTCATAATTTTAAGCGTGCCCCTCAGACTCACGCACAACTGTCACGAGAAGGTGTCGAAGATGGTGACAAGAACGGCAGATCCACTGGGAACCCCAATCAAGATCGCGCCTACGAGACAGCAATGCTAAAAACTAGAGATGTCTCCAAAATGGCACTCTGGCGCCTGTGCGGCTAAGGATGCAGGTACTTCGTCTAACTGATTGGCCGCTATGGCGCCACTTGTTCACCAACAACGCCGAACACTCCTATGTGCTGACGTATAACTACTCCGCTTGCTTCTTGCTTCGTCTAATGACCAATGCAGATGAGGGAGGACTGGCAGAATAGTGCCACCTAGTCGACCTGCTCAAACAGTTCGCATTTGGCTTATGAACGATTTTGCTTAGCCTATGCTTCTAACAAATTCTGGTATCAACATCCAACGTCGACCATGTGTTATTAAAACAAGACCCGGCAGAACTCAAAAGTGCAGCCTGTAAGAATAGCGACAATACGCTATCGAGTTCCAGCACACCAAGTCTACAGGCCGATAAATCACGAGCGTCCTCTACGCCTGCCACCAACAGACGCAGAGCATAAGCCCAATCAGTCAAGCGAGGTGTATGGACTCCCCTTGACTGGTGCCTCTCATGAGTACGTAGCTGAGGCTGTGCGGTTTGGCGGCTAAGTTGCGGGTTACACGGCATGATCTGGAGGCACGGATTGAATATGCCACGTTACCTGAGCCTCACATATGAGTATCGGTAATTGCTCTCGCCAGCCGTCTGGCATTTTGTCAACAACTGTATAGTGTCTTACTGACTGCAGGACGCGCCTTCTGAACTATCCAACGGCTCCTGAGCAAAATGCCTTCAACGACTCAAGCGACTCTACTTACCCGACTTCTCCCTCTAATCGCCAGCTTCCCGCCCTGCCTCTTCTCGCTCTTACTCCTCGCCCAGACACACCGCCACTACGGCCATGCCCCCACGTTCCTCATTACCAGCAATCGAACAACTGTCCAGATCCTGGTATTCATCCTCTCCTACGGACTTGGTCTCCTACAACTTTATTCACTCCGCACTATCTTCATATATGCGACCCGCCTCCTCGCGTTCAAACGCCCGATCCCTCTCTCAAAGCTCCGATATTGGTCAGCTATACCAACCAACCGCCTCGACACATCCCTCCCAACCCATCACCAACTCATCTGCGTCCTCCTCTTCGCAACATCATTCCTCCCCGGCGTCCTCTGGACCGGTGCTCTGAAACCACTACTCGAACTCCACACCTTGCCCGCCAAATCCACGATCAAAACTCCCACTTTCTCGCAGAACTCAAGGGACTTCTGGAACAACACCGATTTCCAAAATTGCCAAACCACTGGACTCGTGACAACCTGTCCCATCCCCGATCTTCAAGGCGCTCTACTCACCACCCTCGGCTCCGCATCTACGGCAGGATCGTCATTGAAGCGCAGACATGCCAAGATCGACACTCCGGACTGGAGCTATGTCGGAAGGTCTTATGGGGTGGGAAGTTCGGTGGGGTTGACGTGGGTACTATCGCAGGGTGATGGGGTAAATGTGGCGTGGGAAGATGGTTTGACAACGATACAGTATAAAGATGATGTGTTGGGAGTGGAGTATGAAGAGTATGGGTGGTTTGCTGATGTGAGGTGTGAGTATAATAGGAGCTCGGGGTACGGGTTGCAGTTTCTCGAGACTATTGATGGCCCAGGTGGGTTTGGTGTTTACGCTGCCCAGGGGTGGCTGCCGCATAGCTTCAACGAGGGTCTTGAGCAGGCAGCCCGTGAGAACTACACTGGTTTCGAGGTCTAAAGGGACGGTGCTTGCGTGGTCGGCTAGAAATACCGAAAATCGGACTTTCCTCAGCATGGCCACGAATTCGCAGGACAGCGGTTTTCACCGCACGCAATGCGCTGTCGCTTTTCTGCCGACTATGTTCACTATCTCTACCAATCTGACCTCGAAACAGATCACTGTCACGCCTTCCACGCGCCCGGATCCGGACGATCCTCGACTCCCCGATATTCACATCACGGCCAATGCTGTCCAATCTCTGGACTTACTCTCCCGCGTCTCAAACCCATCCTCACTCAACGACGCACTAACCCGTGACCTGTGGAACGCTGTGAGCGATGTAGGACACGTCATGATCACTGAGCGCTACCAATTGTCTTCAGTGGAAGATACGTCGACGGCTGTACTGGACGATACTCTGGCTGCTTATGGGGCTGCGCAGGTTGTGCTTGCTCACGATATGTCGAGACAGACGTCACAACCGTGGGGACGATGGTTAGGGTACGGGTGGCGAGGACCGTGCATTTGGTTGCTGGGTTTAGTGTGGTGGCTGTTGTAGTGCAGATTGCTGGGGTTTTGTGGATGGGGTTTTGGGCTGGGATGAGTGGGTTCGATGTTTTTGATGGGGTGGCTGTTATGGTTGCTGCGAGTGCGGATGGTACGGGTGTTGCTGAGAGGGTCCGGGCTGGATCTGTGATTAGAGTGAGAGGTGGTGGGGTGCAATGTTGTCTGTGGAATGGGGAGCAGATGGATGATGATGGACCTGGTGGTTTGCTTGTCCAGTTCTGTCGCTTGGGTGAGAGCAGTAAGGGGCCGGTGGTGGTGGTGGTTGCAGCTGGCGGAAATGGAATCAGGTCGTCTCGATGCTTGGTGAGTGGGGAGACCTGGATGCGTGCGAAGATAGAAGTGAGATTGAGCTCCTTCAGCATCGTTGAAAATGACACAGGAGATGTGGTATTGGAGGCGAGAGGGGTCGAGGGACACTCACGACGCAGTGAACGACGGTAGGAACTCAGCGTATGATCTGCTCGCCGACTTGCGCGGTTCATATGCTTGATCCCCTTCATCTTTGAGGATTTCGCACTCCAGTGTGTCTCTTCCTGGTACTCATCCGAGCAAGGTCGTTGGAACACGCTTTGACGTGCTTGCACTATGCCCTGTGCTTTGTTGCTTTTCAGCGAGGCTACGATTGGCGTAGGTACTACAGTACTCGAGATCGAGCTATCTTGAATATGAGTGGTCAAATACCCGCGCGGCTAACAATGCAGGTACCAGGCGCATGTGGGTGGCGTGATCAGATGATTGTGGCTGCGCCCTCCGTCGAAAGCAAGGCTGAGCGCTGAGATGTGCTGGCACTTCTTTTTTTGCCATCGGGACCTTTCTTTTCCATTCCTCTGACACCCTTGGCCTCACTTAGACTGTTCTTACTGCATCCGCCGTATCACACGCATGATCACACTGACCGAGCGCATGCGCTAACCAGCAGATAATCCGTTGCAGCACCCCAGACACCATGGCAGAGGTCTTCGGCGTCGCTGCAGGCGCTGTTGGCATAGCAAGCTTCGCCATCCAGCTTGCGGACTCGATCAAAAAGCTACAAAGTTTCGCAGCAAAGGTCAAGAATGCTCGAGTCGAGTTGGACGAGATCCTCGTGAATCTCGAGATCAGTCTACAATGGCTTGACAGTATCAAGAATGCTGCGAATCCAGCAGCGGGTAAGTGGGACCATAGTACTGAAAAGTCGGGGCATTGAAGTCACGACAGTATGTGCGTTGTGCTTCCGGTGTTTCTGTAAGGTCCAAAGCACTAGCTGACCATCAGGCCTCCGATATACAGGTATCGATCCGACTCTCATGACCGCGTGCGAGCAGCTCTGTCGACGTGCAGTTGATAGAATCAGGGAGACCGCTGACGAGTTAGACACCAGTATGCAGACCAAAAAGTGTCGCACTGCAATAAAGCTCGCATGGGGTACGGAGGAGATGGACCGCCTTCTACAAAAGCTGGAGACCTCAAAGGCCGACTTGCACCGTGTTCACAGTATTTAATACTTCGAGGAAATGAGATTCAGAGTCTCGGAGCAAGGGCTCCAGGGCAGAGATTTGGCCGTGGATCTGAATGCGGACTCATATGCCCGGGATGAGATCTTGAGAGACAATATAGCAAATGTGCAGGCGGGCCAGGCAATGCTACAGCAGACGATCGGTACTGCACAGCAAGCGATCCAACAGAACTTCACGCATATCCAAAGCACGCAAATGCACCTGCAACAAGAGCTTCAAACCTCGCATCAGATGCTTCGACGAGGTGTCTCAAGCGTGGAAACTGGCCAGACCGATCTGCAACGAGCCTTATACGCCGGACGTACGCGACTCGGGCAAGAAGTTCGGTTGGGGACAACACTAATCACTAGTCATCTAGACACCAGTTTGGCTGCTTTCAGTACAGGTCTTCTGAACGCAATTCAAGCACAGTCTGCGCCCACGTTCGGCCCTCCAGTAGTCCGAGGACCTTCACTTTGTGCGAGTCAGTCGCCCAAGGTATGTTGAGTTGACTATGGTGATCGAAAGGATCGAACGCACGGCTTTCGAAGCCGCTGAAGTTGTTGGCTTACTGGCTGCACGTGCCTAGCAGCGCCTTGCATAACCTGAGACACTAGCTAACTTGTCGGCTCAGCAACTACAGCACAAGCATTACCAACGATCCACACAGATCCGATATCATTGGGCTCGACAATATCAGTTACGGTTGTGGTCTCAAGTCTGGCACATCACGCTCCGCCACGCATGGTCCGGCTGGAAACTTGCGTTACAGTCTTACAACATCATTCCTTTCGACGATAAACGCTGGGAGGTCTTGAGATCGAACGATATCACAAGTATACAACGAGCCATGTGCGACAAGGTGATCTCCCCGTACGACCGGACTGAGACTGGGCACACAACCATGGACATCATTATGCTCGTAGGACGTGACATATTATTCATTCTACAACTGTACGACCTGTGGACCACGGCTGGGATACCCCTGGTATGCAACGCATCCCCATGCCTTGTCATTCTTGGATACACCATACACTGGTAGCTGACTCCATGGCGTAGGTACTGGGCCAGATGACGATGTACACAATCCGTAGCGTGTGGTCAGCTAGCAGAGAACGTGACTCGATGCAGGAGCATGGCGGGCTTTTACGATCGTGGCTCAACTCACCCGGCTTCACTGCTGACAGCGCAGATGATATTATGGACGTGCTGGCAAAGCAGCCAAGCACTTGGACTGCCGATGAGAGACTCCAGCTCGTGGCTTGGATCAATGAGACGGACGATTGTGAGGTCCTGATCTTCGACACGTTGGCCAGCTTTGACATGACCTTGCCAGCAAGAGCGACCACACAGAGATCTGATGGTTTTACAGTGCTGCATGCTCTTGCCCTCGATCGCGTCGGACGTCGCTTAATCGAGGAAGACTTCAGTCGACTGGACGAGCTTCTACAAGCTCACGTAAACAGTGGACTCGATCTTCACCCTGTCTGGCAGGTTCCTAATCGGGCTGACCGTACACCGTTGGTGGCATTATCCAACCAGTCTTATCACCACGGATACGACATGGAAGACACAATTCAAAGCTGGGTGAATCTCTTGCGCACTGCAGGGGTGGACTTAGAAAAATATGGCCGCGCTGAGATGGATGCTTTTCGTTATTATCGTGACTTCAACTTCGGATTCAGTGGTTCACTCGTTACGTATGGCCCGGAGGTTCAAGATTGGAAGATACTCGAGATGCAGCCAGGCCATTGCTATGCAGGTCTTTTCTGGCATGTGATCGAGCATCTGGAGGAGACCATACCAGGAGCCTGGCTTATGGAAGACGACCTAGCTGTTCGAAACGAGGACCTCCTCGTGATAAAGACACAACGCGGAAAGCGATTCCAGAAAGAAGACGGGGCTTGGTATTATGCCCGGTGGCGATCGGAAATGAACCGACTGGGTCTTGAGACTCCGAAGTGAACCAATGCTCAGTGAACACATCGACATGTAGCCGCTGTGATCCTTTATTCCCAGTTTCTGCTGATCAACGGCTGGAGTCGTGACTGATGGTGCTATCGAGTATTCAGATACAACGGAATGGTGTAGCATGCTCCACTTGGGGCAGCCTGCGCCTCAATGACATTCGCCTTACGTTTGAGAACGTGAATATCTTCATGGCTTGTTCCAGCACGTCGATACTTTATTGAGAACTCACCATTGCCGCACACTCTGTATGGCCAAGGCGTTTTGCGAGATTGGTCGACGCACAGAAGCATCATCAACTGATTTGTTGTACTTGGGGCTCGAGCGTTCTACCAGCTTCATACTACATCAAAATACTCCATCTTACTACCGCCCTGCATCTTGGCCTCATACATCTCTCCCGACATGATCCCAGCGACCCACGCAGCACCAACCCACTCATACTCGCTGACAGTCGCCTCGCTAGGTCTCAGCACAACCGGCGTACCAGCACCTAGGACAAGAGCGACAACATCGCCTGCGCAGGCATCGTCCGGCGCAACCCCCATGAAGCCTCCTTTTGTAACGATCAATGCCCTATCACGAAGATGCTGAAGAGCACACTGTCGAAAGAGTTTGGAGGCCTTGAAGTTGACCACGAACTCCGCTTTCCACGCCTCGTCGTTCTGCTTCCGCCTTCGCAGCTCCGTAGCAGCGAACCACGCATCCGCCGACTGCTTTACTGCAGACGACACATAATGTCACGAAGTTCTCGGAGTCCTTCCAAGGCCAGTATACGATATGGATACAGAGGAGAGATCCGTCCCAGCGGTCAGGCTCAGGTAGAACCCAGCGAGGAGTGAAGAGGCGTCCCCGTAGCGATGAACGCAGTCTGGGCTATTCTGGATATGCTGCAACAACTCGTGTAGCACGGGAGGCGGGCACGGCGCAACCAGGTCGTGCTCAGCTTGAGGGCCATCTCGAACATACCTACCCACGTATTCAATCTGGTCAATACGCCAACCCGCAACAATCAGCTTCAACCCATCGTCCGAGATTCGCGTGGCGGAGATATTGCCAGTCGCGCAGCCCTGCAACAAAGCACCGATGCTTGATTTCTTCCGCCCGCCAGCGAAGTCGATATACCATGACGGCAACCCTGGTTTGCGCTCGACGAGGGCGCCGAGCTGTAGAAAGTCTAGGAAGAGAGGCTATGCATTGACGACCGTACGAAGCGCCTGGGTGAAGACATTCTGTAGAGGTTGGGTGTAGTCCGGCACAATACTCGCGGCGTCACTCGCAATGCCTGGAAGCGAATAGACATGATCGTGGGACTCTTTCGCTTGCCTGGACCCGGAAGCGAGGATCAAATCACCGAGCTGCATCCTTCTTCCAGCTTGATACGCTTCCGCCATATCAGTCGCATATATGAAGTCGCTCTTCTGCAGATATTGTAGTACTTCGTTCCTCACATCGTTGAACGCCGCACGTGCTGCATTCGTGAACGCACGGTCTCGCATGACCTGACGAAGCTTTTTAAAAGACTCCCAAGGAGCAGAGCGTGCACCACAATACACCACAGCATTTCTCGCCACGACGACCTCCTACATCGTCCACACCCTCTTCCACCACAACAGGTCCAGGACCTTCGCCAGTGACAGCACTCCGAAGTAGAAGTGTTCGTCCGGCTCCCATCGACATATCTGGTCGAGAACATCGAAGGCTGAGTCGTTATTGTCATCAGCGTCGTTGTCTTCCGCAAGACCAAGCCAGATGGCGACTTCGCTGGCATAATGGTAAATATTGCGCATCAATGGGATCTGGGACGACTTTTCCACGAGATCCGCTTGATTGATACAGATGGCGTCTACCCATATCGTAAGCACCTCATCCGTGCTGCGCCGGAGAGTCTGGAGAGCGGCGTGCAAGTTCTTTGTTATCGGGAGAGCATAGCCGTCGACCTGGATCGAGGGAAGATTTGACAGATCACCCCATGTGTAGGACAGAGCGTAATAAGCCAAACCGTCAGCATCGCGGTCGGCGTTTGGTTGCACTCGTAGGAGCCGAATCTCATTCTTTGATGGAATCAAAGGTTTGTAGTTTAAGCCGGTCATCTTGAGGTGTACCGTCGTGTCTGTTTTGTCAACTCAAACATGGCAGAATACTGCTTCAGCACGACTAAGTACGAAACTGGACGGCATTCTATCAGCCGACGCCTTGCCAAATGCTCACGCCACGCTATGGCTGCTGCAGCTTCCAGCTTTGCTTTGCTCGTACGAGTGTGTGTAAACTTTGGCGTGCTCAAGAAAGCATGATTGTTGTCGGTAATGTTTGGCGAATCGGGACGGCATGCATTTCGCACTACTGTTCACGTGACCAGCACGGTTACACCCGCAGAATCTGGGATAGAATTCCATCGACGTCGTCAATTCGATTATCATTGCATTCCATCTGCACACACTGAACGGCACTCTATCATCTTAGGTCTTTAGGTCTTGCCCTGTCCTGACTGATGCGATTCCAGATTCGCGCGCGGTCGGTTCCGGAAACGGCCAGCTGCCAACGATCATGCAGACGCATGAGGACGCCACGACACCTGCAAGGCTGTGGCTCGACGCATCCATCGAGAAACCGTCCGTGCATGGGCCTCTGAAAAGCACATCAAGCGCTGGCTTCTGTAGGCCAGGTTCCACCGCAGTAGCAAGAGACAGCCTTGTTAAGCCACTCTTTGATAAGTGTAGCGCCTCGTCGAGCCTCAAGATGCCCAAATACCCGCTCCTCTGCCTTCGCTTTTTTGCACCTACGCCGTCTCAGATCTTGTCAAGCGCACCGTGAGCAGCTAATCGAAATCAGCTTCACCATGGCGTCGACGACGAAGGAGACAGTAACTTCTAAGCTCGTTCCGCTCTTCATCAACGTCCTGCCCTGTCTCCTCTCAGTCTGGCTAGTGTTACAAGCACCACATCATTATGGGCGAACACTTACCTCCCTCGTGTCCACCCAAAGGACGGCGGTCCAAATCTTGGTCCAGATTCTCTCCCACGGCCTTGGTCTGATGCAGGTGTACTCGCTCCGCACATGCCTCAGATTTGCGATCCGGCTGCTCGTATTCCGAACTCCTGTACGCCTAGAGAAGCTTGGATATTGGGCGGCTCTATCTAGTGGCCAAATCGACATTACACTGCCGGCGAGGCTACTATTTATGTGCGCCTCTCTTGGTGCATTCTCTGTCGTGCCAGGCGCACTCTGGACCGGCGCCCTCACACCACTGCTAGAAGTGTCTGGATTACCTACTACCGCCAGCATTGAAGTGCCTTCGTTCACGCAAGCTTCCACAGATATATGGGACAGCGAGTTCCAAATGAGGGACCTCGAATTGTGAACCTCGTGCAGCACTGTAAAGGCACTGGTCTTATCACATCATGTCCAGTGCCGGCTTTACAAGGAGCCCTGCTCTCTACGGCCAGCTCAGCGACCGCGATCAACGGTACCGTGCGTAGGCACGCCAAAATCGATAGCTCCGACTGGAGCTATCTCGGACGATCCTATGGACTCGGGTCCTCTCTTGGCCTGACCAAGGTGCAGTCCGAGGGCACTGTGCTAGCCGTGTCGTACACCGAGTACGGCTTCGCTGCTGACGTCCATTGCATATTCAACAGCAGCTCTGCATACAGTCTTGAGTTCCTCGAAACCGCCGATGGAGGTACCTCCGTTGCTGTTCACGCAGCTCAGGGATATCTGCCGAACAGCTTCGACGAAGGGTCCGGACTGGGTGATGGTGAGAACTACAGTGTTGTCTCTAGCAGCTCCGACCCAACAGCGTCGAAGATCCTTGCTTGGTCGGCTAGAGCCATTGGTGGACGCAACTTCATTGTCATTGCCGCTGGTAGCAAAGGCTACAACCAATTCGATCAGGCGCAGTGTGAAGTCGTCTTTCAGCCGTCGGCCTTTAATGTCACGGCCAACATCACCTCGAAGCAGATCGTCGTCTCGCCGAAACCGGGTGTCGGCGCTGCTGTTACACAGCTTCCGAATATCACGATCACGGCGAATGCTATCAACTCGGTGAATTTGCTCTCACGAATGTCGAGCTCAATATACACGTCTGTCCTCGGTGACGCACTGGCCCGCAACCTCGTCAGTGTCATTGATCAGACTGATCCGGCCGACACCAAGATCAAACAGAGCGAAGTTCTTCGATCTCTCGAGGATTCTTTCTCGGCAGTACTTGACGACATCCTTGGCGCATACGGCGCAGCACAAATTGTACTCAGCCGCGACACCGATGTAGTGTCAGTCATACCCACCGGTCGTACAACGAGGATCGGGGAGCCCATATATATCTACCTAGCCGCCGGACTCACTGGTCTTGTGCTGCTGGTCCAGCTTGTTGAGATCGTCAGGACCCGCTGCTGGTCAGGGCTGGTCGTCCTCAACATCTTCGACGTTCGCTCGGTCATTGTAGCCGCAAGTGCAGGCGGTAGGGGTATCGCGAATGACTTCCGGTCGAGCATCTTGTCGCGAAGTATGCATGTAATATATGATGGCGAGCAGTCTGCCCAGCCGTGGAGGGGCAACGCGGACGACAAAGATCTCGCCAGCTTACAAGTCCAGTTCTGTCAGTCCGGCCCGAGTAACGAGGGTCCAGTGGTGGTGGCGGCGAGCGAGGAGATAGTTAGAGAGTCGTGGAGCTCGAAAAGAAATACTGGGATCGTAAGCGATGGAGAGAGCGAGATTCAGCTCATCCAGCATCGCGAAAGATGAAGGGATGCGACCAGTACATTTGCTATCCGGCGTCCTAGAGCTCACAGCGAAAGACAGATGAGAAACAACATCCAGGGTATCCGCACAGAACACCGAACATATGAGAACCTCCCAAAACCAGCAACATCACACATCATCATCCCCACCCACAAAAACAACATGACTGCTCTTCCTCACTCCCTCCCTCCCCTTCATCTCCACCACCCTCGGCCTCAACGGTTGCTTACTCTCCACCTGCGCCCTCTGTACCAACCTCCTCGCCTTCGTCACACTCACCTGCCTCGCCACACTGACTTGCACGATCTGTCTCTCCAGATCACCCTGAGTCCTGATATTTGGGTAGTACTGTGCGTGTGGCGAGGCTGAAGGCGGCGAAGCAGGGACTGAAGTCAACATGTCCCAACTCTGCTCATCGACGCTGTCATTGCGTTTCGTCGTTCGTCGTTTCGTTACCGAGATGGGCTCGTGTCGTAGCACGGCTACATTTTCTGTTCCAGGCATTGATGCAATAGTCGTTGGCGTTGGCGGCGCACTGTCATCTCCGAGAGATGGTGAAACCGGAGTGAGATCTTCGGCCGAGCTCATGAACGATGTTGGTGGCAGCTTAGGCCGCGAGAGCCGCGAGAAGTTCGGTGCGACAGGCGAGACGGAGCCAGCTGGCGCTGTTTTCGTGCGTCGGATGGGACGCGGACGGTGCACGGCTGACGTCAAGTACTCCTGCGAAGGTGCTGCAAGATTACCAGCGCTTCTCTTCGAAGTCAAACCAACGGTCAGACTTGGCACACGATTCAGATGTGGCGAAGTCATGCTCCGCTGCGGGACAGCTCTGCTCGATGGCAGTACATGCGTAGGCCTCAACTCGATCGGGCTCGGACCACATGAGATCGGCGAGGGTATAGCAGGTAGGTCTTTCCTGATGCTTCGCTGCCTCTGCGCTTTGCTCTGCCTCCTCTCCAAGATGCTCTGCCGTGGCTCGAGCAGCTTCTCGAACATAACACTGTAACGCTCCATCTCCGCGCCAGGGATGTCCAGATCGAGTTTTGGAGTTCGCGGGACAGCACCAGGCTGTACAACTCCCCTGTTACCACTTTGTGCTGGTATGTTGACAATCTTGGCAGACATCGGAGAGTCCCTACGCTCGCTCTGATCGTCCATCGTCTTAAATATATCTGCTGAATTGCGTATCTGCTCCAGCGGTTTTGCTGGCGACAGTGTCCCGATGCTCCCATGACTTGCATGCGAACCCGTGCGAGCAATCTGGCTGTCTGTGCTCTTAGGCATGAAAGACCGCAAGTCCGCTTCCGCGCGTGCCTCGAATCGTGCCATGCCACGATTTATCGATGGTGTGCGAATATGGTGTGAGGATATCGAGCCAGGAAACTGGACCACTCCGGGCGAAGGCGACGGTGTCTCGACTAACGGTTTTGCAAAAGGCCGAGGTGCAGCAGGTTGCGGTTGTTGTGACTGCTGCGGTATTTGGACCTTATAGAACGGCTCAGCTCCAGCAGGCTTCGCACCTTTCCTCCCGAACAACCCGCCCAGCATCTTCCATCTCGACTCTTTCTTTGGTATTGGAGGGAGTGCTCCAACCTCCGCTACCCGATGTTCGGGTACTACATGTTGTGGCTGGGCCACCACTGGTGCTGTCCTGCCCATCCTTCCGTTGATCTCGTCCGCGGTGTATGATCTTCCCCAGCTCGGGGGGACTTGTGTAGGACTGCCGATTGCTAGTCCTATTGGTTTGGGAGACTGCGGCTGTGAACGAACACTCGTGCTCCTTCTGGCTTGTGGTGGGAAACGTGGCGAGGGTGTTGGGAACCTGTACGTATCGCCTAGTATCTCTACCGTCTCGCCAATAACGCTGAGGTGCGAAGGAAGATCACGGCTGCGCAGTGCTGGCAACGGTGTAGCGGCACTCTCGCTTTCTGGGTTGATGTGCTCAATACTGCCACTCTTGCGGATGTCACTGGCTGACTTGGAGCGTCTAAAGATGGACTTCCGGCGCTCGGAGCGGCTTTGGCGGCGTTCCTGCTTCCACGTAGGTTCCGTGGCTTCTTGTTCCTGCTCGGGCTCTCGAGCTGGCGGGGGTGGTAGCGGTAGTGGTGGTGCGATCTCCTTGGCTTCCTTGACCCTCTGCGACTTGGAGCGTCTTAGAAATGCCATGACTTCGCGGGGTTGTTATGCCCAATGGGCTGCCGAAGGGTGGTCAGAGGTGACGCAGGACCAGACGGAGCTGTGAGTTTAGGGATAGCAGAGGTAATCGTTTCGAGGGCGATTTCTTGGCGTAGGTCTTGTTTGTTGGTTTCCGGAATATTCTCAGAAGCGTAGCCAAAGTTGTCCAGGTAATGACTGTAGGCGTATGCTCCAGCAGACGTGTACGTGAAAGGCTACAGAAATAGCAATGAAGGAGTGACTAGAAGTGAACGCGAAGCAACAATTCCTGCACCGGGCCGGCAAGCAGTCGTAAGCTGGGCTGAGAGGAAGAAGAGAAAAGGACAGGAAGGTGAGCAGCGCACGTACGTCCTGTAGTCAGCCGCCGACGAATGCCCGCCAGGAACGACGCACTTGGAGGCGATATGAGTTGATAGAAAGCAGATGAAGGAAATGCGACTTGCCTTGAGAGCCGCGCGGGAGATTGTGCGCTTCGTGTCGAGTTGATACGGATCTCACGCCACGTCGGTCAGCTTGGGTCTACGCAATTCGAAAGGGCGATGGATGGCCATCACGCGACCCGTCTGGCCACGGCGATGAGATTGGTGCTCGTGTTTTGGAGATTCAGGGTTGATTGCGCGCAATCAATGTCAGCCACTTGCGAGACGAGGTGCAGAAGGATGTTTCAAGGAGACGAAATTCAGGGTCTATACTCGGAGATGATTAGGCACGTGATCATGAGCTAAGCCTAGAGAAGAAGGCACGGTCCCTCTTGGCGTTTCTTCGACCCGATCGGGTGTTCAGCCTTGGCAGCCGGCCTTCATTGCCAACGATTTTGTCTGCTAAAGTGGAGTCACGTATTTTTCTACCACGATGGTAGCCACAATCACCGCTCCTTAGTACCAAGGTGGTTTACCCCATGACCACGGTGGATTTGCACTCCTACATATACCAATACAACTCAGTACTCGGTGTGTGCTGCAGACGGACGACGTGGGTCTGAGACATCAAGGAAGAAATGGGGAGGTTGTTCATATGACGGCCGTGAAGTGCCCTCAATCATCATACCGCTCCTCAAGCGGCGTCGGGTCGGTCTCGATTTCCGTCAAGTTCCCACTCGATTGATAGTCGAAATGCAACTTCTTATGCTCCTGCCTACCCATAACCTTCTCGCCATTCGTAGGATAGTGAAGCCTCACCCCTTTGGCCACTATCCTGCGAACACTCTCGGCATTACGCGCAAACATGCCGCCTTTGTCCTTGGGAATCCCTTCGACAGCATCAAACAGGCACACCTCTTTCAATGCGCTGTAATTTTCGTCGATCACCAGATCTGCAACAGCGTGGATGAGGGCATCTTGCATCTCGACCTCTCGTAGTCGCCCAGATCCGACAATATGTATCGTCTCTATCGACGTGGGAAGAAAATCTTGGAGCCTTTGGAGCCTATCGCCTTTGGATACACGATGTTCATGTTCGATACTTTGATCGAGCAGCAGGTCCTCTACAGTTGGAGATTGCAACAATCGCAGTCTCTTGAAGCTGCCCACAAGACGCGGATATGTCATCCCGGCTGTGTTGAGGTGCAGAAATGGTTCCTCCAAACAATGGCCATATTCAGTCGCTAGTAGCTCCGTGACTTCTTTGAGGGGACCATTGTCAAGCACTAATCGGCGGAGCACTTTACAAGCCCGAATAAGCTTGCAAATCCTTTCTTCATCGAGCTCACAGCAGTAGAAGCCGAGTTCTTCAATAGACGAACTACGTGGCTCAGGTTCCCATCCGGGCTTATCTTCGTTCAGGTAACCTAACAAGCTCAGATTGAGCACCTTGATATTCGGAAGACGAAATAATGGTGCCACATCGCTGGCGTCGGCATAGAAAGCATCGTGTGGGTGTTGCAAGGTTGTTGTTGTACAGACTGAGACCTTTCGAAGCGATTGAAAACCTGGCGGCCAGAGAGCACCAGGCATATTAGCTAGACGAGTAATCGTCAGGCAAAGAAAGCTTAGAGGATGCGCAGCATCGCCCTCATAAGGGTAGCTATCTAGTGTCAACGAGGTCCCAACATGTGCCTTGCAAAAGCACTTACGCTATGATATTGACGCGATTCAGGTGCGGACTGAGTGCGATCAGCATGCCCTTGAGAGGTTCATCGTTGCCAGCCCTGATCAATTCTAGCCAGTGGTCCACCTCACTGTCCACAAAGTGTAGCTGGTCTCGCATCATACGTTCGAATGCTTCGACTTCCTGGTCATGGAAGAAGGTCCTATCAAGATGTGAATGGTCCTCGATTAGCTCAAGCCAGGCCTCATCATCGCCGATTCCAGACCAGTGGTAGGTCTTCCACTCACTCCAGTCAGGTCTGCCTCCCCAATGCTCCAATGCACGGAGATGCCAGGCTTCGTCGTCACTTTCGAGTGCGAGTTTCAACAGCTTCGGAATGGTCAATGGCAAGCGGTCGTGCTGGATGGTGTACTGTTCATGGTAGATGGCGTTCGAACTAAGTCGGTCTCTCGTAATACGGTAGCATTCTTTGCAAGTCAGAGCGAAGGAGAGCAGATCTCCGACCTCGATGACGGCTGCTATGGCGGCTACTAGCTCCTCTGGCAGAGCGAGTAGATAGTTGCGGGCCATAGTGAGTTGACCTGGAGAAACCGCGGTTGCTTCTTGTACCTTTGTTCGTGGTACATGTAGGCAGCGAGCTGAAGCCTTGGAGTCGAAACACGGGCAAACATCGGCGCGCTAATAACGCCAAGGGGTTTGAAACAGCCTAGACAGCTCGCTTTCCAAAAGCATTTCTTCCACCCGGGGGCTCGTCTGAACAACAACAGCACGACCATGGTCGAGAGACGAGGCAGTGGTTCTTCCAAATACCCTCCCGTGCTTGGATACGGCTTGGTGGACGCCCTGTCGAAGACATAGCAACGCCCATGTCAAATTGTCTGCCTGTGCCGCTACCCGGCTCCTTTGGGGCGTCCAGTACTATATATGTGCTGCGAGCTGCAACTATTGGGCGTCACCTTCCAAAGGCGCCTCTTGAACACGCACGAGCACTAAAAGTCCTGATACAGTACTGACTGGCACAATGACGGCCACCCTTGACAAGAAGATTGACCCTCAATCGTACCTCGATGACAGCGATCCAGAACTCGACGAAGACGCGAGAACGATCTTGACGCAGTACAGCGGTGTCCCAGAAGCAGAGCTAGTTTCGCACGTTCGAGGGGTTGTACGCTGTAACCAAATAGCGTAGAACGATACCATATTGATTCTGTGACAGCGCGACAAAGCATTCAAGCTCTTCCCCTACCCTTGTATCGGTCTCTACTACTTCATGGGCTTGACCATCGGCAAATCACCTCAGTATGCGGACGTTCTCCGTCGCGTCAAGAATGACGAAACCCTGCTAGATCTCGGCTGCTGCTTCGCCCAAGATCTGCGGAGACTGGTATTCGACGGCGCTCCCGCTGAGAATTTGGCGGGCACCGAGCTTGAGCAGGGATTCTTGGATATGGGATACGAGCTCTTTCAAGACAAGGAGAAGTTCCATGCTTCTCTCATAGCAGGCGACTTCTTCGAGCCGATCTCCGGTCTCGCGGAGCACTCCTTCGACATCGTGCACGCTGCATCCTTCTTCCACCTGTTCTCCTGGGACGAACAGGTTGAGACTGTTTCGACGGCTCTGCGATTGTTGAAACCGAAGAGGGGCTCCATGCTGTTCGGTCGCCAGACTGGAGTGGAGGAGGCGAGCGTGCTCAAGCATCCTGCTACCAGGTCTGGCGAGATGTACAGGCACAATCCGGAAAGCTGGAAAAGTCTCCTTGTACAGGTTGCACAGAAATTGGGCATCGATGCGGACTGTGAGGTCATAGGCTATGAGGGTGGCAAGCAGCAAACTGCGAATGCTTACAGCTTGATGCGGTTCACGGTGGTTCTTGCTTGAAGCAAGGCGATCTGGGCCGAGCCTTTTGACTTGGCTCTTGTTATACAGTAGTGGCTCTACCCGAGTTGACGGTCAGTTGGGAAGGAGATGATTCCAAGGCATATAATCATATTTTTGCCAAATAATACAATCTCCGATGGCAATAGGGCGCAGCCCTAAGTGATTGTGCCTAGTGTGGTGGGAAGGGAGGTTGGAATCATGTCCAAAGGTTTCGACACGGCTGCAAGACATCCCCAGCGCAGCAACTTGAGCTAAGATACAGCGAGCCAAAGGTAACAGCTGAAGGGTATGAAGAGTCGGGAAGATGTATCAAGCCTACGGCATTACAACCATGATTTGCTCTACACATCGCACGTTGTCCCATAATCTACATGTATACTACAAGCAATTCCAGATGTCCCTCGTCCTCCACCCGAAGTACCAAGCTTGCCAACCCCCCAAACGCCATCGCTCATACGCCCAAAAAACTGTGAATAGTATACAGCCTCTCCCATTCGCCTAAAGACACTACGATCGACTCTGATCTTGCATCTCGGAGGATTTGACCTCAGCAACAGCCGCCTTTCCGCCTCCCAGCTCCCTCATCATCAGCTTCAGCTTCCGTCTCATCGGCCGTCCAAGCCGACAGAGCGCCAGGCGTAGCGGGAAAGCCCAGCCAACTCCTACGCTTGTCTCCATGCCCGACTCTGAAACTCCCGTTCCCACCATTAGGCAAGTCAAAGTACCCACCACCCTCACCATCTAGTCCCGCTGGCGTCCTGCGCCCGCGAGACATCAGCGACTCCTCGAAAGCCCTCTGCTTCTCGGCACGAGCGAGATGTTGCTCAACGAGTTTCCGTGTAATGACTCGGAACACTTCGTCAATGCCTTCGCCATCTTTGGCGCTGACCTCGTGGCAGCAGTCCCAAATCGCGGAATGATCTTCGCCAAGGCCCCAGAAACCGGAAGAGCGATTGCTCTGTGGGCTCGATATACCGCCATGAGTGCTGGGTGGACTATTATGCGCGAGGGTCGTAGTGGTCGCGCCACTCGTTGGAAACAGATGATCCGCAACATACTGAATACACCTTTCGAACGGCACTTCCCTCTTACCAGGCTCACGCGCCACCACATCCGCCTTCGTACCAACCACATGCACGATCAACTCCCCTTGCTCTCCACAGTTGCTCTTCAGCTCCTCCAACCACGTCCCCATCTCCTCGAAGCTTTTCGCGGACGTGACATCATAGCATAATATCGCTGCATGTGCGCCGCGATAGTACAGCCTCGAGATCGAGCGGAATCGTTCCTGACCAGCTGTATCCCAGATCTGCAGCCGGAGCGTGATGTTTGTCTCCGGATCATGCACACGGGTCGCGAGAAAAGAAGCACCAACAGTTGACTGCGCCTTCTCGGGAGGCACGAATGCGGATTTCACGTAGCGGTGCACGAGGGAAGTCTTGCCTACGCCTTGCGAGCCGAGGACTACTAGTTTGGCTTCCAGCGCTGTCGGGGGTGGAGAGGCCATCAGACGAGTCCAAGAGGTGCGAAGAGAGCGTGGCCCAGGTCTCTGCTGGACGATGGAACAGATTTACACAAGATGGGTTGGCCCCGTGACACCTCACCGGGTGGCGAGCGGGATGATGTCTGATGATGATGGTGCGCCAAGGGCGTCCATATTGGGCCGCGCAAGCTGTGTAGGCTTACACTTGCTGTCTCCAAGGCCCTCGACAGCGGATCGTGTTGTCGTTGTATGAGATCCAAAATGATCTACATGTCGTCGAGTTGCAGGCTGGACAACAGAGTGGGGGCGGAAAGATGCGACAAGCGGCTTGGCGGCGGAAAGACTCTTTCGACGACAGCAACACCAACATCGACACAAAAGTACCTTGCTATCCAAGTCAACGCGACAGGATCCTCTCTGTTGTTTCTACATCGCTCACTGCTTGCACACGTCGTGAAGCTGACGGTGTAGAGTTGCGAGGCCATGGTTCCCGATACGCAATTTGCAAGATACGCTGCAATCCTGGCCGACAACGTACGATGGCACTCATATCTCTCTCGCGAGAAGGCACGCATATACCTTCATTGAGATCGTACTCCAGGCCTTCCAGCCATCGCTTGAGTTGCGGTTCAGCTCTCATCTTCGCCACTCAAAACGCCAAGCTGGAACCTGGGTCTCGTTCTCCGCTCCAGACGCACACCCCACAACTCCACTCCCACTCGACTCGTCCCAAACGCCTCCTTGCACGTTCCTGAATCAAGTCTGCCTGCAGGCGGGTTCGATAGTGGATCTGGCTAACTCCAACACCATCCTATTCGAAGAAGCTATCGGCGCCGAGGCGCGTCTCCCAACGTACATAAACACGGTCTGTCCGGATGGTAGGTCTTGCATAACGTTGTCTCCTCTATTGACTCTCTTTCTCCTCCCTCATCTCAACACATCTCTTCTCGTCTTCATCAGACTGCACAATGGCAGATTTCCCGGTTGACAAAGTAATGAATGCCTCTACCCTAGGCAAGAGGAAGGCTCGCGCAGACGACGACGTAAAGCGACGAATGGGCGGACCCATTCATCAGGAACGTCATGTCAAGATCATTTGTGTTGGAGCTGGTGCATCAGGCTTGCTATTCGCATACAAGATCCAGCGTCATTTCGAGAATTTCGATCTCACGATCTACGAGAAGAACCAGGAAGTGTCTGGGACTTGGTGGGAAAACAAGTACCCAGGATGTGCATGCGATGTCCCAAGTCACAACTACACCTGGTCGTTCGAGCCCAAACTGGACTGGTCCGCCGTCTATGCCGGCTCAGGCGAGATCTTCGAGTACTTCAACAACTTCGCACAGAAGTACAGGTTGGGAAAGTACGTCAAGCCGCGGCATCAGGTCACAGCCTCTACTTGGGACGACGGCGACAGTCGCTGGCACGTCACGATCAAGGATCTGCAGACTGGCAATGATGTCCATGATACTTGTGATATCTTGATCAATGCATCTGGCATCCTGAACAACTGGCGCTGGCCTGCAATTCCCGGTCTGCACGATTACAAGGGCACTCTTCTCCACACAGCCAATTGGGACAGCAGCGTCGACCTTGCGGGCAAACACGTTGGACTGATTGGCAACGGCTCTTCTGGTATCCAGGTCCTGCCCAACATCCAACCTAAGGTCAAGCACGTCACGACCTTCATCCGAGAACCCACTTGGGTCTCACCTGTACAGGGTCTCGAGCAGCATGTGTTCACACCGCAAGAGCGAAGGGACTTCGAGAGCAAGCCCGGTGCATTGACGGAATACCGAAAGGGCATCGAGACAGGACTGAACGGGCAGTTCGGTCTATTTCTGAAGAATTCGACGGTCAACACCGCGACACACGACTACTTTGTTGAGCAAATGAAGGCAAAGCTCAACGACGAACGGCTAATTGGCAAGCTAATCCCCGACTGGTCTGTCGGCTGCCGTCGCCTCACTCCCGGTGTTGGCTATCTGGAGTCGTTGACCAAACCCAACGTTACCACCGTCTACGGCGAGATCGAGAAAATTACTGAACGCGGATGTGTCTGCGACGATGGCAATGAGTACCCTATCGACGTCCTCATCTGCGCGACCGGCTTCGATACAACTTTCAAGCCCCGCTTCCCACTCATCAACCCAAGCGGCAAAAATCTTCAAGACGAATGGGCGAAGGAGCCGAAGTCATACCTTGGTATCGCAGCGGCAGAGTTCCCCAACTACCTCATTTTTTTGGGCCCCAACTGCCCCATTGGCAATGGCCCTGTGTTGTCGGCGATCGAGCTACAGGCAGACTACATGTGCAAGCTCATCGATCACTGGCAGACGCACAATATTAAGACATTCTCTCCCAAGATGGAAGCAGTGAACGACTTCATCGCGCACAAAGATCAATTCATGGGCAGGACTGTGTGGGCTGATCCTTGTCGGTGTGTAGCGTCACTCATCCTGTGTCTGATAACTTATGCTAACATGCTCTTCGCAGATCCTGGTACAAGTCCGGCCAAATCGATGCTCCCATCACAGCCCTGTGGCCGGGCAGCACACTCCACTACATCGAGGCTCTCGCTGACCTTCGTATGGAGGATTTCAACGTTGAGTATGCTGGCAACAGGTTCGCATGGTTGGGCAATGGGTACAGTCAGACTGAGTTGGATGACACCGCAGATTGGGCCTACTACATTCGGGAGAGGGACGATGGCGAGTGGCTGTCGAGAGGTAAGAGGAGGAAGGATTTGACCGGCAGTGGGACCGTGAAGAAAGCTGCTGCTATCAACTTTACCGGTGCGGACAGTGGGAGCGTGTCTAAGCTGTAGCGTGGATGGTTTGATTGGTTGGGAGGATGCAGGAGTGTGGCGTGGCATTTCAGGAGTTTGTCGATGCTGTACACGATATCATTATACTTATGCTCACTCTGAAACGTTTTACTTCTCGTGAGCGTGCTACGAACATAGTGCTAGTTTGATCGTTCTTGATTGCTCGACGGAAGATACTGAGAGCATGAACTGCTAAATAAGTGCAAATAATTGTGTAATATCTGAGCTCATTATTAACAAGTGTATCCTCCATCGACGGCCATTCCATGTCCTGCCATGAAGCTGGACATCGGACTCGCTAAGAAGGTGATGCTGTCTGCGATTTCCTCCATCTCACCCAAGCGTCCTTGCGGCACCTTCGCCACCTCCGAGGACATTCCTCCAGAGGCCTGCGCATGTGTTAGTAGATTTATGTAACAGTGAGAGGTCAACATACCACAGTGTCCTTTAATAGAGGCGTTCCGACATATCCAGGACATATTGCATTGATCCTTATGCCTTTCGGCGCATACATGACCGCATCTGTCTTCGTCAATCCCATCACGCCATGCTTAGAACTCGTATATGCGACAGCAGGGGTCACTGGCGACGATGCAACCAGTCCTAGCATCGAAGCTACGTTAACGATAACGCCGCGGTTGCCTCGTGGCAGTGGATCGAGCGGTTCTTGCTTCAACATCTGCCGGATTTGAGCTCGCTGGCAAAGAAAGACACCGTCCAGGTTAACGCTCATGACTTTCCGCCAAGTCTCAAGGGAGAGCTCGTGGGTCATGTCCTGATGGCCGATGCCAGCGTTGTTGACGGCGATATCGAGTCTTGAGAACTTGCGAACGGTCTGATCGACTGCGGAATTGATAGAATCTTCTTTGCTGGCGTCCATCTCAATGCTCAAGACCTCAACTTCAGGGTGGCGTTTCCTCAGCTCGCTGCGGGTCTGTTCGAGAGACTCTGGTCGGATGTCGCAGAGAGCGAGTTGACGGACGCCATACCTTGCAAATGCGTATGCGGTGTACTGACCGATGCCTACAAGGTGTAAGGAGAATGTCAAGTCGTATGATAGGGGCACTCACCTGAACCAGCACCTGTAATGAAAGCTGCACCGCGTAAGATGCTTGCCATGCTGATGCGTCCGGATATTCGCAAGGAGTCCTAGATACGCCGCCACCTACCGTCAGTGGTTCTGACAACATCGTCGCCTACAATCCGCGGGCAGTCCCAAGACCACGCATCTCGGCTCACGCATCCCCCGAGGATGATCTGTTGAGGTTGTGCACATGTCTCAACTTGGGCACGCTAAAAGGAGCTCCGCAAAATATGCATGACCGTGAAGGATGGAGAAAAGAGGAGAAGGACGGCTTGAGTAAGTCGAGCTCGTGCCTTCCCTTGCTAGCGTCGAAACTCGACTCAGACTGCGGAGAAAGCATGCTAAGGAAAACGTCTTCCGACAACATCAGAGCTTCAAGACTCGCCTTCGTTCCACAGTCAGCGCCGCTCCAGCTCTGGCCACGCGACATGGCGGACTTGGCAGGCTGTCGACGTCCGGACGACGCACCGGCACTCGTCGCCCTGTGCACAGCAAGTAATCTCACTCCCCACGGGGCTTCGAGACTTTGCACTTCTGAGAGATCCTGTTGCACCACGCGTACATCTGGGCTGCCACGTGGGAGTAGTACTAGTATTCAAGGTTGGACCTATGCTGCATTGAACATTGTTCTTCCACAAATACTTCGACATCTCGGACGGAACGTCACTCACCTTGGAGCAGCCCAAAATGACGGACACAAACAAGGACATAGTCTACACTGACGACGACGTTTCGACGAGCAAGCACGGCGACCACGATGTTGCTATCCACACAGACACTTATGCCATCAAGCGAGAGGCACTAGGAACCGATCTGCCTCCTCGGTATTGGACGAGTCCGGCATTGTATGTTGATGCAATCGAACGCTTTCGAGCTTCCACTGACCACGAGATCTGCGTAGCATTGGCACGGTCGCTGCCTTGTCGTTCGGAAATATCAGCAACTATGTCTCTTGGGTCTTGCCGTCAAACAGCTTGCTGCTGATCAATGCATCGATCGGACCCAGTGAGTAGAGTAATTGCGTTCATAGCCATGGGAAGATGCTGATGTTTGTCCCAAGGCACCGAAATATCTTGGGTCGCTCTAGCATACACACTCGGTCTGGCTGTCGGCTTTCTCATCGTTGGCCGACTGTCCGACATATTCGGACGCAGATGGTTCTTTATAGGTGGAAACTTTCTGGCTCTCATCAGCGGCATTCTCGGTGCTGTGGCTCAAAACGTCAATACTCTTATCGGAGGCAACATACTTGGAGGACTTGCCGGTGCCGTCCAGATCTCCTTCACGGTCGCCATAGCAGAACTGGTACCTAACAAGCACCGTCCGCTCTGGGTCGCAGGCATCTTCTTTACCAGCTTCGAATTTGCGTGCTTTGGACCGGTTCTGGCACAAGTATTCGTGAGCAACACTTCTTCGGGCTGGCGGGTGTCTTACTACATCAACATTGCAGTTTCCGCAATGTCTGTGGTCTGCTTCTACTTCTTCTACCACCCGCCGACTTTTGATCTGTTGCACGAGGATCGTACAAAGATGCAGCAGCTCAAACGCCAGGACTTCGTTGGCCTGACCTTGTTTACTGGGGGTCTCATCCTGTTCATTATGGGACTGAGCTGGGGAGGAACTTCTTATCCTTGGGATAGGTGAGCAAACTTGGCTGTTCACATACACCCCCTGTGCTGATATAATCTAGTGCACATGTGATTGCGACGATTGTTGTTGGCTTCCTCACTCTGGTTGCATTCGTGCTGTGGGATGCTTACGGACATCATGGCGATCCGCTACTGCCACTACACCTGTTCAAGACGCGAGGATATCTGGCAATGGTGCTCACAGCTATGGTTGGCTCGTGCGTATACTACTCGATGAACGTCTTGTGGCCTCAGCAGATTGCGTATCTTTTCACTGGCTCAACCACACACAAGGTAAGCAAGCCTTGAATCCAACTAGCTTTACTTCATCTACTAACATATGCCAGGGCTGGCTTGCTTGCGTTGTCGGCGGATCCTGCCTCATCGGACAGGTCGTCGGAGCCGTCATGTGTCAATATATCAAGAAGAGCAGATACATCCTGATCGGCGGTACTCTCTGCCTGCTCTCTTTCTCGGCAGCGATGGTCAGCATCAAGCCTGGAGAAGAGGCCAAAGGTGTGGGTCTCATGTTCATGGCTTGCTTTTCCGTCGGCATCGTCGAAACATGCTCTCTAGCACTGGCTCCTCTGGCGCTGCCATCCGAAGACATTGGAGCCGCCCTCGGAGCACTTGGATCAATCCGTTCTGGAGGAGCTGCTGTCGCCACTGCGATATATGTTACAATCTTATCGAACAAGCTCACACAGTACGTGCCGCAATATGTTACGCCAGCCGCACTTACCGCTGGCCTACCAGAGACTTCTCTCGTGGACCTGTTCGCCGCACTCACGGCAGGCGACTTCACGACGGTTCCCGGGATCACTCCGGAGATCATTGCCGCTGTGGGAGCTGCGAACGCGTCTGCGGCTGCAAAGGCGTTCCAGTATGTGTGGTATGCCGTGGTTGCATTCGCCTGTGTGGCGGTCATTGCAGCATGCTTGACCGTCAACTACGGCGAGTATCTGACGGATACGGTCGAGCGAAAGCTACAGACCGGTACTCCTGCTCACCACGACGATAAGGAGAAGGCTTAGATTCGATATACAGCTTGTATCAACATTCTCGTTCACTTTTCGCTTCGACGTCTCATTGTTGTTGGACAGATCAACGGCCGCGTCAGCTGGCTTCTAATCAGCGTCGAATGTGCGTCCTGACTCAAGATAGTTTATGCAACCCCGTATGCACTCCACTCCGCTCCACCCGGATTCTCGGAGTCCGGCCGAGAAAGCCGCTACCACTTCTTCCTTCGTCTGCTTTTGAACTTCGAGAACAATTGGCAGACCACAAGTGTCTTGGCTCGAAACAGCTGGTTTTCGACAAATGGCGAGTATTGCGACTGTCACATTGGACGACGCCAACCCTTTCAACGAGGCTACCCATGGCACACTTCCGACCACCATCCCCTGCACCAACCCCATGCTGACCGCAGACCGCAAACCTCCTCGCGCGGGGCCCCATGCGCCTCAACTTGGAGCTCTGCTTGACTCGCGCCTTGGACGACGCTAGAGCTACCGTCTCGCCCGCCTGAGAAGCAGGGTCTTGCTTGGGAGCTGTCGATCATGCGGTGCACGCGCCAGATTACATCTTTTCACGCTGTAGGCTCGTCTTCGCCTTCCCTCTGCCTACCTACAACCAGCTTATCGCAATCATTATCCTGCTATCCGACGCTCTACTGACTGACAGCACGCAATCGGCTATGGATCCTAACACATCTGCGGCACAGGGCTCCGCGCCTGCAAACTATGACCCGCAAGGTCAGCAGGACTCCGACCCAGGCTCTTCGAAACGCCAGAAGTCTCGTCACCGTGCAAGCGTCGCGTGCTCTACTTGTCGTGAGCGACGCATCAGGGTATGGTGACCCGTACTGCTGGGCCGCGTGTGCCTACATAGACACTAACAAGCTGCAGTGTGTCGTGCCCGCTGGTGACGCGGAGTGTGTTCAGTGCAAGAGAGTAGGCCAAGAGTGTGTTATTAAGAACGGTGGGTCTACTGTCTCTTTGGCTTAACAATGAATACTGATGGCATTCTCAGACGACGAGAGAAGAAGGCCAATCTCGAGAGCCTACGTGAGCACTTTGACCGACAGAGTTTCAATACTTGAGAATATGCTTAAGGATCGTGGCGCGGAGCCACCGACTGTGCAATACCCGCCAAAGACTACTCGAGGGACGTTCCACGCAGACGGCGACCAGTCACCAGTCAGACCAACCATACAGCACCAGCACCAGCAATCAGCAACCAGCAACGACATACACATCCCCGAAAATCTAAGTCCAGAAAGCCTGCCCGAAGAAGGCACTGATGGCTCCCACATTGGCTCTGCCATGAGCATTGAGGGCCAACATGATGGTAAAGACGCATTGGCTACTCACGGCACCCCCATCGAAGATAAGAACCAAGGTCTAGTCAGCCGCCTGTTGTCTACTCGCGGTCACCTCTCGTTTGATCAGCTTAGTGGTCGTCTTAGGTACTTTGGGCCGACAGTAAATTCGCACATATATTCTGAGCCTACAGTGGACGATTCTAAGCAGACCCGGGAAGCAGCTGAACAGGCGAGACGAGCCGAGAAAATTATTCGTACTCTGCCTCTGGAAACCCATGACTACCTGATGCACTTGTTTTTCGAACACTACAATGGCGTGCTGCATGTCGTTCATGAGGAAGCATTCGGCGAGGATCGTGAAGGCGGCCGAACGCAGTTTTATTCGGGGTTTTTACACATCTGTATTCTCGCCATGGGCTACCGTTTCGCGGACAAGTCAAGGCCAGACATGCAGCGGATCTCACTGCCAGATAGGGAGAGCACCCTCCATCGAGAAGCGAAATACATGCTGGATCTGGAACTTGAGCGTCCTGGCGGGATCCCGTCAGTCGCAGCACTGTTAATTCTTGGCGACTCTGAAGTGGGTGTAGGCCGAGACAATGTCGGCTGGATGTATGCGGGTATGGCCATGAGGCTTGCGTATGACATTGGTTTGCACCTCGACAGCAGCCACTCTGGCATGTCCGGACGAGAGATTGATATCCGCCGCATGACGCTGTGGGCTTGCGTCATCTACGACCGCTACTGGTCGCTGTTTCTCGGACGGCCTACAACAATGAAAAGTGCAGATCTAGAGATCTACTCATTGTCGAATCAGTTCGAGAGGTTAGGTACATGCAAGCCGGCAGGTCCTGAGAGAAGCCTCAACACGCGGATATACGAGGCCCTCATTGATCTCATGGAGATCGCTGGCAAGATTGTCGAGAATGCGGAACATCGCAAGCTGGGCGAAACACTCCAGAACCCTGATCAATCAGCCTACTTCCGAATGGCAGCCATCGACCGGGAGCTGCACAACTGGGCCGCTCGTTTGCCACATGATCTTCGATACACAGAGGAGAACCGTGCTTTCGCGCCTTATTCTTTCTATCTGCTACACCAGCAGTATCACGCCGTACTAATCCTGCTGCATCGACCCTTCGCCAGATACGATGACTCTAGCAGCCCTGATGCCGAAGACCCCGGTATCAGTGCTCTCGATAGTCACTTTTCCAAAGCTAGCAGAGCAATCTGTACGAAGTCTGCTGTTACTATGGCCCGCATCTTTTGGGCGCACCGGCAACGATTCGACGGCAAGCAGATCTTCTGCATTGGCATGCAACATGCTGGCACCGCGGCGACGGCTCTCATCGCGGCGCTGGCATATATACCGGACACTACTGACCGCACCAACAACCTCCAATACCTGGAGGTGCTACATGCGGCGTTGCAAGATATGGCACATGGATACCAGCCAGCAGAGCGCATGGCTGCCGTGCTAAATGCGGTTGTAGTCGAACTACGCGGAGGTCCAATCAGTCCTGGCAGAAGCCTCGCATCAACGAGCTCGTCGATACCAGCCCGTCGTGACAGCACCGCGGTCGAATCTGGTGCCGAACGACCAACGTTCAAGCGCAGACACACAAGCCGCTCAAGAAAAATCATGCCGATGAACCCTCCCTCGTCGGCCATACGCCAGCACAGAGCCAGTGATGCAAGTGACCGGCAGAGCGTTGCTTCTCAGCCAGTCCAACAGCATAACGACTTCGTCATGATCACTCCGCGAACGGAAGGATCAGTCTCTGGCTGGCCCAACGTGCACTCCAACGACAATTACCAATCATTACCAGTGATGCCAGCACCAGAAACGGCCAACATGACATCGCCCAGCAGGCGCAACGATTGGATGATGAGTGATTTGAACAGCAACGACTTCCCATCAATGGCATCAATGGGACTTCCCGGAATGCCTGACGCTGATATTGGGATCGACTTCTTGACGCTGCCTTCCGAGGATGATTGGAGCAGGTGGCACAGCGGCTCGACTGATCCAGCAGCCGATCTCGACGGCTTCCCCCCCCGAGGTCGATCACAGATCCACAACTTCCACAGTCCGCCCATGGGAGGCATTATTAATGGATGATTGGCGCGGTTGCAGGCTTCGATGTAGACCAAGAACTGTAATTTGTGTGTAAAAGTGCTATCGCAGTAATTGCTCAGATCGTTTCATGCTTGAGCGTGTGTCGCGGTTGTTACATTGTCGAGCATCCCTACGTGCAGTGACTTCAACATGACCCAGTGCCTCCAAGAGTGCCTTGAAGACAAGTGCTACCACGGGAATTCGTGCTGAGCCTTTGGTCTGACAATGATATACACCATGATATTGACGAAGCAGTGGTAGGAGTCTGATTGACGTCGTCATGCGTGTAGCCTCGCAACGCCTCGCACACTCTACACGAACCCCCGACTCCGCTTGCAACGCCAGGATCCCAGCACGGCTGGGGCGATTTCTAGCTAGGCCGCCTTAGTCGACGGTCCACTCGTGATCTGAGAATACAAGTCAGTTCGTGTGCATTAATAGCATGAGTATGGTTCACTTACCGCTGTTCCGCATATAAGTACTCAAACCCTGAACGTCTCGACTCGCTGTTGCCTTTACATCACCGTTACCCAAAAATGCGAACCGATTCTTGTACCGCCACCGAATGTTGTAGTCTTCCATCCGCGGCTCCTTGATGGACTTCAAAAAGTGTATCGTCGAGCCAGGCCACAGGTATATCCGGTTCTTAATCTTGCCGTCCTTGAACCATGATCTGCACTCCTCTTGCCAAACGGTGCTCTTGTGGAATTCGTCGAAGTGAGCATACAGATCGTCCAACGCCTCTTGCTGAACCTCGATTGCCTTGATGTTCTCAGTCTGAATCTTCTTCATCATCTTGACGGAGTACTCAATAGTCGTCTCGATTGATGGCAATAACGTTCCATTCGACCAAGTGGCGCCAGGACCGACGATGGTGTAGAAGTTCGGGAATCGCGGAGCCGACACGCCCATGTAGAGGTTGGGACCGTTCGACCAGTCCTCGTCGACTGTCTTCCCGGCGGCGTTGATCACCTTGAATGCGGGCTTGAACGCAACCTGGAAACCAGTGGCGCAAACTAGCACATCCATCTTGTGCACTTTACCATCGGTCGTCTGTATCCCCTCTGGCACAACCTTCTCAATGCCCACCATCACCGGCTCGACATTTGGTTGCACAAGCGCTTCCAAATACCCATCTCCAGGCGAGATTCGCCTGCAGCCAGGTGACCACTTCGGTATGATGAAAGATTTGAGCTCCTCGTTGCCTGGGCCCATTCTCCGGTTCATTTCGTCGGTGATGACTTTGCGGAATGTGTGCGATAGTTCGGAGTTCTGTCGGTACATCCCAAACAGTCCGTTGATCTCGGCCTCGATGCCTCTTCGGAACTGGAGATGAAACTCTGGATCGTCATTGAATCGCGCAATGTCGGCCTCGGTGAATTTGTACTGCCTCTGGCCAGGATCCACATCCTGTCCCTTCTGTACGGTAGTGAGGGCGCCGCCGCCAAACGGAGGGCTAATCCAGGTCGGCGATCGCATGTATACTTGCACTTGCTTTGCGATCTTCTGAAGCTGAGGCACGATCTGTACACTAGTCGACCCAGTACCGACCACGCCAATAGTCTTGTTGTCGAGGTCCACGCCATGATTCCAGCTAGCGCTATGCATCAATGAGCCAGAGAAGTCGTGTAAACCTTCGATGTCAGGCCACTTCCAGTTGTTGAGAATGCCAGTCCCGTTGACAAGACAATGTGCCCAGTCTTGCCGTCTTTCGCCTGTTACCTGGTCTTCGATTGTGCTATCTCCTCATTAGCTTGACTTCTCAATCCGTCAAGAAGAAGAGACATACATGTTCCAAATACCCTGCTCCTCATCCCATCTGCATTCTACGACCTTGCTATTGAGCTTCATGTACTTCTTACTACCATGCTTCTCCGCAAATCGAACAAAGTATTCCTGGATCTCCGGCCCATGGGCAAAGAAGTGTGACCAGTTCGGGTTGGGGTCGAAAGTGAATGTGTAATTGTGGCTCTGCATCGCATAAGTACAAAGTCTGCAATTCCTCTCGATGATCAAACACTTACCGGTATATCACAAGCAACTCCAGGATACGTGTTCTCGTACCTGACAAACGCATCAGTATGTACGAGAGTGCCATTTGCGGCAATCAACATACCAAGTGCCCCCGAACTCCTTGTTCTTCTCGAATAAAGTAAGCTCCCAACTTCCCGCCTCCAGCATCTTCTCCATCTTGTAAGCCAGACATAGCCCGCTTGCTCCAGCACCTACACATGCCACTCGTAACCTGCGTGGCTTGCTGTGATACTGGTTCAAGACACGGTATGGCCCTTCAGGCGTCGCTTCGGGATAATCGTAGCTGCGAGCAATACCATTGATACCATTGACTACGCTGGGCATCTGCGATTGTCCGCCAGATGGCGGCAATCCTTCTGCTTGATGCATCGCTGCGAAACTCCCAAGGGTATGCTGAACTCAGTGGCAACAAGATGTAGCAGGGAAGAGATATCACACAAGAGGAGAAAACATGAGCAGTTGATGTTGCAAGGCTTCCTCACCTCCCGAATCAGGTCTGCAACAAAGCTGTACTTACTCGCGCGTAGTGGGAACCGCGTCGCCCTCGGTCGTCCAACAGGCCAAGGGTTCTCATGTCCGTTCGCCGCCCGCAGAAGTAAAGGCAGACGACAGAAGCTCACGTCCAGACTTTCCGTGGGGCTCTATGCGGGGCTCAAGGGTGGAAGAGTGCCACGAGATGCCAGCCGGAGAACGATATCCGGGTACTTTTCGTGTTTTGGTGGTAGCCTCGCTCTGGCCCTTCACATTCCCATGTGGGGGACGACTTTGACATCTGAATGGCTGTAGCACTTCTAGGCTGATCACGAGGGAGATTGATGAGCAAGACGACGACGTGGTCTTGGATGAGAGGAAGTGGGAACAAAGCACCTGGCCGCGGGAGTGCTCGGGCCTTGACACGTGAATATCTTGGCAAACTACTGGAGATGTGTGAACAAGACGATGAAGTAAGATGGTTGCTTTCGCTGCATAAGTACACTGCGGTTTATAGCCCCTTACAAATGCCACGATATCCTCCACATTTTCAGATGACCAGAATAATCTAGTAAGTCATATTGATCATAATCGTCCTGTCCCCTCATTAGCACTCTGTCAACATTCATCTGGGAGGGGCCACAGGGTGGAAAGTGAGAGAAGGGAACAAGGGGCAGAGATCGTAACGAACGGGGCGTCGGGGGGTGAAACATACTTAGGATCCGTGAACGCCCTCAAAGCATAAATGCCACTCTCCCTCCCAACACCAGATTGCTTCGACCCCCCAAACGGCGCCTGCGTCATCATCAAACTGATGCAATTGATGCCCACCATACCGCTGTCGAAATCGGAAGCTATCCGCATCGCCTTGTTGATGTCTTGGGTGAAGACGCCGGCCATGAGGCCGAATTCTGTGTCGTTGCTCATCTGCAGCCAAACAAACAGTAAGTCAGCAAGGGGGGGGGAATGATTGGGGGGAGGGGTTTCGAACCTTCATGACCTCCTCCTCCGTCTTGAACGTCCGCACAACAGACACCGGCCCAAAGATCTCCTGAGTATGGATCTCCGAGTCCGCCTTCACGTCCGTGAAAATGGTAGGCTCGATGAAGTATCCCTTCTCTCCTATCCGCTTCCCCCCAATAGCCAACTCCCCAGCTTTCTCATCTTGCGCGCGGTTGATAAATCCCGATACGCGGTCGAATTGTGCCTGATCTGCAAGAGGCCCCAAGATTGTGCCCTCCTCATCTGGATCACCCACAGCCTTTGTCCGCTCAGCAAACATCTCCTTGTACTTCTCCACGAACTTGTCGTAAATCCCCTCTTGTACGTACACCCGCGAGGCAGCGAAGCAGACTTGACCCGAGTGGCCTGTGATAGCGTTGACGCACCAGGTGACGGCGTTGTCTAGATTGCAGTCATCGAATACCACGGCAGGGGACTTGCCTCCCAGCTCGAGTGTCACGCGCTTGAGGTTGGATTTAGCGGCCATTTCCTGGATCTTCTTTCCCGTAGGAATAGACCCGGTGAACGAGACTTTGCGGACGCGCATGTGACTCGCCAACAAAGCGCCCGTTGAGCCGTCACCGGTCAGAACCTGGAAGACTCCCGGGGGAAAACCTGCTTCTTTGATCAAGGGGAGAAGAGCGAGGCCTGCGAAGGGGGTCTTCTCGGAGGGCTTAAGGATGAAGCAGTTTCCTGTTGCTAGGGCGGGGCCGGCTTTGAGACCTACGTTGCCTATGGGGGCGTTCCAGGGGATGATGCCGCATGTTACGCCAAGAGGCTCGTGACGCACGATTTTCATGAAACCGTCTTCTTGGGGGTAGGCTTCGCCAGCGAATTTGTCGCACCAGCCTGCGTTGTATCTGGGAAGAATGAGTGGATTACGTGACTTTCGGGATGTTTGTTTGCCTACCGTAGCGTCTCTGCACACAAGCTGATCTCGAAAGCGCCAAAGCTGCCCCAAGGCGCACCCAGTGTGATTCTCGTCAGCTCGCCGAGCTCTTTGCCGTACTTCTCGATCAGGTCTGCGAATTTGTTGAGACAATCACGACGCTTGTTTGGTGGTGTTGCTTTCCATGCCGGGAATGCCTTCTCAGCTGCTGCAACCGCGTCGTCTACGTCTTGCTCGTCCGCCAAAGGCACATCGTCTGCGATCAGCTCTCCGTTCTTGGGGTTGGAGACTGAGAGCTTCTTCTTTCCCTTGGAGTCGACATACTCGTTGTTGATGACGAGCTGCTTGGGCAGATTATCTTTGCTGAAGTTGAAGGAGCTCATGGTGACTGTATGGGATAGGGATGGGAAGAGTGGTTGGAATGGTGGGAGTGATAGACGCGAAGGAGAATCTCGAGCACAAAACTTACCTTGAACCCACCTGAGGCCGTGGCACGCGTCTCTCGGCTTTGCCATGAATCGGAGATGTTGTCCATGGCGCGACACTCGAGTCGAGAGTGTGGAAGCTGTTTTCCAGAGGGTGAGAGCTTGAGAGGAGCTCTCGTGGTTCAAGTGGAGTTGAGCTGCGGACGAGGAGCAGGCAGAATCTCGGCCAGGTCGAGAGCTTTCCGGTCTGCTTGGCAAATTGTGCCTAAGGCCTTACGGGAAGCCGTGCGCAGCCGCCTCCATGCCAAGGCTGCGTACCCCAGAGCTCTCTCCGCATTCCATAAAGGTTCCTTCCTCCTGACCAACAACATCCAACCAACTCTCGAGCTCCCAGGTACGTACTCTGGTACGTACCAATACTCAGCCACCCAGCTCGTCCGCGTGAAACCGCTCAGCAGCGGGGTAGGTATCGGCCAGGCGCGTGCTCAGTGAATGAGTACCTCGCCGTTCCCCCCTCGTATCTTTTTCCTCCTCGTACCACCAACAAAGACCTCGCTCAACTACTTCCGTGTGCTACTTCGATACCCGACATTACCAAGGCTCATTTTCTACCTACACGACTCACAATGTTCACTACAGCAGCTATGTTCGCCCCTGGCAAAGTAATGTACTCGAGCGCTGCCCTATTCGCATCGACCACTGCCTTCGGTGCTGCTTGGGTCTGCTACGCACTGCCTGCAACCCACAACAAAGTCGGTCCCTTCAACTACCACCGTCTCGGCAAAGCCAGCCGCAAGGGTATTGAGCGTGTGGTAAGTCTACTCAACCCACTCACCCTAAGCACCATCCCAGTTTGCTAACACACTCCTTCTAGCCATGGAAGCGCCTTCCCAAAGCGCTCTAATCACTGGCGGTGCCAGTGGTATGGGCCTGGCGGTCGCACAGGCTCTTGCGAGTCGAGGAGGGTGGAAACTGCACCTCCTCGACCTACGACCCCCCCTCGAGGAAGTAGAAAACGCGACCTTCTACTCTTGCAACATCCTCGATTACGACGCATTATCTTCCACCTTCCAAAAGGTCTTCGACAGCGACAAACGCTTGGACTTTGTTTTTGCCAACGCCGGCATCGTCGAGCGTTTCGATTTTTACCAAGCACATCCCGCGGGCAAGCCCCCGCCACCACCTGATCAAACCGTGATCGACATCAACCTCAAGGCCGTCATCAACACCAGCTGGCTGGCCCAGCATTACTTTCGACAGTCCACCCAGAGCGAGAACAAGAACCTGGTCATGACTTCCAGCGTCGGGGGTTTCTACCGATGCCAAGTCAGCCCTTCGTACTGCGCGTCCAAGCACGGCGTAGTGGGGCTCATGCGTAGCATTGCACCCTTCTACTACAAGGACAAGACAATAAACGCCCGCGTCAACTCCATCAACCCCGGCACAGTCAAGACCAACCTCCTCGACGCAGCAGCATGGGCGACCTTCGAGGACGACGTCTTTGTCCCCATCGAGAAGATCGCCAGTACGGTCCTCATGCTCATTGATGGCCATGACGTCGACGGCACGGGTCTCGACGGCAAGCCTCTGCATAGCGACTCGAATGGTGCCAATGGCAGCAGCGAGAAGCTCTGGGGCAAGGCTGTGGAGTTGTCTGGGCGGAAGCATTACTACCGGGACCAGCCAGCTTACTGTGATGACCATATGGCCAAGTGCATGCTCGCTACGGAGCGCACTACTTATAATGAGCAATGAACACGACAATTCAAACAGAACCAATTCATACTGCTCATGTTCTGTCTCGTAATTGTCTTGATGTGCCCTATATTATATCAATGTTGTGTATACTTGAGAGGGAGAGGGAGAGTAGCTGGATTGTACTCGACAGTCGACACAAGAGAGTCCGACTATGTTTGTATAGTGCTACGTGCATGTTCACCCACTCTCCGTCGATTGCTGCGGCGTCGTCCCTTTCCCCTCACCGTTGTACCAGCTTCGCCTTTACGTTCAGATCCGGCTTCTCCCAAGTCATGTATGCTGCGAATTGGTCAGCCACGTCCTTTCAATCATTAGTCTGCATGGCAGCACTCACCTTTCATATTCTTCATCTCCCCCGCAGGATCCCACTGCCAGGCGCCGTCCGTCGAAACAATATCGAAGTTCCACAGCACACGGCCCAGTATCAGACGCATCTCCATGTACGACAAGTGCTTGCCAATACATCCTCTCGGCCCCAAGCTAAAAGGCTGCGCCGCCTTCTTGTAGTCCGAATCGTAAGCTTTGTCCAGATAGCGTTCGGGGATAAAAGAATCGCAGTCTCTGAAATTGGCAGGATTGTGGGATGCCGCCCAACTGCTCACAGCCACCGAGGTCCCTTCTGGCACCCAATCGCCATCGATGGTGTCGCCGCCTTTGGGTACGGTGCGCAGCAGACCAGTCGGAACAGGAGGGTGGATGCGAAGCCCCTCCTCCAGGCACGCATTGAGGTAGGTGAGTTTACTGAGGTTCTCGTACGTAACTTCGGACTCGTCCTTGAAAGCTCCACGGATCTCCTCGCATAGCTTGCGGTACTTATCTGGATTCCACATCAGACGAGCAATAAGTCCGGAAAGCAAGTTGGCGGTCGTTTCGGACCCGGCGACGATGAATAAAGCGCTGTTGACTATGATCTCGTCTTGCTTTAGGGAGTACTTCTCCTGCTGCTTCAAAATGTACCAGATGAAATCCTTGTGGTTGCTGTTACCGTTGTTGAGCCGGTCCATGCACTTCTCTCGCGAGCGTCGGAGGTGCTCGGTGCGGTAGTTGCGTCTGTATTTTGGGATGAATTCGTAGAGGATCCGTTGGGTTAGGGAGCCTGCGGACGAAAAGCGACGGGTTGCTTGTTCGAGGGCTCCGGCTTTGACTGTTTCGTAGATCATTGAGACCCACTCGTGGAAACGGCCGAGGTCGAGGCAGCCGAAAGGCTCGCCGAATGTTAGGTCGCCGATGATATCGAACTGCAGAGCTTTTGTCAGTGGCTTGCAGGGTCCAATAGAATCGATATGCATACAGTGGTAAAATTCAGCCAGTTGACTAAGTTGAGCTCCTCGTCTTTGCTTGCCATGTCTTTCAGATTCACGACAAGTTGATCGACATAGCGCTTGACAATGTATTCCTGCTGAACCAGTGCCTGCTGGCTGAAGGAATGAGCCAGAGCTCTTCGCTGACGGGCATGGTTATCATCATCGGCCATGGTCAGCGTCGTTACACCAGCCACAGGTGCGACGGAGCCAACGTGAATGGGGTCCTTGTGCATATTGGCATGACCTGGTCGGTGGCCATAGATGTCCTCCTAGAATCAGTGTGAGTATTTCTCGAACACTACTACCCATCAGTATCTTACCCATGCTTGGACCGAGTTGAATGCCAGCTCATTTGGCGAGACGCGGACAACGCTGCCATACTTGTCGTGCAGCTTCTTGTTCTCCAACGGCAAGCGGCCTCTCAGCAGAGCGAGTATTCCTGGAACCGGACTAATGGCGTTGATCTTGGGGCCTGGGAACTTGGCCAGAGGATGCAAGAACAGATTGAAGATGGCATTCCAGGCGACGTAGCCAATAAACTATCTGCGTCAGAATTTGCTCGAGGCATTGAGGCAGAACTGCTTACGCCGATGACCAGCCCGAGAGGCGCAAGAACTGCGATGCTGTACATCGTACAGACCGTCAACAGCACGCAGAAGGAAGACGAATGAGATGTCGCTGTTTGCTAAGCAGGAGCGCAACGTACGAGATACTCTGTACCGTCTCTATAGCTCGTGAGAGTGACCTACCTTGACATTTCAGCCTGCCTCTTTCCGCGGCCTACCTTGGCTCGAGGTCGACGTCGGCATATCGGCCGTACATGAGCTCGCCATGGTCATCGCACCGAGCGGCGGCGTGATCAGTGTGGAGGGCGGGGAGCTTGCGTGAGTGTGGAAAAGGAGATCCTCAAGCCGAAGAAGTCTGGATGGCGGTACGGTAGACTATATCGAGGACTTGGTCGTGGAAGGGTTAGGGTTTGGGTAAGCGTCAACGAAGCAATTGATTGATGAGTGAGATGTTGTGATGTGATGGGTCGAGGTAAGTTCACGTCGAAGCGGACGAAATTGATGTCGTCCATAGCCATTGCCTTGGCTCGGAAACCAACGGACGTTGCAGAGAATTCAAATGCTGCATCGTATCTCTTCTCGACTGATGGTTAATGAGTGCATTTCTGCTCGATCCTGAAAGCATTTCCACACAGCTCACGCTTGGCTCGTGCAATCGCAAAGAAATGCAAGAGTGACTACGACTAGGTCCTGCTCGGGATTGCACACGACACTACAACATTGGACGATGATCTTCGACGCAGCGGTGGTCGGGTGAAGCATGAATACTGCTATAACTTCGCCCGTACTCCCTTGCCCATACTTTTCTCTATGATTACGGCATCCCTCTTCGCCCACTCCCTCATGACCTTCCGTTGAATCTTACCCGATGCCAGCTTGGGAACCTCGTCCACGAACTGAATGCCACCAACGAGCTGCTTATGCTTGGCCACCTTCCCTTTCATCCACTGCTGGATCTGCTGTTCTGTTACCTTGCCCCTGGCATGGTCCTTCAACGCCACATATGCACGCGGCCACTCCTCATCGTTCAACGTGATGCCAACAGCGGCTGCATCGGCGACATCGTCATGTTGGAGAAGCACCGCCTCTAGTTCGGCTGGAGCGACCTGGAGAGCGTTGACCTTGATGAGCTGATATCGAACTGTCAGTAATTGTAAAAGTAAAGCGAGTGTAGTCAACACATACCTCCTTCTTTCGATCAACGATCCAGAACAAGCCCTCCTTGTTCACAATCGCAACGTCGCCAGTCTTCAACCAGCCATCGGGACTAATCGCCTCCTTCGTCGCAGCCTCATTCTTGAAGTAGCCCAAGCAGACGTTTGGCGCACGGATGAAGATCTCGCCTGGTGTATCATAGCCAACCTCGTTGCCATCATCGTCCAGCAGCTTGCAGTCGGTATTGGGGATAAGTTCACCAACAGTTCCATTGTCCGACGCTGCTCGTTGCAAGATCGAACCACAAGTCACTTCCGTCATCCCCCAGCCTTGCTTGATCTCTACGTTGAATCTCTGCGATACCAGATTCTGCAGCTCCTTTGACAACGGTGCTGCACCGCAGAGCATGCCCTTCAAGCTACTGAGATCGTAGTTGGCAGTCTCCGGTCGCTTCGCAAGCATGACCAAGATCGGCGGAGCAACTTGAAGATTCGTGATCTTGAAGTCTTGGATGTGCTGTAGGAAGTCGCCGTACACGAACTGCTTCATAACATAACAAGGAACATTGCACTTCGTCGCTATGAGGTTGACGTAGAGCTGGCCATAAGCATGGTAGAGAGGCAGAAAGCCGACCCATCGTTCGTTCGATGGGCCGCCATCCGGCCATCGAATAGCGATGGTCTGCTCAACATTGGCGATCAGATTGTGGTGGCTGACGCAAACACCTTTTGGAAGACCGGTGGTTCCAGAGCTGTAATTGATTGTTGCGACCGTCTTCACAGCCTCTTCGCCTCGGAGACGCTTCCATTGATAAGACTCGGCTTCTTCAGGGCTGGCAATCATTTCCCGCCAATCCCGGATGCCGTCCATGGGTGGGCATGGCTTGTCGTCAAATTGAAATATCCTCTCCTTCGATAGACCCGCCGCCTTTGCTGCCTCGGCCGCACTCTTCACCATGCTCGGGTGTGCGAGAATACACACTGCGCCAGTGTTTTTCAACTGATGTGTGACTTCCGAAACAGTATAGATGGGATTTGCAGCACTGAAAGCTCTACTACTGCCCACAATGCCAAGGTATGCGACAGGAACGAAGATGTTGTTAGGCGAGTAGAGCATAACAATATCACCATGCTTGACTCCTAGCCGGTCCAGGCCCAATGCCAGTCTCTTGACCCATAACAGCAACTGTCGAGGACTGAGGTGCTTCTGCGGATCTGCGGCATCGATCCAGACGGGGGTATCGGATACAGGCTTGCCGTCCGGGAAGAGGTGTGTGAGGATGTCAACCTGTAATTGTCGTCAGCATCTATTATAGACCACGCGAGGTAATTCATACCTTCGGAATATCAACGTCGGGCAGGGGAGACCTGATGATCATCGTCGCGACTACAGCGAGGGTGACAGACGAAGTCTAGATGGAAGGAAATAAATCATACACCTCACCTGTACCTTCTGCAGCAACAAGATCGAGCTGCCGACCAGCTAGATACGATACCAGCTCCAGGCCGAGGCTCTGGAAACTTAGTCGGGCGTGCTGCCGCCATGCACTCTCACGTGTCATGCTGTGGAGAGAGGCTGGAGGAGAAGTGAAGTCGGCGGGGTGAGCTTGGACCACCTAAGGGAAACGAGAGGCATACCCGCGGCTCATGAACCGATCACCACCACGCGCGCCTCGACGCGTCTGCCGGTTCCAACGATGTCGATCTCGAGATTGTGGTGCAAGAGGACGACAGTCCTGTTCACAATCGTCGTTCAGCCACCTTAGCAATGTCGGATCTCAACGTCAGCAACTTCTTCTCGCTTGATGGCAAGGTTGCTCTGATCACGGGAGGCAAGAAACCTGCCAAACGAACTCGAATGATATGCTGATGATTTGTTCCTAGGCTCAAGAGGTCTAGGCTTGCACGCCGCGACCGCCTTCCTCCTCTCGGGTGCCAAAACCGTCTTCATCAGTGCACGCAAAGCTGGCGGAGAAGAGGGCATCGATCAAGCTGTTAGCCGCCTGAACAAGCTCTCCAACATCAAGGGTCGTGCGATCGGTATCCCAGCCAATGTCGCGCAAGTCGACGACATCGCTCGATTGGTCTCCGAAGTTCAGAAGCACGAGAGCAAGCTCGATATCCTCATAGCGAATGCGGGCGCAACATGGGGTGGACCCTTCGAGCCGACGCCGGACTGGAGCTCACAAAAGGTCCTCGATCTAAATGTGCGAGGCGTATTCAATCTCGTACGACTCTTCACGCCTATGCTGTCCTCCGCAGGCTCGCCACAAGACCCGAGTCGCGTAATCATCGTCTCCAGTACAGCAGGCACGAACGTCCATCATGTGGGAGATCACGGTACGATCATGTACTCTGCATCGAAAGCTGCCGCACACCATCTGTCTCGGAATTTTGCGGTCGAGCTGGGTCCGCGGAATATCACGACCAATACTGTTGCGCCAGGCTTCTTCCCATCGAAGCTTGCAAATGGTCTGATTGAGTTGCTGGGTGGACAGGATGAGCTGGAGCGAGAGAACCCACGCGGACGGCTGGGAGAGCCCGAAGACATTGCAGGTGTGATGTTGTTCCTGTGTTCGAGAGCTGGGAACTATATCAATGGCGAGTATATATCGGTGGACGGCGGCGCAAGATTAGGCGCTGGTCGCTTGACGAAGCTGTAATGATATGGACCTGCCTGCACTGTGTCAATCCATTCGCTTTTACCACAGCCCGTATTACCGGAAATTACTGCCTACCCGGGCGCTGGTGTCAGTATGCGGATGGATGGGTGCGATACAGCTAGCTTCCAACAGGCGAATCCGCTCTCGAATCTTTCGGAATCAGCTTCCCTTCTCTCATCCTGTCAAAGACCAATCCCCAAGCCTCCATGACCGAGCGCTCCTCCGTGAAAGGTTTGTCCTTCGGCGTGCTGTAGGTTCTGGTCATATCGTACTGCCGATCGAAGTCGAATTGTGTCATGAGGAAGTACTGTCGGATATTAGCATCAGAGCTAGTCGACAGTCTCTCTCGACGTACCTCAAAACCTTGAAAGGTCAGATCGGAGTCTGCAACACCCTTCTTGAGCCCATACTGCGACTCCAGCTTCTTCCACGCATCGAGATGCTCGTTGATATACTTCCGCATCTCTAGCGGCTCCTCGCCTTCCTTCGCTGGTCCTGTACCCTTGAGACCAAAGTACGCGCACAATTGCGGCCACTTGCTGCTCCAGGTCTCTGGCTGCTTTGCATCCGCGACGTTAAAACCTTGACCCTTCATGTCTGATGGCAGATTGAGCGAAAGATGTAGGGTCTGTCGTGCGATCATATCGGACGAGCTATCGTTAGAGAGTGCTTTCCATGACTTGTCGCTACCGGGAAAGCGACAAGATGCGCCCTTGCCCTCGACGGTTGCATACAGAGCCAGAAAGATACCTAGGACCGTTCCCAGCGAGTAGAAGTTTTGATTAGGCACAAAGCCGATGATGATGTCTGGACGAGTGTCACACCAGCTCCACTTCTTGTCATTTGCGTACTCAGCGAGCCAGTCTAGCTGTGGGTGGTAGAACAGCATGTCATGGTAAGGGTCCTTCAGTCGTGGCTGGTCTTCCGATAGTGGGACGTGGATGTAATCTGTTGGGTGGTTGTCCAGGAGATGGCAGCCATACATCTTAGCGCCCGTTTGCAGGACTACGAACTCGAGATCTGGACTGAGGTGGTCCATGGCGATAGTTGAACGCTTGAACATGCTGACTGCATCTTCGAGCTCCTGCTTCATGTCCGTGGAAGCCTTATATGCTAGGATCTGTCAAATGCTGAATGTCGATCAAGGTAAAGATGTTGCTTACCCAAGTAATAGACATGCGTGATCTTGCTGATGGTCTTGACCTTCTCCTTCAACGCAGACTCCAAGTCTTCTTGGCTCCCCTTCAGCAGATCTATCCCAGAAACAATTTGCAACCTTTGATCCGCAGGCCACAGCGAGTCTTCCTGCTTCAATGGGCGATTCGTCATGGCAACAACGCCATCCCAAACACTCTTCTCGGGACAGTCATTGAGTATCTCGTTGACAAACGACCAGCCGGTTACGCCGCTGGCGCCGAAGACGAGTGCATGTTTACCCATTTTGAGATATGAGAAGAGTTGTAGTGTAGGCGAGGCTGTGAGGTTAATGTTGCTTCGAGTACAAGAGGGTGATATGCTGGACGCAAAGAGAATCAATGTTTACCTTGACTGTCATCAGACCTGCAGCTCGTGTCACGTCGCGTGAGTACGTTGCCTCATCCAGGTACTGGAGAGCCGTGGATGTTCAGGCTCCGGTCTGGCCCGGTTGTCATATAGGCACTGTTTCTCCTTAGCTCGGCTCTGTGTAGGACCCACACCCCGCCATCTGCGAGGTGAGGTGTAGCTACCTTAACTCTGCCTACAACAGTAGCTCGGGCAGGGTACCGGTATTCGGAGCACTGAGAATGTGTTTTAGAAGCACAAAACGCGTCGCCCGGACGCGAGTCTGCACGTTGTATTGATTCCAAGGTCTTCGCCTTTGCAAACACCTAACTTCAGATTCTAGTACCGCAACAAATCTGTCAAGATGGGAGTCGTCGATAAGCAAGCGACTGGCAAGAACCCAGGCCTCCTTTTCGTGAACTCCAAGATCACAAAACCGGACGAAGTGTCCGACGAAGCGTACACAAAGTGGTACGAGGAGGTACACATGTGAGCAGACTGATGAGTGCGACCATTGCGCGCTTGCGACATCGCTAACTCTCCACCATCGCGGTAGCCCTGACATCTTCAAGACAAGCGGCATAAGCGAGGCGTCGCGATTTCTGAGTATCGATCCGAAATCCGAGCGTCCGTATCTCGCTCTGTATCCGCTTGGGGATCTCGACTTCCTCCAGACGGACGAGTTTCGTTGTCAGTCAATTTCCAATGGCAAATTTGCGTTGGCGGCTGACGAATGAAGCGATCCCTGTACACCACGACAGTATTCCCGGCTCACACGCAATCTTCGACTTTGCCGATTTCGATACTCGATACTATAAGTTCGTCCAGCATTACGAGGCTGAGAATGCGAAGTCCAGTGAGTGCTGCCTAGTCAAAGGGCCAGGTCTTCTACTGATACAAGCTGGCAGGTCAGCCGGACTTCGTTATTGCCGCGGCGTTCACGCCCACCGACGATGAGGACTACGAGAATTGGTATCGGCAAGAGCATCTTAAGGAGATCTCTGGTATCACGGGTTGGCGCAAGACGCTGCGCTACGCGTTGACCTTCGCAAGGCAGAACCGAAAACCAGCCGCCGAGAAGGAGCTGGACGAGCCGCCCAAGTTCCTGACACTGGTATTTATTTTCGAGCCTCTCCGGCTTCTGTGCTAACGCGTGCCTACTAGCATTACTTCGATGGCGAGTCGCTTCCCGAGCAGGAGTTGGCTGGTGCGAGCGGGTCTGAGTGGACGAAGAAGCAGCTGGGCTCGATGAAGGCGCAGCAGATGGCGGTCTTCAAGAAGTTGTCACACCATACCAAGTAGCGTGTTGGCGAGGAGGTTGTATCACGACCAGGTAGAGATCGGTCGTTGTTGTTTGTTCGTCCGAAGATCAAACGCGTCGCCCTACGACTGTCATTTTTAGCGGGTCGTGGCCCGTGCTCGACAACCTTGACCTCACGTCCTTCCTCTTGACCTCCATCCATCACTGTCGTTGTTCTGGCCTTCGTCGAGTATGAGTGCAAGATTATTCCCGTATACCCACAGTGATCTGACGGGTCCACGCCTGTACAGCTTGCGACTCTGTGGCTGTCCTTGCTGCAAGCTCCCGACATCTCTTCTAGCACCTTGGCCTGGCAGACTCGCGTCGGCGCAATCCTACTAGTAACTGCCCAAAGAAACTCAACTGCGCGACCACGAAGAGCGGTACAAGCTCACGCCCTCACGTGCACTCGCGACGATCTGGTCGCAGCCCCGCCAGGTACATGCGGAGACAGTACGGAGGAGCTCTGGAACCTGCAGCGAAACCTTTTCCAGAGCTCGGGACGCGTCTTAACCTGAGTCGAGCCAAGATGTTGGCTCGTTAAACGATAAGTACAGTTCTGTTCCCTCTAACCTCAGACATTGTTGCAAGGCTCTACATTCCATTAGTCCGTCATACACCTTGAAAACTAATCCACCATACCAACATCATGTCTGCATCGGTGACTGAGGCCGCGAAGGCCAACAACGAGCTCGATGCCGGATCTGGTAAGATCACTCTCAAGGCCGCAGAAGGCAAGGGAACAATGAGAGCAGGCCAGTACGACCCAGTAAGCTCAAGTTGCCAGGCGAAGCAACGCACAAATGCTGATTGTCGATATTGCAGGAGCAAAAGAAGGTTGTCATCCGTGAGGTGGCCATTCCAGAGCCAGGTCCCAATCAGTTCCTCGTGAAGATCGCATCCGCCTCTTTGTGCCACAGCGATATCATGGCTATTGAAGCCAACCAGACAGCCACGCTCGGACACGAAGGAGCTGGCTATATTGAGAAAATGCACTCCTCGGTGAAAGACAAGGGCTTCAGCATTGGCGATGGCATTGGTTTTCTATATATCATCGGCTGCTGCTTCGAATGCGAAGGCTGCATGATTCACAATCTTCACTGCGTGACCGGCAAGCAACTCTTGCAGGGCTTCACTACCGATGGCTTTTTCGCAGAATATGCCGTGGTGGATTACCAGAACGCCATTAAGCTCCCTGAGTCCGTCGACATCACGACTGCCGCACCAATCTTCTGCGCCGGCATCACAGCCTTCCATGCGGTCGATAATTCCGAGCTGAAAAAGGGTGACTGGTTGGCCGTGGTGGGTGCAGGTGGGCTCGGGCAGATAGCGACACAGATCGGCAAAGCGATGGGGTACAAGGTAGTCGCCCTCGACATTAACGACGCCACGCTAGACGTCTGCAAGAAGCAGGGTGCAGATGCCGTCTTCAATTCGCGGACAAACAAGAGCTATGTCGAGGAGCTGAAGAAGCTTACGAATGGTGGAGCGAAGGCAGCCTGCGTCTTCAGCAATGCAGATGCGGTATGTTGAGATCCTAATCTTGAGATAGAGGATAGAAGCTGACCATATTACAGGCATACGCCGGCGTGCCGCCAATACTTCGTCTGGGCGGTGTCATGATGGTCATCGGGCTACCGCACAATCCACTCAGCATCTCCAGCATGGACCTCGCGCTCGGCAAGTACAAGGTCAAGTCAGAGAGCACAAGCATACCTCAACGAATGAAGAAAGCCGTCGACTTCCTTGCAAAACACAACATCAAGCCTGAGGTTCAACACAGAAAATTGGACGAGCTCAATGACATGGTTATAGAGATGAGAGAAGGAAAGGCGACGAAGCGGATGTTGGTGACATTCTAGAAGATTTCTAGACGAATATGAGACGTTACCACCTAGCTCAAGTCGTTCACGTGACAGGCCAAGAAGCTGTAATATGGTGGACGAACACAGAGAAGACACGAATGACCGCCTCGGTGCGAATGAAACGCACTCGGAAACCTGCTTCCGTATGCCTTGGAGATCTACTTACCCCTCAGTTGAGTGGTCAATGGTTAGACAAGGCCGGATGCAAGCTGAGTTCGACTGATAGTTCGCTGATTTGGACGATACGCAGAACATAGCAAAACGACCATGACGCTCAAGAAGATCGACCACACGTTCAAGAACGAGGCTCTGTCTTATGATACAGCTCCCAACTATCAACCATGCATCAAGTTGAGTTTCTTCTTTAACAAGCTGCCAGAAGTCTCGGACGAGATGTTTCATCGACACTGGGAGACAGTGCATGCGGACTTAACTATCGCTGCCAGGGACTTCAAGGCCTGCAAGATACAGCGATACGTGCAATTCCATCAGACAGCCGACCACAAGGAGAAGGCCAAACAGCTTGGACTACAGCACATCGAGTTCGATGGCTGCAGTGAGCTCTGGGTTAAAGATTGGGACGATTGGATGGCCTTCTACAATGTATGAGGACTTCTTCACCAATTTGGGAATCAGCTGACAGTTGTCGACAGAGTCCGGAATACGCAGCGGCCATGGCGCCTGACTGCAAACACTTCATGACAATGCCGATACATGTGAGTTGTCCCAACTATCCGACCATGGGCGAGAGCTGACATCTTTAAGGTAATGGTAGGGCAGGACAACCTCATATTCGGCCATGCTACTCCTGGTGAGGGTGGCAAAGATGGTGTCACGTCTGAGAATCTGCGGTCTAGATAGATCGTCCACAAAATCCACGCTCAGCTTTCTGAGTGCCAGCGAACTTGTATGTGGCGAACGTGCGATCCTGCGAACAGCGTGCAGTTCGAGGGGCGGTTTGCTATTACCGAGCACGATCCGCTAACGCCCTGTTTCAGGATCTCGTTTGCGCAATGTGCGTCGGATATCCTTACCCATGCATACACGAACTGCCAGAAGCTGAGACCAGACGCCCCCAAACTCCCTCCGGGCAACTCAGTAGTCCGAGAACTCCGGTCCCTCCGCAAAATCCGAGGCCTCCATGGTCTCCGAAGTCCTTTGAAGAGCATCGGCGGCAGCGATAACAACCTGATACTTACGTAGCGCAATAGAACTCCCATTACTAGCGCCCTCCACAAACTCGCTAAAGTGAACCTTTTTACTGGCAGACAGCATGCACTAGCAATCACTTTATCGCTAGCTGTGCATCCTTAGTAGACGTTCCCCCGTGGGGTTGGAGAGTCTCCAGTAGCACTATCGAAAGGGCGGAAAGGCACTTCTCGGCTCTCGGTCACTTAAGAGCCTCTGCAGCTAGACTCTGGGAGTGTACATCCTGCAGACCAACATATCACTAACAGCTTGCACATACCTAGTGCACGCAGCATCGCATCAGTACATCCTTGCCTCTGAGCACCCTACTCTTCTCATCATGGCGGAACTCAACACCGCTGTTGCCGAGAAGGGTGACATTCGCTACGATGAGGAAGCCTCTACAGTATCGCCGCCATCAGAGGCGCACGAATTAGGCGCAGAGGCGACGATGACATGGAAGACGTGGCTTGTAATATTCGTAAGTGGAAGCGGTAAGGAATGGCTATCGTATACTGATACGTACAGATCCTGTCTTCCTGCTTTGGTCTTTCGTTCTGGCCTGTCCCCACGACCGGAGCGCTGCAAGGCAAACTCGCCATTAAACTGGGCGACACCACCGGCACATCGACATACTGGTATATTCCGGCATACACAACTGCTAACGCTCTGGGGTTCCTGGTTGCTGGAGCTAATTCCGATCTCTTTGGTCGGCGATGGTTTCTGTAAGACATGGGCCCCGATCTCAACAGATATACGCTGACAATTCACTTACTAGACTCTTCGGAGAAGTCGCAGCTGCAGTGGGCATGATCGTCTCAGCCACAGCGCACTCCGCTGAGCAGTTCACTGCTGGTCTCGCCATTGCCGGGTTCGGAGGCGGCTTTTGTCAAATGGCGATGTGCTCTATCCCCGAGCTAATGCCAAATAAGTATCGTCACATCGGCATCACGCTCAGCGACGGCTTTGTCTTCCTTATTGTGATCATCGGGCCAGTGGTTGGACGATATGCTATCGACGCTGGCGATGGATGGAGATACATCTACTATGGTGGCTTCGTGGCACAGATCATATCCTTGGTCAGCCTGTACCTCCTCTACCACCCACCAAAGCATCCCAAAGGTGTACCGTGGGGCGAGGCCGTCCGCGGACTGGACTACGTCGGCACTCTACTCGTCATCCCTGGAGTTTGTCTGGTGTTGGTCGGCATCATCAGCACGACCTACATGTCGACAACCAGCGCCAAAGTCCTCGCACCCATGTGCACTGGATTCGGGTCACTCATTGCTTTTGGCCTCTGGGAGACCTTTGGCAATGCAAAGTAAGATACACAGACTCTGCTTGAGATTGGTGACTGACCTGTGCAGGTATCCGCTCTGCCCACCACGCATCTTTCGTTCGCACAACGGGCGCGAATTCACCGTGCCGTTCATCTTGGCCTTCATCGTGACCATGTTCTATTACGGTAAGCACACAAGTCACACTCGAGCGTTTGGACAAGGCTAAGTAATGTTAGGCATCAATGTCATCTACGTGAGTCGGCGCTAAACGACTATCGCAATAGACACGATACTGATTGATTCTCCACAGCCAACGATGGTCAGCGTGTTCTACGTGACTCCGACAACCACTCGATCCGAGGAGCTCCTCTTGACACTACCTGGCAACATTGGGCTGGTTTTTGGTGCGATGCTGCTGATCGGCTTCGGAAACCTACTTGGTCATTGGAAATGGACATTAGTTGCGTCTTGGATTGGCATGACCATTTTCGGAGGCCTCATGGCTCTCGTAACCCCAACGAACAAAGGAGTAGGGTCATCATCCACTCCTCGCCTTTCTCTTGCTAATAGACTTTTAGATGATGATCGCTTTCACTTTCCTGATGCAGACTTTTTTCGGCTGGGCGCAATACGAATCCATCGCTTTTACACAGCTAGGCGTGCATCAGCACGACTTGGGCCTTAGCGGCGGTCTTGCAGGCGTAGCTCGCTATGCCGGTGGCTCTCTCGCGCAAGCAATCTACGGTTCGTTTCTCACGAATGCAACCTCTCATGTCTGAGACGCCTGCTGATGTTTATACCCATTGCTTTCTAGTGAGCGTCCTTGCCAACACTCAAGCAGCCCGAGCGGCCGTCTCAGTACCAGCAGCTGTTCTGCAGGCTGGTGGTAGCACGACCATGGCTAGCGAGATCCTTGCTGCCTTTCCCCTGGGCGCTACAGCTCTTGCGGCTGTACCGGGTGTCACTGCTGACATATTGGCTGCTGCTGGTACGGCTTACCAGTGGTCTTATGCCCATGGCTTGAGCATCACTGCGCTATCGTCTCTCGCATTCGGTGGCGTGGGCTTGGTCTGCTGTTTCCTGTTAGAGAACATTGATGCGAAGGTAAGAATATCGTGCTCCTGATGTTGTATATTCGAGGCTAACCATGTATCAGATGAATAACACTACCAATGTTTTCTTGGAGAACGATATCAACGCGGACAAGAACGAGAGTGGCACTCATTGACCTACATGTCGTCCATCAGTACTACACTACAGCCTTTGTACATACCCTCATACATCGAATTCGTGTCTTGATGCAGCATCTCATCTGGCGAGGTCCGTGAACCGTCTAACATGCGAATCGATCAGGCGTTTTCAGCAGTCTGTTCTATCGTGGTCTGCGCATTAGTCGGAATGCTGCTCGTCGGTTGCAGCGCAGATATCCGACTTTGTTGATGTAACGTGCGTAGATCAAACGACGGACAAACATCCAACATCAACAACATGTATACCATCAACACACAGTCGCCCAAGCTGCTCATTGGTGTGAACTTGTACTGTTACCGAGACGCTACACTCTTCCTCTTCGGAGGAACTTGTTCGGAATCTCGACATGCTTCGCCCTCAGATACTCGCACACATTCTTCCCAAGGCCGTCGTAGGTACTGCTCGCGTTATATGAACGGTCGAGATGGTCGTGTAGTAGAAAGTGCACAGCTTTGATGCCGGGTATCTCGCTGTAATAACGTCAGCACTGCCTCGGATTTATACAGTGGCAATACATACAATCGATCGACGCCCTTGCCGTTATACTCTGGCCCGAGTAGTTGCTTCATCTTCGGTATCGTCAAGAGTGAACACAGCCACTGGTATTCATCTTCTTGCCGGACAAAGAAGCCAATGTTTGCATCTGCACAGAGTTAGCTGCATATTTCCGAGCTTGGTCAAGTCAGAAGACTTACCACTAGCCTTGTCACCCGATCGACCTAACACGACCCAGCCCAACGGACCTCTCGTAGTCGGGCCAAAGCTGTCGAGTGCCACTGCGTTCTTCGTCTCGTAGCTCCATTGCCTCTCCTCACGCTTGTATCCATACTCCTGTACACTCTTCGGTACTGGGATGTCGATCGACTTTTGCGCCCACATCAAGTTCACTTTGTGAGCGACTTCCTTTTGTGGCAATAATGCTGCCCAGTACTCAAAAAACTCCTTACCAGCACTCTGCCGGATGTCGTTCTCGATTGTCGCGCCAGGACAGCTCTGTAAGAAGTTCTCCATGCACCACCTATTGAAGCCGGGTACTTCCATTGTGTCTCTCACCACCAGCGAGCGGTCTTTGGTTTGCACAAAGACACGGAAGTCGGCAGTGGCGACGTCTTGATTGCGAGGATCATCTGGACAGTATCCGTTGAGCGAGAACTTGAGGCAGGAGAACCTTTCAGCGTTCTTGCCCATCGAAGCTCGAACTTGTCGTTCCGTCCACTCTGCCTTCTGTTCCAGATCCAGTCCACACAGCAGGTAGTGAAACTCTGCTTGCCAGCCGCCTGATGCTGTGATGCCGACTTTGGTCGTGGTTGGCGGAGGCTTGCCCTTGATACCTTCCACATACACCTTGTCCTTCTCGACTTGTGTCATCTTGATGCCTTCGAGTAATGCCACCACATCCGAACCATAGTATTGCGGACCCTGGATCTCGTAAAGAAGCTGAGACGCACAAGTACCAACACTTATCTCGCCACCAGCGTTGGCCTCCTTCTCCATGTAAAATGACCCATCCCTCTCGATTTGTGCAATTGGGAAGCCGACATTCTCGCAGCCATCGAAGAGGTCCTTGAAACCAGAGTAGTAGCCTCCACACACGTATGACGAGCATTCGATCAAGTGGCCGGCCATTAGCGCACCAGCGACCCGATCAAAGTCCGACTCGCGATCCCATCCGTGCCACCACATGCTCGCACCAACCGTGGGCGCCGCATCTGCCACTCTTCCGCAGATGACAATGTCCGCTCCCTGCCTCAAAGCCTCGGCTATGCCAGCACCTCCAAGATAGCACTGTGCTGCCAAAGGTTCGAAGCCCCAGTCTTTAAGGTCACCGCCGAAGCAAATATTCTCAAGCTTCTCTCCATTCGCCACAAGCTTGTTGACAGCGTCCATAACCTCGTCGCCCTCAATCCAGGCGACCTTGAGATTCAGCCCTTGCTCCTTGACTGCCTCGACGACTACCTTTGCCAGCTTCTCGGTATCACTGGCGCCAGCGTTGACAGCAAGCTTGATGCCTTTCTCTTGAAGTAACGAAAGCGCAGGTGTGATATTGGCCATGAAGCTAGGATCGTACAAGCCTGCTCGCTCCTCATCGCTAATACCCTTCTTCGCGAAGTCTGCTTTGGCAGCACCATGCCAGCTCATTGTGCATTCCGACATCTAACATGCACCTGTCAGCAAGTGGCTTGGACTGCGGTTGGGTAATTCGACAACATACCCAGTCTCCTACAATCACATCAACGTCGCACTTCGCCAGCGACAGAATGGCTCTTTGCCGATCTGTGAAACCACCGCTTGCACCAGCTACGCGCAACGCTCGCTTGGTCGACGGCATCCTGATAAGTCGGTGGCTCTTTGTAGCTTGGAGGAGGGACTTCCTCGACGTGCTCGGTGTATTGGAGCTTTTGGTAGACGACAGAAGCCTTGCGACTGGAGTGGACGGGGAGAGATGAAAAGGTGTGGGGAGAAGAGGTGCAAGGTTGAATCATTGGAAATGCTCGTGTTGCTTTCTCGTGGGTAAGAGTGGTGGTACGGATGAGCACTTACTGAACCGCAGCCGGCGGCATGGTATACCTAGGCATCGTGAAAGCGTCGGCCGACACGGCAACGAGCTCGAGTACCACGCGACGTGTCGCCGGTGCTGTAAGATCACGCATGGTCTGGAGCTGGTCGTCGGAAAAAGGTTTGCGGAGAGAGGAGAGGCAAGAACGGTGGAGAAAGGTGGAGCGCGAGGTCGAGTCAGGAAGGCACGGACGTAGCCAACGCATGACCATGAAAGTCTGTTCGAAGAGGCATGGCCTGCTACACATCATTTCAGTACTTCTACGGAATGATCTTCGCCTCCCTGAACCTCCTAAACGCCGTCCACCACGCCGTCTTCGTGTCAACTTCCTCCGCCTTGCCGCCCTGGTTCCAGGCTTTGATCTCCTTGCTCAAATCCAGATGCCTGTCAAAGTCGAACATTGTCATGATAAAGTAGTCAAAACCGCCGAGACTCCTCTCATTGCCCACACGACCCGTAGCAAGCGAGTGCTTCTTCTCAATCTTCTTCCACAGTTCCAGATGGTCGGAGAGATATGTAGGTGGGCGTGGTCCTGAGCCACCAGATGGTGGTGCCACACCCTTTAGTCCGAAGAACTCGCAGATGACAGGCCATTTTTCTGACCACGAAGACGGTTGGCTGTTGTCTGCAACATTGAAAGCCTTGCCTTGACCGCAGGCCTCGGGATGCAGCACGGCGTGGATGCAGAAGCGAGCTATTACGTCCTGACTGCTGTCGTTGCTGAGGATCTTCCAGCTCTTCTCATTGCCTGGGAACTGGACCTCCGCACCTTCACCCTCCACTTCGCGATAGCAGGAGAGGTAGGTAGCAAGTGTTTGCGCAAGGCAGTAGACGTTGTTGTTTGGTACGAAGCCAACGACGACGTCTGGCCGCACTTCGCACCATGTCCATTGTTTGCCGCTGGATTGCGATTCCAGCCAGTCCGTCTGATTGTAGTAGAAGTTCTGGCTTTGCCAGGGCTCAGGGATGCGCGGGAGGTCTTCCGAGAGTGGGAGCTTGTCGGCGAAGGGAAAGTCGGCAAGGCACTGCACCCCGTATGCTTTGGTTCCAGTCGGGAGGAGTACGAATTTGAGGTGCTTGGAGAGATTCTCGGCTGCCGTGATGGCGCGTTTGAGGAGCTCGACGTTGACGCTGATCTCTTCTGAGGGATCCTCCTTGAAGATGTAGGCTGAAGCATAGTCAGCTAGACCGCCCCAGATCCTCGTGTTTCTTAATACCCACCGAAGAAGAATACATGTGTGACTGTCTCGATGCCGGGCACCTTCTCTTTCATCTGCTTTTCAAGCGCTTCCTGGCCGTCTTCGTTCAACAGATTGATCCCACTGACGATCTGCAACTTCTCACTGCTCGGCCATAGTAGGTTTTCCGAGGGAGGACGGTTTGCTAGTGCAGTCACCTTGTCGAAGCTGTCTGATGAAGGGTAGCCTTTGAGTAACTGGTTCGTCACTGCCCATCCTTGGATTCCTGTCGCGCCGAAGACGAGAGCATGATTGTTTGGAGATCCGGTCGAGCCCATTGTCGCCGAAGAAGCGTAATAACAGATTCAGACAGTAGGAGAAGGGAGATGGGATAGAAAGTCAAGCAGAGTAGCATACACAAGCTCACCGCGTCAATACACCACAATGCCCTTGTGACAGTAGTAGTGGGGGCTCTACTACGCTGACCAGAAGCCGCAACCCATGCCCGTGGGGCCTCGCCATCGTCTCTTGGTTGCTGGTTGATGAAATGGGAAAGGTGAACTTCCGTCCGCAAAACCATCTCCGCTGCCAAGCTTCACGTGCGCCAAGTAATTCTGAAGTGAGCTCCAATCTGGACCTCGGGACAAACATCGACTCGCCGAGCAGATGTTTCGCAGCAGCGCATCTCGAATAACGTAGGTCAAACGGTCAGTCTCATCATCAAGTCTCTCTCTTCGTTCGCTCTCCCATAGCCACAGCATGGCAGGCGTCGTACGACAACCCATTGACCAGGAGGCCTTGGAGAGGTACCTCAAGCAGAATGTCCCAGAGGTCAAGCCGCCATTGGAGCTGAAGCAGGTGTGGCAGCTATATATTCTCATAGCAGACAGCGTACTGATCACGAATAGTTCGGCTTCGGTCAAAGTAATCCAACCTACCAAGTTACCGATGCCACTCGGAAACGCTACGTCCTTCGCAAGAAACCGCCAGGCAAGCTGCTGTCCAAGACTGCGCATCAGGTCGATCGCGAGTATCGTGTGATTCATGCATTGGAGAACACGGACGTAGCAGTACCTAAAGCATATTGTCTTTGCGAGGATGAGAGCATCATTGGAACAGCGTTCTACATCATGGAGTTCCTAGATGGCAGGATGTTCGAGAACCCTTCTTTCCCTGGTGTCAATGCAGAAGATCGAAGAGAAATGTGGCATGATGCTATTCGCACTCTTGGGAAGCTTCATCGGATACGACCGAAAGATGTTGGGCTAGAGACGTTTGGCAAGCCTGCTGGGTTTTACAACAGGCAACTGCGTACGTTTGGACGGTTGGCAGAGTCACAAGCAGCAGCGAAGGATAAGGACAGTGATGAGGCTGTTGGCCAGCTTCCACACTTTGACGACTTCATTTCCTTCTTCGCCAACAATCAACCGAAAGATCGTGGAGTGCTGGTCCATGGCGACTACAAGATCGATAACCTCGTCTTCCACAAGACCGAGCCGAAAGTGATTGGCATCCTCGACTGGGAGATGTCCACTGTCGGCCATCCCTATGCAGATCTGACCAACCTTATCGAACCATGGACCGTCAGCAATGCAACTCCATCTTGGCCTCGTATACACGCCGACCACGCTTTTCTCCATCCTTCGCGAGAAGGGAGCAAGGCTTCGGACTTCCCTGGCCTGCCAACACGAGAAGAGGCCGTTAAGTGGTACGAGGAGACGGCTGGGTTCGATATCCCGGCTCGTGAGCTGGCTTGGGCAACCAGCTTTGCGCTCTTTAGGGACTCGATTATCTTCCAGGGTATCGCGGCGCGCTATGCGGTCCGACAAGCTAGCAGTGAGAAAGCGATGGCATACGGCAATGAGAGAGGTCCATTTGCTGAGATGTCGTGGGGGATGGTCAGTAGTGTCAAGGATGCGAAGTCGAAGCTGTAATCTGTATAAATGATTTATTGAGACCTCATCGTCGACACTTTCGCACTGTAGTCGTCTCAGTAGTCTCGATACAATCCAAGCGGAAGTATTCTTGGTTGTTTGCTCTGCCACCAGGCCCGACTCGTGTTCTCTTCGATGCCACAGGCCGCCTCCTCCGCCAACTCCGCACGGAGAAAGATAGCCCACCTCACACGCCTCGGCCTACACCGATCACTACCGTGACCGCGTTCGACAGTCGTGTACTAACTATAGGCATAGAGACGTGTCTCGTTGAACAGTAGGTCACTTTCCACACCATCTCTCATCCACGTCCCGATCAACCCGTAGCAATGCTATCCTCCGCAGACGCCAACCACCCAGCTCTTGTCCGCATCCCAACCTGGGTGCACGAGAAGCTCTCGCCGAAAGCGGTAGACTACATCAAACGCGTCCACTACTGGGTGGAAACAGAATGCATTCCCGCTGAGCCAATTGTCAAGGCACAGCTCGCGAAGTCAGGACGATGGAAGACACCAGCGATCATTCATGAGCTGCGGGCAAAGGCAAAGAAGGAGGGATTGTTCAATCTATTTCTACCCAAGCACTTTGGTGACCTCAGCCCTGGCCTTACGAACTTGGAGTATAGCTGCTGTGCAGAGATCATGGGACGGTGTTACTGGGCTGCTCAGGTGAGGATGGCGTATGTGATGTTGAAGACTATCGACTGACGAACGCTAGACCATGAACTGCCATGCACCAGAGACTGGCAATATCGAGCTTCTGGCCAAATACTGCAACGAGGAACAAAAGAAGAAGTGGCTTCTGCCATTGCTCAACGGAGATTTCTCATCCGCATACAGCATGACCGAACCAGACCGTGCTTCCTCCGATGCCACCCAGATCGCCTGTCGCATAACCCGAGACCCCAATGACCCTGAAACTCTAATCATCAACGGCCGCAAGCTTTACGGCAATGCCATGTGGAACGACGACCTCCAGGTATATATCCTCATGGCGTGCTCAGACCCAGACAATCCAGACGCATGGAAGCGCCACAGCACCGTCATAGTCCCAAAAGACACTCCAGGCTTCAAGATGGTCCGGAATCTCTCCATCATGGGCTATGATCACGCACCCGAGGGCCACGGCGAGTATCTGTATGAGAACGCCAGGATCCCAGCTTCCAACATCATTCTTGGCGAAGGTCGCGCTTTCGAGATCGCACAAGGTCGTCTAGGTCCCGGTCGGATACACCATTGCATGCGCCTGATCGGACAGACTGAACGTGCATACGAGCTGGCTCTCATTCGTGCAACCGATCCTAAGAAGAAGCCTCGAGGCAGACTTATCGGCGACTTCGACAGCAACATTGAGCGTATTGCGTCCATGCGGCTACAGCTGGATAGCCTCCGTCTCGTCGTACTTAATGCAGCACACACCATGGACGTTCACGGCAACAAAGCCGGACGATATGCCATCGCTCAGTCGAAGATCCTTGTCCCGGCTACAGCAGCGAAGATTATCGATGAGTGCATGCAGATGTATGGTGGCCAGGGCATGACGCAGCACACTCCGCTTCCAGAAATGTGGACGTATGCTCGATTCGTGCGCATTGCAGACGGCCCAGACGCGGCACACAGGCATCAAGTTGGCAGGGACCAATTGAAGACTGTAGGGCCGATTCGAGACAGGCATGATGGCTACCAGAAGCGGTACAAGGAGCTGTGTGAGAAGTGGGATGTCGATCACGAGACGATCGTGGGTGGTGCGTTGTAAGGTTTGTATGCGTATTAGCGGTTGGTGTACCGGTATTTCTGAACACCTCTTGAGCTGTGCCAGGATTCAAGCACAGATCTGTTCAACGTGTCTTCAAGCCGGCGCGGCCTCGATCTGCATGGGTGAGTCGGCACCGGTATCATTCTGAGCGGCCGCTCTTGTCACGATCGATTGGAAGTGTTGCTGGTTGAGCGGACAGTCCTTCCCTAGTGCTCGAAGCAACCGGATGCCATCTTGTCGAATTTCAGGAGTAGCATGCTGGCACAGCATCTTCAATGCTTCTTCAGCCGATTGGTCATCGTAGCCCATCCGCTCGCGTACCTTGATTGAAGGTCTTGTGAGCTGTACCAGGAACCTAGCAATGGAGTGCAGCACGTCGTCGTCGTCCATTAGGCCACCGTTGGCAACCATGTCCCACAATTTCTTATGTATACCACGTTCCAGAACGAGCAAGGAGACATCGTCGGCAGGAGATACTCGGACCAAGTTGCCAACGATTTGGCACGCTGCCGCACAATCGCGCGCACTGACCGGGCCGAAGTCTTGGTCTGCATCGATCTGCCGAGTCGTGCGCGCTTCACGCAAGAGTTGGTCGCCTAAGCCTTGCTGCTCGAACACATCCTCTAGAAGTGGACCACGTTCTTCCCCTCCAGACTCGATGATGAACAGCAGCCCATCAATGAAGCCAGAGTCCAAGGAGTAGTGTTGATCAAATGCTTCGTGGGCAGCCATGTCGCTCAGGCACCACATCAGACTGGTCGATAGCGGTTTTAAGAGGTCTTTGTACTCGGTGCTATCCACATCGGACACTCTGTTTTCACAGTCGACGTACATCTGCCATACGTAAGCGACGCGCTGGGCCTTGACGATGCGGTCTTGAACTGCTAAATCTCGTAGGGATGTGAGGCTAATCTCTACTAGCGTTGCGAAGTCTTCCACAGTTGTGGTTCCAAGGTTATAATATGGCAGCATCAAAAGCCGCAAAATATCATCGTCGGACATTGGCGTCAGATCCTCCGCCGGAAGAGCTGCCTTGTGACCGGTGATCCAGAAGAGTAAGTCGATTAATGTAGTGGTGTCCCCACTGTGTAGTACAAATGGTGAAGTGCATATAGTGATAAGTGGTAAATGGACCCGATCGTGGTGACATCGCTGCTGTGCTGTCTCGTGGTCAGAGCAGATGTTGTAGAGCACCTTGACAGTCAGCCATCTGATCTTGTCATCGTTGCTGTTGAGACAGAGGATGGCCCAGGAGAAGCCGTTCGTAGCAACCACAGATCTAGCAACATCGTCGTCGATGCAAGCATTGCCAATACAGCGCAGCGCCGCCACAGTCGTCTCCAGAGAATCACTCAAACCTGCCTCCGCGGCTTGTACGAGTGTCTTGAGGATCTCTGGAGTAGCCAGCTGCGTTCGTACTTCGGGGTATTCTTTGCTTGCGGCTGCTAGAGTTGGCAGTGCTCCTGTATAGCCAGAGTTGATCTGGAGTTTTCTGAGTGCTGCCTCAATCAGCTCCATGACGGGGGCATTGTCTTCCATCTTGATTGGAAGTTCGAGACAGTGTTTCCTCTTCGCTGAAGTGAGACCTGATGACTAACCCATGTCTTGGCGCCAGCGACCTCAGCGCAACGTCTTGCTTGACACTAGCATTACATTGCGATATACAAACCGCAAAGATGACCCGAGCACAACAGACCCTCTCAATCGGCCTCCTGCTGTCATCCGTGCGTCCAAAGCAAACTCACCTAGACGTTCTTGACTAACAGCAGTCCAGATGTACATGGTGGCCTTCCTCGGACTCGCACCAATTCCAGAGACACTTCAGAACGATCTCATACCAGTGGTAGGCCGTCTATAAGCTACATGCACTCCCCAGTCTGCTCACTCTGCATAGCTACCATTCTGGGCGATCGTGACCTTCGGCGCATACCTCCTCGCAAAGCTGGGCTACGGCGTGCTCACATTCAACGATGTCCCGCAAGCCCACCAGGAGCTCGTGAAACAGATTGAGCAAGCAAGAGTGGAGCTGAAGAAGAAGGGCGTCGAGGTTGATTAGGGATGAAAGATTATATGTGACACGGCTAGCGAGGCGTTACGGAGTAGACACGAGCGACGAAGACGAAAGCACTAGGTACCACGATACTCGTAAAACACTACACTACTTCAATCTCAGGCAAGGAATTTATAGGTGACGTACCACAGCAATATCTCACTCAGATGCCTCCTCATCGAAGAACTTCAGCGTCATAGCACCACCCTCACCCTTCATATACTTCGCTTTGTACCACTTCGGCTTTACCACCACCTCATGCTGACCAGCCCAGTGGATGTGCCCGTCGTGCTTCTTGGGCGGATCTTCAACGGCCTTTTCAAGCCTCTTGGCTACTTGTGCCATCCCTGCTGGGCCTATCGATCTCCCAGCATCCGGCGGTGAGGCGTCCGCGATTGGACTTAGCCCGCCAAACCGACTGAACTGGACGGTTGAATGTGGATATTTCGACTCGTACTTGAGCTTAGCCATCACGAACGAGTCTTGCGTGGTCATCAGGAGCTGATTCATGCGCTCTTCTCGCTCAATGCGGTGGTGGTTGAGGTCTAGCGAGTCGCGGTGTCTTGTGAAACGTGCATCTTCAGCGGAGAGATTGGAGAGGTGCCGTGGAATAGAGCTACCAGCTCGATCACCCATCGGCGAGGATGAGTTGTGTGGTGCGTGTTCCGGGAGAGTCAAGAAGTCGGTGGTGCTGGGCATGGAGAGCGAGCGCAGTTTGTGGAAAGCGGACTTGAAGCGGAGTTCCACCGGCTGCTCTTCCTCGTCGTCGATATCGCCAATATCCTCGTCGTCAGCTTCCTCGCTAGTCGCTTCCTGGACCCTCATGCCAGAATCGAGGATGTCATCGTCGTCGGCCTGTTCAACATCATCCTCCTCTTCTGGCAACGCGAACTTGATGCCGCGAGGAGTCTGCGATCTGGATTGCTTGGCCGAAGAAGACGCACTAGGCTTCTCAGTATTGGGAGGCCCGTACGGACGATCTTCAGACTCCGCACGTCGGTCGACCAGCATGATCGGTAACTTAAGCCGCGAGCCACCGTCGCTGTCCTCGTCGTTCTCTTGCTGCTCGCGCGCCTAGGACCAAGCAGCGAGTTTCGTCTTCACCTTGCCCATTGGACTTGGGGAGCGGTCAACATTCACCGTCATTGACCCTTGGCTTCCCTCTTCGTCTGCATCAACATCTTCTATTAGGGTGGTGTCGCTTTCAGAACCTTGAGTCGAGGGTGGCTCTTCCCACACAAGCTGGTACGTGCTGGACCCGCAGGATACGGTTTGCGCTGTCTTCATCGCCTTTCTGTCGTGTGTTGCTGGGACGGACTGCGGGCCTGGATGCTCGTAGACGGTGTTCAGACGCGGCGCCTCTGCGACACGTACGCTGCATGCTGTAATTGCTGGGTCTGCTGGTAAAGCCTTGGCGGTGTAGGGTCGGAGCTTGATGCGGCCTTTCAGGTGTTGGAAGTCGGTCATGGACGAGGAGCGGCGTCGGACATCGCTGGTTGCGGTGCTGCGAGGAGGATCTGAGAGGCGGCGGATGTTCGGTGGCGGGGGCATGATGGGCGAGCGTTGTGGGTGTACTATGTCGATATGACTGATTTTCGACAATGAGCGATTGAAGATGTATGTGGTGTTCTAGGATTGAGGTGCGAGGATGGGCGAAACAGCGAGTCCAGATCGATCGTGGAAGCCATGTGCATTGGCTGGAAGCGACTGCTGGAGAAGGTGTTCCTGCCCAAGTATCCAGGCAGGCATGGGCTCGTGACCGAACGCCGTAGCAGCTGCTGCAGTTTACAGATCGGTCCGATGAATTGTGATACTTGAAACCGAGAGAATGCACTGTAAAGCCTTCTAAGATCGGTTAAGTGAAGAGATCGTGGAGAGATGCCCTCTGTTTGACCGGGATACATAACCTCGTAAGGTCACAGTAGCCTCTAGGATAAAATCGCAGGCATCTTCTCTTTTCCTTCACTCCTACTTGATAGCATCAGCCAACAACGCTCTCTGGGTAGCGACCACGATTAGCATCGGCAGCATCTTCGATCGCTTGCCGCGGTAGACAATTAGCGCATCGTTACAATACCTAGAAAAGGTGTGCGGCAAGTCGGACAGTTGCTTACTAGGGCCGAACACAGGACTCGCAGAATGCGTGCCCGAAGACAGGGACGACGATCAGATCGACATTGCCGCCATGCCTCCCTCATTCCTGAACACTCACGGCTTCAAACAACTAGTACACAGTCTCGATTCGGCAACAACAGCTGAATGACCACACTCGCCATCGCGGGACTCGAACGGGTTGTCGACAATAGTTCTGGGCGCCGCTGAGTGCGGCTATTTCCCAAGTCGTCACTTATCATTGTCAACAAACACGACGAGGCTGGATTGCACGAGCCAGTGATAAGGTAATCATTCCGCATTATAGTCTGCTCGCCACTTGCATGAGCACGGCGGCCGTCTCATCAAAGTCAACTCAGCAAGTCATGTCGATAGCAAACGCCACGAAAACACCCAAGCACCTTCGAAGCATCGTCAAAACATCATTGCTCTCCCATCACAAAGCCTTCTTAGTAGTGAAATCCGTCTCCAGCTCCGACGAGCCTGCCTCGGTGCCGCCGCAAGTGCAGGAGTCTGTCACATCATCAGCACCGCTCACACATCCATCTTCACAATACGCATAACTTACCGCTCGACCTCTTCCCACACGCACAGCTCTCGCCCTTGGGCCCGGCGTTCTCGGTCTGGGCGCGGGAGCAGGTGCATTCGCCTGCTGGGCGTTGGTCTGTCATACCATATCATTAGTATATCATGTAAGAGTGGTTTGGGAAAAAGGTGGGAGAACGTACTGCACGAGCACCTCGCCCCTTGCAATTTGTTCTCCGTCTGGGCTTTCTCGCAGTTGCAGTGCAGGGCCGATTGCTTGCCGCATGAGCACTTGGCTTCGGATGCGCAGATGCAACCTCCTGTGCGATTCTCGTTAGCCATGGTCGAAGTGAAATGGAGATGAGTGAGTGATGTGGTAGTGAAGAAGTCGATGGGTTGAAGTAGTAATGGTGTGTGCGAGGAAGACGTACCCTCACGTCCGCAGCAGGTCGCCGGTACAGCAGCGGTAGCCATGTCGCCTGTTTTTGTCTTGTCTTGTGTTGAGGTAGTGGTCGTTGTGTTGATGTTTAAAAAGTCGTTGGTCGATGAGTGAAGAAGTTGATGTGATGGTTTCGTTGGTGTTTAATGGAAGGTTGAGGAAACAGCGAGGACGTTCTTTATACCTTCTTTGCCATCAGATACTCATATCTGATCGCTGGTCACGCTCGCCTCACAAACGCAAAAGAGCCGCGTCCAAAAAAGGGAAAGCGCAGAGTGCTTACCATCATATGGACATCTTCCGATTGGCCAGACGGCTGAAACCGTGTGCGTGACTTCCGCTTTGAAAATCAAAACGTCAAAGCGTTGCGAGCGGCCAAAGTTGCGCAGCAGAAGTGCCTCACCTGGAGAGGGAAGTGCTTCCAAGCAGTCGCAGCAGTGGGACAATACCAGGACACAATGCACAAAACATACTCATTCTCTTTGCCTTCCCAGGTATCAGTCTATTTGCGCGAGGCAACAGTAAACCTGATCTATATCCACACTCGCGCGGACATCGACCTATACCTCGACGCATGATAGTGAGTATAATGATCATCTCTCATTGGAGACAAGGCGAAAGAATAGATGATGAGACAAGACGATCTCCGCCAGACATATTCAATCCAATCGGTCGCCGTCTCGTCACTATCATGCCGTACACAAGAGTATGCACTGAACTGCACAGAACGCTCCTCGGAGTCTGGCTAGTGATACCACTGCCGAACCCATCAGCTTGCACAACAAGACCGCCGACCGATTTCATATACATGCAGGCCTCGTTATGAGACCTGGAGCTGCGTCTTGCCCCTTCTTTCAACCTGACCCGCTGCTATCTCTTCACCGCTGCATCGGAAACGAGGACAGGTACCAAGCCACATCGACCGCTATACCGAGAATCCCGCGAATCTGTCCACGAACCGCTCTCCACCCGCGTTGAACATCTGGTTGCCACTACGTGCAATCACGTTGCTGCTTCCTATCTTGTGAGATGGAGGTGAGATGAGATGCATTCCAGCTATGTCTGAGTCCGAGGGGATCCGATTTGAGCCTAAATAAAAGTGTTCGTGCGTGTTGTCCTTGTCAGAGCTAGCCGAATTACTCCTGTTGAGTTTTCTTGGGCGATGACATTGCGAGGGCTACGCTTGGTGGAGCGGGATTCTGACATGTCCGTTGCTGAATCGTGTCTCTGTCCAGCTAACGGGAGCATTGCGAGACGAGCCAGCCATCGTAAGCTAGGCACAGTATCACCAGTGACAACCCTATAAGATCGGATACAGCCGATCATACACTTTGCTGTAGTCCCTACAACATTCCACTCGATCGGGATTCATCATGCGCAGCGTGTCAGCAATGTCGGCAGCAAAAATGTCCACTTACTTGATCCGAGACGTACGTCCATAGATCAAGACAGCGAAAAACAACAAGCAGCAAGTTAACCCTTCTGCTTGTCCGCATCCATCGTCGACCATCCACTGCCCGATAGCGAGCTCGTTCTTAGTCCGCTGCGGACATCATCAAGCGAGAACGGAGTCCTTATGCGGCTCTCTCATAAACCCATCTCGATTCTGTCATACTTCTTCAGTCTTCTGACCTCCAGCATAGTAGACTCGCCTGATAATAGGATACTGTACTAGGTCTCTGAGGATAGATCATTGACGGCCGAGCGAACGACCTGCCACTGATTGTACCGATTACCCCTTGTAGCGTTGGACTGTATCGATTACATCTTATAGCGTTGGAAGCTTTCCCAATCTCCAGGATCCATAGCCAGTGTCCCGGCTACGCAATCGTGACCACACATCTCGGCATCTCAGTCCTCGCATGAAAAACACCGAAACCAGTCAGTCAGCCGTCCAAGACTTCTCTCTTCTTACAACCTCGCAGTACCTCAGCAGTGCCGCTGTAGTGCATGCAGAGTTCACACACCGACCTCAACCCTCACGTCCGTCCAACAGCTCGCACAGATACCAGTCCTCCCACCACACATCCCCAAGCCGTACATTCTCCCACTCAACCCCTACTCAATCCAATCCAGGCACCCCCAATGACTGCCCCAAACCCCATCGCACCCAGACCTCAACTCGTGATTCGGTTCGTCTCTGCTAGATCCAAGTCCAAATCAGTAACCCCAACGCCATACGCGTGCGTAAGAAAAGTCTCAAATACTCTTCACAATGCACTCTCTTAGACAGCAACCAGCAACCAGCAACCTCGTGCCCCGACCTGACACTCCCTACCTCGATCGACTCGCTCGACTCTGAATGAACGGACGGAAGATTGATATACCACTCCCTCACTCCACCACTCCAAGAGATGCCGCTGCACAGCGAACCAACCGACTGACCACGACAGGAGCGGAGAGGAGAGCGTGAGAACATATTCCTCATTCCCAAACATAAATCTACCTACCAACCAACCCCACTGCCCATCCTCCCGCGAGCCACCATGCCCACAATACTGCCTGCCTATCCTTAGCCCAACCCCCCCATCTCAATCCTCCCCATCTCCCACCCCATCCCCCTCATCCCATCCCCCTCATCCCATCCTCCTCAGCCCATCCCTCACCACCCAATCCTCTTGGCCGGACTATCCCTCCCCTCCATCACAGCGCCCTGAGAAGCCTGCGGCTCCAATCCCCCCATCTCCCTTAACCACGGCGTACCTCCGCCATAAAACTGCTGTCCTCCGTCATGGACCTGCCCACCCGAAAACTGCCTCTGAGGCGTAGGCGGCGCGTATCCCCCCTGCCACTGCTGTTGCGGCAGCCCATGCCAACCCCCCATCGCTTGCCCCCCACCCTGCCCACCGTGCTGCCCACCGCCGCCGCCGTGCCCCCCCCACGCATTCACCGTCTCACTCCTCCTAAACAACCCAAACGCCATATTCCCGCCCCCGAACACCCCAAATACTAACAAAAACGTAAACGCCATAGTCTTCCAACTTATCGCCTCCACAAAACTGTTAAACACCTCAGCGAACGTGCGGGCCCCCACACCCGCCCTCCCCACCGCCCCCGCATCCCTAGACATACAGCGGCGCCAGCCCTCACACACTTGTTCCATCGCCGGTACCCTCGTCCCAGGCTCACATTTATTCGTCGTATATTCCCTTGCACAAACAGCCATTTCAGCCAGTATCTCCGTCGTAGCGGCCTGGCTCGCGAGGGCGATATCGTGGGCGAAAGTGGAGTAGATGGTGTAGATGACGTAGGCTAGCAATAGCAAGAGGAAGACGTTGAAGAGGAGTTGGGCGTAGAAGGTTAGGATGTGTGGGATGGTGGGGTGGGATTCTAGGAAGGTGTATAACGTCTTCATCCAATGTTGGGGTGGTTGTTGTTGTTGTGGAGCGGGGGCGTGGTGGTCTGTGGTGGTGTTGGTGGTGGTGTCGGTTTGCCGGTGTGTAGTTCGAGAGGATTTACGGGGGCTGCCTACCCTACGCTCGCTGTCGTTGTTGTTATTCGTAGCCGTTCGTTCGTTGTCGTGATCCTCGTGCTGCTCCTCGGCCTCAGAGTCAGAGTAGGAGTCCTCGTCCCTCGTCCTCCTCTCCATCAGCTTTTCCCGTGTCGCAGTCGCAACCCCCTTACGCCTCCCCACCACAGCCTTCTTCTTGCGCTTTTCCACCCCCACCATCTCCCCCGTGCTTCGTCCCCCAGGACTTCCCCACCTCCCCCTCGCCCTACCCAATTGCGTACTAAACCAACTCTCCCTCCTCCCGCCACCACTCTTCTCCCCAGGCGCCCGTTCATGCGGCAACAACCTCTCCCCCGCGATCGGGAATTCCAGCCTCCTCACCTCAGTCCGTGAAGCATACTCCGGTGTATCTGCCGGACTATCCCCCCCAGGCAACTCAGGGGAGCGCGGAGTCTCCCCCGCAGAAGAATCGTCTCCCCAATTATCCTTGTCTTTCGACATCCGCGGCGTGCTGAAGAGACTATTAAACACGGGCCGTGGGGGGAGGGGTTTATTAGGTGATGTGTAAGTTGTTATCGATTTGGTGGGGGAAGGGGAGTCGTAGGTTGAGTATGAGCCTATCCGTACCACATAATCAATTAGCGGGTGGGCAGAGGTTGTGGGGAGGGGGGTTCAGGTACGTTTTTTCGTGCTCGTTTGACCCACGCGCGCGAAAGCTGATTGGGACTGCGCGTCTATGGGCCCGGTGCGGTTGTCGAATTGGAAGTCCATGGGTGTTGGGTGCGTGGGGCGGTACATTGCGCTTACACTGTTGTGTGGTGGTTGATGTGTGGATGGGAGGTGGATGGGGGCGGGCACCAAACAATGGTTGTCGGGGGGAGGAGGGTCAGGTCTTGGCGTTTTTCTTCACGTGGAGGGTGTTTTCTGCATGGAGTTTTGGGGGACGAGTGTGAATGGTATGGACTGGATAGGAGAAGTGCTGGACTCTGCGTGCTATGGTGGATGAGATGTGGATGGTTTGAGGGCGATACAGCGGACAGTTATCCAATCTTGTAGCCGCCGCGACAGCCTCGCCAGCAAACCCCATCATGTCGGCAGAGCTGCATCGAGCGTGCAAACACGCAGTATACACGCACTACGCAGTCTAGTGAACAGCTGTCACTCCGTCCAGCTTGCCCGAACCTAATACAGCTTCGCCGCCTCCCCAACTCCGATGGTGGAACGCCGCACGGTGTCCCAGAACACAACACACCTAACTTACCGCAGATAGATATATAACTAACACCCCCCATCTCATCCTCCTTCCCAATAACCAAAACCCCAAACCCACAAACACCGTCCCCCCTCCCACTCAACCATGGCCCCAACCTGGACCCCCACCAACGGCGCCCCCCAACCCCCCAACCCAACAAACGCGGATTTCAGTATCACCGCGTTCCCGAAAACAGATATCTGGCGTCGCGATTCCACGCCCGAGGGGGACGTCTTCAACGCCCCCCATTTGACTACCTCGGTGTCGGTCTCAAGCTTCACGTTGTTAAAGGTGGAGGTTACGGTGCCGTGGAAAACTCAATTTGATCAAGGTGGTCTTCTTATCATTTTCCCCGCCCCTAAGGACGATGATGGAGGAACGAAGGGGCGGTGGGTTAAGGGCGGGATTGTAAGTCTGATCTTTCTCCTCTCTTCGACGGGCTTTCTCGGATATCTGATTAACCGCCTTTATAGGAGTTTTTCGAAGGCAAACCTGCTCTCGGTGTTGTCGGGACAGACAGGTTTTCTGATTGGTCCCTCTCCCCCATGCCCGAGGGTGACCAGCGGACGGCTACGTTTGAGGCTGTGAAGGACGGCACCACGCTATGGGTGTATGTGGTAGTGGATGGGAAACGGCAGGCGTTGAGGGAGATCAAGTGGGCGTTCGTCGATGTCAAGGGTGATGAGGAGTTGAGGGTGGGCGTGTACGCTGCGAAGCCCACGCCTGATGAAGGGGATGAGAAGGCCGGGGTTGAGGTGAAGTTCAGCGGGCTGAGCGTGAAGAGTACGTAGAACGGGGATGGCGCTTTCAGACTTATGTACTCAAAATCCCCTCAAATTCAAGCCGTACATCTGTTTCCCCTAGCCTCCACATCCTCCCCGAGCTCCTCTCCACTTCCACTAACTCTCCAGCGAAAAGCCCCAACGTCGAGATGAAGGTCTGACCGAGAAGGTACTTGCTCTTCAACAGTCCAGCCTGACTGCACGCTATGGCGAGCTTCTGGTCCACGTCCTCGAGCTTCTGCTTGCTTGCCCGTTACATCGGCCGGCTCGCATATTGTGAGTGATGCTGTCGAGAGAGCGGTGGGCTTCGGGGGGTCTGCGTCCTACTTGCTCGCTTCGAGTCGGCGGCGAAAGAATCTCAGAAATTCTGACCCATATGTGTGCCTACTTTTTCCGAATTCCGTGAATCGCCACGCGGCGTTCCCCTGGCCTCCAGGCCGCCCAGCGTGTCAATCCCCGGCTCCTCGTCGGCTTCCTCGATCTTCTGCTTACTCGCTTCGAGTTGGCGATACAGAAACTCAGACACTCTGACCCATGTATGCCTGCTTGTCCCCCGACATTCGTGGATCGTAACCGCCATCCCCCTGACCTCCTAGAGGCCCACCATATCGCTCCCAAGCTGGGAAGACAAGCCGCGCCCTCAATATACCCGATTTTGCTCCAACTCCTGCCTCGACCATCCAGAACCGCCCAAGTGTCCCCAGCCATACTGCAGCCACTATTCAATCCGTCACCATGCCAGTATACTCCCCATACACCGGGGCTCATCGTGCCCAATCAACGTCTTCGCAGGTGCAGAGGGTGCCGACTTGGTTTTGTATGGGCGGTTGTGTGGTGAGCCCCCGAGCCTGTATATCGAGGCGCTATCCATGCTTTCGGACGTTGTAGCTATGGTTGATCAGTGGAGGTGGGTATTCCATCGTCCCCATACGGCGGGTTGATCGAGCGGCAGCGCGTTGAGATACCAATTAGTATGGTGAGCTCCCCGAACTCATAACTCTAGACGTTGTTGCAGTATTCCTACGTTGTTGTTACAGTGTCATCCCCAGTACTTGGTATCTTTCTGCCCCAATCAGCGGGTCGGTAGGTGGAAAAGCTGGCTAGGGTTGGCGGAGATCTGAGGATTCGCGGGCTTCGGCCTCCTATACTGCTAGCGGAGATGCGTTGCCTCTGCGCCGCCAGATTGTACTCAAGGGCGTGCACTGAGCTGCGTCTACCGGTGCGCCCGGGTATCGCTCTTGAGAGCGTTCAAGATTGGTTAGCGAGAAATACGCTATCGTAAAAGTCAACTGAAAGTAAGTTCGGGCAGTTCAATTCATTTGTACACATCATGCAAGCAACCTACGTTCAAAGGGTATGCCAAACCTCAAACCCACACATGCCCCCCATGCCACGCCAGCAATGCCCCCATCAACGCCTTTTCCCTCGCTGAGAACGCAGATGAACACAGCAACATCCCCCACCTACTTCTCCCTCGCCTTGATCTCCTCCTTCCTCACCTTATTCCTCTCCTTCGAAGCCTTAAACGACTCCAGATCAACTCGCTCCTGCTCGCGTCTAGCATCATCCACCCGCAAAAACTCCCGCGACAGCTCTTCCAGCTTCGCCTTCGCATCCACCCGCTCCGGAAGATTCAGCGGAAAAGTCTCCCGATCCATAACCGTCTCAACCTCCTAAATCGGGAACGGCTGGCACAGTCTCTCCTCCAAAAACTTCATCAGCACCGGCGGCACCATCTCATCCGTCGCTCGGATCGTCAACCTATACATCTGTTCACCACAATTAGCGCACCCCATCCCAAACTCATCAACAACAGAAGCACCAACCTTATTCCCCTCATTAGGCTCCAACCTAACCAGCACCCCCGTCTTCCCCCCCGCCGTATGCAACACCGTCGCCCCCACAAAATTCCTCGGATTCGGATCCACGCCATCCAGCACCCCCCACTTCATCCCCTCCAACACGCGCCTCGTATTCTCAGTCCTAACATCATGTCCCTCGAAAATCTTCTGCGCTTCCCTCGGCGCACCGCCGATCTGCTTCCAGCGTTTGAAGAAATCGTCCGCAGTCAATTGCGCAGCATCCATGTATTTGTGCGGGGCGACGGGTAGTTGTAATGTTAGTGCTTGAAGTGAGCCAGCCATATATGAGATGCGGATTGTAGGCGGGGATGAGAATATTGTCCGCGGCTCGAAGAGAATCATCTGTTGTGTCTGAGCACCAGCCTGCACGGTCGTGTCCGGGATGCTCTTGACGTCGACTTTGAGTTTCTGCGACGCGAGGGTGTTGTTGTCGTTGATGGTCGTGGTGAAGGATTGGATCGGGGCGGCGGATTTGTTGGTGAAGTAGAGGATTAAGCAGCCGACTTCTGCGCGGTACTCGGATCGCAAGCCAATCTGGAGCTGCACGTCTTCGTATAGCACTCCCTCGGGTCGGAGTAGGAGGCGGTTATAACCTGGCTCCCAGTCGGGGGATAAGTGTAGTGCGCTGGCAAGATTCGGCCCCAAATCCAACCCAGCCAATTCCTCAATCGGACTCTTGACCGCACCGCCATTACTCTGCCCATTCACAACTCCATCCATCACCCTCTCAACCGCCATGACAGGCACCGCGCCCGAGAAATTCCTCTTCAACGTCTGACTCCTCCCCAACTCCTTCCCACCACCCTCCTTAACCCCACCCACACTCCACGTCCGCCTATCCCCTCCCACACCCGCACTCTTCTTATCCAACCTTGACAAAAGCGCACTAGCCCTCTCAGGAAAAGGCGGCATCTCATCGCAAACCGTCCGCAACAAATCATCCGTCTCCCTCTCAGCCAAAGCCAAATACTCACAAGCCCGTTGCTGCAATTCCGAGTCGAGAGAATGACTATACATCCTAAACCCCTGCAACAACTGCGGCTTAATCTCCGGAAACAAATTCACAAACTTCACAAACGCGGACAAAATCATCGCCCTTGTCGTCGGACTACAAGCCGGAAACTTCCTCTGCAGCGCCACGAATTGCTCGATTGGACTTCCACCCTTCTGCTCCGCAATCAAATGTCCAAATTCCCCCAACACATAACTCGCAATCTTCACCAACGTCTCATGACAATGCTCCTGCTGGCAATACTTCAGCACCATCTGACTAGCATAAACCTGCAACTCCTCATTATTCGTCACAATCTGGATGATGCGCTGCCAAACTTCATCCGATACGTGATCGCCCGCCATGGCAATCAATCGCATGGAAATATCCACATACCACTTCACATCCGTGGCATATTTCTCCGTCAAGATAGCAATCTTGAGTACCATCTCTTCACGGATAGCGTAGTCGGCGGATTGGAGGTATTTCAGTAGTTCGTGCACGATTTTCTGGGAGTTGGTGGAGTCGCACATGCTGTATAACAAGTCTAGACCCTGTCGCCTGACGGTGATATCTCGATCGCGTAGAGAGCCGATGATGATGTCTTGGTGTTTTTTGATGGGATCCAGGGTTTCGGCGCGGACGGCCAAATGTGTCATGGCTTCTAGACCGAGATAGCGCACGTTCGTCTCCCGTGACCCGATGAATTTGCCTAATTTAGAGGAAATCTGGACCATGAGATCGCGCTCGGTGTCGAGGTGGATGATGAGGTTGATAGCTTCAAACAGCACAGCATTTTGCGCGTTATTCTGTTGAACATTCTTAGGCATCTCCATCGCGGCATCCAAAATCGCTTGGAGAGAATCCCGCATCAGCTGTCGGATATGCGTATCCTCCGACGGAGTGAAATACTGCATCAGGCGGAGGAGTTTGCATTGCAGCCAGGGACAGGGGACTTTGTAGTAAACGTAATCGCCGGAGTACTCGTGGTCGATGACGATCTTGCGCAGGCGGACGGCGGCTTTGACGTAGCAGCCTTTGTAGGTTTCCGGGTCGTCTTGGGCGAGGGCCATGACGAGGGAGGTGACGGAGAGGGCTACGCCCATGTCGGTGTCGTCCATGATGGCTATTATGCGCTCGCACCATTGGGGTTCCACTATGCTGGGGACTTTTCGGTAGAGGCGCAGTAATGTCAAGGCCGCTTTCTTCTTGACGAAGGGTTTGCTGGTGGGTGATATGAGGAGTTGGTGTACGTCTGCTGCGAGAGCGATGCCCATCTCTTTGCTGCCGACGTTGGCAATCGCGTGGAGAGCGAGGCAGTTGTTGAGCTCATTGTGATCCGCCAGATCCTTCCGTATGCTGTTCACAACCAGATGCAACAGCTCGTGCTGCTCATGCAAGAACAGCGTCACAGCCAAATACCCAATCTGCTTCTCCGAGTATTTGTTCGCCGAGATCAAGTTCACAGCCTCCAGATGTCCAAAGTCCACGTTCCATCCTAGTATGTAGATATAGAGCAGCTTACAAACGTACTTCTTCTTGTCGTAGCCTGTTAGACTACCCGCCTTGAACTTCTGTCTTATGTTGGCTAGTTCCTTGTTGATGCGCTTTTCCTCCAACTCTCGCGCGCGGGCATTGCGTAAGTCGGCGATGAAGGAGACGAGGCCGCGCATGGAGTTGTCTTTGCTGGCGTTGCTGGCGGAGGAGTTGCCGCTCACGCCGGAGCGGAACATGGCGGCCATTGCGGCCATGGCGGCGGTAGCTTAATGTGATGCTATCGTTCTCCGGCTATGTGGTGTGTTTCGAGCGCATTGGAGTCCAGATGGGGTGTTGAAGGACAGTGTCAGGGATGAGAGGATGGTTGGACCTGTGCTACGCGAGACATTGGCGTGCTATATCCAGCTAGATCGGCAATGCAGTGAGTTAGTGGAACGTCGTCGGGTGTAACAAAAGTCGAGTCTTTGGTGTGGTTGTAGCATGGGATGCAGTCGGAGGTGAGATCGTCACAAAGCTTAGACCACCACTTCCACTTTGCCGAGTCCGCTTCGGTCCGTCGACTTCACGCGATACAAAGCAGACTACAAAACGCAACAGCAGAGAAAGTAGGTACCTGGCATGTGAACGGTCGAAGAAAGAGCACAGGAGAAATTACGAAGCTGGGAAACATTGTACCTCTTATTTGCAGCCTCGGCGAGATCCTCTTCAAAGTTCGTATTGTCAACCACATGTACAGACGCCTGATTTGTATCAACAAGCCATTGATCGCCTTGCTGTAGTGCATATCCTGATGAGATTCAAATTAATGCTTTCCTGCTTCTCCATATTCTAACCCATAATGAATGCCAAGTTGCATGACTCAAGTAGTGGGGTAAATTAGATCGCAGCTTCCCAACTTGCCACGAATGACTCCAACCTATTTCCTTCTCTTAACATCGACCTATATAACCGGCTAATCCTCGCTTGCTATTGTCGACGAACGACTCACTCACAATAGCAAGAGTCAATAGATCAGACGACGGCGACGCTGCCACAATCACTTCTCGGCGGTGAGATCCAGCACACAACTCTGCAATACTCCCACGCTCCCTGCTAGCATGAGAGTCCACCACCTGCCCTCACATTTGCACCTGTAGAACCCTACCGACATGTCCGCCCCCAAAGCTCCCCCCCGGCGGCAACGACTCGACACCCTCAACCCACCACCTCCAGGCCGACCCCGTCCCAAACCACGCGCCGCACCAACCCGCCCCGCCTGCTGTGAAGAACCCAAAATCGAATCCGAAGATGGCTCCCGCGTCTGCGTGAACTGCGGAACCCAAATCGAAGAAGCCAACATCGTCGCCGACGTGACTTTTGAAGAAAACGCCCAAGGAGCCGCCACAGTCCAAGGAGGCTTCATCGGCGAAAACGCCCGCCACGCCCGCACACTCGGGACAGGAGCCTACCGCAAGATCGGCGGTGGACAGCGCGATGCTACGCAGAGTATTGAGCGGACCGGCCGTCAGGCTCTGAACGCTTTATGTCCTTCTTTAGGTGTTGCGGAAGCTACTCAGAATATTGCGCAGAATTTGTTTAATATGGCCGCGCAGCAGGAAGGTGGCGCCACGAACTTCACTACTGGACGTCGTACCGATGAAGTGGTTGGTGCGTGTCTTTTTGCAGCGTGTCGGCGCGCAAAGGATAATGCGATTATGTTGATGGATATTGCTGAGGTGCAGAAGATTAATGTGTTCCGTCTGGGCGAGGTGTACAAGGATCTGTGCAGGAACCTGTACCTGACTAACAACCAGGTGGGAACTGGACTGCAGCATACCATTGACATCGAGCCGCTGATTCAGAAGTACTGCCGGAAACTGGAATTTGGACCCAAGACTCGAGATGTGGCTACCGATGCTGTCCGCATCTTGAAGCGCATGAAGCGGGATTGGATTGTGACTGGTCGCCATCCGGCTGGGCTATGCGGTGCATGCATCATCCTCGCCGCCCGCATGAACAACTTCCGCCGGACTGTACGAGAAGTGGTGTACGTGGCCAAGGTGGCGGATCAAACGATCGCTCTACGTGTGGAGGAGTTCCGGCGCACACGAGCCTCAAATCTCACCATCGATCAGTTCCGACAGCACGGCGTGAATCTGAAGGGATCACACGATCCTCCGGCCCTTAGCAACTCTGCTCGAGAGAAGGCGAGGTTCGAGGAGAAGAAACGGCAGCGGATGGAGGCTGGGATTGCTCGGCGGACGGCGGAGCGCGAGACTATGGAGAGGGAGAGTGCGGATCGGGAGCCGATTGTTATCTCGGATGGGGAGGAGGAGAGTGATGATGATGACAGTTCGAGAGACGGGTCGGCTGCGCCGGATGGAGAAGAACCTCGACGCAAGAAGAGGCGTACGGAGGGTCCTGCGACTCAACAACCGCCTCGTTTTGATGCTGATGGGTTTGCGATTCCTGCTCTGCCTGTTCCTAATACTCAAGACGAGGAGCCAGCCGAAACGGACGAGAATGCGACGCCCAAGCGCAAGCGTGGTCCTGGACGACCAAAAGGAACCAAAAACAAGAAACACAAACTCCAACCAATCGAGATAACCGAAGAAGAACTCGAAGTGGAGCAAGAACTCGCCGACGAAATCGACGAGAACCTGCACAACGAGTTGCTAGAGAAGATGCGTGACGAAGCCTGGCAAGCGAAACAAGACGAGCTCGCTGCCGAAGCACTCGAGCGTGTCCAACCTGAACTCGCACAAGGGCGGGAGGAAACACTACTCGCGGAGCGGCGACGACGTGAGGAATTGGGCGTAGACTGGCGTCCGGATCCAGAAATCAATACCGAGGATCCCTCTCCCGAAGAGCTGGAAGCAGAGTTTGAAAATGATCCGGAGGTGTCGAATTGTTTACTAAATGAGGAGGAGGCGAAAGTGAAGGAAGCCATTTGGATCCATCACAATGAGGACTGGCTTCGAGCTCAGCATGAGAAAGAGTTACTGCGAAAAATGGCCGAGCACCTCAATCCTGGGGGTGAAGCGGCGAAGAAGTCCAAACGTGGCGCTAAGGGTGGGAAGAAGAGGAGTAAATTGGGCGATGGAAGTGTGCTGGAGAATGCGGAGACGCCTATTGAGACTCCGGCTGATGCTGCGAGTGCGATGTTGAAGAAGAGGGCCCCGGCTGCTTTTTCGAAGTTTGTGGATTATGAGGCGTTGCAGAAGATTTACAATCCTGCTGGGAGTCCGAGTCCGAGTCAGAGTGAAGATGGGAGTAGGAGTCGGGCGGTGAGTGTGGTGAGGAGTGTGGCGGGAGGGATGCAGACGCCTGAGCCTACTCAGCGGGTGACGGAGAGGGGTGTTGCTGGTTCTACCACGCCGGGACCGCGGGAGGTGTCGGTTGTTCCTGGGTCGCCGGTGCCTTCGCAGGTTCAATCGCCTGCTGGGGGTGACGAGGAGATGGAGGATGATGATGAGGGTAGTGCTGGTAGGGGTGGATGGGACGATGCGGATGATGATTGGGGTGGTGGGGAGGAGGACGATGATGATGCGGACTTCAACAAGGCGGTGGGCGGTAGTCTTGGTGGTGCGCTGGGAGGAGATGGAGGTGAGGAGGGCGATGAGTACTGAGTGGGAGATTAATGACTCAACCGGACAAGGGCAGTGCATTTTGGACAGTGGAAATTCTCTGATCCGGCACTCGACTGCTGCTGGCTGTTCTACGGTCTGGCACCGCCTCAAGCGCGTACGACGCATTGAACGATAAGTTGGGCAGATCAATGGAATACTGCCAAGTGGCCAAGCTTCTGCCTACTCGGATCGAAAGCGAGGTATGCTAGCGCCAAACTTTATTCATCGCTCGAGATATAAAGTCGTAGAGTGCAGCGCTTCGTCTACTCTCATCTACAACATCGTCGCTGCTACACTAATTGCAGTGCCTTTTAGTCGGTTACTCGAAGAGCGCTGGAAAGATACGCTTCACTACACCCAGATCGGAGTCATTAGTCTTGCCATCATACTATCGTTTGGGCGCCTTGCTATTCGCAACCCACCCGCCTCCAGAGGGAATGTGCTCAGTATCAGCATGGTAAGTCCAGCTCACGACGTATGCGATAATCAATCTAATTCGTTCTCCAGGGCATCAAATCCCTCATAATCATCGCCTACCAACTTCCTTCCGAGCACAAACAGCGCTTTCGCAGATGGCACAGCTTGAAATCCTTCGCCATCCTCAATACCATGGAAGTAGTCTTCTGGCTCACGGTGGTGCTCGTGTCGATCATGGGTGAAAGCACAAGTTGTGGGACTAGCGCAAGCGCTTGCTCGATAGGTGTGCTAGTCATTCTGTGTGCCATTGTGTCAATGTGTGTATGCCGCAGATTGAGGACGGTCAGCATGCAGTTTAACGATCGGCAGGGTGCTCTCCGCCTGGGTTGCTGGCATCTCGATCATCGCGTTTCGTCGATCGAAGACACTGGGTGCTACGACGACGACGGAGCACAGTCATGTATCCGGACAAGGTCTGCGCTATCACTTCGACTCTGTACCATCCAAGGGAGCACGAGAATACCGTGCTCGAGAAGTTGTATAAGCCTTTGTTGAAGTGGCTCTGTCGAGCTTGACAAGAGATAGATCCTGGCGCTGCGTTGGTCCGCCGCCTACTAGCATCCCAGACTGCGATAGACGGAATGGCGAGGACGATCCGGCTGAGGCGGAACATTCGGGGCCCCGTTCATTTTTCGAGGAGGGAGAATGATTCTCCTGAGACCAGTGAATGCGGAGCGAAGGAGGAAGATGATATTTAGCAGAACAATGGGGTGACGGAGTTGCATCCGTTGACTGATGACTACTCGTCATGCGAGTGATCGACGGGGATCTTTCTGCTTGCGGACGAGGCCTGAGTTACGAATGAGGTAGGCATACTGTTAACTTGAGTTGGTGACAAATTCCTAGACATAAACCACGACACACCTTGGCAATCCCGAATACTGCTTGCAGCAAGATACATACTGCAGCCGTGACACCTTTGTCATATCGGGGACTGGACATCAACACAACTCATGTCGGCTCTGCAGCAAACAAACGGCCATCTATTGTCACGCGCTCGTTTTAATACGTCCCTCTTTCACCTCCAAACTTACCGCACCTCACGCATTCGCAAGAGCACACGATAATATCACTGTGACGCTCTCACAACCTGCCAGAGCGCATTTTGCAGCGATGCCAACCCAGGGAGAGCTTGTACTGGTAGTGGGCCACGGGAACGCGGCGCTACTCGAGCGACTCAGCAGGATGGTACACTCGCCAGATGCAAGGCTTCACCTGGCCTACACGCCGGAATGGATACTGTCAATCGCCGTAGCAGCTTACGAAGATCGCCACATCGCCGCTTGTACTCGTCCTTTGAGGGCCTATCTCACAAGTTACATGCGGCAAACACCTGGCAACCGGTTACAGCAGCCATTGCTCGATACGTGGCGTCTTGCGCGTGCCGCCTACATTATCAAACATGCAGTCTGTTTCGCTCTCTTCACACGCAGGCTGATGATGGACCATACAGAAGATTTGACCGAGCTACCAATCGCGCCAGCACACGGCATCATACCAGTTGAGATTCCCGGTGCGTTTAGTCGGAATTGACAAGTTCGTGACACTGTTGCTAACAGGTATAGCCATCCTCGACAAGGCGCGACGTCAGATGTGCCATCAGCTGTCCCAGAACATTGACAACTTGCACAACAAGTTCAATCTCCAGAAGAAAAGAGAGTATGGCGACCTGACTATCCGTAAGTCCGGCGATAGCCAGTCCCGCACCTGCGATACGTAGTAAAAGCATGTTCCCCTGCTAAAGCTTGCCGTGAATCAGGTAAAATGCTCGGATGCCTCGCTACAGACTGCTTCGAAGCCGGCCAAAATCAACGACTGGTCAGCAGGCTCCTCGAATACAGTGATAGCCAGATACAGGGTATGTGCATGATATGCAAGAGGATCGGAAGAGTTCATGCGACCGACTGCGGCAATCGACCTTTCGATATGACGACTCCAGTCACGTCGGAAGAAGTGGTCTGCAAGTTTATCGATTATGGTGACAGTCAAATGGAGGGAATATGCATAACATGCTTGATGCCCGGAAGCCTTCATGCGACAGACTGCGTTAATCGACCTTCCGATGCGACGACCCCAGTTGCCCCTGAAGAAGGCTGGACGCCACGGCTAAGAGAATTAAGGAAGCCATACTGGAAATCATGCGAACCGACAACTCATCATGGGTGGCCGGCGTTGGCAATTATGGCAGAAGCAGCGGCGACAGAGCTGGGAGATTCATTCGGTAATACTTATGGCGGAGATGATTCAGAAGAGTTCGAGTGTCCAGATCCCGGGTCGATGTTCGAGGAGGGAGGAAGTTGGTACCTGGCAGACCGAGCGATGGGGTTGTCCAGCTCAGAATGATTTTCAAGCAGTCTCCCGACATAAAAGCTTGACAAACATGCATTCCATCTCAGCACTTTCACATCTCCCCCTCGAACAGAGACACTTCCCTCCGTCCTCTCTTCAAGCAGGGGCATCAGTCTGCTTATCTACCCAATCGCGATACTCGCCCTTAGCAGCCGGCTTGTTGCAATCTTCGCATACAACCCATCCAGGTCGTGTTCTTACCGAGGACGACCATTTGTTATACCACCTTGTCTCCACTTCTAAAGTGAACACCATGATAGAATTTGTGCAATCCTCTGGCTCCTCCGTCTGTCTGGTTTGTCTGTTCCGAGCGATCCGAGCCAAATGTTCCCGAAACCAACAAGTACACTCTCGTTCAAGTCCCCCACTAAAGGACAGCTGAAATTCTCGATTCTTGTCGAGCCTGATATCAACCGTAGCTGGAACATGTGGGTGTTCGTAAACAGTTCCCGATGGCACGGGATCCAGTTGGAAGATCATGAACTCGAGGCGGACCGTCCAGAGCTCGAAGAAGAGGTTGTGATCTGCCGGACTATCCGAAAGATGGTGTTCGGCGCCGTAAGCGGGATCGTAGCACTGCTGCCAGTGAAGGACTTCCGACCGCCTCAATCCAGTATGACCGAAACGGAAAGCAAAGATGTTGTCGCGGGCAAACACCAGTAGAGACTCTGCACGAATTTGAGAGTTGACACTAAGCAGCAGTGGCTTCGGAGGGGATCTTTCAGGTTGGTTATTATCAGCGAGGCACTGCGAAGAAGGGTACTGAAACTCGTGGATAATGTCGACTCACCGCTTCTTCTGCAGTACCAGGGATGGAGAGCCCTCAGGCGCTCGCCAAGCATGTGGGCGTGTTATCGTACGTCTCTCGAGATAACAAGGGATAGGCTTGTCGGCAACCACGACGAGTCTCCAGATCTGTTCGCGCAGCTCTGCTGGAAGCCCCATTAATGACGGGTTTGCAGGCTCCAAGACCTGGCTGTTGCCACTGTGGCTGTCAAGATTGTTGCGAGACGGCATGTCGTCAGAGACATCGAGATCGAAAGTTCGAAGGTCGAAAAATCTGGTGCAAGCAGGTAAAACACAGCAGGATCACTTGATATCTACCCTTCTCATCCGGGCTGAGCTGAGTGCAGATACGAGGACGAGCCGCGATGTCTCCGGATCGTAGTACTGTACTCCCAAATTGGACCGTCCTCCGGAGACATTGACAAGTACGGCGAGGATATTGTAGCTTTGTAGCGGCAAGCCTGGTAGTGGTTATGGTGTGAGATGTTGTTACCTGTTCATTGACATGCTCAACATTGCTTACTGATGTGACCCGGTTTCACGCGATCAGCCACCATTGTTCAAACAGAAGCCTGCCAGCGTTTGAGGAGCTGATTGTAGTGCCCAGGAGTAGTCCGAGCTCTCAGCGGAGCAGTAATCCTCCCTGGTGCAGCTTGCTGTTCAGACGACACAGTAACTCTCGGCTTGACGTACGGCGGTCTAGCCGGAGCAGTAGCAAACTCGATAATCTCCTGAGACGTGTGGTCGTCAATGATTACCACGTGCGTACCCCTGTCGTTTCTCTCGCAGCTGAAATGTACCTGCAGCAACTGCCGCCGGCCAGGTCTCGCAGCCTGTATAGCAGCGACAAGCTTCTCGAGGACGCCTCGGTATGTCAGCGTACCATCGAAGGGGGCCGCAAGAGCTTTCCCACGCCACCGGAGATGCCCGTCTGCGCGTATGGCTACGCGGAGTTCGTGGAGTTGTGGAAGAAGGGTGGCGAGAGAAGGCATCATGCGGAGGAGGTGATCGATGCCGCCATGGGTATATGGCAACTGGCCGGGCATAATCCCTGTTCGGAGGACTAGTGTGCGGATTTTATGCTTGAAGGTATACGCGAAGTCGCCGAGATTCGCAGTCGGGTTCTCGAGATCCGTCCAGTCGCACCAGACGTACAAACGGATAGGTATATTCTCTAGGATAGCGTCTTCCATAACGGGCGAGAAGTCGGCGGCAACGGGGCCCAGTAGCTTCTCGGCCGTGGACGGAAGCGTGCCGGGGTCAGTGAGATATAGCTCGGGTAAGACGATTATCGCCACTTCAGCTAGGATGCGTAGAACGAGCTCATCCGGTAGCCGGTTGGTGCGTAATATGCAACAAGATCCTGTTCCTGACGATGCCGCTCAAGCTCGTGCTCGTATGCCTTTACATTGTAGCTCACGCGGCATGCTCAGTGCTCTAGTCTTAGTGTTCGTGCGTGAAACGGCAATGGATAAGTTGTAGATACCTTTCGCATGCTTCGAGACATGGCGCAGATGAGCCATCTTGTCAGGCAGAGGATGATAGTAGGGATTATCATCGTTCCAGTGACGCAACTCCTCGGCGATGTCCTCGATCTCTTGGGCGGCCGTCGGCGATTCCCACTCGTGCCTTTCTGGGTAGTGGCATCCAAGGCGGTGGAGTTCAGCTAGGTGGCGCTGCTCACAAGGCCATACCTGAAATGATTCACTGCAGTATCCTGGGCCACTTGTGCCGAACTGATAGCGTGCTGCGAGCTTCTCGTGCTCTGCAAAGTTGGCCGGCATCTCGTGGTATACGGGGGAGGCTGATGCTCGTCTGAGATTAGGAGCAAGGAGTGCAGCTATGAATGGTCTGCTCACGCGTGAACGGCTGTTCAAATCAGCGCGTACCAGAGGAGTGTTGAAGAGGTAGGAGCTAAAGGAGAAAGTCGATCTTAGACATGACCAGATCGTGCGACACGTGTCCAGCGGCTTGTGTACATATTGAGGTCTCAGTGCACACTGCAAAGTCTCCGGAGGCAGCTTCCCCGCCCGATGGACAACGATAATATTGGGTCCGGAATGGCCATAGCAGAAGAAGGCCTTGGCTGCACTTTCAGATGAGCCTGCAGTTCATAAAGGGACTGGAGCCCAAGACAGTTTCCTCTTTGCAGAGACGTATGGTTGGTGAGCACCTTGAGTGACGTGAGTCTGGGAGCCAGTGCGATGTTCCGGGCGGCGAGACACTCCTTTGCCGCCTGACAGTCATGGGACGTATCCTCATGGGCGTGCGCTGCCATCCCGCAAAAGCGCGGAGTGAGTCGTGCCAGTCTTCATTAGGATGGGCAAGATCAAAGTCGAAGTGGCACAACATCTTCGCGAGTATCAGGCGTGTCTCCGCATAGGCGAGCCCTGTAGCACGTCAGCATGAGGGATGTTCCAAGCAGAGAATGAAGGTGAGAATGGAACGCTGGCGATGCTAAAGGCAAAGGGTATAACAGTTGAAGCAGTCTCCACGAGACGCTCTCTGCACAGCGATAATGCTCGAAAGTGTCTCGAGGATGCAAGAGTTGCATTCGTCAGTACTTACCATCCGCGAGGGCCAACCATAAATCGTTGCAAGAGTTACCCGATTGTCGTTCTGGAACTCCGCAGTCCGGCCCATCCGGCGCCCAACAATAAAGTCGTTTGGCCTTGCGAAATCCTGCTCGCGTCGTTCACCATATCTCGTCCAGTGCCGCTGATAGAGCTATGCCTCGTAATTATTGAACCAGGCCCCAAACAACATGCACTCCTCCTTGTCTGATACTGCACGGTCCGGAATAAGCTCCGAGTGGCCTTGCGACAATCTGTAGTTTGTGAGTCCCTGACCATGTGCACTCTCTTTTGCCACGTCTGCATAATGCCTCTCCCATTGGTCGATTGCCTCGTGGAGGCGGTCGAAGGGCTCAAGGGGGTCACTCTCCACCGCTATTTTCAACGATTCGCGGTGATCGCAACGCTGTTCTCCCTCATGCGTATTTGCATCTGTGATGCAAATCAAGCAGAGGCCAACAGCTTGGCGATATTCACGCTCAGCCATGTTACGGAGTGCCTTGAGTACGATATAAGCCAGTCCACCGTAGTCAAGATTGAACATCAAACCACCTAGAAATAATGACAGCTGGATTAGCAAATATAGTAGAAAAGCCGCGAATGTGATGACACATCGGCTTCTTCGTGGCATCATGACCTACGCATGCTGAGATTCCTCCACTGCGGCGGCAGTATCGACCTTAGATGTTTCCACAAGCTAAAGGCGGTACCGTGCTCCATACTGTCATGGCGTATATCGTGTCGTCGCTGTTCGAGGAGAGCTAGATACGTCGTCAGCCTCTCGTTCCATCGTTGAGAGACCACATCGTCTTTGTTCAGTCACTTACTAAGAATACTGCGCGGTACGACACCCTTACCAGGTATGACTGGTAGATTCAAGAACGTCTCGCTGTGCTCTAGCAGCAAGCGGCGAGTGAAGATGGCAAACGCTCCAGGTAGTCTGAGCATATATGCCGCCGACGCAAGACGCCACGTATCCAGAAGTGGCTCTCGTAAGCTGTTGTTGAGAAGCTTTGGGTACATTGGTTTCTCTCGGTGTGTGAAGCTCATGATATTTGCCATCAGTGTAGGCCTGATAGTATCCACGCAAAGGTACTTGTCGGCTGCAACAACGAGGGCCAGCAAGTTCTCAGGTGTGTATGGCCAGTAGATGCTTGGGTATTTACGGCGCGGCCAAGGCTTGTGCAATATATTGAGTAGCAACTCAAGCCCAACGGGGTCATCTTCTGGCAAGCCGACATGTCGGGGTTGTGTATTACTCCTGTATGCCTGGCCTTCGAGGAAGTGAGGACCAAAGAGGGCCTTAAAGACGGGTGAGGAATGCGAGAGAACCGCCGAGGACGCGCGATATTCGACTTGGCCTTCGCCCACGCGCAGTACGATGTCGCCCACGGGTATACCAAGTGTAGCATCATTAGGCACATTGTATGCCCATAAGGTTGATTGTCTGGGTTCGGTCCGGTAAGGGACGTCGAGTCCACTGTCGTTTTGCGGAGTACACTGACAATACCTAAAGAGCACGTAGGTAAGCGAGCATGTGATAGTGAATGCTCCACCAATAATTAAACATGCAGAACAGTGAATAGTGTCCACGCTTTGGCTCTTGCCGTCCGCGTCAAAGTACAGTTTCAGACCTAACGCTCACTGGGTAATATCGCTTGAACGCCCATCAATAACAACAACGCTTCACCTCACGACCTGAATACTCCCTTTTCTTGCCGCAGATGGTTGGCCCGTCTCAGTCGGGTGCTCTCTCACCCCACTCTCCGCACCAAAAATCAACCTCATCTCCTTGCAAGCCCTCAGATAATGCTCACGAACCCCAGGCGTAGGCTTCAATGGATTCGGAGCCTTGTCCCAGCCATGCGGTACGCCTTCAACCATCTTGTAATGAACAGTCTTGTTCAGTGGAGGGGAGACGAGTCGTTGCCGGAAAGCTTCACCCTCCTCGAGAAGCATGTCGTATTCGCAGGTGTGCATGATGATGTCCTGCGGCAGCGCCAGGCGGAGTAGCTCTGTAGGTGCTACTCCGGGAGACAAATATGGTGAGTCCAGTGAAATGTTTTTAGGTGGGTGGAGGTAAGATTGGTCGAACAGATCCGTGAATATGGCCGGCAGTTCGTGATCTTTCCTCACTTCACTTGGCAGAGTCTCGCGGCGCTCTTCGCGCGTGCGGGTGTAGTCCAGTGATGGATACCAGGGTACGATACAGCGTATGCGAATGTCCGGGATATCGCGGGTGGCGACTTTGGTACCTACTTTTCCTGGTCGAGCGCCAGAGAGTGGTGGAGCGTTCGAGTCTTCTGATGCGATAGGCTTGACCATTTCGATGTCGTCGGAAGACGGGCCTGCAGTGGAGGAGCTCGATGAAGCTCGTGCAGAGTCCACCGTGCTGGGAGAGCCGTGGACGGTATTCTCTACCACTTTAGCTCGCGAGTCCTCCGGGCTGGCTTCTTGGCGGCGAAATCCGGACTGCTCGTCGTAAAGTCTCAGAGGCACCGTAAAGGCCATGTTAGCTCCAGAAGAGAAGCCGGATAGAGCTATCTTCTCGCGATCAATGCCCAGCTCTTCGGCGTGCTCGTGAACCCAGAGAACAACATCTGCGCCATCTTCAACTGCGGTCGGAAAGGGACACTCGGGAGCAAGACGATAGTCCACACTGATTACCACCGCGTTCAGCTCGTCCACAACAGTCCCGCACCATCGCGCATCGTCCGTAGCATGTCCAAGCGTGAATCCACCACCGTGAAAGTTGATGATAACAGGGTAATGGCCCCACCGTCTCACGTTCATGCTTCGTCTTCTGAGCGACTGCCCAGCTCTGTCCAGTGTCATGCTCACTCGCCTTCCCATGCTTCCCTTCGGCCCATTCTCTGCCTCTTCGTCCTCCTCTATGACTACAGGCACGGACACCTCGTCCCTGTACTTCATCTGCTCCCTCAGCTTCGGCCTATGCTCCCACAAGCTCTTCTGCGTCTCGTAGTCTGGTGGTACGTAGAACTGCAGTGGTATCATGCCTGGTTTCGCACTGATCGTGCTGGGTATGGAACGGCTGAAGTTGGGTTTGGGAGGATGTGGAGGTGCCAAACGGTGCAGGAGCATGCCGATGCTCATTAGAAACCGCCACATCTGGGCCTGGAGGTGGAGGATCCATCGTGGACGGATGTTCTTGCTAGGTGCAAAATGCATTGACTTGCGGCGGGTGGGAAGGAAGGACATCTTGCGGTCGTCGTGGGGAGCCATGGTAACGGTTTGAGGGGATGCTGCTGTCTGTGTCGTTGTCGATGAGGTCGAGGCAGTGTGTATAATCTCCGGGTGCTTCGGCTGAGACTCGTACCACCACGCCACGTATCTCAGTCTACTTTGTGCTCCGGGCGCGCTGAAGGGTGTGTGCGTATGTCGAAAGTTTATGATGTGGAGAGTGAGGTGGATGTCGAGAGTACGCAATGCAGGCTTGGTATTCACTTTACGCGCGTGAGAAGTCGCGAAGCTTGGGCGCACACGGCCCGATGGGGAAACAGCGATAGCAGGTGACGTAGGCGTTGGACTGACGAAGATATTACAAGTATATGCACCGTTACGAGACAGCAGGACTTCTCTCGCAAGCATTTGGAACCGCGCCCGCAGAACATGCAAAGCAAAACAGCTAAAGCTAAACGCCCATCCCACCATCACCACCCAGACCTCAACCACATGCAAACTTCTCAGGCATGTCCAGGCTTATGGCACGCCTTGGAGAGATCAACCACTCCCTCCCGAACGCACCTTAAGCACAAGCCCGCGCACATCCTATCGAGGTGACTCGCGAACGCCCAGAACTCTGATGCGCTGACCTCCACCACTGCCTCGTGATGGTCGCAAGTCGGACTGCCTCGCTGAATAGTGCCGAGCTTCTTGATGGAAGCTTTGGCAGCACTGATAGTGAATCCAGCTGGGCCACGAAAGCTTGGTGGCCAACAAGACGTATTGAAGCCTTTCCGTAGCTTGTCCGCGAAGTCGCTGTCCCAGTTATCACACCTGGTCACTTCGCAGACGTCGCACTCGCCACAATCGCAGTATCCTCCGTCGCACTCCGGCATGCCTATCGTTGGCAGTCCTCTCGAGATCTGGGTTTGTGCAGTTGCGCGCTTGACCTCTAAGGCCACTGGTGAACCGTCAGTACATTGCCAGGAGTTCGAGATGTGAGAGTCTACGTACGCAGTACTGTGGCCGGGAAGACGTGGGCAAAATCCAAGGTCAGGAGCTCGGTGTAACATCTCGTTGTTTCCACAAGTAAGCGCATGGTGGCCATGGAGAACACTCGAGCGTGATCAAAGAGATACGCCGCAGCAGTAGCCCTCCCAAGATCGTCAAGCCCAGTTCGGACACGCCCATCCAGGTAGCCGAGCAGAAGAGCTTGGCCGTGAAGCCGGAGGCGTTCGACACAGGCGTATCTATCAGCGACTACTGCAAGCCGGTATATCCTCTCCAGCGGCACGTTTCCAATCAGCTCCGGGGTAGGTTGGTTATGCAATATTGTGCATAAATCGGCCATTCCGACTGCATCGTCATCTGGGAGGTTTATCCACGCCGGCAGCAATGGAGTACTTCGCTGGCAGTTGGATCGACAGAGCGGTCCTAGAAGGGCGGCGAATGGATCTGAGCACCCGATCAGGGTGATGGATGAGACCTGTAGCTTCAATTTGGGTGTGTTGCCAACGACGAGCACAACGTCACCATCTCTCGCGATCGACTCAACGCCGACAAGCTGTGTACCGAACATGGTGCGTGAGCTCATTCGACGTTGGGGAGATGTTGTTGTTGTCAATCAAGGTGAGATGAGGTGTAATTATGCATCGCGGGAAAGTCCGCCGCTAAGGTAGGCGGTAGCCACGAAAGTGGAAGGAGCGACTGGCAGTCGTCACGCGTCTCGATCATGCCAGATCGCGCTCGCGCTCGTGCAGTGAGCGGCGTGAAGCTTACCAGAGGTGAGACTTGCGAGATGAGGTGCTGTTCTTGATATCTTCGTTTCGGTTCTAGGGCAGAATCTATAGATCCTATAGATGTTCCACATTCGTCCAACCCAGACAATGAAGGTGTGCGATATAGTCGTTCTACGGCCTACCTCCACCCGTTCTCGGGTTAGCCGCCTGCGGATCAACCTGATACATATGTGTGAACACTCCATACCGGTCATCGTCATCCACAAGCCACTGCAGATCCTCCTGCTCTGGCGGCAGCGTCCTCATCAGCCCATACCCTGGCCGTACGTAGTTCAGTGGGTGCTCATCTGGCACAGGTGGGTCTGGCAGTGAAGCAACCGGGCCAGCACTCATTGCTGATGGTGCGAGGGTGGTCGCGGGCGCCGAGTGCGCTGCGCCAGGTGCGGAGAAGGTTGGATTGATGGAGCCTTGTTTGAGAGGTGATGGTGCTGGGTGTGCGTGACCATTTGGCGCTGGTGGGTTTTGGGCAGTGGCGGCTGCTGCTCGCGCGTGAAAGTCGGGTGCGAAGACAGGCAGCTCGGGATGCATCGTGGTGGCTTTCGTGAGTAGTGTGACCAGCAAGCCTGAAGGTAGGCTGCCGAAGTATCGTTGACGCTGCGAGATCAGTCAGTATTGCATCACACAATCACAAAACAGCCAGTCTGACATACCTGCTCGACTGACGCCCCACTCGCCGCAACAAAGTCGGCCACTTCCGCATCAGGCACCGGTACCACTCTTTCCTTCTCGCACTGCTTGCAATACCACTCCTTGTCCACCTCATCCACTACTGATTGGTCGATCGGCGGATGATGACAGTATCGATGATACGGAGTATTGCAGCCGTCGCAAAAGACGATCATATTGCTGGCAGGACTAGTACCACGCAAACACATCTTGCATACAGCTGACTCCGGGTTTCGTCGGTAAGGCTTCTTTCGCTTGTTCCCTGATGTTGGTGACGCCTGAGGTGGGGGGACGAATGTAGTAGGTTTCTGAACAGCGCGACCAGATTTGGTCTGCGTTGCTGCGGGTGTGTAGACCTCACTGCTGTCTGAATCCCCATCCTCGTCCTCTTTCTCTTCGCGCTTCCGCTTACCGCCTCTGCCACCACCTCGACCTCGTCCACGTCCTCCACGCCCTCGTCCACGACCCCGACCTGCTGATCCAGGCGTTGCTGTGCTGGCGTCCCCTTCCAGTCTCGCAGGTCCGCCATTGCCAGTCACAATTGGCGTAGGAGCGACACTGCCACGTTTCGGCACACTCTGCTCTCTCGCTGGGTCAGGCGTCGCCAACTTCTCGGCAGTCGGGTAGTCTCTCATGATCTGCTCCCTAGCAGCCTCCCACCCTGGAGTTCCAGCTGCAGCAGCATTGGCGGCATTTGTGTTGATGCGTTTCACAATCTCCTCAGTCTGTGCCGAGTATTGTTGTGTTGGACCTGATGTAGGAGCTACAGGTGCTTCTACCGTTGGTTGATCAGACGGGACAGAAGATAGTGGGGCGGAGCTCAAGTCGCTTGTGCTTGAGGAGGCAGCTCCTGCCACGGTCGGCAAGGGTAACGCATCGGTCATGCTCTGGTCCACGTTGTCGGCCATGACCTGAAGGCAAGTTGGCGATTTCAAACAGTTTATGAAAGACAATGGAAAAGAAAAGGCACACACAACTTGAACAACTGAGGTCGAGCTGCGGCAGCGCCATGCATCCCGAAGGGTCGTCCCGGCAGATATCAAACTCTATTTTTTCAACTTCGTTTCGGTTTGTCTTTTACACGCCTCATGATCTGGGCAAGTACTACTCTATACGACAGCTAGCCTAGGAGCTTCAGAACTGGAGTCATTATGAGCGTACGGCTGGCTATGGAGACTTGTCCTCTTTACAATTCGATGTGCTTTCACACCTCCCATGCGGCCATCCAGCATCCCTCGTGCCCAACTGGTCTTCAACATCGGCGAACTTCTCTTTAGACCGACTCGCATACGCTTGCGTCTGTTGCGTGCTCACATTGGGCCGTGGCCGCTGTCTCATTTCTTACCGAGCTTCATAGCTCGCTAGCATACAGTGGCCTGCTCTTCAGTATCTGGCCATGCTTAGGCCCGAATGCATCCCGCCAAAGCCTTCCGGAGACAGTGACCACTTGTGTTCGAACTGAGTGCCGACTTGGTGCTTGCACGTAAACGAGTACCTCAACGGTGTCTCTGTGCTCTGTGCTCGCTCCAGGACATCGTGAATGCTGTGACCTTCCCAATTTGGTGACCAGCAAGACAGGCCCAGCACCACTGCGATGGCTCTGTTCAGATCGGTTCCAGGAAGAATACTTGAGCAGCAAAATGGAAGAGCAGCCTTGGTGATCTTGAGAACCAGCTCAAACCTGAGTTCTTCCCTCGCGTCGATGAGATCATCTGGTTCCTGTAGTCAGCACCTTATCATACGTCGCTTTATCCAACGATCTGTGCTTGCTTGGCCGTTGTATGTGCACAGCAACACAAAGGCTGACCACAGCAAATCATGCTGTACTCACCTATAATGTAATCAGGCATCGAACTGTCCACTGTCGCTCCGCAAAGATCCTGGAGGCTCTCTGTGTGCCCCAAGATCAGGCAGCGAGTGAAAGCGGCATATCGTTGTTTCAGCTGACAGAGGTAAGCTGCCGTGACGAGATGTCAATCTTGTACTGCGGAGTGTATTGATCCTCGAGAGCAATCGTGATGACGAGTATAAGTCTCTAGGCGTGCGTCCACCAAGGCTGCAATGCTCGTGGTGCAGTCGTATTTGTCGGCCAAAATAGTGACTGAGGACAGCATAGCTGGTGAGATGCATGACCAATACTCGCTCTCGTCCGTAAACTGGCGGCCGTGGTGTAGCATGGCGAATAATACCTGCATGGCTACAGCGGCATCTGCAACGCAACGACTGGGTCAGCACAGCCTTACTCACTGATTCCTTGGAGGCTCACCATCAGGCAAAGTGTCTCCTTTGGCTCGCTCGCACTCCTAGCAGCTTGACCTTCGAGGAAGCAAGGGCCAAACATGGCTCCGAAGACTGGTGAAGCTGTCGAGAGAACAGCTGTCGAGATCCCGATTCGACTGAGTCCGTTGCCGACGACGAGGATTACACCGCTGTCCTTGGCTAGGAAGTGACAGTCTGGAGCTGTACACAAAGGGCATAGTTGGTAGGTAGCCTTCATGTTGGCGTGGTGGTCAGTGGAAGGATGCTTTACTGACAATTAGCAGACCGAGGAAGAACATAATGCTGCGCGTTTGACTCCGCTGCATGTGCAGCTAGCGGGATGCAGGAATCCGTATGCAGGGCTCCGTCTGTATCAGGCATCGGCACGAGTGCGAGTATGCATTATTGAAAGACGACAAGTGTATCAAAGTCTCCTTCAACTTTCTGTAATCCCATCTGCTAGATATCCCATGCTATACCTCCCGTCGCAATCGAGACGCTGGTGCTAATTTTGCGTGTGACGATCACCTTTCGCACACTTTTTGAGCATTCCCCTCCTATCTGGTAGCAGCTTAGCCCACCACGCAGTCACGGCGATGACGAGCAAAGTGAAAGGTACTGCAGTGGCCCAGAATGCCCATTGACCCTGGTCCATGTTGCGAACATCCGTAGTGTTCATGCCGAAACTATGAGATGCAGAAGTCAGCCGAAGCATCCCTAGCCAATGTGACATGGATTATCGACCAAGTGTAATGCTCACATTCCTGCTACAACGGACAGAGGGAGAAAGATAACAGTCACAGCTGTGAAGATGACCCCACTACAAAGTGGCCGTTGTTAGCTGTGTCGGCACGTGAGGCGGAGGATCAAGACTTGCGTATTGCTTCGCCAATCCTCGATATCAGCACTTTGCGCTTCGCACTGTGCGGAAATTAGCAAGGTAGGCAGACAATAGTGGTGTTCTGCGCGCACCTCTGCACGCAGCTCTGTCACCACAGCCTCCAGCAACGGTAAAATTTCCAGGCGATCTCTTGCAGCTTCGATCGAAGTATTCACAATGCGTTGTGGCTGATCCTCGTAATCACTGTGCTGCAGGCGCCAGCACATGCTCTGTCCGAGTATTTCCAATGCATCCAATTGACTCTGTAGCACTATACAGGCGGCGGCCAATTCGTTTCGCAATACACGAAGGCATTTGAGAGGTCCGCGGCTGGGCTCGCCGCTCCACACCTCTTGTTCCTGCGCCACCCGATCAGCCGTTCATTTTACCCTCAGACCTTTGTTGCCGACTCACCATTGCTGTAATCTGCTGACTGAAGAGTGTTATCAGGTCGGCGTCTCCTGGTATGACACTGCCCGTACATTGTCGAACGATCAGTGCAAGCAATCCTTTTGCACTTACTGCCTCTCGTGTCAGCAACGGCAGCCGTGGGATATCTTCAAGCAAGCCGTAGAAGCTTGACTTCAGCAGCTTCCGGGCCTTCGAAAAGTGTCTCCTAGACAACGCCGAGTCGGTCTCCGTGACATGCAGAAAGGCGAGCATGACCTCCTGATATGCAAGCTGAAAATCCTGTGGCATGCTGATATTGCTTCCAGGCACCTGCTCGCCTTCGACCAAAGTCTCGCGGCTGTACCCATAATCTATAAGTTTTCTAACCACGTTCAGCAAGCGGAACGGGGCGTAGGTCTTCTCCAGAAGGATGAGGAAGTGCTCTTGTCTGTTTCTGCGAGAAAGTCTTACTCCGCGAGCCAACAATGGCTGTACGAAGCCAATGGCGAATGTTTGCATTGCTCCCCAGAACTTTAATCTGGCTCGTGACCCTCCTTGCGTACGATATGAAGGTGCGAATAGATGCGTCAGTGGCCAGATAAATTTCATCAGGATCTGATACAGGTCATTCTCCGTCGCCTCTTCTCCGTCGCCATGATCGTCGGATTCAGTCGATCCTTTGCTGCCTGAATTGACGTCGTTTATCGAGGCATTAGCGGTGTCAACACTGGCGGCGGGCATCTGTACGCTCTGCGTTGGGCCATAGGGACCGGCGAAGGCTTGAGCAGCCGTCCTCTTCTCACATGCGTCGTACAGCTTGGTATCTTTTTCAGATGTGAAATTGAGGAAGTCCTCGATGCTGTCAGATGTCGTGGCGGGTACTTGCGCCGCGTCGGGAGTGTCTCTCGCTGTCACGACAGGCTCGTCAACTGTCGCACACGTCAGCGCTGGCAATGTCTAGGCGAGAGTGCCCCTGGAGCGAATCTGCAAACTTGTGGAAGCTACTGGGTCTGGCACGCCTTTATCTGCGCTTGCCCGACGAAAAAAAGCAGCCGGTAATGAGAAATCCTCAGGATAACTAGAGCCCATCAGCATCTAGCAGCGTGATCTGTTCCGGTAGTCCCACGCACGTACATATTTATGCGCAGTGAGGTCTCTCGGTGATCACTCATCAGCTTAGACCAGTCCTGAGGAAATACCCGGCTCCCCTCATGGCCATAGTAAATCTTTGAATCTGCTACAGATATCTCACTGAGTTGTAGCTCGAACTCCTGTTGTGTGGTGGTAAGCTGGGAATAACGGCTTGGTGTAGCAGTAGAGACATACAAACCACGTCCTACATGCCTTTCGTTTCAGCGTCCACATTCTGCCTTCTTGATCCACGACCTCTATATGATTGGCGAGAAGGCTTGGGCGCTTGCTCGAAGGTGGGAAGGTAGTACTGCTGATGCTGTCACCGCGTAAGGTAGCCTCGGGCAGTGTCGAGCAAGTGATCAACGTTTCTTCATGTCATTAGCGCCCATTGCGGCAGCTCAGTTTTATGATTTCGCAGCACAACCTTACCTTCGTTGCCTCCATTGAGCATAATGCACCAGAGTTGCGTTACATGCAGATATCCTGAATGACCGGCAGAGTGATAGAGAGCTTGCTGTTCGCTCACATTGCCGCCCATGCGAGGAAAAAGCATTTGAAGAAGCGTTCTGTGATTCGGGTTTGGCTCTTCGCTCGAGCCTAAAGGGACAATGTGGCGGTCGCCCTTGCTGTCGTGTAAGTACACAAGTGGCAGCGCTAACATGACCGTTGACTGTTGTTCATCGCCCTCACCCCCCAAAAGCCGTTTACAATGAGGCTTCGCGAAAGTAGGGCCGGAATCGGGCTGATTTGTGTCAAGCTCGAAATCGTCGATATTCTGCGCGATGAGCGTACGCGCATTAGGGCCGACTTTGAGGTGTTCAAGAACAAGTCTCTGAGCACTGCTTAGCGCAAGATGATACAAGCAATACCTTTTCGTCGTACCTTGAATTGGAAGAGATTCAACACTGACTGCTCCATGTGACTACGGAAACCAAAAATCAGTTGTCCAAGTAAGTTTGAGATGATGGGAGGTCTCACATCCACTCAAACGTGCCCACATGCTTTGGTCTGTCCACACCTGGGCTGCGCAGGAGGGAAGCGTCTGGGTAGGCTGGCAAAGCCGACTCCTTCTCACATCGCAACGGGAAGTACGTCGAAGGGTAGATACAGTATCTTTCTACGCTGACCTTTGAGTTTAGGTGCAGAGAGTCGTCAATCGGTAAGCTAGACCCCTTCGCATCGGCTCCGAGAGCGCGGCTACCCGATCCTGTGAGCTTTGGAGGAAGGTAAACACGCATGGAGTCTGATGCGATAGATGCGATAGATTCGTCAGATTCGGTAGATTCGGCAGAGTCATCAGAGTCATCAGAGTCATCAGCATCAAGACGTCCGAGATCGATTCGCTTTGCATACGTCGTGACCTCGGGCTGACGAGAGTGATATGAAGCACTGTCTGCCTGATTCTGAGGTGAAGTGCTTCCAGCGGACAAATTGGAGCGCACTGACCCATGCACGCTCTGTCCTGGCAAAGGCCGGAGTGTTCCCACTGCTACAGGCCGTTCTATCACCCCTCTGTGGCACGATGTAATGAGTGAGAACATTCAGTGGGGCTGGGCCGGAAGTGGGACGTGGACGACTGCTGGATGAGCATGTCTTGAATTCTACGTACGTGATGTTTTGCGGTGACCTCTCACGTTGGTCTCTACGCCTTGGGCCCTCCAATCGGATTGCCTGATGGTCGTCTCTACGCGTTGCCGGACGATGCGGTGAAGTATGATCACCTTGTTGTAAGCCACTGTCAACTTCGTCTGCGTCTTGAGTTTCCGGAACGTGTCTGAGCCGCTTGCGTAGAGATGGCGGCAGTAAACTGCCATAGCGTTGTTGCGCTCTGGTGGAAACATCCGCATTAGCACGCCTTTGCGGCCGCGTCTCGTTGGCCATGTCGTATTAAATCGAGATTGGAAAAAAGAATGGTAAGGAAGACAGGCTTGAGACAATGCCGCTCAGAGATATGCACAAGCTGTGTCTACGGCCGCCGCTGGTCTGCGCCGCATAGCTTATTCAACTCCGTTCGAACGTGGTAGGCTAGGCTGTAGTGGTGAGAAGATCTAGGAGAGCAACGGACGTGAAGTCGGTACAGGCATTCTTAGCGTTACACGTGATCGATTATGTCATCATCCCGCATCCGGCGAATCGCGACGACAACACTCGAAATCTTCACCAAGACATTGCGCTTTCCTCGACATCACCACCTTCACATCACCAATCCGAGACATGAGCGCAATCTCAAGACTCACAGAGGCTGTGCGACCCAGGTCCTAATATACTGACCACACCGAATACGACGCGCACAGCGACAACATGGGCGACTATTATCGCGCACAGGCCGGCTACGGCAACGAGAGACCGCGAGGAAACGACTACTACGGTCGCGATGCGTACTACGATGATAGACAGCGATATGAGCCTGCCAGAAGAGACGACGGGTACAACTTCAGAGGGGCTGCAGAGAGGCAACCAGATCGCTATGCTCCACGACCGCAAGACCAGTTTTCCTTCCGCGCTGAGGGTCCACCTGCTCCACGCTTCCCACCGCACTCGGAGAACTTTCCGCCACCGCAACGCCCTCAGAGAAGGCAGCATGTGCATGAGCCGAGGCATAACAGTGCTCGGCCTGTTGACCAAGCGCGCCAGCGTCACGCGCAATCGCAGCGTGGCCGAGGTGGGTTTCGTGGGAGAGCAGCACACAATCGTGTCCTGCTGCGGACAGACCGCCAGACCACGCCGGAGCAGCTCGAAGGCATGAACCATGATGGCCAAACACGCTTCCTCGACATTGAGTCCATCAGCAGTGGCAGTGAAGCCGGTGAGGTCATCGATCTCACAATCGACTCTGACGATGGTGGGGTCGAGCTCCCTCGCAAGCGCGCCAAAGTTGAGGTAGCTACTGAAACTGCTGTGCCGAAATGGTCCAATCCTGACCCATACACCGTACTGCCGCCACCGGAGACTCTAGGCGCTCCGAAGAAAGATATCGTGCAAACAATCCGCAAGGCGAAGACCGATGCAATCTCGAGGAACGGCAGTAGTAACGCGGTTCAAGAGAATATCGACTTCATCTCGTTCAACTTCGACAATGACCAAAGTGATGGCGAAGTGAGCGAAGCCAGTGATCCAGATCTCCCGCAAGCAGATGCCGCTGCTGCCAATACATCTAAGAACACAAACGGCTTCAGTCACCGCACCGACTTCCACGCTACAATACCATCTGCGCAAATGCAACCGTCCTTCACATCAATCAACAATGGGTCGGCGCGTCGACCGGGTGCGGTCTTCGACGAGTCACCACCACCTCAACCGCCGCCTGGCTTTGTGATGCCGACCGACGCGGAGCTCATGGCGCAGTATGTCAATGATGGCAAAGGCACGAAGCGCAAGCGCAACGACGGACGCTCGAAGAGCAAGGGTGACATTGTCGACGAGTGGGAGGCGAACGACACTGACCCGACACCTTGGTGTACGATCGATCACTCGCAGACCTCGAATGTGGGCTTGAGGTAAGCAGAAGTCATCATCCTCCTGCAATATTATCAGCTAATGTTCAGCAGATTGCACAAGGAGATCTGCGACTTCTACGACTTCGTCAGGCCTTACGACTACGAAGAAGCCGTTCGCCGAGCTCTCATCGACCGCATCCAGCGCGCCATTCGCACTTCAGCCGCACCAAACGCCAACACCGCCAGTGTGTATTGCTTTGGTTCTTTCGCTGCTGGTCTATACCTGCCTACCGCTGACATGGACCTGGTGGCTACATCTCCCCAATATATGAATGGAGGACGCAAGCAGTTCCTTCAGACTGCAACTCAGATGTGGAAGCTCAAGGCTCATTTTGAGCGAAGTGGCATCGCTCCACCTGAGGGCGTCGTTGTTATCTCGAAGGCCAAGGTCCCAATCGTCAAGTTCCCGGACAAGTTGACCGGCATCAAGGTCGATATCTCCTTCGAGAACGATTCCGGCATCGTTGCGAACGACATGTTCAAGAAGTGGAAGGAGCAGTATCCTGCCATGCCGGTCATCGTGGTGCTGGTGAAGCAGCTATTAGCTATGCGCGGACTCAACGAGGTCTACACAGGAGGCATCGGTGGCTTCACGACTATCTGTCTTGTCGTCAGTATGATGCAGATGATGCCTGAGCTTCAGTCGGGCAGCGTGGACCCGAGAATGCACTACGGCGAGATGCTAATGAACTTCCTGGACCTGTACGGGAACAAGATTGACATTCGCTCCACGGGCATCAGGATGGAGCCACCTGGCTACTTTAACAAGGTGCACAACCCGGCTCCGAAGCAGAACCTGGACAGACTCACCATCATAGATCCGAATAACGAGATGAACGATATCTCGGGTGGCTCGTCGGAGATCGATGCTGTGCTCGACACCTTCCGTCATGCGCACGCCGCAATTCAGCGTCGTCTCGGCCAGGTTCACTCAGGACACAACATTGAAGACAGTATTCTGGGCTGTCAGTGGGGCGGCAACTACACTTCTTTCATGCGCCAGCGCGAAAAGCTGAGTATGCTCCACCGCGGTTATGCTGTTAGCCCGGCACCGCCACCAGCGCCAAAGCTTGTCACGAATCGCACTATCGCGCAAGGAAAACGCCCGGACAAGAGGCAAAGGCAAATGACGGCAAGCCAGAATTCAGTGCAGTCAACAACGGCTATGCGTGGGTCAAGCTCAAACGGTCTCACCCACTCCCTGCCTGTGAGGCCGTCCGGACAAGCTCATGCTTTGCCACCCAGACCTTCGGGTTCAGCATACCCGCTACCACCAAAGCCTAGCGCGATGAATCTCAATGCGTACGCCGGCACCTCTCTTGCTCCTCACGGCTACCCTTCCTACTAGACGTAAGCGCATGCGCGTGCGTTGCGCGCTTGTCAGTACGCTGCTGACTCGTACGCTACACTGCAGGGATGCGACGAATGACACCGACTCTTCCTCGGACGATGAGATGCACACAGGACCTCTCTCAAAATAAAAAAGCCAACAGTCAGAAGAAAAGAGAACATCAGCAAAAGGCAGCACAGAGGCTCGCGATCGGGCCACGAATTGGAACGCAGCTCACCCTGACTTGGCCACTCACTTGACGAGCTTGAAACCGCGCGATCTCAGGGCACTCTGCAAACAACATGGCTTAAAACGCAACGGCGACGTCGCATCACCCAAGACGGCTGTTGCAAGCGAATTGCCAAAGTCTGATGTTAAACAAGAAAAAAGCAAAAAGAAAGAAGCGATGGCACGCGCAGAGAGATGGAAAGCAGCCCATCCCGAAATCAGGGCGCAGTTTGTCTCTGTGACGCGAGCGGATGTCACCGACATGAACCGGAAGCACGGATTTCCAGACGATGACGAGTAATGGCTGGCGCATGAGGGTGATTACCGGAGGCTTTGGAAGAACTTCACGGTAACGTGACGCTTTCTCGTCGGTCGGCTGCTTGCTTCACATGATACCCCTGTACTACTAGATGACTTGCTTTAGGGATGCGGCATGCTGCGCCCAAGCAGCACTCGACTGCGCGCTTGTGCGTCTGTTGCTGTGTTGCGAGATTAGCGAACGTTTGCCTGTTTTTCACGGTCTCACTTTTCGCAAAAGCACGACCGGGGATTCCGCGCTCACCACTCACCATCACAGCAAGCTCAGGAACAATAGTGGAAGACCAATGGTCTAGCTGTGAGGTCTGCAGAAGATCCCATCCATGAGATCAGCCGGTCCGCCAAGCGATCAGTATTGCGTCCTCGCGACAGATACTTGAATGCTTGAGCGATGAACTACGTCCCAAAAGCTGCGGAAGCGGCTGCAGGGTCTTTTCTCATCGATACATCTGCTCGCGAGGGCAGGTGGTCGGAGAGGAGAGAGGCTTCTTCATGCTTGCGGTTAATCTCGTCAATTCGCATCTTGCCCTTGTACTCGACAAGGTCCCCGTCCTTGTCCCAGTATTCGTACATGTCTGCAGGCATCTCGTTCTCCGACTCGAAATCAGAATCGAACTTGTTCAGTCTTTTTGCGCCCTGGGAGCACAGCTTCGTACTCGTCAAGCTGGTAATCATGTCAGCTAAATCGATGCTATCGATTGAGACACTGACATCCTTTTTATCCAGGCGAGCCTGGCGCTCTGCGTTCTCCTCGAAGGTTGCCTCAGTAGGGCGAGTAGATTCGCACTCGCTCTTCCGTTTCGGAGGAATGATGATGTGTTTGGACGTGCGATACTATTGTGACCAAGATCATAGATGCAGTGTCCGAGAGATGCTAAAAGCCGTGATGTGAGTCGAAGAAGAGTTTTGGAAGGAGCGAGAGTGAAGGACGCGCAGTGATTGAATGGATGAAGAAGTGAAGGATGTTCAGAAGTGAGGGTACATGGCAGTAAGACGGAAGTGGCGATGCTGCACGAAGCCAACCGTAACATATTATGCTCTTCGCGAGGCCATAGTCGTGCAGTCAGATGCAGCAGCTCAAATTGCGCACTGTGATTCAGGCATTTTGTTGTAAAGGAGCCAGGTTGACATATCAATAATGCAGCTCGTCGGCGGCACTCGGTGCACTTCTGCAACTGAGGGACGTACATGGCTACGCCGATCGTCCATGAGAGCGCGGTGTCGATGCCCTTCATATGCCCACATTTGCTAGGTTTATTCCTGAGCTTGCGCTCAGACGTAGGCTTGGTATCTAATGCCAAGACCGTGTTCTACACAAATCTGACAGTCGGTGATTTCGATATCCCACTGTCAGTAAAGCCTTTGCAACATCACGCAGCTGACTGCGCGCGCCCTTGACCAATATGGCGCTGCGGAGGTGTTATTACATCAATGGTCGTGCTCTCCTTGTCACTAGATACAGTCGCCGCAGCTCAAATTGAGACCTTCATGTAGAGAGGTCACAAAGCGGACTGTTGCAAGGTCAATCTGCCAACTAGAGTGCTAACCGAAATTTCTTGTGCAAGCTGAATCGAGCGCACCTAGTGGAGTCGTAGCCTGCTCTGGTGAGGGTTGGTCTGACCATGCCGCTCTCCCCACGACGCCATATCGGTATATGATCGTGCAGCGAGGTGGGACAGTCAGATCGAGCTCTGTGGCCAGGAGGTATGGCAATGCAGGGCCCAGCGTCTGAGACGCGGTTTGCGGTTGCGTCGCCGCCGTAGCTTCCGCTCAAGTTTTCTGGAGAGCGTGATGCCGCCAACGGTACTCGTGAGGCCGATAAGGATCAGCAGGAAGTCGTGATTGTCGATGTTGCTACGATCAGGTATGTAAAGGATGGCTGGGTAGGATAGGTTGTAACAACACGGCGCCCTCAACCCACCAGACCCACCACCCAACAGATCAACTACGGCCCTCTGACAAAGCCCGAAGTCAATGTGCTCGCGCGTCGACGGGGAAAATGTGTGCCCTTGCACGGCCAGCGGACTACCATAGAGGACTACAAGAAATGTGCCAAGTATGCAGAGGCGGTGCGATTCAACAACCGGCGCCGGTACGACAACGGGCATCGCCCTCTGTGGCTTCGAGCCCGGGAGACTGGTATGGGCTGCGCAATGCTGAGGCTCCACCGGCATCCAGGGCGTCCCTGCCTTTCCTGCATGTCATCAGCACTTAACCTCCACAACCGTGGGTACTTGGTCGAGCGTCAAGGTGGACCGACCGAGCGAGCACAGTGCGTACTGAAGTATAGAACACAAGGCCGCAGGCCGACATGAAAACGTCGCTCTCCGCAACGCCATTTGAGGTCGTGGTTGTGTAGTCGGTCGCGGCAGCTGAAGTCGAGCTCTCTGGTCTGGGGATGTCTCATGTCGAGCTGCCGGAATGTCTCTAGTCGTGTGTCGAGAGCCGGCAAAGCTCATGTGACAGGTATCAAGTTTCCATTCATTTGGCACCATCAAGAAGTTCGTTACAGATAATAACATTCTTGAAAAAGGTTTCACAGCAATCGCTGCCTACTTTGTTTCAGACCGCACCAAACACGTTAATTCGAACATGACGATCAGGCCGCCCATACCGCCATCTTCCGACGACACCTACATGACACACGCAATGATTCTTTTACCCCCATCCGCGCAGCCATCGCAGACGCACGGCGCAAAGAGCTCAATGCAGCACCTTACTCTCCTTACTCTTGGCCTCGCCGCCGCGAGTAGTGACGACAGCTCAGACTACGACAGCGACAACGATGGCCGTGTATCTCCCCGGACCGCTACAAATCAAGCTTTGAGTGTATTTCTCACTCTTCTCACATGCAGTTCGATGCGACCATGATACTCTCTCCGTGACGCCATCCACGGTTGAGGTCGTGCAGTCGGCTGCGGCAGCACAATCTGAGTCCCTTGATTCGGAGGGGATCCACGGCGGGCTGCTAAAAAATCATTTTGAAACCCATCGGGTGCGAACAAAGCTCTTGTATTTGAGTGTCGTATTTCATGAGTAGTATGGAAGCACAGCTCCAGAGTTCCTCTTCTTTTGCGTTTCTCAAACGCTGTCAGTATACTGTTCTCGGAACCGCGTCAGCATGCTCATGCTTCTGTAAAGAAAGAAAACGCAATCAGTTCATAGTAATGTGCAGGAGATGCATGGAGGACGATATCGAGTCATTTCAAGTTGATGTACTCATATACACACTCGGGAGGCTAATTTGCATTGAGTGCATGCCGACTTTTCGAAGCCCAAGCGTGCTCAACTAGCCTGAAGTTGCTTCCATTATGATAGTGAGGTGTTGAGGTTGTGGTGGTGGAAGATGTGACCGAGGTGACGTGAACAGTGAAGCTCGGGAATGCCAAGACTTTCTCCGCACCTCAGCGCTACCGCACCGCCCAGGGGTATGGCTCCACCATTACGAATATTAGCCGGAGAGCTCTGGAACGTTGGAATCGGTCGCCCCAGAGCCTGTACTACGGGCTCGAACCCTTGCCGTTGTGGGAGAAATAGCAGTTGCAGCTGTGTATCGTTGCCAGCTCGTCGACCTTTGGAGACCACGGGTGGATAGTATTGCACGCCATGAGCTATTTCTAGCCCACTACCCGTACAGGTCGATGAACTACGGTTGTCTGTAGCCTACTTACTGTCCAAATACACCCGTATAAGTCACACTCAGCACAAAAATCCAAAACTTGGCAACCCGATCCTATCGACTGCAGGACGACCACGCCATGGCAAAAACGCAAAAGAAGAGGAACTCTGGAGCTGTGCTTCCATACGGAGTTGAACCGTAGACCTCGGCATTGCTGTTAACGCTGCAACTACTAGTGCCGCGCTCTACCAACTGAGCTATAGAAGCTGAATTGGTGATCCCAAGATCACATTCAGATGCTTGGATGTTGGGGAAGCAGAAATAACAAACTATATACTAGTTGGAATTTTTCCGACGTAATGCCGATGACGATGACCTACCCTACCATTTTACGTCCTCTGTGTCATCTATGATGGGTCTACATCACCCTAGATGTGGAGGTCTCGACCGTTCGGTGTCTATCGGGACGATATGATCATGACAAGCACGGTTGGCTACTACCTTAGAAGTTCGATGCCATCGAATACACCACTACATGTATATCGTACTACACAGCTCTACCCGCACTCCCAGTGCTCCCCAACCCACCCACTAATCACATCGGTCATCGTCTTCCCCTCCAACGCCTCCTCCGTGTCCTCCTTCCCGTACTTCTTCCCCAGATACTGCAACGCAACCAACACCCAATCCTGTATAAACTCATTATACACCAAATCAACCGTCTCCGGCTTCTCATCAGACGAGAACCCAACATCAACACCAATCACATTCGGTACATCATAAAATTGAATCCGCTGATGTATAGTATCATCGCCATCACTCCCAGCATCATCAATGGTAGTATAGCCCGGTACAGTAGGCTGTTCACCAAGAACTTGTTGATCTCCAAGGACATTGACGTTCTGCCGTAGACTAACAGGCGGCAAAGGCGGCATCAGATCTTTCATCCTCACACTCCCATCAACCAAATCCTCCAACGCAATCTGGCCTTCGTTGTTCAGCAACTGCAAAACCTGGCTCGCAGCCTTATACGGCACGTTCCTCAACTTCCTGAACCCGCTCGTGAACGGCGACACTAAGAATGTAGTATCGGTCGTGAACGGGCCTTTGAAGATATCGAAGCGAATCGCGCCACTGTTCGTGATGACTATACTAGCATTCTTCAAGTGGCGGAAGGTATCAGGCAGTACCTGCGTATCCAGCAACGAAAGCAAGCTACTATTCGACGGATACGCAGCACGATTCAGCCAGTAATCCTGTGGTGCGCAGCCAAAAGTATGATCCAACTTCATCGCCTTCCTAGCAGCATGGATCGATTCGCTGACATTGCGGCCCACTTCCGTCGAGAAAGACGAGCTATTCATGCCAGAATGGTGATGCATCGAATACAGATTATTGTCGACATACGACCTCCTAAACTCCGGGCTCGACGCAGCAATAACACCATTCTTACTCCCAGCCACCCCAGATATCGACAAAAACCCAAGCGTCTCCATATACCGTCCACTCTCAATCCCATAAGCCTTCTTCTCGAACTTCCTGAAGTCACGAATATGCGTATGTCCGCCAAAGAACACAATCGGCGTGTCCCACACCACGTCCCTGATAGCACGGTAAATCAAATCATACTCCTGACTGTCTCGCACCGGCACATGGCCAGCCACAAGAAACAAATCCACATCCTTCGTCCTCAACGCGTCCTGGAACCACTGCTCCTTGATGGTATCCTGCACCGGCTGGACAAAAGTATTATTCGCGTTCCCATGGAAATCGAACATGAACCCAAACGCCAGGACACGCACACCGCTATTCTTCGTCGTGAACTTGCGATACCGTGGTGCGAAAGCCTCGTATCTGCCACTCTTGGAATTGTAGATGTCGAGGTTGGAAGCTATATATGCGTTCCGAAAGTCTGGCACCACCTCATCGTACTCCCTTCTGCTGGTGTTGGCCAGGTACAGCTCATGATTGCCCGGTGTAATCACATCCATGCGTTGCTGCTTGAAGATGTCGAAGGTATAGCGTCCTTTTGGGTCGGAGGCATCGTATAAGCCATTGCCTTCTACTCGGTCTCCTGTGTCGACTAGAAGCAGGTCTGAACCATCGTCGTCTGCTCGCCGTCGGAGATGATGTGCGAAGGAGATGTAGTCGCCCCAGTCGGCTGAGTATTGCGCTTCCTGTAGATGGCCGCCATGCCAGCCGTGGGTGTCAGTGGTGTGCAGGAAGTTGAGCCCGCCGGATGCCCATGGGAGCTCGCGGAGTGGTGCGCTGATGGGTGAGGGTGCCGATGGCTGTTCGGCTGAGATGGAGTACAGGAAGGCGAGCAATAGTGGGATACGAGAGAACATCATTGCGATCATATCACAACGTCCTCACTTTGATGTACATGCAGCAGTTACAGAGATGGCTGGTGCTGGTGCCTTGCATCGCAGCTCCCAAGCTCGGACCTCAATTTTGTCCGCAGCTGCGCGAACTTCCACACTGCATCCTCACATCAACAGCAATATACTATACACCATGTCCGCCTCACCCCGCCGTAGCACCTCCCGCGGCCGCTCGCGCACACCCGCCAAACGCGCCCCCTCCGCCGACAACACCAACATGGACACCGACGCACCACCCAATGGCGCTGACGATGCCGCCCACGACCGCAGTCCAACCCGCTCACGAAGCCGCACACGCTCGCGCTCACGCAGCTACACCCACTCCCGCTCACCCTCTCGCACACCCTCGCCCCAACTCCCCAAAAGCGCAAAGATAGTTATAGAGAAATTGACCAAGAACGTGCACGAAGCGCATTTGCGCGAGATATTCAGTACCTACGGCGCGATCGCGGAGCTGGAGATGCCGATGAATCCGCAGTTTATGATGAATAAGGGGATAGCGTATATTCTGTATACGCAGCCGGGTTATGCGGAGAGTGCTATTGCGCATATGCATGAGGCGCAGTTGGATGGGGCGTTGGTGAATGTGAGTATAGTTCTGCCGCGCAGGAGGTTCTCGAGGAGTCCGCCGATGAAGCGACCGCCGCCTGATAGGTTTGGAGAGCCGCATCGGTTGAGGCAGAATGGGCCGATGGGGATGGGAGGGGGCATGGGACGTGGGGGGATGGGTGGACCGCCTCCTTCGTTGCGGGGGGATAGGGCGTATGGTGGTGGGAGAGGGGGTAGAGCGAGTCCGAGTTATGGTGGAGGTGGACGGTCACCGCCGAGGTATGGAGGCAGAGGTGGTGGACGTGGGGGTGGGGGAGACTATAGAGATCGATTCGACGACAGGGACAGGTACCGGCCGAGGTCGATAAGCCGCAGCCCACCACCAAGGAACCGACGAAGGAGTCCGAGTTACGGGAGCAGAAGCAGGAGTCCTGCACGTGGGAGTAGATCACCTCCGCCGCGCAGAAGGAATAACAGTCCACCGCGAGGGGGAGGAGGGGGTGGTGGTGGTCGACGGAGACGCAGTCCTAGCTACGACAGCTTTAGTAGTCGCAGCAGGAGTCGGAGTCGGGATCGTCGAGGAGGGAGGCGGTAGGACCGACCTACTTCTGATGGTGGTCGACGAAGACGCAGCCTAGCTACGACAGTTTTAGCAGGAGCAGCAGGAGCAGGAGTCGGGGTCGTCGAGGAGGGAACCGACCTACTTCTGATGGCGATACGACACTGTCGGTCAGCGATCGCTCACCCTAGGACTATCAACCCACGGATCAAGAACGCGCTGGAGGGTTCGGCCGCACAGCACATACGCTTAGCGTGCCGACTTCAATTCACAGCCGCAAGGCAGGTAAAGTATGCTGAGGCAGTACTTGGGAAGCAAATGGGTTCCGAAAGTACTGGCTAAGACTTTCTTGGTTCAGCGCGGTGCTGGCAGCCTTCTATGTATCACCACCACCTCGATGTCTGTACTAGGGGTGATGAAAAGCTCCGGCGCACCGAGAGCATATGCAAAGTCGTATTCATCAACAACGCCCACCCTTCTTGCAATTTCATGGTTCACATATGCACAATTTCGCAGCGTAATTCTGTTCGCGTGCTCCACCCGGTCAATCTAGTAGCTGGCTCCGTCTAGTAGCCGACTTTGATCAGGTAGTCGGCCAATTGCTCCACCGTGTTTGCTGCCACGCCCGGTTGCACACTCTCGGGGTAGTGCGTAACGAGGATAGCTTGTGTGGTCTTGACGATGCAGACGCCTTCTCGTCCCTATCATAACACAACACAACACGTTAGCTCTCCTCTCAATCCAACAACACAATACCCATCCACTCTGCCGTATCCCACCCAAGCAGACCTCAACGCACATGCAAAACTCACCTTCTTCCCATACATACTCCTCTCATCCGCCTTAATCACCACAAACCGCTCGCCCGCAATATGCAAACCCTCGCTCTGCACCTTTTTCACGCCGCCCTGTCCGGGATCCTTGTAAGCTGCGACCACGGCTTGCATTTCTTGGGGTGAGACGGTGAGGTTGGAGGATTTGGCCCAGACGCTGTCGCCGGCTGCGGAGAAGATGGCGGCTTTGTCTACGTTGCCTGTGCCGACTAGGGAGGTGTCTATGTAGGCTGGGGAGGGGGGGGTTAGTTTTTGGGTGGGGTTTATGGGTTGGGGGTTGCTGACCTTGCCACGACATGGTGAGGGTTTGGGGGGTGTGTGCAGTGGGGTGAGGTGAATGTGTTGGTCTAGCGAGAGTTGTCGATCGAGAGAACTTCGTCCAGGCTGCAACAGATGTGTTTGTTTCAAGATGTTGACGGTGTTTAATGTTCAGGGTAAAATTTAGCGGCGGTTTCGCCCGAGGATGTGAATCTTTGAGCTGGACCTTGAACCTACAGTTGCACCTCACGATTGTACGTGGATGAACGCGACACCGGCACCACGTCACAGACGGCCTCTCCAGTACTGTAGATGGCATTCAGGCAAGCCGGGAGGCTGAGCACGACGAGGCAGCACCACCAGAGCCGCAGAGGGGCGACTGATTGTTCGCTGGCGAGGCAGTGCAAAAAGTGGCCTTCAGGAGCTCCCTGCGCTTTCATGATCCCTCACTTAAGTGCATCGTACGCACTCTCGTTCAGAGCTGGATTGAATGTATCGAGATGAGATTAATCAACCTTTCTACTTACGAGCTCGAAGAGCATGACGATTACGCTTTGCCGAAATACGCCCTCCTGTCGCATAGGTGGGAGAAACAAGAGGCGCTGTACGCTGACTGGAAGGGTGTAAACCACTGGCGGCAAGCCGACCCTGATAGCAGACCTAAAGGGTGGCAAAAGCTACTGTCATTTTGCGACGTAGCCAGAGATCAGCACGAGTCACATTATGGTTGGGCTGACACCGTCTGCATCGACAAATCGAGCTCATCGGAATTGACTCAGGCTATTAACTCAATGTACCGTTACTATCAGGAGTCGACTATATGCATAGTCTATCTGGCCGACGTCTTCGGAAACCTTTCACCCTTTTCTGAACCTGGGGGCAACCCCAGCGTTTCCAAAGTCTGCGAGAGTCAGTGGTTCACTAGAGGTTGGTAAGTAATGATGGATAGATTGGTTCTGGAACACGACACAGCACTGACTTCGCTTCAACCGCTTGCCAGGACGCTTCAAGAGCTTATTGCCCCTCCAGTATTGGTGTTCCACACCTGCGCATGGAGGGAACTTGGAACCCTTCGCGACAGTATAGAGATGATAGAGGCAATTAAGGAGCTCACTAATATCCCGACATCTGTTCTATGCGGCAATTGTAAGCCGGACGAGTTCCCACTCGCCAAACGTATGTCTTGGGCTGCTGGACGTACAACGACGCGGCCAGAGGACCGTGCTTATAGTCTACTTGGCCTCTTCGATGTGAACCTACCACTCCTCTATGGTGAGGGTAACCGAGCCTTTTTGCGCCTGCAAGAGGAGATTGTGCGACGGTCGACAGATCACACAATCTTTGCGTGGCATGCGAGGTCAGATGCATCCGCCGAGGTGTCACAGTCGTTATTTGCTCCGTCACCAGACGAGTTCTTTCGTGTTGCCAAACTTGACATCATGGAATGCTACCGCGATCTCGAGGGCTGGGTAGAGTCCTTTGAGGTTACGAACCACGGTCTTGAGATATCTCTACCTCTAATCAGGTGTCAATCTTCACCCGACGGTGTATATCACGCAGTTTTGAACTGCTGTATACGAGGTAGCCACGGTCCCATTACGCTTAATATCCAAACAGGAGGGAAAATGTTCGGTAGACGGAATCAGCGCAGTAATTTCCGGCCGTTACTACAGCCACTATCGTTATCGAGCGATGAGCTGGGTGAATGTACCGCAATACACGATGGACGTCTAGCCTGGATATTCGAAGAGGAGCTTATTACGGCTCAGAAGTCTCAGGTCACAATCCTGCGGCGGCCTGACAGGCACTTTCTTCTGCACGAAAGTTCGCGGGACGCGCTGCTTGGTACTCTCGCAACAATGATGGTCTCTCGGCGAGTTATGCTTGGAGTTGAACCACATACCGAGCTTGCGAGACAGGATAGAATCCCACGAGAGGCTTGGTTTGGTGAAAGCAGCATTTGGGTCACCCGTGTCGCCAGGCGGGCGGGCGTCTCGTTCAGGATGGCCGATGGAAGAAGCTTCGGATTGATACTTTACTCCACGGCTACGACAGACCTTAGTATCGGAGTTGCCGTCGCCAAGATGAGCGACGACGAGGAGCGCACACTACAGAGCGCTCTAGCCTCGTCTCGAGTATATGCCAGCCGAAAGCAAGTGGGAGCTGGCTGTTCAATTGCATTCGCTCTCAACGCCATGAAAAGGTCGCTGATCATAAAGCTGGAAGTTGTCCTTGGCATGGAAAGTGAGTTCTTTGTGCTAACTGCGGCGTTGGCGGTGCCAGGCGCTACTGAAGCGAACCGACTAGGCCTGCACATGGGTCGGGATTCGCCAGCCATCTCCACCATGCGTGACGATCAGGATTTCAAGTTGCTAGATTACGAAGAGGCTCAGGTTGACAGCACCACCGGAGGCTTGTTATTTACCGAGGATCTATTTCGGCCGCTTGTACGGGACTGTGACGGTATGCCACCTCACAACCATGTCCCTATTAAGGCCCAGGCTGGCCGCACATTGATCGAGAAGATAGCGCACTCCGTTTACCGAGTATCGTGACAGACCGATCAAATAACCATATACTCCATTAAAGGGTCTGAGCTGGTCTTGACTGCAAAGCTTGCGTATCACCTCTCACTACAGGCTGATGCTGTTGCTTTGATCATCAGAACTTATCGATCACCATCGTCCTAGGATTCGCCTCACTCCAGCTATCCAATTATCTTGACTCTCAGAGGCAGCTAACAATGTTCAACTACCATTCTTTCTTCCAACCATAGCTGGCTACCAATAACACCACCACCTACTATGCCTCCAAAGCGCGGAAGCAGGAGCAACTTTGCTGGTCTTGGCCAGACACTATCCGGTCGAGTCGTCAAGCCCAAGGCAGTCAAGCCAAGCAAGCAGGTTAGTTGACATGCTGGCAAGTTTATCTCTAACGCGGACCACTAACGATATATGCAGGAAGATGACGACTGGGAGCCTGCCGGCGAGGATCAGCAGGGAGAGCCTACCGACACGGAAAACCAGAAAAAAGGCGGCTCGACCGTGACAACCAAGAGACTCAAGAGAGGTGATAAGGCGCAGAGCAAGATTACGACACCGACCAAGGCTGCTCCGGCTTTCTCCGGACGTGCTCTTGGGATGCTGTCCGCGATAGCTGCTGGAGAGGTAAGTGGCTAACGCGCCGCGAATCGAGGGCATCGATACTGATACTGCCCAGGCAAATACGACCAAGTCTGAGGTTGACGACCAGCAGAACCCGACGCCAGCGACTCCTGCTAGTGGTCTACGCCACAGCAGAAAGAGGCACGCGTATGGCCAAGGTCATATACTGGGCACGGATGATGCGGAGTGTACTAAGGGCGACGATCTGATCCCGGAGATCAACGACACTGTCGATGGCGAAGATGAGTTTGAAGCTGAGAACGAATCCACACTTGAGGATTGAGGTGTGCCCGGGTCGACGGCGTTCCCACTGAAGCTCTCAAGTATGATGGAGTGTCATTGTGAGAGTACCGAGAGTCGCATCGGTGCTCAAAGGCAGTATAGGATGTCTAATGGCCATCACTCGGTGGTATGAAATATATACACATCACTAGGTGTACTTTCTACCTGTTGAACACCCACCCGCCGTACCACAGCGCAGTCGTTATCGCGCTCACTCCAGCAAGAATGCCGAGTGTCATGGTCATCGTCTCCCATCCCACCGACTTCAGCATCAGCCCAGCTAGCAACGGACCCGCCGTATCGCCCAGCTCCCATGCAATGTTGAACAAAGCATAGGCCTGTGCATAAGAGCGAACCTTAGTCCCGCCAACTCCCTGTCCTCCGCCGAGATAGGTGATCTCTGCAATCAGAGGCTCTAATAAGCAGGTTCCACACAATCCGGCGATGCCCAGTAGCACACACAACGTAGCTTTTTGTGCCAGCGTATTATGCTGAATGAAACGCAGTAGTATCAGCGCCGGACTCAGGACTGCAAATGCAGCAGCAGCAATCCAACGATGTCCGAAGCGATCGACTATGGCGCCTACGAGTGGACCAAGCAGCCCAGGAGCGACCAGTGGGAGGAAGATCAGCCCTCCGCCAATCGAGTCCCAGCCAAAGATGTCGAAGAGTCGTAATGGTAGAACGGTCTGGAGCCCTGACAGCACCGTTGCGTACACGAATCCGCCCCACAAAGCGGAGAGGCAACGCCAGGAGAAGAGGAGTGTGACAACTGGCGGAAGTTGCCAACGTGGCGGTCGTTTCGCGTGTATTTCGTCGAGGGTGCAGCTGCTGGTTCGCTCTAATGGTCTGCGTCCTGGCCCACGACCTTCGCATAGCGAGAACGGTGGTGCCGAAAGCGCTGAAGTTTTTTTCATGCCGCCGTTCATCACACACAGATAGCAGGTCGTATCGTCACCGCTCAGCTTGATCGCTGACCGGCAGCGGGAGATAAACGAGTGTCTGGTTGGCGCCTTCCGCTCGATCATCAGAAGCCGTAGCAGGATGTCTATCGACAGGATACCGCACATCATTCCAAAGACGGCGTTGATGCCCGCTTTTGCGTAGACCACGCCACCTGAGTTGATAGAATTAGCAAGTGTTGATGACGGAGGATGACTCGACTCTCACCCAATATTGGTCCAGTCAGCGTGCTCAAATTGAGCGCAATCCCGATATAGCCCATGTATTCGCCGATGTGTGCTTCGCCGACAGCATCAACAAGGAGAGCCAGCCCCGTAGTCCATATCACCGTTGCTCCAATACCCTGCAACATTCGACTGATGAGCAGCAGAGCCTTGCTGTTTGCAAACCATAGCAGTATCGTGGCACCAAGGAGCCAGAATAGGCCAAGGAGGAAAGTCAGTCGTCGTGATGCATGGCGGTCTGTCCACCATCCGTAAAATGCTGATATGTCGTTAGCAGTCTTACTTTCCACATCAGTGTTCTGACCATGTGCTTACGAGAAGACACGACCGAGGCAATGCCGTAGGTAGCCAAAAGCCATGCAACCCAGTATTGGATCCTCACGGGCTCAATGTTGCCTTGTTTCTGTAATGAGAATGGAGCCACTGGCACAATGACAGCGAAGAGGAATTGCTCGGTGTAGACAGCGTAGGCGACGCTGAGGGTGATAAGCCATGGTGAAGAGCGCCAATTGGAATACCTAGACCTTGTGTTTAGCTCTTCGACTTGGCAACAATCCGCCATCTTCCTGGGATGTACGGTTGAGGGTTGAGAAGGTTGAGAGGTTTCGAAGATAATATAGTAATGTATACCGATCTTTCACAGCTGTTCACATCTGATATCATGAGCCAGTCACCAAATTCGAACGTGTGACAGCGGTTAGATGGCTTCCACGACAGCTTGTTCTCGACGATGTCGGGTCGTTGGCGGCCATGTGCTGCGGCAATCCTCAAAGTGGCGTAGGTGTCATCGCGTGACAGCCTTGTGCGGAGGCGGTTCGAGTATAGTGTTGGTGGGACACTTGTTCTGCTCATTGTGCGACAGCGCCCTTGCCGTGCTGCTGTTGGTGTGGGCGCTGCATGCAGGTCGATAGCGTGTGCTAGCTCACCGCCCACAACGAGCGTCGCTGCGTCTACAGACCGTCCGGACGAGAACGATTCAGGAGCAAGGCAACCAAGTCGAGGATCTGTCAGTAGGCATGGACGAGTACTAGCCGTCGGCGCGACGACTTCGTCACCAACGAAGTGCAGACGCCAAGCACGGATTCCGAGATCGTGCATGAGCTGCAGGACTGAGCGGCAGACCCGCTGCCTGCACCGCCACGTACCAATATTCCGCAAACGAAAATCGTCGCAGGATCCCGGCAATTATAACAATAAGATGATCCTACCAGAAGCGAGGGTCGCACGACGCACATGGTTCGGCTCGATTCCTTGTTGTCTGACGTGAGGAGATAGGGCTAGTGTCCACGGTCTGAATATACAAGCCTTGCAAAGTGCTTCTCATTCGAGGTCAATTCCTGCGCTTCTGATGAGCCATATGAAGTGTGGAGTCCTGTCAAGCACGTTCGGTCAATCCGTCTTCAGCTATCAGAACCAGCCTGGATTCGACACCATCGGTGTCTTGCCGATGTACTTTCTATCATGCAGCTCCTGCAGGATCCAAACGCTGAGGCTCGAGCGACTCAGCAACATGCCATCTGTGCCACTACCAACCATACCTGTCTGAACTGTCGACAACTTGCTGTTGGTGAGGAAGGGAACTCTGATGAAACCGAGGATGTCAGCGTCTAACTTAGTGGCTGTCCACAAGGCCAGTAATCCATACCTGTACAGCGTCCACTCCACCTGGTCAAAAGGTAGACGCGTAGTCGCTTGACCTATGCGGTTCATCTCTTGGTAAGTCGATCCTCCAATGGTCCAGATGCACCACCCGCCAAGCCACCACAGCCAGCTGCCACCGTCGCCAGGTGTTCTGAACGATGCAGTAGACAAGATCATGATTCGATCGATTGGAGACTTTTCCAGCAATGGGAACAGTTTATCGTAGAAGTCGGCAACGGCCTAGACCAATCAGTGCTGAGCTGCAGGAGTCGAAGGATGACTTACAGTGCCTCTACTAGGCATCGTGGGACCGGCAAAAGAGACTAAAGCTTCGGCACCACAATGTAAGGCGCGTGTTGCTGCGTCCATATCGTCGAAGGTCCCTTCGACGACAGCCAGGTTGTCATGCTGGCGGAGGTGTTGCGAGAGCTTTCCGGGATTGCGAGCGTATATAGTGATTTTATGGCCACTCTGTAGTGCTTCTTCGACAAACACGGTGCCGGAGAGGCCTGATAATCATCAGCTGAGGACAATTCGCCGAGTGTGAGGATATTAAATACCTGTGCCGCCCAGGACGAGGATATGCATCGCGCCAATTGTCCGCCGGTTCGAACGACAGAGGTGCTTTGCGATGCAGTAGCTTTGGCGGAAGAGATCAGAGACGAGCTGGTGGACGACTTGCCGGACCTGCAGTGGATGCAAAAATCCGTATGTATTGTGCTGGTGTCAATGCTGCTCGCCGTTCGCTTCAGTAGCAAGAAAGGACAACGGAGTGCAAGCCTACGGTCTTTATATACACAGCGCACTATTCTCAGATACCATGTTCTGGGTCATCTCGGATCAGCTGAATCTCAGTAGCCTCTCTCGTAATGACCTCTCGAGGAGGATGTGCACTGGCACGTCCGGTGTGATGGTAGAAGTGACTGACACTACCCGACGTCTTGTTGCTGTCAGCAGCTCGGATACCAAGGTTGTGCTGGGTCCGACTTGGGAGAGCTTGGAGGACGGGCGTTCTCTGTTTCCGTGATGCGGATGACTTGGTGCCGCAAGAGTACGTCGCGACCGCCGTGGTTATTACCTCACGTGATCGTTATTCCGGATCTGTATTTTCGACTAATATGGATGTTTGTGTCCGCATCTGCGGGCGATGATGACACCAGGATGGCGGGTCAAAGCTCCAACAGAGCTCCCACGTTCCTGGAGCCCATTCGCGCGGTCGAGTCGTCGAGTCCTCACCAACAGCTTTACTGTCGCACATCCCCTTCGCAACCACAAATCGCAATGGCAACACGAGGAAGCAAGCGCAAGGCCGGCGATGAGGAGTTGGTAGAGCTGCCCGAGGACGAGGAGCTTGACGAGTGAGTCGCTCCTGCTACTCTCACCGCATTGTATCGCAGCGCGAGAAGTGCGCCCAATCATAGCCAATGCACCATGGGCGCGACTCATCAATACGCGCGATAGCTTTGCGTAGAACAGGCTAACGACTGTATTGGCTAGGGAAGAAGAGGAGTACGACGAGTCCGACGTCGGAAGCGATGTTGACGAGGATGAAGAGGTGGAGGAGGAGGAGGACCCAGAAGCAGAGCCAGAGGAGAAGGAAGAGCCCGTAGCTCGTACGTGAGACAGCAACACTGCGACTGGCGCTATCCTGACCTCAATCGCAGAGCCCAAAGCAAAGAAGCAGAAGACCGAGCAGCCGAAAGCGTCGACAAAGTCGGCCAAGAAGGACGAGCCCGTTGGCGAGGATGACGATGATGTCGATCCAGAGGAGCTCGAAGTCAGCTTGTGTCCTGCCTAGGGTTTACTCACTCCGCTAATTCGCTCATAGGACGAGGAGGATCTTGGGTCTGACGAAATTGAGGACGAAGATGCGGACGACACTGCTGCAAAGAGCGGGCCTACTGCCAGTGCAAAGGCGCGCAAGGGAGGTCAGGTACCCAAGGAAGCAGAACTTGCTGTACGTCCTGTAACTTCGACCATCACATGTGAGCTTCGCTGACAGTGCCTCGCAGGAGATCGACGACGAGGACTAGCTGGCACGCGAATGCCATAGTGACGAGTATGATGTCCGTGATGCAATCTGATGTACTATAGATCTGTCAGCAAAAGTGCGTTACTCTTGGCCACACTTTTGAACCCATTCAGTGTCTGCGACAGTTTTTCGACCCAATGAAGTCTCAATGACTATGTCCGGGTTACCTCATAATTAAGCGGTTGTCGCTCAACGGCGTCGCAAGTGAGGCTCGTCGGGAACGATATATACGCTTGAGAAAGGTAGAAGAAATGCCTTTGTGCAAATGTTGCCGGATTAAAGAACGATACTGCAGGCATGCCGCCTTACGACTGCTCGTCAATCCAGCAGTGGTCCGACCGCCGCGCTGCCCTCCCGCTCGATCTCCTCATCCTCATCACTATCAGGCATTGACTCGGGAGAAGCGTCCGCAGTATCTGCCGCTGAGGTCAATCCAGGGAACAAGGGCCGCGGAACAGCGTGTCTTTCTCGTCCCTCGGCCTCTTCCGTTTCGCTGAGCTCGCTTTCGTCGTCTGCGCTATCGTGTATACTCGCAGGTGCGCTGTTGTCTTCCGATGCATCAGCCGCTGCAGGCCGGTTGGTGTTAATCACGACTTGGACCCTCGTGTTCGAGGCCGCCAAATTCCGTGCAGTAGGCGCTGCGGCAGTCTTCTGGGCGCAGCCTTCAGCGCACATGCGGATCTCACGACGGCCGACACCGATCTTCTTTCGTTGCGCAGGTTGCTCAGCTTGTGCAGTGGGCGCACTTGAACCGCCCGTGGAGCCTGGCAGCGCGGTAAACGAATCGCTCGCGCCATCCAGGTTCATCAGATTGTGGAGGCTCATCGCAGGGTTGCGCTGCGGGCTAACGACTGGTGGCGGTGCAGGCGGTCGACGCGCTTCATCCTCGAGCTTGATCCTGCGCTCTTCGTCCCACAACTGCTTCCCAATAGTATTGAAAAGATAGGCATAGGCGTCGCCGATTAGATCGTCGATCGGGCCCGGCTTCATAAGCCCTTGATTGATCTTCTTTAGCTCCTGAACCTCTCTCAGTACATCTAAGGACGGCGAGGTGTGCATGTCCTGCATCTGCATCCACTTCTCGAGTGGCTCCTTGCGAGCCAGGAATTCCTCGTGCAAGATATTACTAAAAGTCGATGTCTCGAGGCCTTCCGACAAGTCTGCATGCTTGCGCAACAGACGAAGATACGCATTACAGATCTCCTGCCAGATAACGCCGTGCTCGAACATGTCGTGCGGTCTCCTCCGGACTCTTCGCGCTAAGGCTTCCAGGCTTGGCCGGTCCTTGAGCTGCTCAAGAATTTGTGTGAAGAAGCGCGTGTAGCGGGCGGTGTAGACAAAGTGCCGACCTGCTCGCTCGCACTCTGGCCGCCAGACCTGCAGGACCATAGTCTTCGTAAACAATTGCTGCGTGAGCTCATTCTTGGCGCCCAAGATACCACCTACGCCAGCGCCCATGTGGGAATTACCGTCCTCGTAGACGATGCGGGCAGCGCGAGCAATCATGCGGTGGTGCCAGTTCGATTTGTCGGCAGCCCGCAGATTCTTCAGGATAGCCAGGACGTGCGACGACCAACCCGCCATCTCTTGCGGACACGTGACCATGCGAGCATAACGCGTGTGCTGTAGCAGTTCGCGAGCTCGCTCTAGACTCAGCTCATTTCGATTGACAAGCTTGTGCACGGTGCTGACGAGCTTGTAGTGTGGTTCTAAGGTAGGTTCGCGCTTCTCCCGGCTGTCTTTCATGTCCGGTAGTAACTCGATGGCGTGAATCAAGGGATCCCAAACCTGCTGCGCTGTTGGCTGGCGGTCGTTGCGCCTGATGTGATGAGGCGCAGAGTGCATCTTCCAGAGACACTTGCCGAGCGCGAACCGCAGAGTCCAGCTGTGGGGCCTGCCAGCGACGGCGCGCTGGTACAATGCCCTTGCTAACTTCCACGCAGTATATGGTCGCAATGGCTCGAAGGGTTTGCCCTTGTCAACGCCGTTTGGTGTGCTCAAGTACTTCTCATCGTCCATAGCAAAGGGAAGCATGCCAAAGGGCTCTCTTGACGAGCTGTACAGCCGCGCAGCAAAGTCACAGAAAAGTTCGGTCATCTTGTCAGAGGTCTCGAAAGCGAGTGCTGCCGAACGATACATCAGAGCCGTTGCCATGGTGTAGCAATGTATTGCGGAACGCTGGTGCTGCACGATCTCGGACATGCTGTTGTTCAGCTTCTCGGCCGACCAGACGATGGACTCCTCAATCTTCGTATCGTAAGCTTGCGCAAGCCTGAACCAGGTCTCCCAATTGTCCATGCTGTACTCCAGATCCTGCATGAAGAACGCTATGGCTATCTCAACGTCCTCTGTGGGTGTGGGGCCTGTGCGCTTGAGCGAGCGATATTTGGTGAGGGACATATGTCCCATCAGGAAGTACCAGCCCTTGGAGGCCAGCATCGCGTCCTCCTTCGGGATGATAGAGACTGGTAACTCGTTGCCATCGCCTTGCAGGGCGTAGAGCATATCCAGCGGGTTAATTGGCGATCGAAGGAATGCTCGATAGATCTCGCGATTGCGTATGATCGCCTCACTGGGTTTCTTGCGCACCACAGCTCCATGCACTTTCTCAATGGTGTCCCGTAAGGAATGCTTGACCAGTTCGCGGATGGGCAACTTTGATGCCTGCGCCAAGAGTAGATCCACTGCCTGCATGGCCACGCCTCGGTCGAGAAAAGCATCGTGCGTGCAGTGGTGTTCCATCAACTCGTACGAGGGGTTCAGGAAACAGTTGAGCCCATACAGGTCGTACAGTACTTGTGCCTGTTCGCTGTCGTAGCCCTCGACATGTGTCATATTTATGAACTCGTCTTTCAACAGGCGCATGAAAGCTCTATTCATCCCGCCGCAAATGCTGCGAAGACCCAGGTTCCGATGCGCACACCGTAGAAAGTCGAACTTGTCCTCCACGAACGTCGGGTAAAGGTCACTGTTCTGGTAGATGGCTTCTTTAAGCAAGGCGTAGAGGATCATCCAGATCTGCAATTGAAGATCATGCACCATCTTGTTGATGGCCCCGAAGGTCGGTATTGGAAGCCCATTTGCAAGTGTTGGGGGCTGCGTTCTGCCAACACGCCGCGAGTCTTCACAGACATTAAACACCTGGACGAGCTGCAACAGGTCACCAAATGTGCTCACTGCAGCTTTCAGCTGCGCTTCATCTATACACTCGAATGCGTCGTCCGATGCCTGTGAAATACTCAGTATCTGTTGAGTCGCATGCTTCAGCAAGCGGAAAGCCTTCAGCACGAGTGCCTGCCGTTCGCGCTGCGATAACTCTGCTGTGGTGGTGGTCTGGAGGTCGTCAAGCAGCATGCGCATAGTTCGAAAGTGGCAACACACGACCATCGGCTTGTAGTCTATCGCGATGTACGCCTCCCTAAGCCGCTGCCACAAAAGCAGGCGAACAGAGATGTCGGTGCTTTGTACGTAGCGTACGAGCTCGGAAGAAACGTTGATAGCTGGGCGGTCTTCCTCAGTCTCCATCTCGCTTCCATCGTGTCGTGTTTCAGACTCATCATCAGCATCCAGAGCGTTGAGCAGCGGCTCCAGGCTCTCGATCACCGCAGCAGGATCGCCAGCATCCTGATCCGTGACTTTGAGGAAGAAGTCCCGAGTGGTCAACCTCGATATTTCACGATCAAGAACGGCAACTGACAACTCTGGTATCACCGCGTTATTCTGTAGCTGTATGCTAGGCTCACCAGCGGCTATGAACACGTTTCGAAGATCATGCATGCACTCAATGACATGATCTTGCGAGACGTGTGAGGAAGCGCCGATCGTCCATGTAATAGACCATAAGAAGCGCAGGCTCAATTGGTCGTTGAGATCGTCATTGCGAAGCACCATCGCACGAAGCTGCATGGCCTCGCGGGCCAGGTCGGCCCACCGCTGAAGGCGGTCACCTTGTAAGACTATGACCTCGACCTTCACACGGCTCCCAGGTCGTTTGATCGACTTGTAGATATCCAAGTGTAGTTCGAAGACCGTCTGTATCAGCTCTGCCAAGACCATGGCGCTAGAGAGATCTGTGTAGGTCGATGAGTTCCGGAAATGTAGTGCTAACTCTTGGACTTCGCAGAGCACTTTAGCGTAGTAGGTGTCGTCGTAATTGACAAGCATTTGAACAACCTTCTCCTTCAACATGTCCGACCACTGGTATTGAGCGTAGGTGTTGTGGCAATTATCCGTGATTGGCATGAGCAGTCTGGCGAGCGCTTCGTACACCACCTCATGTGTCAGCTTCCAGCTATCGTTCACCGACACCAGCATAGCATGTAGGTCATCATCAGGCATAGCTGGCGCTTTCGAAGCGGTCCTGGAAGTTCCAACGTTGTTCAAAGAGTCGCTCAATCCTGCTACGTTCATGCCAGCGCCCAGCTCAAGGGTGTCATCCTTCTGCAAAAGTAAATGGCCAAGCTGATCATTGTAGTGGGTCAAGAAGGTTGCTATGTCAGCCTGAGCGTGACCAAGGCCATCTTTGTGCGCCACAGTGCCATTCGTCGTAGCATCATGCTCTTGTGAAACGCCAGCTACTTCCTGTCGTACGTCTCTGGCCTTGCCAAACCCGACGACACCAATGCGCTCGAACAAATTGCCGACAGTCTCAAACATCCAGTCATCCGCGGCTTGGAATTCGTTTAATTGCTGTTCGTGCTCCCAGGCAGTGTTGGCATCAATCTGAGCTTGTCGGTTATCCGCAGGATCGATGTTGGACTCTCGAGCTCTAGTTCGTTTGCTTTTGGTACGACCCTCTTCCGTGGTATCAGGCAAGCCTGCCGCGTCAGCAGATCGCTTGCGGGTCGCCAGATTCATGGTAATGGTGTCTCCGTTCACCTGCATACTCGAATGCGCAGACGCTATCTGCGGCTGAGTAGTAGGTTTGCCATTATCCAAACCTGGGAACTGCTCAGCGATCGTTGTAGGTAAGCTGAACGGGGCGACCAGGCTAGCACTCTCAATTTGCATTGGCTGTAGAGCAACTTCACCATTCTGTAACGCGGCCTGAGGAGCTTCGGTGAGATCAAAGGCAAGCGCAGCAGCAGGCGGACTAAGTCGCTTGACACGTAGCTGCTGTATCAGCAGGTCACCCAACTCAGCCCATGTCTTTGGAGCTTTCAGCAAGATGCGCTCTGGCTGCTTCCACTTCCATTGCGGCAGGCCTTGCTCATCCAGAAGTTGTTTTTCTCGTTGAGTAATCTCCTGATACACACCAAGACGCTGCTTGAGCATCTTGGATAGCACGCGACGCTTGCTAGTCAGCAAAGGACTTTGCAAGATTGACAAACGGTCGCCTAAGTCGGTGATAAGCTCCCTGAGTTGCTCCCCAGCCAGCCCTTCTTCGAGACCAGGCAACGAGAGAACTCCGTTGAGTCCGTCATCGTCACCCTCCAAGACTGCCTCCAAGCAGAAGCGCGCGACACGCTTGCTGTTCAACATGCCGCCCACTGCCGCCGTCTTTCGCCACAAGTCAAGGTCCGTGTCATCCTTGTCGAGAGCTTGCACGAAGTGGTTCAAAGCCGCGGAAGCATCGGTCAGAATCTGCTGAAGTGTCACGCTGACCGTATCGAGTCGCGCCGTGAGATGCTCGAGCCGGAACTCAGAGTAGTTCTTGTGACTGAGGTGCAAGATCTGTGGTAGGGTGCTGGGCCCAGAGTCGAAGCTGGTCTTCGCCACGACGATACCGCTCTCAACTTCATCGTGCCAGGGCTGCTCATCGTCTCCGAGAGCACCATACAATTCCATGCGCTGAAGCTCGGCCTGAGACTCAGGCCATTTGAAGATGTCCGATTCGAAGAGCTCGTGGTAGGCTTCCGCGGCCTTGTCGAAGGACGCTGGACCTTGGGCATGGTATCTGAGAGCAGTTTGGTAGAGCTTGAGCGCGTCCTCGATCTGAAGCTCCTTGGTATCGTCGACCTCGATATCGGACTCATCATCAGATTCGATGTTGAGCGCCTTGAAGCCGGACATGATGGGTGATCTTCTCCAGATGGCTGCTAAGGGATAGAATGTCAAATATCAGGCCGAATGAAGAGGCTTGAGCCAGGTCTTTTTAGTGACACGATCATCTCTCGATGTAGGTGTCTGGAAGGCCTGGACGATGCTCCGAAAGAGGTACGTTGATGTTCACATGTGATCCAGTCGCGTGAAGGTGAAACGCGATCCTCGGAAGGAGAAGTCGTGGACACTTCGGCCACCAATGTCGACAGGTACCATCAATAGTCCACGAATACGAGAATCCGTTCCCTTCTTCACACACCGCACATCACCTCCCACGTAGCTCCTAAATTCTCGGTGCCCAATCGCGATCACATTTAACAGCTTCAACCATCAAGCGCATCAACAGCAGCATGGTGCACACCGCAGTGCCCGAGTAAGCGTCGTATGCGCCAGCTGAAAGAGCTTCACTAACAGGATGGGGACAGACTGTACGAGGACGACAGTCATACTGTGGTGGAAATACGAACAGAGAGCCTACAGACACTTCGTGAACTAGGCCCGCCTGATCTTGTACACCTCGTCAAGCAGCCGGTGAAGAGCACGAAGCAGGTAAGGCCATCATAGACAGAGGCATTGGCGTCGGAAAGCTGAGTCTGAGTGAAGACAGGGGTATACCATCATGTCTGCGGAATAGACGCATCCTCCTCCGCCAGCCTTGCGGCCTACATCAACACCTTGGTCCACCAACCGCACGACAAGCAGAACAAAGTGGTATCTGGATTATACTGGTGAGCTTGGGTGGGCCATAAACGTATTGTGAAGAGCTGACCAAGGCAGCTGCTACAATGCCTTCTCACGAGTGGACATGCGCGTGCAGGTCCAGATCCCTGGCACAGTTGAGAGTTATTGTGTAGACGAGCGAGGCAACAAGCTGGAAGCGACAGAAGAGCACTGGCTGGAGACGTATCTGTGTAGTGTGTTGAGAGCATACTCGTATGCAGACAACGGTTCAGGGGACTCCATCAAGCGAATAATAGGCGTACGAAGGTTCAACCCTGTCACGAGCACGGAGCAGGAGCATAAGTTTCTCGATGCGGCGGAGAAGCTCTTCTTTAGCGGTATATTTTGGCCTAGATTAACGGAATTAGACAGTGCTGATATGTGGTAGGCTGGCAGCTGGGTTCGGATCCGGAGATTCAGGTACCAAACCTGGTCTCGAACCACCTCACATCTGGACTGCTGCACTACATCAAAACGACTGGACGGTATGCGTCGGGCATCAACCTCTTCGAGAAGTTACGGAATCGGGACCCTGAGATTGCCTCATTGCTGGCCAAAGTGTACATGGCTGGTGATGAGGAAGTCAAAGCGGTACAACTACTACACGAAGCTGTTGAAGAGCTTCCAATGGACTACTCACTTCTTGACTGCCAAGCTGAATTCTGCAACCGAAAAGGAAGGAGCGACCTGGCTCTGGAAATTGCAAAACGCAGCGTGGTTTCTGCGCCGAGCGAGTTTGGAACATGGGCGCGGCTAGCCGAAATTTACGTGACGATGGAGCAGTGGGATATGGCTTTGCTGACCCTGAACTCATGTCCGATGTTTACATACCAGGACAAGGATGCGCCACGGTTACCAGAGCCTTCGCGGATATCCCTGCCGCTCGCGCCTGAAACGCTGTGCGATGAGATCGATGACTCGGGTGCTGCACCAGAGGCGGATGCTGTGCACCCAACACTGCGACGACTGGCGGCCGGCAACTACAAGGGCACGTTCCACAAAGCGTACATTCTGCTTACGGAGGTTACGAAGAAGATCGGGTGGGATCATCTGTTGAAGATCCGCAGTCAGGTGTTCGTGATGGAAGAAGAGTATCGGAATGAAAAGCAGATGCCGGGTGGTGGCAGTAGAAATGCCAGCACTACCGCACTGCGAGGCAGCGACACACCGCAACCTAATGGGCATGGCGATGCCGTAGAAGAGGATCCGCCTTCGTCGTCTGGTACCGACGGCACGGAAGTGAACGGTGAGCCCTCATTAGCTTCCTCACATCTCGACCCGGACGTCTCGAAACCTTCGTCTTCGGTCACAGTTCGATCAGGCGCAGAAACACCGCAGCCTCAACCACCCAATAGCGACCCTGCGCACCAAGCTTACACACAGTTCCATCACAAGCGTCTCTGCGAGCGCTGGCTTGACAACCTGTTCATGGTGCTGTACGAGGACCTTCGCATCTACACCATCTGGCGGACGGAAGCAAGCCAGTACCGGCAGCAACAGTTGGCGTACAAGAAGAATCCTGAAGAGTGGGAGATTCTTGGTGAGCTGGCAGAGCGACTGCATCATCCGGACGAGGCGGTTGAGGCGTGGCAGAACTGCTTGGGCATTCGATTCAGTCCGAAAGCCATGCGAGGTGTGCTGGGACTGTATGAGAGGAAGGGTGATGGGAGGAATTGTCTAGGCGCCCTGATCAGGTTGGTGGCGTGGCAGTACAGGTGGTACTCGGAGGTTTGTGATGATCGCGTCGATTCCTGCAGGTGCATTGCTGACTCGCCAATCCTAGTTCTCGCCGGACCTCCTCTATGCCACCCGCAAACTGATCGAAGACGAAGGCGCGGTCAAGGTCCGAAGCATCGTGCAAGCAACCTCTTTGCCACAACATATTCTCGACCTGACGCACCAGTACACCTCTTTGTGCGCAGCATTTCGTAGCGATGGTGCAGGTGCCGGAGATGCGTGACGAACAGACCTAGATCCTGATCTTGCTGCAGTAGGAAAGGAAGACGATTGGTCGTCTATTACCCCAAGTATGACTGAAGAAGAGAAAGGCCGAGCGGTGAACGAGGCACCGCGGATGTATGTCAGGATGTCCACGGGAGACAAGAGGGCGAGCGCAGTCGACGAGATGGGCTACCAGTCGTGGAGAGACTAGTGGTATGGCGAACATTTCATGCGATTGGTGCACGGGCAGAGCATTGTCGTGGCGTGCTCGGCAGATCAAATTTCGCCACACCGTCGAAGAGAGTCGAATGCAAGATGCAAGACATGCCATTGCAGACTCACAAGAGTAGCATGTGCTTGTAAACCGGAACATTGCGGTGCAGTAGTCTAGCCAGGTCGCAGTGCATTGTGCGGCTTGATCTTGACAGCTGCCGTCCCGTAACTCTTCATGCTGTTCCTCTCTCGCGCATGGTCAGGCTGACCTGAGCGAACAGGAACACGAATATCGTAGCAACGGAAATCGTCGACCACGTTATGGCAAGCTATAGACGTCAGCAGATATCTCACAAAGGTTTTCTAGGCTAGATCTGCATACCTTTGCATCATTACCCCCTGGCGAAAAGCACGCGTGTCAGCTGGAGGACTGGGTCATGACAGAGAGAGACGAAGGACTTACACCAAGTCGACCTCAGCGGGCCAGTCATCGTAGACGTCCAAACTAACAAGCACATGCCAAGCACCATAGTGAGCACACTGAATGTCAAGAACATGATCGAGGTCTGCCACCCAAAGACCTGAAACCTCCTAGGCTTGACCCGCACGACACCGTCCTCATCTCTCCATTTCGCTCCCATGAAGAGCCGGACGTTTCTCCACGCATTTTTGTGCGCTGCCAGGCGATGCAACCGTATACTCTGCTGTGCTGCGGTCAACACCGCGAACAGGCTGAACACGATCCCGCAGTACCAGCATGTTCGCACCACCCATGGTGTTTCCGTACCAGAACTCAAGATGGTAGGCCATGATCCGGTACTTGTCAAACAGCCAGTGAGAAGCGCACCGACAACGCCAACGAAATTCAGCTCTTCAAGCTTGTGGTCGACCCAGAGTTTCGTGAGTTTATCCCGCTCGGCGGCTGTGGGAGCATTGAGCAGTAGATCGATCGAGTCGTAGGTCGTATTCGTTGGTGCAATCAATCCTCCCTGGAAAATGCTCAAGAAGGCGCCGAGGGCTGTGACTTCGGCCGAAAAGTCGCTGTTATCTCGATTTTCCTCGTCCTCTTCGCGAGCCGAAGCCGAACCAGACGGTTGTTGCTGCGAGGTTCGTGTTGGTGTTGCGTTGAGAGCTTGAGTACTGTCCAGGCCTTTGTTTAGCATAAAGTCGTCCATCACGCAGAGGTTTGTGGATGTCAGTGTAAGGTAGTGGTAAGCCACGAGGAGTGCACACCGTCACACGTGAGGTCAAGGGCTGCTATGTGGAGTGTGAGATCAGCGTGCAGTAGGTTTGGTAGGCGCGGAGATTGAGTTCGATTAGGAGAGCTCAAAACGCCGGTACCGTGACGAGGCAGAAAGCTTCTACAGTAGCTTAGCAATTCGAAAACTGGGTGGTTATCAATATACAAACATGCGGATATCAACAATGCTGGCCAAACGACTCCCGATCCTAGCCAGAACACCGTGTAACCAACACTAAAAAAGAACCGTCAGTTCACTAGCATCTTACACATCATCCAAACTGACACCTCCACTGCCTTGCCACCTCCGACTCGGCTTCAGCACCCTCATCTTCTTACTCGGACTCCTCAACTGCTCCCTCTCCCGCTCAATACTCGCCAGCTTCTCCCTCAACGCCGCATTCTCATCCTCCAGCTCCGTGTACTTCAGCGCAAATGCACCAGCACTCTCCCTCGCCTCATGCACCGCAGCAGCCTTCTTATCAACCTTCGTAGGCGTTTCATGGTCAATCGGATCCTCGTTCTCCTGTCCAGCCGTCTCGTCCTCAAAGATACTCATCTGCTGCGTAAGCAACTCCAACTTCCGATCCAAATGCTCATCCTGCGCATCCATCTCGGCATCGCGAGCGGCACGCCACCTCCGCTGCTCCAACACCAACCTCCCCTCCATCTCAACACACATCTCCTCCCGAATCTCAGCCTCGACCTCTTCCGCCCGATCCTCCGCCCTCTGCCAACTAGCTTCCGCTTCTTGTCGCCTCTGCGTCTCCTCCTCAAGCAAGACCTGCGTAACCTCCAATTCCTGCTGTACCCGCGACAATTGAGCAAGCGCAGCCTCAAGTTCTTCCTGCACCGGCGTGCTCCTGCCGCTAACCATTGCAGCATTCCTACTAGCAGCAAGTATAGTTGCACTCACGGATGGGATCCGCGGAACCGTCACCTCTCTAGCCAGCGCAGAGTACCTCAGGATCTGACTCGTGGCGTTAAAATCTCCCAATGGATCAGCGGTAACGATCATCACAGCCTTCTGCGGTGCTTTGTGTTGCGACGAGCTTGACCCGAAGCTATTGCTGAAGAGCAGTTCGGTCAATTTGCACTGTCGGAACGGCACCATCTTCTCCACGCCACCGTGTACAAGAGATGTTCGCGCGTTATCGGATTGCATTTGCATGCACTGGCCCAGGTACATGAGACTCTCGTTAATCTTGCCTGCTTCCGCGAGTGTGGCGCCGGCAGTCTTGGCTGTGCGCGCTCGTTCTGAGCCAGCGAGATCGACGATGGTAAGCGTACTGCTACTCCAGGGTCCAGAAACGCCAGCTGTATGGGTGGCGGGTCGACGGCGCTTCTTGATGTCTAGGCAGAAGAAGCCGTGGCTGCGGCTGGACGCAGCGTTTGAGCCGGTGCCTGCTACGCGGCGTTCGTGGAGGCCTGTCTCTAGCACAAGTAGAGCTTCGTCGAGAGTTCCGCAGATGACTTTGCGAAGCCCGGCAACGACTTTTCGATCGGGAGATTGCTCCGTTGGCTTGAATAACAAAGCTCGTCGTTTCTGTGGCGTCTTGCTGCCGTTCGTTGATGAGGCTGCGAGTAAGTCGTAGATGCGGTCGTTGTAGACCTCGTACATGCTTACTACAATCGCGTACTCGGCTGAAGTGTCAATATCGAGATTGATGTCGTCGGTCGGCGGTATCTGCGGTAGATTTGAGACACGAGGCATATATCGTTTGGAGGTTGGCGCAGCGAGAAAGGAGGTGTCCTGTGTGAGATGAGATGTAAGTTTCGCGATACTGCGTGTCAAAATGTTGGGCTTAGACGGTGTAGGAAGTTGACGAGACGGCGTGTTCTGATACTTCGCAAGCGAAGGATACAGCCGGTCAAAAACAGGTTGTTGCTGGGCGCTGGAAGACGTTGAGTCTCCCGGCTGAAGAGGTTGTGGGAATGAACCCGGGAAGTTGTAGAGTGTTGAGTGGCGAGCAGTAGTGGATTCGCGTACCAATGCTGGCGTCGTGGCTCTGCTGAAGCCGCCATTCTCGCCGGGTGTGTAGACCGAGTCCAGGAAGGCTGAGGCTGGGTGGAGTTGTGCTTCTGAGACGTCGGCTGAGCAGAGAGATTGGAAGGTTGTTGGGCTGGTTTCGGCGGAGACGAGGTAGGGTGATGTGTGTTGAAAGAGCACGTCGAGGGTGAGTTGGGTGATGCCGCGTTGGGATTTGGAACCGAGGATTGTGTGGCTCTGCGGACATGTCAGCGCTCTGTTTCGTGCTGCTTGGATGCTTGTTCTATACCTTTCCACTACCAGTCACGCCTAACGTTGCAACCAGCCCATCTCTGCCTTCTCGTCCATGTCCTCCAAGCACACCTTCGACGATGGGTAATACGCCAGTGCTCTCAAAAATTTCGCGCTGGCCGGCTTCCTCTTCATACACTCGCGTGAATGCAAAGCGCTCGATTGCGCGCTTCCGGTGATCATTTGCAGGTGGATGTATGGTGATATGTGTTGGCTCGTCTGTTTGGCTATGCTCAACGTCGAGGAAGCGTTCCTTGTCGGTTGCAGAGGATGGTCTCAAGCGCAAATACACATCGAACAGCGCTGTGGTCGGTTTGGAGGCGTCCATTATTTTAGTTGTGAGTGCTCGTGTCTTGAATTGTCTCTCAAAGTCTCCAAGATCGATAATCGTCAAGTTTGTTTACCGTTGCCAGGGGCAACTCTCTCGGCTGCCAAGCCATATCTTCTCGGCCCGCGGGAACTCGGGCATCCGGCTGCGAACTTCACTCTCAAAGTGTGCATGAAACCACTGCTTTACACCATCGACTCGACCATGTTCGAATGCAGCGCCTGTACCCTGCGTGCCCTCCGCGCCGTCGCACCCACCATATCCCGGCGCAGCGTTTCCACAGCCGCCGTCACCAGCAGCACAGGAGGCGCACCCTACCTCAACGCAGCCCAACTCCGCCACTCGGCCAAACTCAGCACGACCGACCCATTCGTGCCCATCGTCCGGCGCACCAATAATGTCATCTCTGAGTCTGGCGAGAAAGAGCTCACAGCCTCCCGCGACCGCGCCACACGCAAAGAACTGCAATGGCTCACCGATCCAGCAAAACTAGCAGACCACGTGCATTACGTGCTGCGATGCGATAACGCGGAAAAAGCGCTGGAGTTGGTACGCATGGCAAGTAATAAGATGCAGTGCGTAGTCTCCTGGAACCACTGTCTAGATTACTTCATGAAAGATGGGAAAGTCGCCGAGGCAATGAAAGTCTACAACGACATGAAGAAACGCGCACAGTTCCCAGACAGCTACACATACACCCTCCTCCTTCGCGGCCTGGTCGGGTTACAAGCCAAGGATAAGCGGAAAGTGGTGCTCGCGGAACATGTGAGCAAAGCAGTGAGTCTGTACCACTCTATGTCTTCTCCAACGTCGAGGGTACAGCCTAGTATCATCCATACGAACGCTGCACTCAAAGTGTGTGCGTTCGGAGGCGACATGGACGCAGTTTGGGGAATTGTGGCCAAAATCCCGGGACGTGGGCCTGGAGCAGCGGATGTAGTGACGTATTCAATTATTTTGAATGCGATCCGGCATGATATTCAGAAGATCGCTTTTGATGCTGGGCCGGAAGCGGCGGTGGCGCAGCGGGAGAAGGGTTTGCAGGAGGCGAGGAGGGTGTGGATGGAGGTTATTGCTAGGTGGCGAGGTGGGTTAGTTAAGATGGACGAGGAGTTGGTTTGTGCAATGGCGCGTGTGCTGCTTGCAAGTCAACGACTCACAGATTGGGACGATGTTCTGTCTCTTGTGCATCAGACTATGCAGATCGAGCGTCTGATAGCTCCTTACGGCAGCGCGGAGCGGCAGATTGGTCATGTTCCGCAGATATCTGCACCAGCTGGAGAAGAAGCTATACCGTCCGCTTCCGAGCAAGAAGATCAGGATGGCTACGTCCAGGCTCCTGCGGCGAAAGCTTTCAAGCCCGTCAATGCTCTGCCGACAGATAGGACGAGTAAACGCCGGACCGCTACACTGGCTTACGTGGAACCGGCAAATGATACCCTCAGCATCCTGATAGAAGCCTGCACACTCATGCGCACGCCTAAGACCGCATCAGCTTACTGGGCATTACTCACTGGTGAAAAATATGGCATCAGCCCCGATATCCAGAATTTCAACTCACAGTTAAGACTGATGCATAAGAACCGCGCCTCAGCTCAAGCTGCTAAACTGTTGACAGAAGATTTGGTGAAGGCGAGGGTAGACCCTATGTATATCACTCTCCGCATAGCCATGGATACCTGTTCGCGGGACCACAAGAATAGTTCGGCGCTGGAGCATGCTACTTCCATCCTCGACGTCATGGAGAAGAAGTTATCTGAGCCGGACGTGGAGACCATGAAGAAGTACCTCTCCCTTGCCCTCACGACCGACAGCGGACCTAAGGTTGTGGGAGCGATTGATAGATTGGATAGTCTGATCCATAGTTTGAGGTCAAGATTGGTTTACGGTCCTGACCCTGGAGATGGCGGTGTGAGTCCGCAGAAGGAATTGAGGTTTAAGAATGAGGCGCTGGCTTTTGTGAGGATGGTTGTTGGGGCGATCGATACGTTGATTGAGAGGGGATTGGTGCCGAGGGAGGATTTCGGACATTGGTTGGCTAGGAAGGGGCAGTTGAGTCAGATGGTTGGGAGGGGGACGAGGAGTGCGGAGGGGAGTGAGAGGAGGTTGGTGGAGGGTGGGAGGTTGGAGGGGAGGTATGGGTTTGATGGGTTTGTTGGACGTAGAGAAAGAGTTGGCAGGAGGAGGGTTGTGTTTGATAGAGGAGAGCTGAAGAACTTTAGGAAAGGAAGTGGTCCGGTGGCACGGGATGAGAGTGATGGGAGGGTGGATGTGAGAGGGAGGAGTGAGATTGGGGAAATGAGTGAGTTTGGTGGGGGTCGGAGACGCATGGATGATGGCAGGCGAAGGAGAGCAGTGGCGGGCGAGGATGCACAGGGATTTGGAGACAGTCCCTCGGATCTCTATTAAATTGGAGCGCTTGTGGGGGCATATGTTCCTTGCTAGCTGGTGGAGCCGATACTTTACGAGCGATCATTTCGCTGCTCACCCTCCTGCCCGAGTGCAGAGATGGAGCTGGCCTTATGCGCCAGTTTGTCTCACGCTAGCATTGTGCGCAATTGGCCTCGCACCGCTGGATTCTCAGGACTGCCCAATCTTCACTTAGTAGCACCGGTCAAACTGGCATCCACCTTTCCCATCTCCTTGCGGATTCTCATCGCGGTCAAACGAAAGGCGGTCGTTCGAGCTCTCAAGTCGCAATCCTCATACAGATTCTTCGCGCATTGCAGGCCGGCGCTGCAGATCGCCATATTCATGGGATCGTGGAAACGCACGCTTTCCATAGACCGTAACATGCTTTCCAGATTAATCTTACCCGAGCCCGCCGGCCACAGGTGGTAGGTGCTCGGCTGCTCTAAAAAGCTGGTGATACGAAGCATCTGCGCTGTGCATGTCGCATCGCACGCTTCAAACATGGTTCTGCCCGGGAGTAGCCTCTGGATCTCGCCGTCGATGAAGTTGCGAACCTTTCGCTGCGCTTCATACACCAGATTGTCGATACCGGCTGATGAAGATGTTGTTAGCTTGTATTCCTGACAACCGTGATACGCCCGTTGGACTTACCACACAAAGCCGATAATTCGACAGATTTGGTATCCACGACGTGGCTGGTGGGCCGGTCCAGTTGGAACACCAAGCGTTCCCCTATCTTTCCCACCAAGTTCGTGTAGCGTAGCATGAATGCCACCGCGAGGTACTTGCCTGTGACCTGTGCAGTCGCTGTGTGCAGATCCGCCAAGATATATCGCTCCAGTGTGGGCTTCACTACTAGCGCGCAATCATACTTGTCGCACAGCACCGCGAATTCTGCCAGGGTAGCCGGGCTGTGGACTGAATAAGGCTCCCACTCGTGGCGCATGTGGAGGATGTTGCACAGCACAGCCATATGATGTGGATCATCTTCAGGCAGCGGGATCTCGACGCTCGATGTTGTAGCCAGAGTCGTGCCCTCTCGGAATCTCGGTGCGAGCAGTGACCTGAAGACTGGAGTACCGTAGCTGAGAATATGTGAGCATACACGGAGGCCGGTACTGCGTCACACGGTTAGCAGCGGTTACGAGCATCGTGCGCAGATATTGCCAACTCACATCTTCTTGTCGCCGACATGCTCGCCACACAACAGTATCGCGTCTCCGCGTGGATCGACATCAACAATCTCTGCTGTTGCCATGTTGATGGTTGATGTTGCAAAGAAGCAAGTGATGTGAAGATGAGAGTGTTCGGGCATTGCACTGAAAAGGTGGAGCTACTTCGTTTGCTGATGAAGCTTTAGCCGCTAATGCAGACCGCATGTCTCGGGAAGGCACATTACACGAAATGCCTGGTTCCCAAAAGTCATATTGGGCTACACGTACTGAAGCATCGCTGCATCTTCTGGTGGCTGCTCACTAATGCTACTTCACCATGTTAAGCCCCGGCCGTCAAGAAGCTGGTACCCTTCACCAACATGCAAATCTGGGCCGCTTTATGATGAAAACCCGCATCGTACTGGCTCAAGCCGCTCACGTTCTCGCACTCATCCGTGCATACTTTGAGGTCGCGCGGGTCGCGCAGTCGGATGTTCTCCATGCTCCGCAGCATATCTTCCAGGCTGCAATCTTCGGCGGTCTCTGAACGGAGCTTGTACGCTTTGAGCTGCTCCATCATGCTGAAGGTGCGCTGGAGGAACGATTTGCAGCCATTTTCGAAGCATTCGTACATTTGGGTGCTGCTACCGACCTTGTCGAAGATGAAATCGATGTGAACGACAATCTCGCGCGTTGCTCGAAGCCGCGTAAGTTCAATCATGGCTGATGTGGCCTGTTAGCATTGAGCCAATCTGGGATTTTTAGAGCAAGAGCTTACCGATGACTGTATCGAGCTCGAGCGAGTCTCTGTCGTTCGAACTGCTGACGAGGGGCTCGATGCTGTGGTAGACGAGCAGGGTGGCGATACGCTCAACCGCTTCGGTGTAATGCAACGTCACTACGATCTCGAGATACGCCATGAGCGTGCTGGCGGTCGCATCCGGCAATTTTGCCATGATGTTCTGGTCCAGAACTGGCTTGACTGCCAAACCACAATCATACTTGTCGCAGAGCTTCGCGAATGCCTTCATCGTGGCCGCGGTGAACTTTGGCACCATGTCGTGGCGCATGTGAAGGATGCTGCAGAGGATGCTCATATAGTACGGGTCGTCTTCAGGCAGTGGGATTTCGACTGTTGAGTTTGTGGCCAGGGTGGTCCCCTCGTAGAACTTGTCCGGACTGAAGAGGGCCTTGAAGACTGGCGAGCCGTAGCTCATGATGTGTGAGGATACCCGAATCCTGGCGAACCAATGTCAGCTTGAGAAGATTGTACAATGTTAGGAGGTGTGGCTTGCATGGTCGCGCTTTCACTACCGGGAGCGCCGCAAAGCAATGTCACATCCCCTTGCGGGGCGATGTCGATGATATCTTTTGTTGCCATACTGCCGATGCGGTGGCGAGAACGATGTCGAATGGGGGACGGGAGAGCACATTGTGACTTTTGTGGAATACGTCCTGTTTGCTGGAGCTGTGGCCGCGAAAGCACTAGAAACAGCGCTATGGGGAAAGCACATGGCGCTAGCGCATAGTGGCGACGCTCCAAGCGATACGACAACACGAACAAAGCTGCCAGGCTATGACAGGCAAGCAATGCCCTTCCCTTTGCAGCGAATAACCGCCGTGCAGTGCGTGCACCAAATTATCTGCTCGTCCACACACCCTGGGTTAGGACTCGTGGTATGCCACAGCAGGACTCAGTTCCTCAATCTTCGCCCGAAGTTCTTGTCCCGCGGTGCCGATCTTTGTGGACAGAGTCTCCAGTCGCCGTGGGCCAAGCTCCACCTCCTCATCCTGCATATCGTCTCCCTCCTCCTCCATCTCGTAGGCTTTGATGCAATTGTTAACGTCGCAAGGATAAAGATCTTTGGGATCGCAGACATAGAATTCCTCCATACGCTCGATGCTTTCCAACAGGATGCTGGACCTTGCATTCGTTGGCCATAGCTTCGCACTCCTTAAGCCAACGAGGACAGTCTTCAACCTTGTCACCTGTACTGGGCAGTTGAAATTGCAGTCACATGCCACTTCTTCATTTGCCTCGACAAGGACATCGACCACGTCTTCAAGAGTTCCCGATAGTCCTTCAAGCAAAGATTGGCGCGTTTTGTCAAGCTCAGCTGCACGCGGATCAATGTCGGCTTCCAAGTTCTCATGCATTTCGTGGACTCAACGTACCACAAATCTCCTCAAGTTTGGCTTCCTCGGGCATCACGATCGTGCTGATCGGTTTGTCGGCTTTGAGAAGCAGCTTCACTCCTATTCTCGCCTGTAGCGCCTCATAGTTCAACATTGTGGCAGCAATGAGGAGATGAGCAAGATCCCCAAGCCCAAGACTCCATTGCAGGCAGATGTCCCATGCCTCGAAGGTAGGCTGCATGGCGATCGCACAGTCGTATTTGTCGCAGAGCTCTGTAGAGCAAATGATCCGATTCACTGCTAGAGATCTGGGCACCTTGTCATGACGCATGTGGAAGATGTCGCACATCAGGTGCATGTCTGCCGCGTTGTCGTCAGGCATTGGGATGTCAACTGTCGCCTTAGCGGCAAGCATTGCCCCTTCCTTAAATTGCGGTGCCAGCAGTGCTTTGAAGACGGGAGATGCAAGGCTCATAATGTGTGAAGATACGCGAAGGCCGACACTAGGCATACGCCGTCAGTATGTGTTTCTGCCTTGGATCTGTGCAGACTGACACTTTTCCATTGCCAACTTTCTCGCCGCATAGCAGCAGCACGTCGCCTTGCGGTGCGATATCGATAACCTCGGTGGCCGCCATTGCGGATGCTGAACAAGTCTGAGGAGTTGTGATGAGTATAGGGGGTGCAAGTGTATACGACAAGGTGCGACAATGATTTGTTGCGATCTTATTGTCCGCGCAAACGCCAAGCTACTAACCGACTCTATATTAGGAAGGCACATGACGCTGGCCGCACGTGAAAGATGCTGAGTGCGTCAGGTGAGGGCAAGTGAGCTTTTCAGCGGGCTCTCATCCAACATGAACACTACTCTAGCTATCCCTTGCCATGCAGGCCCTCCCGCGTGTTCCTTGCCCCTTCGATATATTCCCGCGCTACCATCCTTTGAGCTGAATGGAGTCAAACCTGTTCACTTGCTTGCGGAAGTTGAGGGCTCTCCGGCTCAAATCGCGCGAAATTTCGGTCAAGCTGGTTCCCATGGACTTCACGCAATTCGTAGGGTGGCAATCAACGAGATCGTCTGGTTCACGGGCCTGGAAATCCTGGATGGCCGTAAGTGCGTCGTCGAGGCACACGGATTGCTTGCTGCAAGGCCACAGACGCTCATGTCTAAGCTGCTCCATAAAGCTGCCGAGTCGTTCGAGATGCACCGGGCACTCTGCGTTACAGGCTCCGTTCCGCTTGTCGATCAGGACGTTGTCGACTTCATCCTCAACTATGAATTTCAGTTTCTGTCGATATCCAGTGCGAAGGTCTTCCAAGGCAGCTGCAGGCTAATCAGTCATGCTCATCAAGGACATATGTATATCACGCACCGCAGAGAGACATTAGCCTGGGATTGTCAGGCGCCACGAGCGAAACAATGGATCCCGCCGCCTCCTTGATTAAGTTTGCTCCCACCCGGCGCGCTGAGTCCTGGTATCCTAGAAGCGACACCGCTCTCAGATAATTCGTAAGGTCGTAACTTTTAGCAGCTTCCAGATGGTCCCGTACCCACAGCTCAACACTAGGCTGTACGGCTTTCGCACAGCCGTATTTGTCACACAGCATGGCGAAGCCCATGATGGTCTTGGTGCCGAGTACACTCGCAGCCTGATCGTGGCGCATATGGAGTATACTGCATAGGATCTCCATGTCTTCAGGCTTGTCCTCTGGGAGCGGAATCTCTACTGTGGCCGAGGTAGCGAGTTCATTGCCTTCTCTGAAACGTGGGCCTAGCAGTGCTTGGAACACAGATGACGCCAGTCGAAGCACATAGGATGAGACTCGAAACGAGCGCCTGATCGGTATGTCGTCAGTACTGGCTTCGAGCTTCAAGCGAGGCGAGGCATACACTTCGTTGTCTGGTTCTCCGCACAGCAGGAACACATCGCCATTGGGATCAACTTCGACCACGCCAGAGGTAGCCATGTTGGAAGCGGGTTGGCTATTGCTGAAGATGGTGTGAGAGGTGGTGCGCAGTTGTCTGAGGTGGTGGTAAAGGATGAAGTGACGTTGAGATTGGATTTCTCCAGCAGTCGAGGTGCGGATCCAAGTTCGTCACTTGCGCTGCACCAACTTGCACCAAGACATCACCAGATATCGACACAATGGACAGAATCGACATACTCCCGGATGGCGACATCGTCCTCGCCGTCAGCGGCTCACTCGAACTACGGGTCTCATCGGTCGTACTCAGCATGACTTCACCAGTCTTCAAGACCATGCTTGGACCTCACTTCGCAGAGGGCCATGCTCTGCGTCGCCAGAACGCCGAGACACCGCACATCGTCACTCTACCAGATGACAATGCTGAGTTGATGACGACGCTGTGTCTTGTCTCGCATCACCAGACAAGGGCCATTACAGTTCCCACCGCTGGAGCCCAGTTCATTGTCCAGCTCACCGCATTGGCCGACAAGTACGATTGTGTCGACATCCTCAGACTGCCGCTCGCCAGCTGGGCAGCTACCATCGATGTTGAGGAAGCCAACTGTAATACCACAATCAGGTGTGCTGCGGTCGCTTTGAAACTGGACGATGCGTACTTCTTCGCCAAATGTACCAAAGTTCTCGTACTCGACGGACTCATTGGCTTCCTGGAGCACGAATGGGACGCAGGCGAGGACGACCACATCATATGTGGTAAGTACAGCTCAGTCAGACTTTCCGGACTCGCAGGTGCTGACTATCCTAGATGCTGTACGCCAAACCGAGAGATGTGTACTCGACCACATCTCAGGTATGATTGACGACGCTGTCAATAGCGCTGGGCAATGCCTAGGTGCTGACTTCAAACATGATGTCGCCGCGGTCATATTTGAATCCGAGTGCGAGTTCAACAAGGCGGCTGTAGGTACATTCCTGCACACCTTCTGCACGGCCAAGATCTGACCCGCTACAGTCCGAGACCCGACCCTTCGCCAGATCTTTCGCAGCATCCTCGGATTGGAAATGCCTCAAGTTACCATTGCATCGCCGTGTAGCGAATGCTCAAATAAGAATAGTGAAACCATTCTGCAGCTGTTCTGGAGACAGATAGAATGTTTGCAGAGCGTGGCCAACGAGCTCTTCACTTCAGTCTGTTTAGACTGCTTGAAGGGCGCCGGGAAGGAAGAATTTTGGAGCTGCCGTTTACCACACTGCGGCAAATGGGCCTCTGGTGATGCTGATCGACACGAAAGGCTGCAATACAATACTGCCAGCCTGTACTAAGAGACGCGAGTGTTGTTGATCGTTCAACACATAGGAATGGTTAGCGGCGAAGAAGTCGACAGTTAGAGGTAGAGCGTTGCTCGGAGATAGTAGAAGCCTCGAGATCAAGCCAACAATTCGCACCGTCACTTGACGTTATTCCCACATTTGAAAACGTGTCAGCGCAACCAGCCACCGCTTTGTGAATAGCAAGCTTGCCTCATGACCTCAATTGACCTCTCCAATCTGAACACCTGCACCAACAACAACATGCCTTCATCACCGCCTTCAGAGCGCTCTCCGAAACGGCGAAGGAGCTCATCCCCTTTAAAGGGCATCGAGAATGTGATCGAGATATCTCCCACTGGCGGCGCACTGCTCGTGCTGAAGGAGCTCGCGGGTGTGAAGCCAGTGACTCTCCAGCTATCTCAAGACGTCTTGGAGGCCACTTCCACCATATTTGCATCGATGTTGCAGAACGCCCGGTTGCCAGAAGAGCCCAAGGCTCACGAGGTACTCATGTATGCGGATGAAGAAGACGACGTCGAAACGCTCTACCTCCTCTGCAACATCTTGCACCTCCGCAACGACAAGTTGCCATCCCGCCTCTCCGTCGATGCGCTCTGCAGCCTGGCCAAGATGGTGCAGAAGTACAAGTGCGCTACTGCCGTCAGTCGAGCGACGATGGGATGGTTCGATCGCTTGTACAGTGCGGCAAAGGCGGGGACGGTCGTGGTCGATGTCTGGAAGATGGTTGAGGCTGCGTACTTGCTAGACGAGCCAGTCTTCTTTGCGCGGTTCACGGAGATGTGGGTACTGGAGGAGCCGCTGGCGGTCAATAGCCTGGCTGCGGCAGTGAGAACAGCCGACGACTCGTCAAAGCGACTTGCGGGTGAGATGATGCTTGCCACAAACAACGTTGGTATAGTTTGATACTGACGTTCCTCCAGTGGAGCTGCACAACCGACGGCAGGCACAAACTGTTGCACTCAAAAGCGACGTTGATCTTCTTGTGAACCCCTGCTCAGTTGCATTCTCGAAAAGCGCACGGCACTACACCGACTATGCTCCGGGTATGATGCCAGATCCCGACGACGACGGAAGGACCACTGGTTCGATCTGCCACGTTGATGAGCAAGCTGGTGAGTGATAAAGCTGAAGCTGCGGTCTCGCCTAGTCAACACTTCGAAGCTGACTTTCAACTCTGCAGCCACAACATTCCTCGGGACGCTCAGAGATGAGAGCATCTGGCCTCCACTTGCATGGTAAAGACTTTTGTATGCTGTGTCCCGTAGCTCTCACCGCTGACACTACCGTAGGCCCACCACTCTAGGCGCTCTCGTCAGCACCATTCAAGCGTTCCGCATTCCCGAGTACGACGACTGCGATAAGTGCGAGTTCTGCGAGGACGTCAAGACAGCTTTCGGCACTGCTGTAGACCTTGTCAAGAAGATGCACAAAGAGCGGTTGTGGGGCCTGTGCTTGGACTGCTTCAAAGCTGGCGGCATCAATGCAGGAGAGTGTCGATACGAGCACTCCAAAGCAAGAATCAAGTGAAGTTTGGGGCAATCGTGGTATCGCAGCGTTCCAGAAGAAATGGCTGCGCGGAATTGGTGCGCGCAGGATGCGCGATGTTACATCGTACGATGCGGTGGCCTAAAGCTTGGCCGGAATAAGTCATCGCACCACATTGGCGGCGTCTCAACTGGGCAGGTGTGGTTATCAGATCCATGGAAGTGATGTGATAGGTTGGCGTTGGTGCTCAGTCGTCGGCTCGGATCAGATAAAGAGAGAAGTGAATGTCTGTTTCATCCTGTTCACCATCATTGGCATTTCGCATTTCAACCCCATCGTTGTTGAAAATGAGTGAGAAGCGAAGCATGGACGCCTCCGCCAACGCAGCGTCGATACCTGCTACTCAAGAGGCCGACGTTGTAGCTTTGCCAACTCATCGGGATGGCGATATCGAAATGGCGGCACCAGCGACATTCCAGGCTCCATCGAAATCCGACGATCCGTTCTTGGTGACTTTTGATCAGCCATTCGACGCAGAGAAGTTAGCACATGCCCTGCCATAACAATCGGAGACACTGACTCCCATGCAGCCCTAAAGACTGGTCGGCCACAAAGAAATGGACTGTGACGGATGTGCTCTCTGCCACCGGGTTCAATCGCATCATGGTATCCACGATCATGGCCCCAGCCATCACAACGATCGCACAAGAGCTCCACATGACCAGCGCTGAGTCGGTCATGGCGCTGTCCATCTACCTGCTCGCTACCGCCTTCGGACCGCTCGTGGCAGCACCATTGGCAGAGATGTATGGTCGCAAGCCAGTCCTGCACGTGTCCAACGTCTGGTTCCTTATCTTCAACATCGTTTGTGGTTTTGCGAAGACCAAGGGGACCCTCATAGCCGCACGCTTCCTTGCAGGTTTTGGCGCATCTGCAATATATGCTTTAGCGGGTGGTGTGCTGGGCGATGTCTGGCGTCCCGAACAGCGCGGAAAGACACTTGCAATGTACCTGTTGATCCCACTTCTTGGTGCAGCCGTTGGTAAGATCATGGGGAGCACCGTCATTCTGGCCCTGAGGGCCATGTCGCTGACCATCATCATTCCGCAGGTCCAATCATTGGTGGTTTCATGGCCGAGCGGACGACATGGAGGTGGATGTTCTGGTCTACTTCTGCTTTCCAAGCAGTGATGGTCATTGCGTCGTACGTCGCCTTCAGCGAGACGTCCCCTTCCGTGATTCTACGGCACAAAGCTGCCAAGCTTCGGAAAGAAACCGGCGACCCAAGATACCACACTGCCTTGGACACTCTTGAAGAAGGCCGAACAGCCGCGGGTATGAATCGAACCCTTCATGGACCTTGCAGCTGCTGACGGGTCACATTTTAGGCGTCATTGGGCGGAGTCTCTCCCGGCCGCTTCGTCTGCTAGCCTTCCATCCCATCATCCAAGTGGTCTCGCTCCTCTCCGCATTCAACTACGGTCTTCTCTACATCGTCTTGTCGACGTTCGCGAGTCTCTGGACCTCTGAATACCACCAGCGGGTAGACATATCCGGACTTCACTATATTGCTGTCGCATTTGGTGAGATCGCAGGCTCCCAAGTCGGCGGCAACATCATGGATCACGTTTCTGCAAGGATACGACGTCGCAAGGGCGGTGAAACTCAACCCGAGTATCATCTCCCTCTGATCTTGCCATCCTTTTTCATCGCCTCGGCCGGCCTACTGCTTTATGGATGGGCAGCTCAGGCTCATCTGCATTGGATCGTCGTGGACATCGGAGTTTTCGTGACCTGCTTCGGCATGCAGGTATGCGACCAGAAGTCGACTGCAGAGATTTGATATATGCTGACTTTGCTCTTCAATCAGATCGAGGGTCAACCAATATCAGCATACATAATCGACGCATATCCGGACTATGCATCTTCTGCGACGGCCGCTTCACAATTCGTTAGGAGTCTTACTGCGTTCAGCTTTCCCTTGTTTATGCCGATGATGTACGAGGCAATCGGCTACGGATATGGCAACACTATTCTTGCAATTGCCGGACTGCTTATTGGCGTGCCAGCTCCGCTGCTGTTGTGGCGATACGGTGCTAGATTGAGAGTGAAGGCCCATATGAGCTACTAGACCTGGGAGATGAGTGCTGGGGGAGGCGACTGCTACTAAGTGTTAGTACAGCTCGAGAGAGGCAGGCGAGGATATTGCATCTCGAGATGCATCGGAAGGGGTCAAGGTAGTGCATGAGGCTCGGTGGTGCTAGTTAATACAATCTCATCGTGGCCTGTGGGTAGTTATGCTGAACGATTCCATGTCTCATGCTCATCAGTCATCCAGCCCAACCAACCTCAACTTATCTTACCGAAGTACCCATGCAAAGGTCGTAAACGGTAGCCCAGTAAAACGTCAGAAATCTACCAGCTCTCCCACTTCTGCCCGCCGATCGCAATGAGCCTGTTGAACAATTCATCCCGCAGCACCATAGCAGTGACGGTCCATGTATTGCCTTGCTTGTCGACAATCTCAAGACCATCAGCGACTTCGCGATCCAAAGCCCACCCAACAACGAGCTTGGCTTTCCAGCCCAAACCTCCAACCTTCTTCAGCTCCTTGACATCAGCAATAGCGATCGACCAGACCGGATGCAACTCCGTCTCGTCGCGGTCAGTTGTTCCTTTCGACGCAATGTCCTTGTCCAAAGAGAAAGCAATGCAAGGTATAGTAGCGCGAGTACTAATGTACGCATGACCCTTCTTGCCGTGGTAGCGACACTTGAAATCAATCGGACCGCTAAGAAGGTTCTCCTTCTCGTTAGGGACGACACCAAGACGTTGCTTGGCGTGCTCGCTGCCTGCTTTTGCCTTGAGACGGTCGGCGCCGAGCCCGGCTTCGACAGTGCCTTTGACACCACTCTTGAACATAGCGAGGAGTCTTGAGCCTTTCTTGCCGTGAGTCTTCTGCTTGGAAGCGTCAATGTCTGAGCCTGTTGTCTCGTGAGCAGTGGTCGGGTCGTGCTCGATAGCGGCCTGGAGCTCTTCTTTCGAGGCATTGAGAGGGTAGTCAGAACCGATGGCACGTAGATGCTCGTCAGTAACGTTGACTGGTTGGTCTGGCGGAGGTTCGGTCGTACGTGGAGGTGGAGGCAGTGGCGCCTTGTTGACCTCACCAATCCGTAGAAGAGTGACAGTAAGCTGAGCATTGGTTGGCACACCCTTGAGGATGCTGTTGCGCAGCTCGAGCAGCTTCTGCCAGTTGGGGTAGTTGGTGTTGAGCCAGTCTAGACCACGCCAGATGAGTGGGTCTGCGAAGAAGCCGAAGCCAGCTCCGGCTGTGATGCCCTTGACAACCATGTAGTTCGTGATGAATGGCGAAGCAGCGAGAATAGGAACGAGAATGGCAGCAAGGCGCAGACGATAGGCATCATGCGGGAATGGTGGTGTCGGAGACAGTGCGTTCCCGAAACGCTCCCACGTGTCTGCAATGTCGGCCAGAGCATGCATCGTCGGACGCATCTTGTTCCATACGGCAGTCTCCATGGGCACCTTCGCCTTGTCCTTCTCTCCAGTCATGCCGCCTCCGGTTGAAGTTCTGGCATTGCTCGCACTGATAGCCATGGAGGTAGGGTCGGGCACACGTGAGTTGGGAGAGTCACCGTCCTCGTCCTTTGGCTCGCTTTGTGGGTGCTTTCCGCTTGCACTCGCAAGAGCGACATGAGCAATCGTGTTGACGAAATTACTAGCTTCGGCTTCGACAGCTTCACCTTTGTGTTGCTCAGGTGCACCAGTGGCTGAGTCGGTCGAGCCCAACACACCAGCCTTCGGTTTCTGCACACCACCGGTCTTAGCGGAGACGAGCGCAATCGGCGCGGGTGGGAAGAGCAGATCTCGACTTGGCGGGTAAACCACCAAGACGATCATGAGCAGAGAGAACATAGGAACGATCATGTCGAAGAACCAGGCAACGACGTACGCTGCGAGGAAGGCAGCAGTGCGATTCTTCTCTCGCCACGATCGTATCCGCATGATGTGCTTGACGAAGCTGATCATGCTGATACCAACGGTCATGTAGAGACGTTCGAGGTTCGAGCGTAGCTTGTCGGGCGAGAATTCTTCTTCGTCGGCAATATTGAGATCAAGGTTGCCAGGCACTGGGTATGGGTACTCCTTGACGTGGTACATTTGCTGCGCAATAATCAGCTTTGCCACATCTTGCTTGTTCTAGCAGTACGGCTACTCACCTTGTTGAAGCGACGAATGAGGATCCATAACTCGTCGTTGGGCAGGCCACCAACAAGAGGCTTGGGGATGTCCTCGTTGCGTTGGTTCCATCCTAGGTCTTTGATGTCGTCGTCGTTATCCTGCTGCGCGTGGCCTCCATGGTCTGCCGACATTGCGAGCGCATGGCTGAGGGTAGGCTCCTGGCCTATGGCGTGCGCTTCTTCATACTTGCCCGGCTCCGTCGCTGCAGAAACGTCGTTGGGCAGAGGGTGCAAGTCCGCGAATACCAAGCCTGGGGTCGGCATGCTGTTGCGCAGTGTTTGCTCCGAGCTGGCGGAGAACTCAATATCAATCCTGGATGTCAATCTGTATAGAGTTCATACGGTGATTGGGCAAGGAGATGTTAGTTCTTACAATGACAGCGGGAGGAGGGAACTTGGAATGTGGAGAGGAAGGTGCGAACGCCATTGCGTCACCACGCATGTGACAAGCGCGTGTCGCGTGTCAAGTCCCATGTATGTTGTTGACATCCGAACCATCTCTTCTCGCTGTCTCAGACGCAGTCTACGCGTTGGGGTGACGCGAGACCTGCTGAGTGCCATGCACAGGCTGAGCAGCCGCGAGATCAGCTCGCTGAGACTCTTGCAACAATATTGTCTTTGGCCAGACCGTAGCATTCTGCGACCCTTCAGATGTATTACAACGAGTCATCTTGCTAAGTGTATTCGCAGGGCTTCTACGCAGCCAGCGGAGGCTGTCAAGGCTGTGTCACGAAGCAAAATCCCGAAATCTGCAGGAAGCTCCAGGAGCCGTCCACTTTACACAAAGCAAGACGACCAGACAATCCTACAGCTTCGAAGGGACGGGTACTCATGGTTCAAAATAGCGACAGTGCTAGGGCGACCTTCGGCGAGGACGGTCTCTATACATTATAACCGGGTCTTGCGTCCACTGTATGGGAATCAACAGTCTGCAAAACTTCATGTAAGCAAGCTTGAGAACTCTGACGAGCCTTGGTCAAGTGCAGACGATAAGACTTTGCTTGATTGGTTGGAAAATCCGAAAGGCAGCAGGAAGTTATATTACCTTGCACGCTCAATGGGCCGCTCTCCCTCGGCTGTTTACCACCGGCTGGTCATCCTCAAGCCATTCCGCCAACCTCCTCCTCCTCCTCGTCCCGCAGGACGTGGTACGGACCTTAATCATATCACCTGCTTGGAAGCTTGTACAGTGGTGTACCTCCGTCAAACCCAGAAGCTCCGGTGGCCTGAGATAGGAAAGCTGTTTCCTGAATGGCGGATCCACTTACTTTACGCCGCGTACCGTAGAGTATGGCGTAACCTTTTTGCAGACGCTGCTGTGACCGATCCACGGACATGGAGTACCGAGAAGCTCTCATCAGTTTCCTAACGATTTCCTGGGTTTGATGGTCGTCCGTCGAAGAAACCCCGCAAGACCAAAGGGGCCTACAGACAATATACACTCCGGGAAGCCTTGACGGTGGTCTACGCCCGTTCGTACCAGAGGGCTACTTGGGCTAAAATAGCGGAGTGCTTTCCGGGTCGTTCGCCGGCGACGCTGGAGCATCGCTATTCGCGGCGTTGGCGAGAACGATATGCCGATGTAGCCTTGACTGACCCCAGGTTGTGGAGCGATGCGAAAATACTTGCAGTCGAGAAACGGCTTCCTATCCGAATTTCTATGAGACAACAACCAAAGGCGAAATCCAAAGGTCACCCAGAATGAGATGCGGTTGCTCTGGAAAGCGAAGAATTGGAAAGCGAAGGGAGAGCCTTCACCGACCTAGTAGCTGGAACATGTCTCTTCTTCGCTAAGTGTTGTGGAGACTATGTATCTCTAGTTGGAGCCGAGGTTTGTGCTGCAGATGGTGGAGAAGACATGATCGCGTCGCTTAATTGACTGGCCGGATGGGTGCCTTCAATACGCGATAGCGAAGTAGGGCAACAGCCAGCTCCGGTCACCTCCATCAACCAGCGAAGCCCTGCTCCCTGACGAAATCGACAACCATCTTACTCAATTTCTCCGGCTCCTCATAAGTGCACCAATGCCCGCCTTCCAACAGGTCCTCAGTGAGGTTCGGCAGCAAACCAGCTTCCTTCGGCCCATCGAGCGTATTAGGCGCATTGACACCATCGCCCTTGCACATCACAGCCAGCACGGGAAGCTCAAGCTTATATCTCTCAACCGGGATCGTCTTATCAGCCTCAGCCTGGATGCCATCGGCGAACCTAGAACGATATCACACATTAGCAACACTTCGGCACAGCTTCTAGGAATGGACAAGTGGCAGTCACTTACGCCCGATACCAACAAAAGCTAGCCTCCCAGTCCTTAGCGGTCGACATCAAAGCCATCCACTCCCGCTTCAACTTCTCATCCTTCGCATACGCCCTCAAAGGAACATCGGTACGCCCAGCCGTAATCCAATCCCGCATCCCATCCGGCGTACAAAAGATATACTTCACCCAATCCTCGCCATCGCCATGAAGAACATGCCACGCACTCTCCAAATTCGCCACGAAAAGCTCCGGAGCATCCTTCGCGGTGAAGAAGTGGAAGTAGCTGTACCGCGGGTACCCATACAGCTGTACCATCATCGCGTTCAGGTCTTCGAGAGAAGGCATCTCGGTGATGGGAGGCATGTAGGCGATGCCGATGTGGACGGTGGCTACACAACGTTCTGGGTGGAGGAGGTGGAATTTGGCGGTGAACCAGCAGCCGAAGTCGTGGCCGATGGGGATGACTTTGCCGATTTTCTCTGAGTCGAGGATTTCGAGTATGTCGGCGGACATGAGGCGGTGGTCGTAGAGGGCTGGCTCGGTGGGTTTGGAGCTGCCGCCGTAGGCTAGGAGGTCTGGGGCGAGGATTTTGAGGTTCAGCTTGGCGAGGTCGGGAAGCATGCGGTGCCAGAGGTGCGCGCTATCGGGCCAGCCATGGAGAAGGAGCAGAGTTGGCTTAGACATGTCTCCTGCTTCGGAGACATAGTAGCGGTAGTGCAGCCCGCGCTTGACGTCGATGTGCTTTTCCTGTAGGCTGTCCATGATGTGAATAAGTATCAATATTGCTGAATAGCTTATACGTAAAGGAGAAGAAAAGGCAATACTTGTACTACTTCATCTCCAGCTTGCTCCTGACCTTGGCTATCAGCTCGACTCAGCTCTAGCATAAGGTACTGATCCTATGCAACATCGGACGCGGCTTTACACATCTTGGCAGCTGACTCCCGGGTTCGGTTGCTGCGTGCTTACGGTAGCAGTCAACAGTCCTCCTTGCTCCTTCAAGGCTTAGGGCTTACCAGCTAGAGCTGGAGTCCTTGTTTCCTGATTGTTGCTAATTCACAGTACTGTAACGTCCCATAGTGCACAGCAGTGCGACATGCGGTGGAATCAGCTCCGATACCATGGGTTCGCTCAGCACGTTTTCCGTCCAAGTCGGCATATATCTTTTGTGATGCGTGATCATCATCCCCATGGGCTTGGCACAGCATATGTGTGTTGTGATGGTCGTACACTAGTGTTCTCGACCGCGTGCCTGCCATATCTGCCACATACTGCACGATCGCCTCCGTATTTGTGCCGGAAGTGATGAGATCTCACGAATTGTTCATGAGAAAGCACTCATCAAAGCTCATAGCAACTCTTCGCTGCAGCTTTGGTGGACCGGTGCTTAACTTCGCCATCACAAGGCACCTTTTCATGTCGAAGCGCGGGTGCAACAATGTACCAATGGCGCTTCGAGCTCCTGTTGTGTGCAGATGCGAGTCGTGTGTCGCCGTGCATGCGGCTCCTCAGGGGAGGCTCAGCCTTGTCATGCACACTTCAGTCCAGCCGTTGAAGAGGTCCGGAAGATCAATATCTGGCCGTGCCAGCGTAGACTTCGAGTTCAGTCTTTTGGACATGTCATCGTACGACCAATGCTAGACGATTGCGCAGTGCGAAGACGTGATGTAGTGACGAACACGAAAGATACACGAGCCGCCGGGAATGGCCGCAGTGGATCCGCGCACGCGCTCGACACGCTGAGTGGCTCAATTCGGAAGGCGTTATATTGACACTGCATGAGCACTTTCCGGCGGATCCTGCTTTGCAACACCAGACTTGAACACAACGGCCGGCGACACGAGGCCTCCTCTTCACCAACAATCCACAGAGCGAGTGTTCGACTTCCTGTATTAGTACTTACATGACTTGAGACATTATTGCGTCACGGCCGGCGTTTGATACTCTATCGACAAGAGCTTCACTTGATACACACTCGAAACCGTCAGCTTACGACATCCGAAACGTCACCACAAAAAGCGGGACAATATGGCAGGATCCAGGATGAACCGCTTCACGCTGTCTGTCAAGCCAGTCGACTATTCCTTGACCGCCGGCACCAATATCCCGGCACCGCTCGATTCTCCGCCGCGTTCACCAGCAGGCAGCATCGCACGACCGCCCACATCCGGCGGCGGACCACTGACATCGCATCCAACTACGCCGGAAGACCACCACATGCCCGGTGCTTTCCCACCTACGCCAGAACCAGAACAGGACGATAGCAGGAAGATGCCTCCTCCACCCTTCACAAAACCAAGACAGGACAGCTTTCGCACACCCATGTCACCCGTCTCAACCAACCCAACCACATCTTCGCCAGACCAGCAACACCGGCGACCGTCAGGAATGCGCAAACTGCTCAGTCTGCGTAGTCTGCGCTCGTCCTTCAACAACAGCTCCACATCGCTACAAATTCCACCGCAAACTTCAAGCGGCGGCGAGTCTCATTACAATCAAGAACAGCAGTACAACAGCCGCAAACGCGCCAAGTCACCCAGTATAGCCTCGACCACGGCGTCATACAGCTACCAGCCTTCACTGGCCTCGCAAAAGCCAACACTGAGATCGAGGAAATCAGGCAGCTGGTTCAGACGCAAGAGCGGCATGTTCATGCCCACCGACGATGGCTTCCTCGATTCGGTGGAAGAGAACCAGCGGCCGGATACGAGGGATAGTAAGAGGTTGAAGGAGGAACCCGCTCCGTTACTGCCTGAAGTTGGGACATTGAGAGGAGGTAGGTTAGGCGGTGGAGAGATTGGATGGGATGAGAGTTTGTTTGGGAAATAGGATGCCCAGCTTAGAGTGTGGCGTTGAGGTTGATGGAGATTGTGTTGCTGAATTGCGAAGATACCCGCGGTGCGTAGAGAGATTCAGCGTCTCTGCGAGCCGGCTTTTGATGTTGCGTGGCGGAAATGATAGAAATTGTCGAGCGGGCGAGCGCTGCGAGAGATGCGCATATGGTGATGAAGATGGCTCATGACGGACGACAGACATGGAGGTCACGACTGCTATCGTTTTCTTGCGCTACGGAGGTACACGTTGTACAGAATGAGTGCACAGTAGTATCGACATTGCGCATAGCACAGCATTACTATACTTGTGGAGCGCTGAAGCTCACGCTGATTGTACAAACATTCCCTCAGCATCGCCTTCACCATTGCCAGAACTTCGTCGCTTCTTCGCTTCGTCAAAGTACAGATCCGAACCATCATCACCAAGTGCTCGCTCCGGCATATACCCCAGCTAAGTCCTCTCTACTCGCCACCCTCCTACGCTGTCCACTGCCAGCCAAATTCTCCTGACTCCCAGCCTCCCTTCGCTGTTCACCACTACTCAAAGTCTCCCTGCTCGCTACTTTCCGTCGCAGCTCCATCTCAGCAATCTGTTCCCTGCCTGCCTTGAGATCATTACGCTCTTCCACCGCCTCCCTTCGCTGCTCCCCACTACTCAAAGTCTCTCTGCTCGCACCTTTACGTCGCAGCTCCAGCTTGGCAATCTGATCCCTCGCAGCCTTCAGGTCTTTACGCTCATCCTCAATACTTCCTCGCCCACTCCCTTGCCCTTCATGAGTCGGCTCGCCTTGCTTGCCTTTATAGAACACGGCTGGATCTGCAGCGGTGAATGTGTTGACCGAGCTACATCTCTTCAGAGCTATGCGCAAAAGACCTTCGCTTCGTCGTTCTTTGTCCCGTTGAGCGACTTTCGCTGCCCGATGTTTGGCTGCTGATTCTTTGCGCGCTTGGCGGGCGGTCCGGTAATGGGCTGTTAAGTTGCTGAGTGGATGACACATATGTGTTGTCTTTTGCTGTTTCTGGTGATATCGTATGCGCTACCCGTTATTCGTAATACCGTAAAGATTGCTTTGGATCTCTACCATGCGAACGTGAGTCGTGCTCCGTGATGGCGCTGTCAGGTGCTGATCACTTCCGGCAATTGCGACACAATGGCAGGTCAGCAAGGCTCCGGCACAGGCAATCGCGATCTTCATTCACTCGAGTCCATCTAGATGCGCGAACGTAGTCAACGCCATCCATCGGTAGTCCCCAGAAAGGATCGATCTCAGGCTTCCCAGCCTCCCATTCATCTAGTGGAATCGAGCCATATACCTTGCGCTGTCGATCACTGAACAATCGTGGGTCGTCAAGTCGGAATTGAGGAGCGAAGGCTGCGCAGTCGAGCGTCGCGCTGCTGTCTCTGCTCGAGCTCGTGTAGGCTTCACGACGCTCCGACTCGAAGGAGAAAGGCTCACGGTCTGCCGCCATTGGCTGGCCCACTGTCGCACGCTTCTTCTGTGCGCGCGATGTCTCTGCAGAGCCTGGAGACCTCTGCGCTTCGGCTAGCTTCGAGTCGCTGCGTCCGGCAGCATCCACGTCCTTGGGGTCGGTAGTAGTTAAGCCGTTACGTTCGGCAGCATACCTAGCGATGTGCTGTGCACGGAACGCGGCGTAAGCGTCACTACTCGGTGGCAACATTGACTGGTATTGCCTCGCGTACTCATCAGCTGTGACCCTATGCAGACCTCTCTTTGGCTGTTCCCCTGGCGCCTGCGTTCTCGGGCTGACGTCGTTCGGCGTCGTGGCTGTTGGCGATTTGGCGGTATTGAGACCCACGCTACTCATGATGTTGCCCATGCTGAGCGCTGACAGTCTGCTCTTTCGCTTTGTAGCCGCTGCTGCGGCCTTCTCCGGGTCGCCATTCAGCTCTGCAGCCGCGGCAGAAGGTTTCCCTATGCTGAGGACTGATAGTCTGCTCTTACGCCGAGTGGCAGGGATTTCAGCTTTCTCCACGCCGCCAGATCGCTCTGGAGCTTCCGCAAGGATTGGCGAAGCGCTGTTACCGCCTTCTAGCAGCGTGAGAGCCTCAGCAGCCGTCTGACCAGGCGTCTCAATATCTCGCAACGAGTCCTGGAACGCTATGCGACGAAGATCGGTAACACTTTTTTGCCAAAATTGAGATGCTCTGTGCAACGTTCTCGCAGGCAGACTGGAATTCATGTCCTCCTCGAACTCGCTGCCGCGGCTCGTGCGCCCTACGGCGTTGCTGGAATTCAAACCGCGCACCGTGTCGTCGCTGGCATAGCTCAACCTATCCGTATCACGACTGTAGAGTGAGCTTTCTACAGACTCACGACGCTCATCCTGACTCTGACGATACTCGGGCCCTGCCCGGAAAGTCCTGACGCTTTGCGCCTCATCTGGCTCATCACTGCTCGCGTGAGCTTCTTCCTCTCCACCATCTCTTCGTCCAAGCAAATTAGCTAAGCTGCGTCGCGGTCGCAGCATTGCATCAACAATAGTACCCCGTCTGCTCTGGGGTTGCGCAACATCCTCTATGCGCTCCTCATCTCTGCTGCTGCCCAAGACGCTGCGCATCCGCTGCAGACGTGACTGTGGACGCTGCAGCATTTCGCCACTGGACGGTCTTGGCGTTTCCGTCCTCTCGGGTGCCACACCAGCGATGGTAGAGCGCCGAAGGCGCATCTCAACAGTCGCAACAGACGCAGATTCAGTTGTTGAAGACGGAGGGCGCTCTGTGTGCTTTGCGAACGTCCGCAATCAGTCCGTCTCGCGCGGATTCGTGAAGTGTGCAGTGTGCAGTTCGTGCAATATACTTCGAGCGGTCCGCAGTGTCCTCACACCGTAGCTCACAGCGCTCCTATTTAGCTCACAGCGTCTCGTATGTCTTCTAATACTTCTGCTCTCATCTCCTGTCAGCCTTCATCTTCTCTTCTGCAAAGCTCACACACTCCTCTGTCTCTACACACTTACCTTACGTCAACACAGACAACGCCGCTCAACTCCACAACACCAGTAAGCAGACAACAGCAAGCAAGTATCAAGTAAAGACGAAAAAGAGGTGCGACGGGCAAGAAACCAACGAAAATGCGAACAGCCCACTAACTACTCATGCAGACTTTCAAGATGCCTCGCTTCGCTCTGCGCCCCGTCAACCTCAAGACCGCCATCAAAGCACGGATGGAGGTCATTAAAGCCCGCGTGGACGGCCTGCTCCACCGCACGAAACCTGAGACGTCCGAATTCGACGAAAGGTTCGAGCTGCAGCAACGACAGACATGTGAAGCCGCCCAAACGGGTGTTGACAGCCCACCATCGAGCTGTCAGCCAGACCTTACCGAAGTAGCGGGTCCACCCGCACGTGATCCGATCGGCCAGCCATCTGTCAACCTCCGGGCAGACACAGACGAGCAGGGTGAGCCGTCCCTGTTTGGGATCAGCAGTGTGCCAAAGACGGTGTCATTGCCACCGCAGCTGGATACCACCGTCGAGGATAACGAAAGAGATGGCAGCGTGGATGAGGTGCTAGGAGCAGATCATTGCCAGCTACTAATCAACTGGCGTGCCCGGCCAAAGTCTATCGATGGGGATGACAACGCTGCATCTGCACATGGCGAAGAGGAGTACAGAGGCCGTCGGCGAGAGAGATCTCTCGTCCGTCAGGTGAAGAAGCGTGTGGGACCGCGGGTCATCTCGCCTGCTCGCAAAGAACCGAATATGTCGGAGACGGCCGTGGTAGGTCCACGTTTGGATTTTGCGACGTCCGACGAGACTTTTGCTGATATGGCGTGCCAGTCACTAAGCCAGCAAGCATCCCATTTGCGGACAGTCGGTGACGGCCAGAGAGGAGCACTCTGGGCCACATCGAGGCCTCTGAGCAGATGATGGTTTCTCAGCAACAGCTGAACCCCATTGCTATCCCGGCTTAGCAGGAAATGGGACGGGGTGTATGGCGTTTTGTTTGTTTATATTCTGACGGTGTGTTAGCATCCCCAAAACGCAGTATTTGCACTCTGCTCATGCACTCGGTTTCGTGAGTATCATAGATCTCCCTGTCGTCGAGAGGCCTGCGTATCGGCTATGAAAATCGACCAGTACATGAGCGCCCCAGTATACAGTATCGAGACTCTGCTCGTGTATTCGGCCTCGTAAGTACCATCGAGCTCGTCATAGCGGAGATGCTGCCATATCCACACGGTCCCTTGAGTCCCACATATGAACATCTGTTGTTCGCAGCATAGCCATTCTGCTCATGTACTCGTTTTCGTAGCTCTGGGTTGGGCTCGTCGCGGCCGAGAAGTCCACGATTACACTGTACGTGAGCCATGCTTCCACGAAGTCAAATGGTGTTCGAGGGAGTGCAGTCAAAGAGGTGATGTCGAAAATGTACGCCACAACCGCTGGGATCTGTGCATTGCCGCTGCAGGCTGACGGCATTGTGCATGAGAGCTTGGACGTTCACATGCAGGAACCTATGCAACATGAACATAGCATTGAATTATACAATCTCACAATGGCACTCTCACGAGCTATCTACAGTGCTCGTACTACTTTACGGCGCGCCTCGCCGATCGCGGTACCTCAACGTCGGTGCTTGTCAGCATATGGCTACGAACAGGCCAAAGTCCTTGCATTGTCGACTCTTGGTGAGCCCAAAAATGTGCTGAAACTGCACTCCCATTCCATTGCACCACCTCATGGCGATCTATTGACCCTTCGCTTCCTGGCGTCGCCCATCAACCCGGCCGACATCAACCAGATCCAAGGCGTGTACCCTACTAAACCTGCCTTCACCACCGCATTGGGCTCAACCGATCCGATAGCTGTGGGCGGCAATGAGGGTGTTGCCGAGGTCATTGCAAAGGGTGGAAGCGTGAAGGGAGTAGAAAAGGGTGATTGGGTGATCATGAAGAAGCAGGGCTTCGGGACATGGCGGACTCACGCGCAGACCAAAGCCGATGAGGTCGTGGTGGTGAAAGGAGAGGACAGAGAGGGTCTGAAGCCGGAGCAAGTTGGTACCGTGAGCGTGAATCCTATGACGGCGTGGAGGATGCTACAAGACTTTGTCAGCTTGAAGGAAGGCGAATGGTTTGTGCAGAATGGTGCCAACTCTGGAGTTGGACGTGCAGCCATTCAGTTGGCTAGGCTCTGGGGCTACAAGAGTCTCAACATTGTTCGCAAGCGTGAGACCGGCATGGACGAGCTTAAAGCAGACCTTATGTCTCTCGGAGCAGACGCAGTAGTGACCGATGAGGAATTCGAGGCCAAAGGCTTTCGTGACCAGGTCAAGGAGATGACCAATGGTGGGCGTGAGCCAATCCGACTCGGCCTGAATTGCGTTGGCGGACCTCTCGTGAACAGCATGGCCAAGCATTTGGCCGCTGGAGCACATATCGTGACTTACGGCGCGATGTCGAAGAAGCCTGTCTCGCTACCTACTGGTTTGCTGATCTTCAAGGACATCCATTTCGATGGCTTCTGGGTCAGCAGATGGAGTGACAAGAACCCGCAAGATAAAGAGGCTTGCGTTAAGGAGGTACTGAACATGACCCAGCAAGGCAAGTTCAAAGACGTACCGATGTCGCCTGTGACGTGGAACCATGACACCAAGCAGGACGAGCTTATTGATGCTGTGCAAGGGACACTGGAAGGCTTTCGCAGTGGAAAAGGTATCTTTGTATTTGGCAATACTTGAATGCGAAGAGAACCAGATCCTGTTGCGCCCTGTCGATCCTGTCTAGTCGTGCCTATATGATACCTTCGTCCCTCGACAAGGCTTCGCAACTTCCAAAACAAAGGGCACTTTCCCAGCAAGGGCTCTCCAATATTTTGGCAGCATCAAATCGACGGCATCGCCTCGTTACTCGTGCAGCGCTTCGGAGAGGTCCTCACTCCCACGCATCGTGCTCTAGCATTCCGACCTCAGCAGACGACGGCAGCGCCTCGTCACTCTTTCAGCGCTTCGGAGAGGTCATCACTCCCACGGACCGCTCTCCAAGATCTTGGCAGCACCAGACCGACGGCCGCGCCTCGTCACTTATTCGGCAGTCCGGAGGGTCCTCACTCCCACGCTTCGCTCTCTACCTTTCTGACCTCAGCAGACCGACGGCAGCGCCTCATCGCTCATATAGCACCTCGGAGACCGTGTTATGAAGGCTCACTTCGGTCTCGGCCATCCGTCGGGCTATCCTGAGGGCGTGCGACCATGCGACTAGTCGCGATCGTAACGTCCGGCCGAGTTCAACGGCCCCCAGGAGACGTACAGATACGACGAGCCTGACGAGCTCGATGATCGAGATGACTCCGTGTTTTCATCCGCCTTTTGCTTGTTGGAGACGATCTCCCAAGACGGCGAGTCAGATTCTTGCCGCTCCTTCGCCGTCGCCACAACCAGACGCTTCTCGCGATCGGCAAGATGCGCTCTCAGCATTCGTCGCTTCGCACGACCTGCAGCAACGGACTCCTTGAGCTGCTCCATAAGCTCCGTCTCGATTCTGGCTTCACGCGCGATCCTAGCCTTGACCGTTTCGGTGAGTTCGATCGTGCCGTCCGCAAGCACTGTGAACTTGAGGTCGAAGCAGGAGTCGTTCCAAAACTCCTCCGCGGGCGTATTGGGCACGCCATACTCTTTCGTCTCAATGTCGCTGTCGGTCGCAGATCTAGACGCGGAGCTGCTGCGCACGCTGTTCTTCTGCATATAACCGCCGGGATGGAAAGAGTCGGCTATCAAGCTGTTAGCCCTGACGACTTGCGACACTGGCACTTGAGACGCGCTGATGTGTAACATACGCGATTGCGACTGATTCCACAAACGGGTGGAGGACTGGGACATGTTGTCTGGATACGACGTGCCTCCTGGCGACTGCGGTGGTGATGGGGCCATCTTCACTTTCGCTGATGGATGTGTCGAGATGAAATTCGGATGGAAGAGGATGGACGAGAAGTGGGCATTCACGGAGCTATGATTGAGTAGGTGCATAATGCAAACCTGCGGCTGGAGTGAATGTTTCGTCTGCCTGGAAGTCTAGATTACTGTAAGCCTGGCACGTGTGGAGGTCGAAGTCAAGTGCAAATGTGGCGAACGCACATATATTTTGAGCTTCCGATCTCATCCCATCTCTATACTCTTTGAAGAAGCCGAGGATCATCAGGCACTTTTCATTCGGGTCGTCCATCGACAGTTTCTTTAACCACCGCACAATCATCAACCATCTATTCGACCAGCCAACGACACCATGAGCACGCACAACTCATGTCGACGCTCCAACGCGAGCACTGCCAGCCATCGCAGTGCGCCGCAATCGACATCGGAGCCCACTCGACGAGTTGGTCGGCTTGTCAAGTGCAAAGGTCTGAACGCCATCATGACTGGAGAGGATGAGACTTGTCGTAAGTCATCGCCCTTCGCCCTGCTTGAGTCCTTGCTGACCACTAGTAGCCTGCTGTTACGATCGAGATGCCAGCTTTGTTGCACAGCCATGCGGCCATACCTTCTGTGTCGAGTGTGTAAAGAAGCTGAGAGACTGCCCGTTCCGCTGTGGCAGAATCACCCGTGTCGTACATCTATCAACGGGTGAGCCAATTGGATGTCAACCGCAAAGGAATTTCATTCCTACTGATCACAATGAGAACGTTGTACGTCGTCTGCTGTCCTTGATTGTGCAGAAGGCTGACAAGTCTGTAGACCCTTCCCGACGATCGCCAGATTCCCTGGCTTTGTGACACCATTGCCGGCATAAGGAGGCGCGACCCAGCTTATGCCCACCATGCATCCATCTGGTCGCTTTCGGATTTGGAGCGTAAGCTGGAGGAGGCGTTAGCTAGGCCACCGCCACAGCCTATCCGCTGGTAGTCCTGCTCTGTCTTGACCCGAAAACTGACCAGTTTGTACGAATGTTGGATGAACAACAGGCTGTACGGGTGTGGGACGAACACGATGAAATTACAAATAGTTAAGCCATAAGCAGGTGAACCGAGTAGAATGACACGTTGCAAACGAGACAATGGCACAATGCATCAGTCCAACGTACTTATAGGCGAGACAGTCTACTTGGTGCATATCGCAGCGATGACATCGAGCAGGAGAAGTGAGACAGCGAAAGTGATGTCTCATCAACATAGCGGGTGTATCTTCTACCAACATGTAAAGCATTACTTGCTAATCAATGACTTTTCGCGCCGCCAGGTGGGTATCATCGCGCGTATAATGATCCACCCAATCCCTAACGCCAAACGAATGAGTCTTTCATACACCTCCAGCGCCGCGCCGAAATGCTGACGTGCGTTGAATACAACCGGAACGCCGTCACCCTCCAAGAGGTAGCCTTGCCGTGATACACCCCCAGAACGCTAGCAGGATAAAAGATGTGTCTCACATCAAAGAAGGACCCAGTGTCTGACTCATGCCAGACGATGAACCAGGTCGGCTATGAGGCCGCTTGGCAGAAAGTGGACTACTCACAGCCTTTCGAACGCCAGCGCCCGCAAAGCTGAGATCCTGGCTAATGCGCTTCTTGCGTGCCGGTGTGATGGGAATGTTGGCAGCGGCACGACGACCCTTCTGCAATGCATTGCTTTCAAGAGTCGAGGCGCGCTTCACGGGATGCGACGCCAGCGAGCTGACTTGCTTGGCGAAGTTTTGATTTCGGCGGAATGAGCCGACTAGACCACGATGTTGGTCGAAGTGGTCGAGTAGACTGTCGCTTCGGCGGGCGTCGAGAGACGATAGGGAGCTCTGAGTGTCGCTAACGGGCGAGAATATCGCATCAGGGTCCTCACCATCGGACTGGTCATCATCGTCCTCCAGGTCGATGTAGTCCTGCATGTTCACTTCCTCAACTTCTGAATCACTATCTCCGACTAAGGTCTCTGTGAGCGAGTTGGAGCGTGTCACGGTGGCCGGGAAGAGATGGCCACCAATACCAGAGACGTCGTTGTTGCGCAGGATGTCGAGGTTGCCGTTGAACATTGACCCAAGAGTAGACTGGGCGGTGAAAGGACGCTCAGGCATATTCTTGGTGGCGCCAGTGCGCATGCTGTAGTACGCGGCAGAGCGCGCCGGACCATTTCGGCCCTTCATCGTTTGCACGTGCTTCCAGAAAGCCTTGTCCTTCTCAGCGGGCTGCTGGGGTGGCTGGATCTTGATGCGGTTGCTCACGGTGTCGCTCGAGATGGTAGCCTTGGTCTTGTCGACCACGAACTTTCCAAGTCTCGGGCCTCTGCCCGTCTTCGGTGTGGAGGGCGAGCCCGCAGCTTGAAATGTAGGGCTTGAGCGACGCGAAACAGGCGTAGGAGTGCTCGGTGCGCTCTTCCTGGCTTCTACGGCACGCTTGTGCATGGCGAGAATTTCTTCTTCGCTTTCTACATCGGTCTTATCACCCTCGTCTTCGGCTTCTCGGCGGTCAGCAAATGTCGTTCACAATCAAGTGTTCGAGAGTAACCCACTATCTCCACCATAACTGTCCTCATCTGAATCACTCTCCTCATCATCAATCGCAAACGCCATCCTCTCCTCTTCACCATCAAAATCGTAGCACGATCCTGCATCACTATTGTTCATGTGGAAGCCTGCATCGAGGTCTACATCGAGCCCGAAACGCTGCCTGAGCGCCGGGTCATCTTGAGCATCGAACAGGTCCGGGTACATTTCATCAGGATCATCCTCACTGCTCACACTTGAGCTCCTCGAAACCATCTCGGGTTCCAAGAAGCGAACACGCTTCTTCGTGCCGGTAGTGTCGTCTGCGCGCTCATCTTTTGGCGGAATACACATTCCGAGTCCCCTCTCGGCTTCATCGTACAGCTCTTGATACGCTGAATCATTGAACTGAAGGCCAGCAAAAGGGTCGTCGTCCAGGCTGAATTCGTTCTCGTGCATACCGTCACCATACTGGAGGCTCAAACTCTGCGCCAGCGCCTCATCTCTGTGCAGAGCCATCGCATCCAGATCCTCGGTCATGTCTTCAGCAATCCGGAGCTCCTCATCGATTGGATACTCCTCTATGAGGTCCTGTTCAGCTGCTGCTCGTAGAGCACCGATACCATTGGCTCTATTCATATCTTCGTCATCGTCACTAACATCTTCGACGCCAGCATAGTCATCATCGTTATCATCGCTAGCCTGTGCTCCGGCCACAGCGTCAAGGCCGTCATCCGCGAACATGTCACCTGCTTCAAACCCTGCCAGACGCAATCGCTGGGCGCCTGACAGGGCCATCACATCCGGCTCGCTATCTTCATCATCACTTCCTTCATTAGCACTACTGTCTGCTTCCTCCGCTCCGTCTTCTGAGTCGGCATCCGAGACCGTGGATTCTGGACGGCCGGCACGTGCTGCCTTCAGCGCCGTGCTACTTTTGGCGCTTCCGTTGTGGGTACGCATGCTTTGCTGTTGCTGTTTCTGCACGTCTCGATGCGAGACTGGTGGAAATGAGGGGCCTGACATCTTGGCGAGCTTGGGGTGAAGATTTGGTGCTGGCTAAGAGTGTCGCGTGCGTACTGCTGAAAAGCGCAGATTGTGGCACGTGATCGAGGTATCGCGTATAGTCGCCTTCGGGCAACTTGCGGTATGGTTGTATATGGTTTGGGCTCAACTTTGTAACAAGTCGAGTCTGCACTTCGTCGAGATCTGCCGGAAGCGAGCAGTGTCTTCGTATTGCCCGAGTCTGATACCAAATGGTATAGTGATAGTGTAGGCCGTACTATTGCCGTGCAAGCGGTGCTTGTAGCAATATCTCGTTCGTCGTAGTCGATTTGAAAATCTCGTTCAGCAGTGACCGGACTGGAGACCTACGCGAGGCAGATCTCCAGCGGTGCGACTAGTGCTGAGCGAATGCCGAAGGCATGTTGACGACGAAGTGGTATAGGGATGATTTGATGCTGTTGGCTTTTTATAGGGTGCGTCTTCGCTTGTGAGTGTGGATTGTTGTTCGAGGGAAAGAGCAGGAGGATCTCCAGAAAGTTAGAGACATTGTCGCTAAGCACGGGAGCTAGCCCGCTTGTGAAAAGGCGGTAAAAGCTCTGCGCACACGACACGGATCCACCTCACCTCTCAGACTCACAAACTCTCGTCGCGCCTGAACATCGGGGACAGATTTTTACCTTTCGACCCCTCAGATTGCCGGCAGAAAAGTGACTACAGGTCGTTGCTGACCACCTCCCAGCGGCGGTGGTCCTGAACAAAAGATGCTACAGTACAGCAACTGTGCATGCTCGGCTGCATCGTCACAGGGAGATCTAGCCGCTACGGAGGCATCTCCTATGCTGACTTGCAGCCCGGCATCCACAGAGCTGTCCAATCAGCACCGCCTGTCACATGCAATAGGTTGACGTTGCAGCTTGATTATTGAGGTGACAGCGCACCTCTGACAGGGCGGGGAGACGGTCAACATGTGTGGAATGGACGCTTCACTGGCCCAACAAGATCGAGGGGACAGGTCAGATCGGCTGCAAGACCCAGTCTCCGCGAAGCACCCGAAAAGCATGTCAGTGAGCTTTCTAGGCGACTTTGCCGCCTCCCCAAACCCTACCAGCTTCCTTGAGCAGACACTTAGCACGACCCGCTGTCAATACAGCTACGATGCTTCCGGATGCGATACTCTCGTTCGGCAACATGCCTCCTGGCAAGCACAAGCGAGTAGTATCATCACGTGCCGAATTGCCGCTTGGAGACGACAGCAAGTAGACCGAACCGGAAAAGACACTGCAACTTATGAGCATTCATCGTGCGTTCGTACCGCTCCAGCCGTATGTCAGCCATGCCTATATGCACCTCACATCCACACCTAACTTTTCCCCAACGCCACCTCCACCCCTTCTACTCATACTCCCATTCCGTCCCTCAGATACGCCATTTGTATATGCAACCCACGCTGGTAAACGCTCGCTCACAAAATCACACAGCATCCTCTCCCGCCCTCGCCTCGCCGGTCGCCACTCAGCAGACTCTGCCGTGTCGCGGCCTCGAAGACATCGTCTACACCTTCACCTGTGAGGGAAGAGCACTCAAGGTATTTCTTCGCTCCTATCCGCCGGCGTACGTCTTCGCCTTCCTCGTACGTGAGGAATTTCTCGGACTTCTTGCGCATTTCTTCCTGCGCTACTGGGTCGTCGCGGAGATCCTTTTTGAGGCCCACCAGAATTATTGGAACGCCTGGGCAGCGTTCTAGAACTTCCGGGTGCCTAGCCATACGTATCAGCATTCATTCAGACCTCTGCTAGGTATAAGCGTGCTCACCATTTGGTAGTGATGTTGTGCAAAGAATCTGGACTCGAGGTAGAGAAGGCTATGAGTATGACATGCGCCTGGCTGTACGCCAGTGGTCGTAGTCGCTCGTAGTCTTCCTGGCCTGCGGTATCCCATAGCGCGAGTTGGACAGACTTGCCGTCTACTCTGCAGTCTGTGACGTAGTTCTCGAAGACTGTTGGGACATATCGCTAGACATAAAGTCAGCAGAGTTACGTGGTGTAGGCGTAGACGCGGTGGCGTACTGTAGGAAAGTAGCCGAGTGTGAAGACGGAGAGCAGACTGGTCTTGCCACAAGCACCGTCGCCTATAATGACCAGCTTTCTGCAGCAGCATGTCAGTCCTGGTTTATATCGCAGCCTCGTGGGAGTGCATAATCATACCTCCGCATCACTTGCTCATTCTGCTGTGCCATCCTGCCTACTGTTCCAGATGTCTGCGCTCGGCAGGTATGATAGTTTGATAACTTCCTCCTTTCTCAAATATCCCCTACTATCCGGCGAGTATCTGGTCCTCCACAAGCCTTGCGCCTGAGATCCGATAAGTCCGTAGATGCTATCGCTGAAGTATGTCGAGAGGAAGAGCTCTGGATGAGTGTTGAAAGAAGTTTCGACAAGTCCTGGGGAGTGAAGGATGGACGTCAAGCCAGGTCGCACGGTTTCCAATGCCGTAACCGTACTCGTGTTTCAGGACGGTCACCACCGGCGGACAGTCCGAGGAAGATCGTTGCCGCGCGGCCTGAGGCTACTGAGCTCGTCGGAAGTGAATTGTCGTGCGTGGTGAGTGATGCTGGCAGTGAGTCGGTAGGCGAATGGGCGGATGAGAGTGTGCTTGCTGACGGTGCTGGATTAGTTGGCAGAAGTAGCATTAAAGGTCTCACATATAATGCTGAACGCCTAAGCCGGAAGGGGTCGCTGAGCACAGCCACGCTTGAATATGCGAAGAGATGTTATGGGTTGAGGAAGACAGGTCTGAGAGAACGGAAGAACAGCATACACTTCACTCGAGCGCGTTCACAAGGATAACATTCATTCTTTGTCGCTTCCGCAAGATCATTGGGCATAGATTGGGCAACAACGAACTCTCCGACGTGAACTCATAGTGGGGCTCTGTGGCTTTGACGCTAGAGCACCTCCGATCTGTTCGTCCACCACAGCAATCCGCCCACAGACACCTACGACCACGACAACACCCACCATGGCCAGCAATGCCGCACCGCCGCCGGGCGTGAACCGCAAAAAGCAGAAGCGCCGAGCGAAGGAGGCCGCGAAGTTGGCAGCCCAAGGACCAGCAGCGAACGGGCAGATGGGCTACGACGACGGCGAGGACGACTATGAGTATTCCGACGCCGAAGCCGACCGCTACCACAACGGCCCAAACGGCTACGACATGCCGCCGCCGGTGACCAGCAGCAACAAGAAGAAGAAGAGCATGCTGCGGCCACATGGTACATATGACCACCCGAGCAGCATGCTACCACCGCTGCCCAACCCACCACCGCCGCCGCCGTCCAGCGCGCTACGGACCATGCATCGGAACGTTAGCAACAATCATCACCATGTCAGTAATGAGAATATCTGGAACACTAGCACTGCCCAGGAGCGACAGAACATCAAGGACTTCTGGCTCAGTCTCAGCGAAGATGAGCGGAAATCGTTGCTCAAGATCGAGAAGGAGGCTGTTCTGCGCAAGATGAAGCAGCAGCAAAAGCACTCCTGTTCATGCACTGTTTGCGGACGCAAGCGCACTGCGATCGAGGAGGAGTTGGAGGTGCTATACGAAGGCTATTATGAGGAGCTGGAACAGTACGCACACCATGATCATCCTCCTTTACCGTCTGCAGACGGCTTAATGCCGGACCCGCTCCAACACCACCGCAGGCCACCACACCCACTTGCTGCTCCACCGCCGCAGCGCCAGCCACAGCACCCGAACCAGCAACAGCATCACAAGACTAGCGCGCTGCACGAGCACCTCGACGAAGAAGAGTACAGCGACGACGAAGAAGAGGAAGAGGAAGAGTACTCCGACGATGAAGAAGAGTACTCTGAAGACGACGCGCCCATCTCGCCTCCACGTGGCGCAGGTGTGCCAGATTTCTTCAACTTCGGCCAGAATCTCACAGTCAAAGGTATCCTCACTCCCTGGCTCGAGAAGTTGCAGCAAGGGCTAAAGGGTAAAGCAGACAATCTCCTGACCGTCGCCGACGATCTGCTGAAGAATGACGGGCGCAAGTTCATCGAGATGATGGAGCAGCTGGCCGAGCGGCGCATGCAGCGGGAGACCGAAGCGGAGTATGCGTCAAGGAATCCAAGCACGGGTCATTCACAGGGTGTAAACGGTGGTGTCAACGGGAACTATCCGCCAGATCCGAACTACAATCATGAGGATCCTCTGGCCGCAGGCGAGGAGTATGATGATGAAGAGGCGAGTTATGACAGTCAGGAGGAGTATGACGATGACATGGATGAGGAGTCCGAAATGGTTAGTTGTGGAGGTGAAGTTGATCGCGTGTCAAATGCTAATAATGTACAGGGCGGCTTGACTGAAGAGCAGCGTATGCAGGAAGGTCGACGCATGTTTCAGATCTTCGCGGCACGGATGTTCGAGCAACGGGTGCTTAATGCGTACCGGGAGAAGGTTGCAGCAGAACGTCAAGCGAAGCTATTAGAGGAGCTGGAAGACGAAGGCAAGACGGCCAAGGAGCGCGAGGCCAAGAGGCAGCGTGATGCGCAGAAGAAGAAGGAAAAAAAGAAACAGCAGGCTGCGGCTAAGGCTGAGGAGAAGGCGAAGAAGGACGCTGAGAAGGCTGCAGAAGAGGCGCAGCTACGTGAAGCTGAGGAGAAGAAGATGGAGGAGCAGAGACGGCGGAAGGAAGAGCAAAAGCGGAAGAAGGACGAGGAGAAACGAAAGCTGGATGAGGAGCGGACGAAGAAGGAGGCTGATCGGCTGCGGAGGTTGCAGGAGGAGCAGCAACGTCGCGATGATGCTGAGCGCAAGGCGCGAGAGCAGAAAGCTGCGGAGAAGGCTAAAAAGGATGAGCTGCGGAAGCGGGAGCGAGATGAGCGAGAAGCGCGCGAAAAGGAGGTCCGTGACCGCAAAGTGCAGGAGGAGCGGGAGAAGAAGGAGCGTGAAGCCGAGGTGAAGGCGGAGCGCGACGCTCAGGAGAGGGAGAAAGCTGCTCAGAAAGCTGCGCAGCCACTACAAGTGCAGAAGCCACCACCGCAGATCGCTAAGCGCCCTTCGCAGATTGGCATGGTTGCTGTACCTGGCGTATTTCCGAAGCAGACTCCGTCTGGCGTATCCTCGCCACATCCGGCGATAGCGACGCCCGCGATACCTAAGTCTGCAGCTCCGGCGAAGGCGAGACAGCCATCTGCGCAAGGCTCACATGCTTCTTCACCGAAGCAAGCACATTCGCAGCCATCGAGCGCACCCAGCAAGTCGTCCTCACCAGGCAATGCTCCAAACCAGCAGCAACAGCAGCATGGCGGTCAACAACCCAGGACGATCATGCAAAAGCCGAGCAATCAGCATATGGGCGGACCACAGCACCCGATGCCGACAGCTTCACCTCTCCATCAGCACCAGATGCAGCCTCCGCCCGGCATGCAACAACATCAACCACAGCATCCAGGCTCTTTTGGCGGTATGACACCTATGGGCTTTCCGGGCTTCCAGCAAGGTCCTCAGATGATGCATGGCAACATGGGTCATCGTGGGCCAATGCCGATGTTCCAGCAGCAGCATCACGGACCTCCGATGGGCGTACCGAATCGAGGCATGCAGTTCAGTCCGAACATGAACGGTATGCCGCCGCCACCTCCACCGGGAATGATGCCAGGCAGGTATCCATTCGACAGCAACGGCCAAGGACCACCCAACTTCATGAACCAGCACCCGCACAACAACCATATCGGACAACCGCCTATGCAACCCATGCCCGAGATCACGAGACAGGAACTTCCAGCCACGCACTCACGACAGCCTTCGATCAACGACAAGGAGCGCTTCGAGTCTGCTGCTAACCAGCCCATCGCAAGACCTGCGCCCATCCAGCGACCAAGTAGTGTGAAGCCGCAAAGCCGGGAGCGCCAAGGATCAAACACCGATCTTGACGACCTGTCTAAGCACCTCGGTAGTTCCGCGCTGTTGGCAGATGACGACGAGCCTTTGCCCATAGTAGGGGATAGCCGTCGTCCATCCGTCATGCAAGGTCCTGGCCGCAATGGTCCTCCAGGTGGTCTGGCGCCGCTGGGTGGTGGGTTCGGCTCGCAGCCTGTTGGTGGTTTCGGAGCGCCAGGCAGCAATTGGAACACGCCTAGCTTGCCTTTTGGACAGGGATCTGGACTCGGTCAGCAGAGTTGGGGTGGTATACCGACGCCGGGTCTCGGAGGAGGTGGTTGGTCGCAAAACCAGTCAGCTTTTGCGACGAATGGAGCATTTGGGTCTATGCAACCGCATCATCGTCCTGCTGGCGCGGGTGTCAGTCGACCTCTCACTATCCGGCTTGCGGTTTGCCAGGCGTGCAAACAGCTCACTAACGCTGCCCGAGGCGAGGGCGATGGTTTCCACAATGTCGATATCCTGCTAAGGCAGATCGAAGGCAATCGGCCCATGCTCGACTCACCTCCCACACTCCGCGAAATCGAAGACATCTGCGAGACGGAAGGCGACACGCAAAACGGCGGTGGTGAGCTGCACGTCCGTAAGGAGGATGGAGCTGCCGCCGTCAACGGTTTCTCCGTGAAGTGGGAGGCCGATGCTGGGACTCCGGATCAGAGCCGTGGGCCTGCTGGCTTGGGCGAGATTGGTAGTCCCATGCCGTCCAAGACCAGTCCGGCTTTCGGCGCGCCAGGTATGGGCAGGGCGATCGGGCCACCGGGTGGGTTCCAGAGTCTCGGAGCGGTTGGGTCGCTGGGCTTTTAGTAAGGGCTGGGGGACACGATTATCGCTATCGTTGACATGTGTTTTGCGCTCGTTTACGTGCCGAGCGAGCCTTTGATTGCGCTTGGCGCGCGGGTGGTATGTAGGTCGTAGGGCGATGTTCGGTTGTAGGCTGAACGTTGAGCTAAGCTCAGAACCTGCCCATCTATCTCACATTTTCACTGTCGTTGCCTCCTTTCTGTTGCGCAACGTCTTGGCAATCCGATGAGATAAGATCGCGATCTTCGCCGATGAGATCACTTCACGATTTTCTGACTACTTCACATTGTGCAGAACCACATTGCACTACTCACCATCAGTATGTCCGCTCAAGCACAATCTGGCCCAGTGCCTGCGACCGGTGGCGGAGTGTTACTTCCACCAACTCCAGAACGCCTCCAACAAGCCTTCGACCACGGCATATGGTATGCTCTCTCGCTCTGGCCCGCCTTGCACGTCGCAACCGCGAACTCATGGGGTGGACCTGAGAGCACAGACAAGCGTGACTGGTTTGCAGGCGCCGTGAGCGATCTCTTCTCCTCGCGACCAGATACGGACAATGAGGAGCTGGAGATCTTCCTATTGCAGATCATGCAAGATGAGTTCGATTGCAATGTAGAAGACGAGAGTGAGGTGGAGGTTACGAGAACCATCTTGGGATTGCGCAAAAGTCTGAAGGGTGAGGCGGGAGATGATAGGATGGCTGCTTTCCGCGAATTGGAGCGAAGATGGAAGAATAGAGGGCAGATGAAGTATCAGGTGGACGTGATCGACAATGAGGCAGAGGAGGTGGACGACGATGAGGAGTGGAATGGCTTTGACGACGACGGGGATGTAGACATGACTGCAGCCGAGGAGGCAGTGCCGAACCTGATGCCAGTGATCAAGAAGGAGAAAGTAGAGCCGGAGGTGGACGATGATGGTTTCACGAAAGTGATAGGCAAGAAGAAGCGATGAGCATGCGATGACACTTTTGCATTACATCGCTATATACAAGCTCACGCACCTGCCTGAACCATGGGTCTTCGCCCGTATAATCCAACAACAGCCTCAAACATGTCTCTGACGGGCGGCAAGGCGAAGCTCTGACCCACATCAAAGATGCTCGCGAGCTGCTCCGGTCTGACCACTGGCCGATCGTCCTCCGCTTCTTCGAACACAGGGCCTCGAGTCGTGCTCTCCGCTGGCGGCAATGCCAGCATTCCCGTCATCTCGACGTCGACTGCCCGCTCTGCATCCTCGATGGCAGGCAGAGTGGCGAGCGTCGCATCCTCAGCAGTGGTGGTGGTAGGAAGCGTGCGACGCAGAGCACCTCCGCTAGGCGCCAGTTTCCGTACAGTAGCATCTTCGAATAGCAATCTGTAACCCTTACTGCTCTTCCCAACCAACGTTGCCGCAACTTTCTTCTTGCAATCACCCTTGTAAACCGCTTGGCTCTCAGCAGGCTGATAGACAATAATCTCCGAGCCGACCACGATGGCGAAGGTGCCATCGGTGCTGTTGATCGACAACTGCGACACGCCTTCCGAGATAAGGTGGCGATGCACTCCGTGGTCCGTAACAAGATCCCAGGTATATACCATTTGTTGAGTCACGGCGATCAAGTAGCGGTCTAGGAAACCAAGGTGTTCCAGGCTTCCATTCACGATCCCGCTTTTGGTGGCCTTGATGTCGCCAGTCGAGGCGTCAATGAGGTGTACAAGCGTCGTGGCATCAGTGGAGGTCGTGAAGCTGGCGGCCAGTAGTGAAGCGTCTTCGGAGTAAGCCAGGCATGCCTTTAACGACTCTCGATCATCATTCGCGACCTCCACGGGTGAATCAGCACGTTCATCGCCTCCCTTTGGCAGCTCAATAGTACGTCTGCACACCCACTCCTTGAGCTCAATACCATCTCCACCCGTCATCGCCAGTGAGTGGCGCACGTGAGTCTTCGACTTCCAAATCCGCACTCTGCCATCCTCGCCCACAGTCGCGAATCCAGCGGAGACAGGATCAGAGACCAGAACAAAGACCTTCCCAGCTCCTTGAGTTTGCTTGCCAGCACGAGCATGCGGTGCATCTACTCGCGTCGAAAGTGTCCACAGGCTTTGCGCTTCGTCCCATCGCCAGATTTTGAGATATACTTCCCGCCTCTTCAGACGCTCTTCCAGTACACCATCAGCACTATCGCTGAGGAACGCCACATCGCTTGGAGGCGGCATCCATTCGTCCACTGTAGCTAGCCATTGCCCATCGCGACCGATAGCAAGGTGTACCAGGTTCGGCGGCGCGACTGCTGTACCTTCCGGTCCGATAGTGAAGTCGGTGATGTTGTTACGAGTCAATGCTTGCCTCGTGATGTGCCTCGCAGCTCTGAGGTCGAAAGTCTGCAGAAATGGCCGTGCTTCAGCAGCCTCCGTTGCAGTCTTCGGTTGCGTAGCCGGGACGGCAATGAGTAGCTGGTCGCTATGGTGAGGGTGGAGCACAGCCGGTGGAAGCCTGGAGTCCTGGCTTGTGAGCTCGTTGCTCGAAACAGGACACGCCAACTGCAGTCCAGCGAAGTTCGCCACAGGTTTTAGCTCACTCGTGCTTAACACCATGATACTGTTGTCGCCCATCTGCACCGCATATCTGTCGCCTTCAGGGCTAACCACAATCCTCTCAATCTCGCTCGTCAGATGCGGCAAGAACTGCTTCTTTCCAGTCTCCAACTGCCACAAGACCAAAACGGTCTCCTTTCCACCCGAGACGAGATAGCTGCCATCGAGCGAGAACTTCATAGCTGACACAGCTTCGCGATGCCAGTGCAAGATGCGAGGTGCAGGTAAGCTCGCTTGATCTTGCTGGGCGAACACAGAAGTGATGTCGTCGTACAGGTAGATCTCTCCTTGTAATTTGCCGCCGAGCGCAAGGCTGACTTTGGCGTGTCGCTTGTCCTTCTTGCTTGTGCCGCCGGTATGGGTGATCCGCGCATCCAAGCAGGTCACTCCAGTCTTCATCGGAATCTGCACCCAGACGTAGTTCGCTGCGTTACTGTCGAGTTCCTTGCGCTTGCCCACTACCATAGACTCTGGCCCATGAGCGACGATGTACTCACCATCAGACAGGATCTGTATTCCATGAAGATGCGTCGCAGACACGTAGAGTTCCTCGTCAGTCCAGATTGCCGTACCGCCTTCAGTATCCCTCAGGTACATCACCAAATGTTTCTGGCCAGCTGCGAGCCCACCAACAACGAACTGCGCATCGCTGGGAAACAATGCTTGATGTCTCAGCTCAGCTCCAGTCCAGCGCCAAAGAACACTTAGACCGTTGTCGCACACAATATGCAGGTTCTCCGAGTCCGTAGGATCAAGACAAAAGCTGCGGATCGAAACGCCTCTTTTCAATGGAAATGTCCGAAGTGGCAGTGAAGTTTCGATTGACAGCACCTGAATCTCGTGCGGTGTAGCAGCGATGAGGACCACATCTCCAGTGGCTGGGTCCCTCGCAAATACAGGGTCGTGGTTGATAAAACGGCCACCAGCAGACGAAGATAGCGACCAGGCCGATGACTGCTGCTTATCTGCGACTGCGGAAAGACCTCGAGGCTCCAATGCACGGACATCTTGAACAAGCAGATGCAGACGATGCTTGGCCTGCCGTGAAGTCTGTGTTATGCCTTTCGCTGCGTCTCCTTTGCTTGGTTTGATTTGACGTTTGGCATCTCGTTTCTGGAGAGCACCACCTGTAGAGCCCGACGCAGCCTGTCTGTCGCGCTTCACCCTCTTTCTCCACTTCTTTTGAATGTGATTCTTTTGCTGTTTGGTCTTGGTATCGAAGTTTTTTATGCCAACTCGCCATGGCTCTTTCATCTCGATAGCGACGTTCACGTCCTTGGCATCAGGTGCGGCAACTGGTTTGGATTCGGATTCTGCAGGTGGTTGTTCTACTACAGGCTCGTCCACTTCCACAGCCTCACTCTTTCGCTTCTTTTTCTTCACCTTATCCTTCTCCTTCTTCTCGGGTACCGTACCTCCAGGTGTATGTGGAAGCTGTACAATTGGTGATTTTGGTTCGAGGCGAGCTATCCTTGAGCTGGACTCGACGGTGTCGTCCAGATTTGTCCTGCGCTTCTTCGACGTCTCTACCATCTCATCGTCTGCCTTGCGTTTCTTGCTCGCAGCCTTCTCTTCCTTGGTTCTTGCCATTCTGTGCAAATGTGAATGTTGTCAATGAGTTGATGTTCGCTGAACAAGCTCGAACTTTTCGGCAAATTTCTGCCACCGCTTTCGCATCCACATCAGTTGGCGACCAAACATTTGACACCACCAACCAGACACCACACGCGACCAGCAAGCAAACATGATCATTCCCATCCGCTGCTTCTCCTGCGGGAAGGTTGGTTGCGCCATATACAGAAGTCTCACGGTGCTGTACTGACACCACGGAAAGGTGATCGCAGACCTCTACGAGCGATATGTCCAACTCATCAGCACGCCGCACAACGATGAGGGTGACCTGACGCCTGATGGGTAAGATAAGCGACCATAGGGTGGATAAAAGCGCACACACTAATACTGTATTGCGACTACAGCGAAGCGATGGATCAGCTGGGCCTGAACCGCTACTGCTGCCGGCGCATGGTTCTCACCCACGTCGACCTCATCGAGAAGCTACTGCGATACAATCCGGCCGAGCGCGAGATCGTCAAGCTTGGGCAGCGGCAATAGTGCGTGGGCAAACAAGAGTATATGCAGATCTGAGACACGAAGAGGCAATATGACATTTAGCGAGGCGTTCAGGGTTGTGTCTGAGTAAGGCACGAGAGGAGAGGGACCGTGACTCATAAAGCGAGTGCGATCGAGTATGAGCAATCAAGGATACTCCAAGCACTGGAATACTATATCTCTCGCGAACCAAGTCCTCTTCTGTTGCTACAGATCAGCTTCAACACTAACATTTGCACAAAACACGGTATGTCTCCAAGCTCTCGTCGCCAGCCTCTTGAGGCCGGAGGCCAAAGTAGGAGACAAAGCCCTCAACACTCACCATGAACTCCCTGAACCACGCCTCGAGGCCAACATGATCCGGCACGCGCTTCAGATCATGCAAAGTTATATCAAACACATCCTCGGCCTCGAGCGTCTCAACAGCTTTTCCTTCGTGGCAGACCGTCCAAGCAATCGCGCAACAGCACCCTGCTCGATCCTCCGCAAAGGGCCCAAACACTACCTCCGCAGGCGCGCTGAACTCATGAAACCGCATATGCGCGATCTCAGCCATGACTGCTTCGCATCTAGGACCGCACCATTGCCGCTCGTCATCCGCACACCGCAGCACCAGCGACTCGAGCGGCTTCCCTCTCCGACGTAACAGCAAACAGACCCATCTCAGTAGCAAGACTGAGGTGTGCTGCTGGAAAATGCTGTACCCGTACTCGCAGGTGATGCTTAAGTTCCGCAATGGGCCGACAAGTAAGTCCTGCAGTTCCGCTACCGAGCAGACTATTGGATGATTTCCGTCTGCATAGATTGGGCGGCCAATGTCCGGGCGCCTGAGCAGGAGGTGCAGTTCGTGTACTTTCGGTAATAGAGGCTGTGCTTCGATGTTGATCATGCGGCAGGTTCGCAAAAGTGCTGTGTGTGTGCCATGTGCTTTGGTATGGCCGCCTGTCTTGAAGGCGGAGCGAACATTGCGACCTTCGATGAAGAGCGGCGAGAGGGTAGAGTCGGCGAGGACGTATTCGTAAATCTGTGTCCGTAGCTCGATGGGAAGGCGGTAAAGAGGTGAGTTCTCAGTCGCCTCTTCCGGCGATGGTGGTGTCGATGGGCGTTTCATGAGCAGTGACGTGCCTGACACTCGACGAAGTACATCGTAGCATCTGGAGAGCATGCGAGCTAGAGCGCCGTAGATGAGAGCCATCACATATAGATAGTCAACGACGAAGTGACGTTGCCATATAGCAAAAAGACATTTCCAACTAAGGTCGCATGTCATTAATGCTCCCGATATTCGGATGCCTGAAGGATCGAGGCATCAGCATAATCTCAGCCGCGCTATGAAGGCACCGATCTGTAAGCTGCCTGTGGATAGACATGATGATGATGACCGGTGAAATGATGTAAAGAGGGAAGTCAAGATGCAGAGGAGAACAAATACAGTTCAACGCCAGACCACGCTATGCTATGATGCTGCCGCCACCCTCTCATACCCTATGCCTATGCAGTAAAATCATGGCCGCAATGTATAAGAATGTTTCCCCCCAAGTCAAACGCCCATCGCCACAATCTTACAGCACCCAGCGCCTAATAATGTCGTCCATCATGTTGTCACATCACTAGCTTCGTCCGGAGTCTCCTGCTCAGAAATCCACTCCATCACACTCTCATAGCATAGCACAAACTGCCTCAAACTCTGCACCATGCTCAACCGCTGATGCCTGAAGTCTTCGACCGTCTTCTCCACCAAATCCACATCATCAGCCTCGACCCACGGACCGTCAATGCCCTCGTTCTTGTGAGAATCAAGCAAAGACTGCGAACCGAAGAAGTCGCCTCCACTCACTTTCCTCGGTTTGGTGACGGGCTTGGGCGATTTCCCATCAACATCTATCTCCGCTGCATGCTTCTGCTTCTTCGAAATCCGCTGTCGCTTCAGCATATCAATCACACTGTCCACAGTGCAGAAAGTGCCCGTCCGACCACATCCTGCGCTGCAATGCACCATCACCGGTCGCTCATTCGCCGGCTCAGGATCCTTGCTTCCGTGACTCTTGCTCGTCGACCTCACCACCGCGTCCGTCTGCTCGACCAATCCAAGAAGATGCGCAGGATGTGCCGGCGCGCCAAAGTCAGGCCAAGACGAGTACTGTAATTGCGTGACCTCACGCATAGGTTCAAAGGGGTGTCGCTCGTGGCTCAGCGTAAACCTGCGTACGATCACGTAGGGCTGCTCGTCATGCTCCTTGGCGTCCATCGTGGCGAGTGGCGGTTTGGGTTGATTCAGTCGACTTGAGACACGTTTGACGGGTGCCGGGCGCTTCTGCTGATGGGCTTGGATTCTAGCCATGTCCAACGAAGCACGCTTCTCGCTGAGAAATTCAAGTCGCAGAGGTCCGTACTGTCTTTGGTCCCAGTAATTGTGTGCTTTGACTTGAGCGCCTTCCTTCTCGGCTGTCAGCATGACTATCACGCGGATGTCCTGTTGCCAGACGACGTTCCAGAAGTCCTGCATGACACGTTAGTCGATGATCAAGAACCACTCTCAGGTGGTACATACGTTGAATGTCCCGGGTATCGGCGCCTGCGTCGAGATATACCGCTTGTTCGTCCACGCCGCCTTAATAAAGTTCGCGTTGAAGTAATCGCAGTCAGGCTTCATTACACCCTGCAGCTTGACCCGCGAATGCTCGAATGGCCAAATATTGTTATACCGGTTCTTGTTGCCCTTCTCAATACCCGCAATCTGAACACTACTATCCTTGCGGATCTGAGGGGGCCGTGTCGCCGCCGAAGTAGAAGTGCCATAAGACACCTTCCCAGACAACGCATCCTCCATGCGCTTCTTCTCGCGGCGCTCGATAGCCTCAAACTTGTTGGAGACCTTCTTGCCTTGATCTCGCTCGTCGGCAGCTTGGCGCAGCCAACCCGGATACTCCAAGTTCGTGTTCTCCTTCTGCGGGTGCTTCACTGGGATCTGGCCAACGCCACCAATGAGATCCATGTTCTGTCGAATATTACCGAAGAACGGATTCGCTGGCTGGTCAGTCAATGGCATCGGGCAGCCACCAATGACAGGTAACCGGCCTGGACCTGCACCTGAATCTACCGGGCCTGCGTCGACACCAGCTTCGACGTATTGCGGAAAGCTGCGGCTGAACTCCACAAAGCCGCCTTTCACTAAGTGCAGGGTTCCCTCGTAACCGTCGCCACGAAACTTCTTGATCATGTTTAGGCATATCTGCGCGTCCTTTAGTTGAGCTGATGCGGCATCGTAGATGATGATATAGCTGCTATTCCGCCAATTCTCGAATCGGCTCCGCTGTGCATCATCTTTGAATGTTTCCGCAAGCTTCTGTACATTGAAAGACGGTCGCTTGAGCAGCGTGGTAGGTATGCAGAGATTAAGTGCGCCGGTGATATGTGATTTGGCGTAGTGTGTGGATACGCGAAGATCGAGAATGAGGATGTCGTCGGGATCGGCCTGTAATAAGGTGACGACACGCTGTGGCGTTACCAATTGCTGTTCCGGTTCGCCACTGTTGGTTTCGGGTAATGTCTCGGAGCGTTGCACTTTAGTGTATGCTTGCGCACCTGTGAGCTCGTCCAAGGGCAGCTTGAAACGCGGTGCACCCTGTGCGCTCGACGGTCGGTCGCCTTCCTGTGGGATGAACTGTGGCGGCGATCCTCTGCGTACTGGCACCTCAGCCGAACCTGGCGACAGCACTCTCTTATTAGGAGACCGTAGAGATTCTGCCGCCGAGGGATCTAGTGTCTCCACCGAGTTTAGTCTACGGTGCGACGGCGGAGGCATCTCCCGTGTCTGAGACCCTGGCTTCAACCCATGTTTCTCTGATGTTCTGCTACTCGGTATGCTGGGTCTCGACATAGGTGGCGCATTCATCTTAAAGTTGCCGCCCAATCCACCAAGACTGAAAGCCTTGCTTCCCTCAGATTGCCGACGGAAGGCATCGAATTGTGGATCTTGATCTACGGGAAGTATGCTTGGAGAGGCAGCGGCTGTGGAGCGTACAGTCGAGGAAGGCGGGCTCCAGTTCTGCTTGGCGAGTTGCGGCGAGTCGGAAGGGAAGGTGGGTTCTTGTGTCTGAAACCCGAAGTAATTCGGTGATGGTGACTTCGCGGTCTGTTGATGAGGCGTAACCAGTCGAGGTGTGGTTGCGAAGTAAGAGGACGCCATATTTTGAGTAGCCATTGCTGAGGGTGTCTTTGCCGAGAGTGTGGATGTTGTGGAAGGGTAGTGTCTCGGTGTGGGAGGTGAGGTCGCGGTCTTCACAGTCGCCATGGTGCTCTCGAATGCTGTTGGTGGTGAAGAGATGTGGTTTTTCGTGTAAGGGACCATCTCATTGCATATTGATCGGCAGGCGAACCGTTCAACCGTATATCAAGTTGATGAGGCTCAGACGTGAGTCCCTCTCGAAGTTGCGACCAGGGGCGGCTACGTCACTCCCAGGTCTGGTCTTTGTGAGGAGGTGTGATTGTCAGCTGGTGATCACCAATCCGTGATGTCTGTTTTATCTTGTTGTACGAGAACTCGATCCAGGACTCGGTCGTTGTCGTTCGAGCAGCAGTTCTAAGGATAGCGAACAGCAAGGCTTCTAAGCAATTCTCCAGTTCGTGAGTCCAGAACAAAGCTGCTCTTCAAGGGGTCTTGGACCCTGCAGGAGAGTCAGGTCGCACGTGAAAGACGTCAGCGGGTACAAAGGCTAAAAATGTCTTTAGACGACTTCACTTCAACGACCGCTGACCACCTCTTCGTCACATTATGACCATTCGACCACCTACGACCACCTTGGTGAGCGCAAATACCGCGCCATCGTCGCTGAGATGCTACATCGTGGCTTTGGTGAGGGATACCGCGCTCATCGAGTCGCTCTTGGGTCTAGAACGCTGTCGCGTGCCGCGTGAAGTGGTGGGTCCTGCAGGGAATCGTCGATACTCTCACTGGCAAAGACCGAAAACATTTCTTGCCATATTGTAGGAAGATAACCTTCTATTGATGCTTCTGTTGGTGCGTTGGCATCTGGCACGAGGGGCTTGGAGGTACATGGATGCTGGAGGGCAGAGGCTAGAGTCGAAAGTGCTTGACCTGGCGGTGAGACATCTCTCTCTCGAGTCCAACAAGATATCCAGCTATGACCGATGGCAGCAGCTCGTAGCCACGCGGCAGTCTCGAGATACACCACATCCGAGGAGCATGCCCATCAAACCGCTTGCTAGAAATGGCAAGATATATTCGCCAAGAGCCAGTTCGGAATGCGTTGTGCAGCTACGGCTTGCGAAAAGCTTGACGATACTGCTAGATTTATATTAACGAGCCATGTCTAGGGGCTTGATTGTCTTGGTCGAACATCCTCACGTCGCTGGAAACCGTGGTGCCTAGCCGGCTCGATCACATCGCGCACCGCCACGGTTCGCGTCACGAGACCCTCCAACGCTCGACTATATGAGATAACCTGGACCTGCCGCGGAAATGGAAATTTGTGAGCTTCGTAGGCAGCACGAAGTTGTCAAAACATGTGAACAAATTGATGAATTATAGACAGCAGTCCCACGAGTGACCTGTCCCGGCTCTGCAGCAGAAACGCTTGTCCTCGGCGCATACAATCCTCGACATGTGCCCAATATGCCGTGACTACTCCTGACCCTTGTAATCGAAAGATGTGTCTGGTTCAATATGCTGATGTGTTGATAGTGACTCCGAAATCAGTATCTCTACAAACCACAGAATGATGACCTGCCTTCCAGAGACTGTCTTTGGCACTGCCCTTGCGTTCGCTTCCTTGTGTTTGCTTGATCAGTTGGATCATGCGAGACAAGGCAAGAAGGTACGAGACAGTAACAAATACTCTACAAAGGACGCCATGGTTTGCTGATTACCTTAGGTAGGTTATCTATCACGAAAGTCTCCCTCGCCACTATTGACTGACGCCAGATACCACTGCACGATGATGCGCGCCTGCAAAATGTATGAAGCGGGATTGGCAGCATGCATTCCACATTCAGTCATCGAAACCGTCATCACGGCCTGCGTCAGTGAGATGTGGAACGAGCAAAGGAGCCAGAGCTCTCGGGCAGAACATGCCGCACTGCTCGCCGGCATGATTCGTGCCTTCCCTGAAAGCGCTCGAACACCGATGCAGCGAACAATTCTCATGGCGGCGATGCAGATGATCGGAACCAACCAATCTGGCCCAGGACAGCTGCCGTCATCCCAACCACCGCAACGCGCACAGTCTCCACACGGGTCAGCTCAGCAACTTATGCGGCCTCAGCAGCAGTTGCAGTGGGTGCAGGCGCCACACCAACCACCAATCAACACAGTCGCAGCAGACCATCCAGCTCCACTCTCTACAGCGTATGGACCTCCGAACAACTTCCATGGCTTGCCAGTACCTATCAATATGACGAAGAGCGGTTCATCAGTTCCTGGTCAGCTCCAATACCCTGGCATCTTCCAATCACAAATCGTCGGAATGGGTCCCGGAGTTCGGGGAGGCCAATCTGCACCGCCGTCGTTTCAGACAACGCCCGTACTTCGAGACGCGGTTGTTGCAACACCAAGCACACAAGTCGCACCCCATGGAGATGACGGCGACGTCACATTCGTCAGTGCTAACCTGGTCAGTGGATCTGGAGGCATCTGGGCTGCACCAGTCTCGGGCCCAGGGTCTGCAACGGTGCCGACCAGTGCTGCAGCCACTGATCTTATCTCTTCACTCAACCAGCAGAAGTTGAGCTCGGGTTCTGGTGCAAACACGACAGCGATGCAGTCAGGAGGTGAAGATCAGTGGCGTGACGATTTTGGGCGGCTGAGAAACCATGAAGCCTTCACCAAGGATGAGAGCCTTCGCCTTGCGGTATTGGTCCACAACGGCAGAACAGCTGTGGCTGATCTGACTGAGGCATTTCCAGGACGGAAGATCGACTCGATCAGAGCCCATATGAAGACGGACAAGTGGAAGGCGTGCTTTGAGGAGTACAGCAAAGAACAAAGGGCAGAGGTGCTAAACTAGGAAATCAGGGTAGTGATTGGTGATAGGGAGTGAGTGACGTTGTCTTTCGTGTATTGTTACCACATTCAGCTCACTACCGCTGCGTTTCGCGAGTCCTCACTTGTGCTACCACCGCAGGGCATATGATGGACCGATCGTGAGGAGGCTGATCACGTGTTAGCTGCTGCGAAGAAGTGAGCTGAGCATGAGCTGGAGCGGCAGAGGTTCTAAGCAGTCTCTGCTCCAATACAAGAGACCTCATCAACTTCGACCTTTCCACTTGCATCCGAGCTGAAACTTTATTATTTCATACCACTACTACAAGCTACGAGCTCACACGACATCATCAGCGCCACCATGGCCGCCAGAAGCGTCGACATCGTACCAGATGGCGATGTGTACCTTATTTGCGGTGGTGCGAAGGGAGTAGCCAGCAAACTTCGCGTCTCCTCTGTTGCACTCAAGACGGGCTCTCCAATCTTCCGAAAGATGCTCGGACCAAGTTTTAAGGAAGGGCAGCAACTTGCCAGTAAGGGATTCGTCGACATTCCGCTCAAGGACGATGATCCGGAGGCAATGACAATGCTGTGCCGAGCTTTGCATCTGCAGTTCGTGGCTATGCCGGAAGAGCTGAACCCGAACTCGTTGATGGTGCTCTCGGTTGCCGCGGATAAGTACGACTGCACTGGCAGTCTACGCTTCGCGTCCGAAGTCTGGATCAAGAACGCGATGCTCACCATTAAGCCGGTCGACTTGATCAAGCTCTTGACCGCAGCGTATCTGTTCCAGCAGCGCAAGGTCTTCAGTGCTGTGGGGCGCGACCTGCTACTCAAGAGCGAAGGTGAAGTGAAGAGACTGGAGGGCGAGCACCCGATCGAAATAGACGCATGCATTGGTCAGTACATACTGCGCACTTGTCGAGAGCTTTTACTGACAAGCCACCAGGCTATCTAAACACCGTGAAGCGAGGCATCGAGAAATCGCTCGTTACGTTCGTCGAATCGGATCTCCGTTCACGCTTCGACCCCAGCAGCGCATATTTGTGCCAACCTAATTGCTTATACCGCATCGTCCAAGCATCTACGGTATTGCAGCAGTTGAGCAAAGTGCATGTGTGGCCCGTAAGCAACTGGATGTATCAGTACGTGGCCATAAGCCTCGAGAGACTGTTGACAGGTTTTCGCTCGCTGGTCACCATGCCGACCAAAACCGAACCGTGTGGACCCCAATGTTGTGGCGGCGGTCGGAAGAGCTTGACTTACGAAAGCGCCCAAGGTGTGTATGCAAAGAAGGCCACAGATACTGAGCAGACCCTGCCGCGCCTGCGCTACCTCTGCGCGCGGGGTGGTTCGAAGATGCTCACTGGTGGTTGCAGCCATCCGGCATAAGTGTAACATGCCATGACGATCAGTTCTAGCGGATTTGAGGATCTCAAAGGCAGCGAAAGCGGCATCAGGCTATGCCATCGAGTTCAGTCGAGCAATGCGAGGTGGTTGACAAGGAGACTACCTGGCAAGTGAAGCGAGCCTCAACACTGGTCACATGTGCGTGCAAACGGAGAGCGCTAGTGAACAGACCGGTGTGGTGTTGCTTTGTTGACATTGACCTTGTTGTTCCAGCAAATGCTTATAAAGTCCACTTCAAGCTTGCACCTTCAAATGTTCAACAACATCATTTTCATCAACAACACTCAAAGAATTGTTCCACCCATCCAGCATGGCCATACCCCTGCAGCTCATCCACCTCGCTTCGGACGGTGATGTGATCCTCGCTTGCGGCCAACAGGAAGATTTGACAACTCACAAAATCCTCGTGTCTTCCATCATCCTCCGTTGCGGTTCCTCCCACTTCAAGACCATGCTTGGACCTGACTTCAAGGAAGGCCGCGACCTCGCCCAGGCCACGGATCCGCTCGAGATCGCACTAAAGGGCGACGACCCCGAGGCAATGGTGATGCTGTGCCGGGCTCTACATATGCAGTTCGTGGCTGTACCTGACGAACTCACACCCACCACCTTGCGAGCGCTGGCAATCGTTGTAGATAAGTACGACTGCAGCGGCGCGCTTCGGTACGCCTCCGAGTCGTGGGTCCGGAAGGTCGCAAAGAGCGCTGCCCCATGCGAGCTGCCAGATGTCCTCTGTGCGGCGTACCACCTCCAACAAGCCGAGCTCTTCGGGGACATTGGTAAATCTCTCGTTCTGAAGAGCGAAGGTCCGATCATCGACCTCGCCGGACACGAATCTTCCAGTCTCAGCGCGTGCATTGGTCAGTCTTCAGAATCCATTCATTTTGTGTATCTTCTAATCATTCTGTAAAGTGGCTCAACAAAGAGAAGCAAGCCATCCAGCGCGACATTCACAAGTGGATCGAAGGCGACCTGGCGGGGCGTAGCAGCTTTTGCGCGATTGACATTGGGGACGACGATGACGCTGATGCGGAAGACCAGCAACCACAATGCGAAAAGAGTGCAATTCTGGTGGCAGTGCTGTTGAGAGGACTGAGCAGGGTGAAGGTGTGGCCAGCAAGCGCGTGGTTATACAAGCAAAGGAGCGTGAGCAGCGTGCTGGACGGTTTGCGATCCCTTGAATTCAGGGCCATCGATTTCGACGAGATGCCTGACGCGTGTGACAGTGAGGAGTGTTGCTCCGACCGCCCGGGCACCATCAGAAGGCTGTATGCTGCGAAAGCTTCACGGTTTGATAAATCCATAGTGCGCTTGTGCTACTGTTGCGTTCGCAACGGGCAGGACCTCGACAACGAGTGCGAGTGCGTTCCGGAGGACAAGCAAGGAGCGAACACGGAGTCCTAGATTAGAGAGTGCAGACCTTTGTGGTTGCAGAAGACAACATTGGCATCGAGACGTCGTCACTGGCTTGACCTGTTTGTGGCTGGCTGAGTGAGGATCAGCTTCAACATTTTCGAGAACGCAGGAACGGCAGACTTGAGCGTTCCTGTTACCCATTGCGTACATAGACAAACCTGCGACACCTAACTGAAAACCCCATTTTTTTCATCCTCCTGTGTTTCGTCGTTCGTTTAGACTTCGTGTTCGAGTTTGATGATCTCCGTGACAAACCCCGCGTCTTGGGTTGGGCGGCCCATGCACAAACCCATGCGATTCAGTTCCCCTATCCACACCTGCAGGGGACGGTGATCTCTATACGACATTAATCTCGACCTTGAACCACTCGCGAAGCAGACACAGGGAACACGAAAAAGACCAACAACCAGCAGAAACATCCGAGGACAAACAGCGGCAAGATGAGAATTCGAAAAGCTTGAAGCTGCACGAGTACTGCAGACATATTGTCCCGCTGCAGGACGGACGGCAACTTGAGTGTAACCGCCCAGAGCACGCAATACTACCATGAACACTTTCTCCATAGCGACCGCGGTCACTCCTTCGATCATCGAGACCTACTTCTCGCACTTCCTCAATCGTGGGCCTCTCCGGCAGAAGCCCACCGCACACATCTCCTACCACGAAGGACTGCGACTAATCCGACAATTCCTCGAGTACTCCTCAAAACACTCCGTAGAAGATTTGCAAGCGTTCACTGCTCAATGGGTGCCGGCGCCGACATGGGTGAGAATATACGATTCGGAAATAGCACCGCAGTTCCTTGAACGTGCTGCTCGGTTATTGCAAAATCAACTTGGACGACGAGGACTGGACAAGGTTGGAGGCAAGACTTGGTGGCAATGGCGAAGACCGGAAACACCGCTGAGGGCGGAGTGGATCGAGATGAAGAAAGATTTCAATGACCGGAAGAAGACGGGAGCGAAATGCGACAGGTGCATACTGTACGTGCATGGAGGCGCATACTACTTCGGGTCTGTGGATGAGCATCGGTATCAAATGCAGAGGCATGCCCGGAAGCTGAAGGCGAGAGTGCTGGCACCGCGATATCGCCTTGCGCCGCAGTTTCCGTTTCCGTGTGGCCTTCACGATTGCATTGCGACGTATTTGTACTTGCTAGAGCACTTCCGGCCGGACCAGATACTGTTCGCAGGAGATTCTGCAGGAGGTGGTATGGTACTGAGTCTGCTCGTGACGTTGCGCGATCAAGGCTTGCCATTACCGGCTGGCACCATCTTGCTTTCGCCATGGGTGGACCTGACGCACTCGTTTCCATCGGTAGCTGGAGATGGGATTGGCGACTATATACCACCACATGGCTTCCACCACAAGCCGTCAATGGCTTGGCCGCCTCCGGAAAGCAGTGGTTTGAAGCGAGCTGGCACAATGTTTGAGGACCATCCGTCAGATGCAGTGGAATTGCCAGTGTCGGATGCTCCAGATATGAAGAAGCGCAAGAAGCGGAAAGATGGCACTGATGATGATGGATCGCCAGCTTACAATGCACTGCCTGGGATGGGCGAGAACCTCAGCATCATGTTGGACGGCAAAAGAATCGAGCTCAGAGATCAGATCCAGCTTTATGCGCCTAACGATCTGCTCTGTCATCCGCTCGTCTCGCCGGCGTTGCAGCCTTCGCTAGGAGGTCTACCGCCGATGCTGATTCAGGTCGGAGGCGCCGAGCTATTGCGCGACGAGCAGATCTACATTGCTCACAAAGCTGCCAATCCGAAAGCCTATCCTCCGGGAGATGCCATTATGGACGAATACGACCCACGGCGAGAAGCGATTGCTCGCTTTCCACCGACAGATGTTCAGCTCCAAGTCTGGGAAGATCTATGCCATGTGCCGCACACGCTCTCGTTCACGCGACCAGCGAAGTACATGTACCGGTCAGTAGCGCAATTCGGAGCTTGGGCGTTGGCGCATGCTCAGCATCAGGGTGTCGAGATCCGTGACAATGATGATGCAGTCTCTATCATCAGCTCAGGACCAGAAGATGAAGGCGACAATCCACCCAGTGCCTCGACAAGTGAGCTTCGGCGAAAGAAGAACAATGCCTCGGTCGACACTGATGGTGCCTCCACGATGGGCAAGGTATCTCTAGGTGCGGTTGGTCGTGCAGGCGACCCTTTGCCACCGTTCAGAGACCACATGATTCGGCAACGTGTAACGAGACATGGCGTTATCTTTCATTTGGCTTCCGAGTCAGAAATCTCGTGCTTGGCCTTGGACCCGGCGAGCATTGGTACGATCAAGCAAGGACCAGTAAAGAAATGGCTGGCGAAGAAACGAGACGCCGATCTCGCTTTCTCCAAAGATGCGAAGAAGCTGCAGAAGAAGAAGGCGAAGGAGATGTCGCTTGGCTACGATCAGATACCTGGCGAGACACCGCCACCAACTGCTTTGGTGGGCAGAGTACGTAAGGGCGTGGCGCCGGAGGAAAAGAAGAAGCAAAAGAACTGGGGTCTGGCTATGTGGTCTGGATGGGGCAGCAGTCACGACGAGAGCACACTCAAGCGAGAAGAGAAGGCCGAGAAGGATGCGGAAGGCAGACAAGGAAGTGTACTTCCTGGGCAGTCGGAGAAGGTGGGTCAGATGACTGTGGACGATCGGCCAAACACGACTGCAACTTCGTCGACGGCCATGCCGAGGTCGAGGAACGGCACCATTGATGAGAGCATGAGAAAGAAGCGTCGGACGAGCAGCGTCTCGGTATTCACCGCTCCTTGGTCGCAGAAACAGGTAGTGGAAGAACAGCGACCACAGAGTCGCAGCAATCGCGTAACGGATAGAGGACAGGCCGGTGTTCCACCAGGAGGTCTGCCACGACCTGACAGCACCACGCGTCCAGCTTACAGCCGACAATCTTCTACGTCGACCGCCACCTCGTACGCATCACGACCGATGAGCATGGCTGTACCGACCGCTGGCGATGTAGCGCCAGACAGCTATCGAGTACCAGGCAGCCAGAATACATACCTGGATCCGCATGGCAGCCGGCCGCACAATGGTATTAATGCTTACCCGTTCCGATTACGGCAACCGGCGTCCAACCCTTCACTTGCAACGCTGGATAGCACGACAGGATCGGTCCGGACAGGCCGTAGTGAGAGAGCTGGGCCGGCGCCAGTGGAGATGCCGACACACACTGATACGCATTTTGAGTTGCCAACTTCGGACAACACGCACGTTGAGATGCCTACACCAGCGGACGAAGCTCATGGTGCGCTGGAGAGCGCTGTGTCGAACGAGGACTCGATATCAACACTATCAAGGAGTGGCACACCACAGCGAGAAGAGCCTGTCTCTGCGATGTCAAGAAGCAATACGCTGCAGCGAGAAGAACCCGTCTCTGCCATATCGAGAAGTAACACGTTCCAGCGAGAGGAACCTGTTTCAGCTGTCTCAAGAAGCAACACACTGCAGCGGGATCTGAATCCAATAAGTCCGCTTGAGGCTTTGCCGAAACCTGCAGCGATGCTCAGGGGGCCTGCGGCTATCTTCGACAACCGATCGTCACTGCTTGGTGCCCGTGTTGGTGCAGATGGTATGCCGATCTCGCCGCTGCAGGGCAAGCAGGCCGCGAAAGCACCGACATCGAATCCACAGAGCCCACCAACTGCGAAAAGTTCAGTCGCAGACACCGCTTCAGTACCTACCACACCTGTGAATCCGCAAAGAGCCCCGTCATTCAGAATACGAAATCCCGTCATTGACCCGCGAATCGCCGCTTCTGCAAGTGGTTCTGTGAACGGTGGCTCTGTCAACGGTGGAGACTCCGCAACCGTAACGCCTATCGACGGTGAGATGCCTTTCAAGATCAGGAACCCAGTCTACGACGCAAGGGTAGCGCCTACACCACCGAATGAGCTGGAGGCAGTCGAGAAACCATCTCCCGAAGCACCGGAAGTGCTGACGAAACCTGGTGAGGCTACAGAGGCGACAAAGGCGGCGCCGTTTAAGTTGAGACATACTGTCTACGATCCTAGTGCTGCTTCCGGACAAGTTTCGTCTGGCAAGCCTTCGGAACCTGCTTTACCCTCTCTGTCGTCGGTAGACATGCAAAGGCCGGACGTCCCACCGTCGCCTGTACGGGCAACAGACGCGGAGACGATAGCAGCTCGAGCCATGACACCTGTTGAACGACCAGCTGCCAGCGATCTCCCGCCGAACGCTCACGTCGTGATGCCCACTGTGGTTGCGCGACGACCGATAGCCATGTGGCAGAACACACCTCCTAAGCCGCCACCGAAGGATGAACGATCACCTTTGGCTGCAATGGCAAGGAAACGCAGTAAGGAGCTGCTGAGTCGTGACAGGAAAACGCCTAGTCCGACGCCGATAAATCACATCGTCAATGCTCAGGCTCCGATGAGCAAGTTCAACGCCGGTGCGCCTGCGATTGGAGATTTGGGCTTTGAGAAAGGCACATTGGGTGTTGCTGAGGAGGAGGGGAGACAGAGACCGCCATTGGAGACATTTGTCACAGCTGACGAAGGTGAGATGAGGAGAAACAATGCTGTGTAAGGAGTTGTCCTGGATTTGTACAGTGCTTTAGCAATTTTCAGCGTTGGCGTCTCGGGATCATTCGGGCTACTCGAGCGGTCAATGGATGTACCATATGGGAGACTGTTGGAAGGACGTCAGACTGTACAGTGCCAGTGTGTATAGAACTAATAAGGACAATGCTGTGGCCATCCGCGCCCGCGGCGATCATTCTCATATCGCGGCTCGTGCGCGGCACCTGAATCTCACGCGAGCACTTCCGGGGCGTGCCGATTGGCAGATCGCGCTTTCTCCAAGGCGAAACCAAGCTGTCGGGCCTTGGATGACCAGCTCTCATCACCTTGGTGTGTGCTGCGCCTTCTTCACACCTCTCGTTCTCGCTATCGTTCTGGTGCGCCATGACTTGGCGCGTGATTTGTGTTAAACTGTGTCTCATGCCACTCATGTAAGGAGTCTATGTCCGCTCACGAGACGACTTGAGCAATGCGCTCTCACACCAGCACAATGGACTCGGCATGGCGAAAGTGGCTCGCTGCGGCACTGCTTCTGAGCGGTGTTGCGGCGCAACAGCTCAGCGCGCAGAGCGAGGGAACGCAGAGCAGCCAGCAACGGACATACTCGCTGACGATGGCTGTCTCGATGGGCGATACCATGGTGCCGCTGGCGGAGATCATCGCACTGACACGTGCGGCGGCACTCGACCTACCGGTAGGCACGCTGCATGAACTCACTCCGCGTTGGTGCTACATACTAACGGATGGCTTCACACACAGGCCCCAGGAATCACTGGTCAAGCGATACTTGCAAATGCCTCCAACCAGCTCAACGTGCAGCAGAACAGCATTGCTCTGATCTCGTGTGATAACTCGGAATATCCTGGCAACATCCAGGCCTTAGACGTATTTGCCACGGCGGAGTCGGCGGGGGCTGCGGCGATTGTGTGGTACTCGATGGGCAACGATTGGTGTGACCTGAGTACGACGGGTAACGCATACAACTGGATCTACTCCATGAAGAGCTGGAACGACACGCAGAGCATGCTGAAGGCACTTGATCCGCTGAAGGCATTCCATCCGATGAACTCGACAGAGGGACATGGCAATGTGTTCGTTACGATTACTCCACCGGACAATGCTAGCGGACAAAATGGCCAGCAGCAGCAGACGAGTAATCCATTAGGACCGAGTCCGGGCACGGCAGTCGCAATGATCATCTTGTACTCGATCACTGGTATCATTACGGCACTGTTCCTGGTTATCATTGTTACGGGTGCTGTGCGAGCACATAGACATCCGGAACGATATGGCCCTCGGAACATCATTGGTAGAGCACGGCAGAGTCGCGCGAAGGGTCTGGCGAGAGCCATGCTGGAGACTATACCGATTGTCAAGTTCGGCGACCGCGAGCCGCCGAAGGCGATCGATGTAGAGCTTGCAGACGGTACCGCATCACGAGATGTGCCGACAAGCAGTGATGCAGCTGCTGAGCCACGCACATCAACAAGTGCCACTCCTGGAGAAGCTCTTCTGCCCACGCAGGAGCCGGCCACTGGACGAAGATCTTCGGTTGGCGGCATCGCAGCCGCATCTTCCAGCAAACAGAACGTGAATGATATCGATAACCAAGGCTGTAGTATCTGCACGGAGGACTTTGAAGTCGGTCAAGATCAGCGTGTGCTGCCATGTGACCACCGGTTCCATCCGGACTGTATCGACCCATGGCTGCTCAATGTCTCTGGCACGTGCCCACTTTGCCGCATCGACCTTCGACCTCAGGCCACCAACGAACCGGAGCTGGACGAGCATGGGAACCCTATCACTCGTGCGGAGGGCGCGGAAGGTGAGGACAGTATGCCGCCGCCGCTTGGACAGCCGAGTGTGCGCAGAAGTGTTATGATGGGCTTGATGGGTATCCGGAGACCTGATCGGATGTCACGCGAGGAGCGTGTGTTGGCGTTACGACGGTACAGACAGCAAGCGGCCAGTGATGCGGCTGCAAGGCGGCGAGAGGTACCGCCTGCGACGTCGGCTGCACCAGCTGTTGAGGTTCAGCAGGACGAAAGTGGTTTGCGGACCAGACTGAGGAGTGCCTTCCGCATTCGCACGAGGAGAACTGGGCAGGGTGAGGGCAACTGAGAAATTACGACTCTGGTTCTGATTGTTTACTTGCAAGGCGTTGGGGATAGATTGTCATGATGGACTTGACTGAACGGTGGCCTGCACTCACTGGTCGGCGCCTGGATCAACATTGCGGGGTGTACGGTCTTTAACGATGTTATGTAAGTTTACGGCGCAATGGATGTACAGATGTGTGAAAAGTCTTGGTGCTACCTTACTTCACTTTTCCAGGATCTCACGTGCGACTACGTGCTCTGCCAAGGCTGGTAGAAGTGATTGTGTTCGAACAAAGGCTGATGTTCTCGATAACGAAACCCCGTGGCGCCTATGGCTTGTAACAGAGCTATGCGGCCTTGAGGCGACTCACAGTCGCTGCTCTAATGAATTCATCGCTACTTACCTTCTGTTAGGGTAGCCTCAAGGCTGGCAATATCCGCCACCGGAAGAGCATCCATGCCACATCAAATGCTGACCAGAATGATGGCTTTGTTCGTGTTGTCAAATTCTTGGATTTCATGTCCTAGCACAAAGCGATCTTCTTTGTCTGACCCTCTCCTGGCAAGCGACGCTCGAGATGGACCAGAGTCTTTGCTACTGGAGATGAGGCTCATCTCTGGTCAAGCCATGGCGACAATGAGAATGACAGCAAGATGTGCTGCTCTTCTGGGTGCTGCCCAGCATCCCTTCTCCTATACCGCAAGAGCGCAGCAAACAAGCACCATATCAGCATTAAAACCACAGCATCATTATGGCACCTAGGAAAGCCACCAAAGCAAAGAAAGCTGCAGCTGGCTCTGCAGACGCAGCAGGTCCGAAAGCTGCAGCAGCTGGCGTCAAGAAGTCAGCTGCAAGGAAAGGGAAGAAGGCCGCGGCGAACAAACCAGCGGCGAAGAAAGCCGTAGTCGCCACCGCTGCTTCAGGACGATCTAGACGCGGCGGTAAAGCGGTCCCAGATGAGCCAGCAGATGAGGGGAGCGACAATGGGGAGGAGCCTCCGCCCGGCGAAGGGGGCCCTCCAGGTGACGACGGTCTTCCTGCTCCTGCTGCAGAAGTACCGGCAGAAATTGAAGAGCCGGCTGCTGAGCCAATTGATCCACTGACGAGTGTGACTGACACACTCACCTTTCAGTACGGACTTGTCGACCAAGACAACCCTGATCGGCAAGCCGAGGATCTGATCGGCAAGCTGGACATCAACTTGGACCCTGCTAGGCTCGCTCGAATCGGTTACAATGCGTCCTTCTATATGAGTTTCGATCCGGATGATGACACCATCAGGACACTCGTCGGCACAATCGATGCCTGGCGCATCGAGAAGCGTACTGACGCGAAACCTATCGCCAGAGCAGGTTGGATTAATGACTTCCTCACAACCATCCCAGCAACCGACGGCACCCACGATCACTGGAACGAGACGTATAAATGTTTGCGAGCGATTTTCAAGGAAGATGGTGTTCCCAAAGCCGTTAAGCACTTGAAAGATGAGCTTGCGAGCCATAGTCTGATTTTCATCCAGATGGTCCACACCTTGGATGCTTACCAGAAAAGAGGCATTATGCCAGCGATGCTGACTCTCTTCCGTAGACTCGTACAGCGTCTGCCAGAGTGGTTCGCGTTCGACGGAGTACTCGTTCTTGTACCGAGTCGACCAGCTAGCGAGGCGGGAGACGCTTGGGGAGTCGTCGCGGACAAGACCGTCGGAAAGAATTTGATCAAGTACTATGGTCGTTCCGGTTTCGAGAAGATGGTCGTCGGCATGAAGGTTGGAGGAAAATATGGGGAAATCGTCACAGTCCTGGGCCGGATGGTTGAAGATCCTGTCTTGCCTGTGGATGTAGTCCCAGCAGTTATGCCGGACGACGACTGAAAATATGTTATTGTCATCCATATCTCTGATCCTCTCATGACTCGTATTGGACCTTCGACCACATTCACTCGATTTACAGGTTGTTAGCCGTGTAGCATATTGCATTTCCCTTCTTTTAGTTTTCGCGTTTCTGATCATCACTCTATGTCTTGAGCCCGCTGCCAGTACGTGAAGTTGTAAGCTACCGACGAGATCGCCTCCGTAATACAGCAATGCGGCTTTTGGATTGGGCAGTACATTTCGTCGCAATAGTATCCAACTGTGACCAGACCAAACCACTACATCACAGCGCAACGGCCTCTGGGGGCATCTGTAGCGTCTTATCAGTCCTGATAGAACCCGATAGCTATGCCAGGTGCCACTCACGTTTAGTACAATATTCTGTCATAGTCCCATCTTGATCGCGTCCTCTTCCTTGATAGCACTCGGAGTGCCTGCAAATATCTGACATCGTCTCATATCAATTTGAGTCAGGCACATAGGAGAGGGACTACGCACGATCTATGCAGACAGTGCCAGGCTCATTCCAGGAATCATTTCGCTTGAATACACGACTGGTGCACTCGCCGCCGCCCCATGAGCAAAGGTCTACATCCCAGGGTCAGCTGAATGGCCCTACGGCAGGCAACAGTGTCGACACTGACGAACGTTGCACCATTCACTGGTGCGAGTAGCCAGATTGGGGCATTGAGGCCATCGACAGGAAGCCGACATGCTAGGTGTCAGTTTGAGATGAGTGAGGATATGAGAGCAGAGGCCGCTCGAGTGGTTACGGAGCTACGCTGGTTTTTTACCCAAGAGATCAGGACACCGTTGCGCCAAAGGTCACTCCGTATTCAGAGCCCAACCCTGGGGCGAGAGGATCACCATGGAGTGTAGGGAACCGTTTGCATGGCTCGACCTGATGGAAATGAGCGTGGCAGTTGGTCGGGCACTCATGAGTTCTCGTTGGTACAGTCTTGTCTTCCATCGTGCCGATGCAGTGGTCGAACCAGTGAGCATTGTATACTTCGTAAAGTGACGTGATTCGCAACGCGACGCACGTGACCAGCTCGATCAGGCTAGCGTGAAGGCAGCACTTGCAATTTTCGAATCAAATCTCTTCGCGACTTTGCGCTTGCTCATCAACCTCTCACTCACACTCACACCCACCCTCCACGACATCACATCAACACCACCTTACGCCCTCTCACACACACTCCCTTGACGATAGCACTACACTCAGTCCCTTCAGCAACTCACAACCTCACTTCGACGATGTCAGGCTACGGCTCAGGAGGTTACGGCGGCGGCGGCGGTGGAGGAGGATACGGCGGATCGCGTGGCGGCTCTGGCGGCGGCGGGTACTCCAACGGCGGCGGATACTCGAATGGGTACGACAACTACGACAAGCGCGGATATGGCTCGAATGATTCCTATCCTTATGGGTATGCCCAAAGGTTTAGGCTCGCTTGAGCCCCCCGTTCAAGTCTACGTTTTCACATATTATCCCGTCACATTATCACTTTAATCAAATGCTGACCCTACGCAGTAACTCAGGCTCCAACGGCTACTCCAACGGCAGCGGCGGAGGTGGATACGCAAACGGAGGTGGAAGCTACGGAGGCTCGAACGGTGCATCCGGCGGCTTTGGCGGCGGCGACAAGATGTCCGCGCTTGGTGCCAACCTCAAGACACAGACCTGGGACTACAACACGATGCCGAAGTTCGAGAAGTCGTTCTACAAGGAGGATCCCGCAGTCGCAGCACGATCACCGGCTGAGGTTGACGCCTTCCGCCGCGAGCACGAAATCACCATCCAAGGCAACAACATCCCGAAGCCCGTCGAGACCTTCGACGAGGCTGGATTCCCGGGCTACGTTATGAACGAAGTCAAGGCGCAAGGCTTCGCCAAGCCGACCGCCATTCAATCCCAAGGCTGGCCGATGGCTCTCTCCGGACGTGACGTTGTCGGTATTGCCGAGACCGGTTCTGGAAAGACCCTCACCTACTGCCTGCCCGCCATCGTCCACATCAACGCGCAGCCTCTGCTCGCACCTGGCGACGGCCCGATCGTTCTCATCCTCGCGCCCACGCGCGAGTTGGCTGTTCAGATTCAAGAGGAGGTTAGCAAGTTCGGCAAGTCTTCGCGCATCCGCAACACCTGCGTCTACGGTGGTGTGCCGAAGGGTGGACAGATCAGGGACCTGGCTAGGGGCGTGGAAGTCTGCATCGCCACCCCCGGCCGTCTCATCGACATGCTGGAGTCCGGCAAGACCAACCTCCGCCGCGTGACCTACCTCGTGCTCGACGAGGCTGACCGCATGTTGGACATGGGTTTCGAGCCGCAGATTCGCAAGATCATCGGTCAGATCAGGCCCGACCGTCAAACCTGCATGTGGTCTGCTACATGGCCCAAGGACGTCCGCCAGCTCGCATCCGACTACCAGCACGACTTCATCCAGGTCAACATCGGTTCCCACGACCTGCACGCTAACCTTCGCATCACGCAAATCGTCGAGATCTGCTCAGACTTCGAGAAGCGTGAGCGCATGGCCAAGCACATGGATGCTATCATGAACGACAAGGCAAACAAGATCCTCATCTTCACCGGCACCAAGCGTGTGGCTGACGACATCACCCGCTTCCTTCGCCAAGACGGCTGGCCAGCGCTCTCCATTCACGGCGACAAGCAGCAGAATGAGCGCGATTGGGTGCTCAACGAGTTCAAGACGGGCAAGAGCCCCATCATGGTTGCCACCGACGTGGCTTCTCGCGGCATCGGTATGATTGCTAACCTCCCTCCCCTCCTTCATCCCCCTTTCCTCCCCCATTCCCATCCTTCACCCACGGGTAAGGGCGGGATCTGTCTTGCAACATTTCGCCACGCTCCGTACGCTCAGCGTGCACACACAACCGCGTGTCTTGGGCTATTCGTGTTTCCATTGGATCCTTGGAGACCTCTGACCGGTGACTGCACTTCTGTGCTTAACCGTTCGCTTTCGTTTCTCCGCCTCTTGCACTCCGTCCGTTGCAGAGGAACGAAAACTCATGAGTCTTTCAATGTTGCGTTGCGTTGGTTTGCAAGAGCTGCGCGCGTTCCAGGGATCCCGTAGGAGAATGATGACAGCCCGTGACATAGGATGTAAAATGTGTGCGCCATGAGCGTCAGAGCTTCCTCTCCCTCTGCTTCCCGGCAGATCGAGTAGGTTGCTGAAGAGTGTGTCGCATATTGCGCACAAAAAGACAGATCTTGCTCGCATCCGGCAGAGGATTGCTATTGCTATCTCCGCTCACCCATTGCACAATCGCAAGCAAGGCTTTACTAACTTTGTTGCGTTGTTAAGACGTCAAGGATATTACGCATGTGTTCAATTACGACTACCCGAACAACTCTGAGGACTACGTGCACCGCATTGGCCGTACTGGTCGTGCTGGTCGCATGGGTACTGCTATTACGCTGTTCACTTCTGACAGTAAGTCGACTCAGTTCGAATCGATATGACTACATGCTAACACCGTCTCGCAGACTCGAAGCAGGCTCGTGACCTCGTCTCTGTGCTCACTCAGGCTAAGCAGCAGGTCGACCCGCGTCTGGCCGAGATGGCTCGCTATGGGGGCGGCGGTGGAGGTGGTCGTGGCTACGGTGGAGGCCGTGGAGGCCGTGGCGGTCGAGGTGGCGGAGGTGGAGGTGGATGGACTGGCAGCAACACCGCTCCTATCGGTGGTGGTGGAGGCGGAGGCTCTCGCGGCGGCCGCTGGTAAAAAGCCAATTCCACCGAGCGAAGGACATGAGGAAGAATGATGCATTTATTGAGCGACGGACGGCGTTTCAGGTAGATGGGATGCGAGAGGCGGCATGGCTGCGTCCAGGCGTTAACGGCTGGTAATACTGAGGCAGACTGAGCTTCACAGCTCGCGCGGAGCAAGACCTGCTGTAGTCTGCGAAGCAAGCGGCTGATAGATTGCGATGTGTACTGTAGAGTGAATGAAAGCGCTGATGATGTACTTCAGGTTCATGTTCTCAGGGTGGTTGATATGATATTAGCTTCAGATTGACCTATGCTGCCGGTGTTGATGGCTTAGTATCTACCGGCATGCTCTACGCTAAACACTTGCTTCAGCCTTGCACCACGAGGAACCACTCATGATTGCCGGGCGGACCTAGCTTCACTTCAAAAACAAGGTCGACCATCTCGCGCGCACAAAGCACTCTTTGCCAGTGCACGTCAGTGGCACATAACAATCAGGACGAGCGTGCCCACGCCAACATATTACGAGAAGCCATAGATCGTTCTTCTGCTCTATCCCACGACGCTTACGACTCTCCTGTCGTCGCCACTGGATTCGAGGACTATGTTCGGGATCTTAAGCTTAATTTGCGAAGGCACAACACTCTGCAATCGGCGGTAATCAGGTCGGTATCCCTCGTCGTAACGTACGCCAAACATCTACTTCACGCCCGCCATGCGGCATTTTTGCTTCAGGGCATGCCTTTAGAACTACCATTGACCAAACTCGCCGGCTACATATCCCGGATGCTGGAGACTACAAAGCTCCGGTTCGTGTACATTGAAGCTTTCTACCAACGGCATGACGGCGAAGTTACCCTCGACCTTGACGCCCTTGGAGAATACGCCTTCGTGGATTTTGAGGGTGCTGAAAGCATCTTTATTCCCGGAGAGCCGCTTACTGGCCTTGCTCTCCAAGCCGGTCTCGCTTGGGCTGCTGGCGATGCTGCGGCTGCATATGTTCTATCTGCAGAGTGACCTCTGGATTCAGTGCTGGGGACGTTCGCTGGTCGACGCTGGAGCTGGCCATCACTCGCGCCTTCGAGTTATTCGAGGATACCAATCGTATAACGCTCGAATTGCTCTTCATTTCGGTTCGGTTGAAGAATAGATGGACGGTGCAGGCCCGCATACAGAGTCCAGTAGAAGATTCATAGGAGGTCTTAACCTACGACACCCTTGCTGGCGAGCTTGCACTCGACAACGGGGACTGTGACATGAGTGAGATTACGACGAGTTATCTCATGCCGGGTCTCGACGGTCTTTCCCCTGACGAGCATGACGCGCAGACCAACATCAACGAGAGTGCTATCCAGTGTATGGTTTTCGTCGGCGGCTTCGTTAATTCCCATAGGTTGGCAGATGGAACTTGGTTGAGGTCTTGGGATTATAGGCCTGGATCTGGAGTTGACTACGCTAGCATCCGGCGTAGGCTATTGCGTTGGCTCTCGTAAGGCAGACTCCCTAATAATCAGCCCATTTCCGACGCACCACCGCAGCCTCCTATACCACCGGCGGGCTCAAAACGACCAGTCTTCGCCGTAAAACCCCCACAAGCTCAACGGCCGGCGCGACGTCACCCACTCTTTTCGTCTAAAGAGTCCATATCACCTATTCCGTCTCATGCGGCTCGCGCCAGCGCCCTCATAGTCCCCTCACGAGGGCTGAGAATCGTGCAAAACGCGATAGCATTGATCCTGCGTCGCACAACACTCGCAACGCTCTCTGGATGAAGCTAAGAAGAAGACAGTCTCGAAAGTTGAGCTTCTAACTGAGCAATTGTCGATCATCTCGCACGGCGACGAGAAGACTCAAGGGATGCTGAAGACTGCGCGTGTCCGCGAGCTAGCATTAGCAGTGGCACATGCCCGATTCCCGACTTTCGAGTACAGCCATCCCATCGAAATTCTCCCTCTGCTTTTGGAATCTAATCGAATGATAGAAAGACATTGCTGTTGCCACACGAGCTGATTGAATGCGAGTGTACTGTAAAATGAATAAAGGTGCTGATGATCCAGTTCAGCTTTTCCTCGTCACTTGGATGAAGAGTGTGGTGCTGTATTCATCGGCAAGGCTAGCTCTTTACCGGTGAACGCTATTGATTGCTGTCTAGGAAGGAACATGGTTCCGTGACTCGTACTTCACGGACCTGAGCTCAACGGACTTCAAGTCGCAGCTCGAACATGCAAAGGCAGAGGTGGTTGCAACTGCACGATTAAATTGCTTGAAGTGTCGCGTGCTATCGGTCAGATCTCCGTTCGTTTCATGCCTTCGCTTGCATGCAAGAATAATAATGTGCATCCTCCCATGCAGCTCGATGGATCTCATCTCCTTCCTCATCGAAGCCGAAGCAGCTCAAGGTAACTTACCCACGTATGAGAACATGATCCTGGAATCTTGCCCTTTCGAAACGATCAACAACAGGCTGCACAGTACGAACAAAATCGTCGCAGTGTTAGCGACACGAGGAAAGTCGGCTATCGAAGGCAAATACCTGCAGCCTCATCTAGCAAGTGGTTGGTCCATACATGCAGCTACGTAAGCAAGACAGTACAAATCTGGTTCGCTTGAAAGCATGGCAGAATGCAGTCGATGGAGAAGCATGCCGGCTGTTGAGAGCTACGGAGTTCCTTGCCCGGCGGTGAGACATGAGTGCAGCGTGCAGCAGACTACTCCTGCATGGACCGTCACGCGGAGCAGACGATCGTGTACAGCGTACGGGAACAAGCAACAAAGCGTGGCATGCCCCGCCGTAAGGAGGAGGTCAACATAAGAAATGACCGATCTGCCGCTATGCGTGAAGGCGGGCTGGTGTCTCCCACTTCGCTCGCTTTTTAGCGCGCGACTCTCTCCTAGACCCTGGTGTTCGTCGCTACACCATCAGCACGATATCAGACTTGGGATTTCCTGGCCAACTCGTGAGCCTGTCGTATGCACTATAATCTTCCGGAACCCAGGTCCGTTGCGCGGAGGTACCTTCAGCACCTGCAGGCTGTAGTGTGTCATCGCAGACCGTCATGCAGGCGCTGAATTCGTTCCAGACGTACCTCGGTGTCGCGCCCACCGCCTTGTGGAGGAATAGGGAGGCCTCCGGGTCGCCATGATTCCGGCATGGTGGGCAAGCTTTACACAGCCTCCTGTCTCACGTCCACTTCTTCCGGTGGTTCTGGCCGCGCAGGCATTATCCGGAAAGGTCAAATCGACCGAGACACCCCCACCATCATCCAATTTCCGCGTACCCTGTGCATCGTGCCAGACTGTCCATGCGGACTCCAGGCCCAACCAATAGAGTTCGTACGTGTCGCGTGGCCTGTTTGTGGCCCTGATGTGAAATGAAATGCTGTTTTTGCCGAATGCTGCAAGCTCATTGGCGCGCGTTGGCCGGTTTACTCGCGCTGTGTGCCCAACTTCTCGACTTCAATCTATTGGTTCTTCATTGCAAGCAGGAGCCACTGAGAATGCCTCCCCAAGGCACACCTGACCCAGTCGAGCTGCAGCTACGAGTCGTGAGTGGAAGATTTCTTCTTGTTCTTCTGCCGATCAAAGTCCATTTCGACCCGGGTCCGTGCGTTCAGCTTGCTTACTTAATGACGCCGCTAAAGTTCTTGCGCGCACCTTCCCATCTTCAGCCTGGCTCCGAATCTCATCAGAGCCTCAAATCACACCAACACCAACGAACACCGCCACCACCGAACGCCCGTGATCATCGTCGGTGCGGCGCGGAGAGGAACTCTCTCGGCTGGCTCGCGTGTCTGCTCCAGCGCAGCGACAATCTTGCACACGCCGATCGCGCAACTGTACATCACGCGCTTGATCAACACCACGACGCGCAAAAGTACCTGCCGCCTTCGTCTAGCCCAGCTGCACGCACAAGTGGGCCACCTCTCGAAGACCTCGACGCCCCACGACGTAGTAGGGTAGGGCTGTGCGGGCCTTTCTGCCAAAGCAGCACAGCAACAACACGGGCCTGTGCGTAGAAGTAACGCTGTAATCACCACGAGATTCAGCCGACCACTCAGCGCTCGTCCTTTGACCGCCACTGTTGGTTGAATCGTGCGATTACTCGTACAAGGTGTCAACGCCAAGCGAAGCTTCAACCACGCCAACTCGAGGTGTGTGCGAACCGTGAAATTCGCGGTGTCGCCGTTGCCTCTGCAAACGAACGAGTTCACGCCACGACTTCCGGGTTTTCCAGAAAGGCCGTGGTAGTCGTCAAGAACGAACTCTCCCACGTCTCGAGACCGGACTTCCGCGCAGTTTGACCTCCACGCTTTTTCTTCATCGCCCCCCGCGCCGGCAGCTAAAGAGATCTCCAAGTCCGGTGGACATCTTACGTATCGATAGCACGAGCTTCGGGCCTTGGGAACCGCAAATATTTGCACTATTTTCAGGGCTTTCAGGGCAGCCGCCGCACCACCCCGGCTCGCAGCACGCTTAACAAAGCGCGCTATCCGCCTCTCAGCTAGCACTGTGCATCTTGTTCACCAGTACCGCATCGGCTCTTGCACCACGAAGTAGAAGGTTACGTCCGCCCGCAGCTCGTGGCCGGCAATATTGCGAGACAACAAGCGGCAACCTCCGCGTCACTTTCGTCGGCCCGCGCTAGAAGGACCCAGAGTGGAGTCTGCTTGACGTTCTCCTGCACATCATCTGCCTTCGAGCTACCGAGGACCGCGCTTTGCTGGATCAAAACAACAGGCTTTTTCCGGTCTCCCCTCGAGCGGGCACTTGTATCCGCCGGCGCCCTGTCATCGGTGTCTTGGTTGGAGCCACTGGCGCTACTTCCTACCTTTGTGCTGCAAGCGTAGCATGTCCAAAGCCTACACCACTTCGCCTAACCACAAACATAACGACGCTTCGCTAGGCGCGATCCTTGCGACACATCTGCAAGAGGGTCCTGTCCAGTCAATGGATGTTAGACAGCCGGAGTATACGCAGTCAGGTTTGAGCTCACCAAACGCGCCGTGCAACGAACAACAGTCTGAAGCGTCATCTGCAGATCAAGCGTCTGCTGCGCAATACCAGCCAGGCCCGGACTACAAGTCAACGAATTTCTCGTCGTCCGCTACGCCGAACTCGGAGTACGGTCTGCCACCTCAGTCGGCGCGTTCTGGGTCGTTCCCAGAGTACATTCAGCGATCGTACGCAGAAGGGCAACCACAGCAACGCTACCCAGTGAGCCAAAGCGCGCACGCCGGTATGGCGCAAACATCAAGTCCGTCTCAGTCTCTGCCTGATGGCGCGTCCAGCAACGGTCATCCGCCGCACGACAGAAGTTCTGACGGAGATGTTCCAATAGATCCCTCGATTGCGCAGTCAAGCCCCACTTATCCTCCTCATGGCTACTCGCCGTACCCACCACAACAACATGACATGCAGTACCCGGCTCAGCAAATGTACCCAGGCAGGCCAGAATGGGCGGGACAATACCAGCAGCCCATGGCATATGGCCACTCTCCAGCTACCACTGGCGGCGCGGTCCAAGGCGCAGTCGTTTCAAGACCACCAGCCGTGGGTAGCGCGCCGCACGCCGTATATCCACAGCCCTCTAACTGGACGCAGGGTGGTCATCCACTTTCCACAGTCTACTCATTTGTGCCAATTCCAGGTGCTCAGCAGCACAAGAGGCCGAGGAGGCGTTACGAAGAGATTGAGCGTATGTACAAATGCGGGTGGAACGGTTGTGAGAAGGCGTACGGTACTCTGAACCATCTGAACGCGCACGTCACCATGCAAGGACATGGCACGAAGCGCACTCCAGAAGGTAGGTCTCCAGAATTGTCGCGTTCGCATGCACACATCCTTCACTCTCAGGCCAGTCGAGCGCTGCATCATTTGATGTTTCAGTCCCGGCATTGTGGTTGCGCTGGCGTGCGGCCGCTAGCTGTTAGCTGCTGCTAAGGCCTAGCGCGCACTAAGAGACCCTTGCATGAGGGCACTATGCTTTATGATGATGCTAACGTATGCCTTCGCAGAGTTCAAAGAGATCCGCAAGGAGTGGAAAGCCAAGAAGAAGGAGGAGGAGAACCAACGCAAGCAAGAAGACGAACGGGCACGCCAAGAGGCGGCACGAAACGGACACGACACTACGCAGCCACAGCCACCACCGGCACAGTATCAGCAACAGATGATGCCTCCACAAATGGGCCCTGGTCCTCAACTGCCGCCAATAGGTTACCAGCACCCGTCGCAGCCTCAATCGGTCGACGGCGCTCCGCAGTATGGGTATGGTGCTCAAGGCTACCCTCAGAGTCCGTATGCGCAGAACGGTCTGCAGTACCAGCAACGTGCGTAAATTCATTTCGATGTCACGAGATCATTACTGACTTCATGAAGACGCCGAGCAGGGCCCAGCCCAAGCATACCAGCAGCAATAGTATTCGATGGGGATGCGCTAACTTGCGCACGCTGATCATCCTGTGGGAGGGCATTATCATTCTGCATTCGCACGGAGTATATTGCATTCTTTGGGCGGAAAATGAAATGTCGGGTACCCGTCTCAGTAACGGTGTATAGTTGTGAAGGAGCACGAGTATGACTTTACGGCAGGCTTTATCGGCATGCAAACTCGACGGCTAGTGATACCGTGAGCGAAGATCAGAACGCGGTTTGATGGAATTGAGGAAACAAGCTCCGCGCATGTCCGCGTTGGACGCACATTCGAAGCGCTTGCACGCCGATCGAGAGGCTTGACTTCAAGGAGTCAGAAGCACGAAGGGCTATTTGCTGTACTTTAGTAGGTGCGTGGCCGTTTCGAGCTTGTTGCTACGAAGGTAGCAGTTCTTCGAACAGAAACACTTCCACAAAGAAGCATTGCAAACAAGCGCCATCTGCAATGCGCTCCAATCATTTGCTGTTCCAACTTCCGTTAGCCAGGTACAGATTCCACGCCGCTTCCACGCTTCACGCTTCGCTGCGTTAGCGGGATCTGGGCACAACGGCAGCTAGCGTGCGCTACGATCAAGTGCCGTGGACGATAGAGTATCGTAGTGCTGACGAAGGTTACACGGCGTAAGTAATGCGCTAGGATAGCCAGACGGCGCTTGTTAGCGGAGGGGCCAAAAGGTCGACTCCATCTCATCCTTGACCTCACTCGCCAATCTGGTCGACCAACGGTATGGAACAGTGCGAACGACGCGGTTGTGGGTGGCGTAAGCATCAGTGAATTTTCCAGCTGACTAGCCATCGTTGGATTATGCTCAACATAACCAGCTGTTATACGGGCTCATCCTTGGATTGAGCCTGACGATGTTGACCCACGAGCAGCAATACCCCATCCATCTCTTTCTCTGTAGCGTCTTAACGAAATCGTGATGCTTGGAGAAGTGTCGCGAACCAACGCTATGCAACAAACAGCAGGAGGGCCATCGACGTTCTGCAAGATTACTCATCCTTTGCGATATGACTGACTTCACAACCTCAGCCTCCGATTTGCGTATCTCCTCTGCGTAGCACGGCAAACGTGGTGACGAAGGCATCCATGTCGACATGGAAAAGCCCTAATGGGTCGACGGCACGAGATAACGCCACTTACCCATGAATGACGAATGGCACGTTGTAGAACCTGGTACTGCAAGGCTGTGCGGCACAGTAGAAAATCAACGACCTCGGTTCATTTCGTAGCTCTGCGTCGCTATCATATGAACTCTTCTCTGTTACAGTGCACGTCCTGGCTGCAGCATGTCCATAGCTCGACGAGTACGAACGGCGTTGAGGCCGGCGACCATGCCTGCAGACTGTCCAGCACGGAAGCGAACCTTGGCCGAGCTGTGGCAGGCTCCCAGAGGGACTGCTATTCTACCTGCCACAAGAAGAACTCCTCCTCAAAGGGATCCCTGGTATTACTTTCACTGCTTTCCATTCGCCCAACTGCTCTCTGCCGTGCAGGTCTTCCATCGCGGCGTCAACGCTACGCTTTTGCCGCCATATCCCAGAAGCCGCACTCCATCTATCCGAACAATGTCAGTCAATCGACACCCACGATTCGCGTCCATCATCTCTTACCTTTGTGGCATGCACGAAAATGGCCACCAGCTCTTCTATTCGGCTGGGAGACTGTTTTGCAATATGCTTCTCGACCAGCGCTTCTGCTTGTCAGCGGTGTCGCTAACTTCGAGGCATGTGGCACTGACCGCAACCTCTAGTGACTGCTGCCGTGTAGTCTTCGGCTACATAGTTGTTAATCCAGGTAGCGTACGGGTTAGTCGTCTCAAGTGACGATTGCAGCCCATGGAGTCTCCGTGCGATGTCAGCGTACCCCAACAAGCACGGCAGCAGGCTGATTTGCAAAGCAAGCCAATCTTCGGATTGACCTATGTCGAGGACGTAACGAGAGTACGCAGTGCAAGCTGTCCCTGTTAGTGCTGCATCGAGATCCTTGAGTCGGCATACCCGCAACGAACCTTGACTCTCTTCGTACTGTTCCATGGCTTCTTGGTCGAGCCCGAACTTCTTACACTCGTCGATGTGCAGATTGATCTCGTGTCGAATGTGTGTCACAATTGTTGCTGCCTATGGCATGTCAGCGCAGCTCCATCGAAGGTTCCATCAGTATATACTGCTGCAATATCGTCCAGCTTCTTCGCCTTATAGCCGGCCAACGCATTTGCTCTTGCGAACTGGATCTGCTCATATTTCAGCATTCAACCATTACAGCTAGTTTGCAGACATCATTACCAGATAGAGGTAGTCTTGTATCATGTAATACTTGAAGGTATCAGGTGGCAGCGTGCCATCCCCAAGAGCTTGCACAAATTCATGGTGAGTATACTGATGCCACGCTGATGCGACATCTTTTCGTTCAAGCAAGTACTGAACGAAGCCACCTCTGTCCGCAGTCAGTATCTGAGGACCGGTGAGAGTAATCCGCACAAGCTTACGGCGGAAATGGCAGGGACTGCATTGAATGAAAATGGTTGAGCGGACCAGAGCCTTGTCCAAAGTTGACGCTCGTCCTGATACCAGCTTCGACATAGCGACACGCTCGGCGGACAGCCGTTGCGACGTCGTCCCCTAAGGCGAGATGGCAAGCTATGGCGCTGGCTAACGTGCAGCCGGTACCGTGGGTGTTCCGAGAGGTCTGATATTCTAGCTCGAACACTTCATCCACATCGTCGCCGTAAAGGACGTTGGCGACCATCGTTCGTTCATCTTCAGGCCCAGCAACCTTACGTTCCGCAGTGAGTGGGAGATGACCACCCTTGACAAGGACATACTTGGGCCCAAGGTTGTGCACAGCTTTTGCCAGTTGTTTCAGGCCTTCCAAGTCGTGAACGTCAACAGGTGGGCTTCCAGTCTTTTCGAGCATGAGCTTGGCCTCTGGGATGTTCGGTGTGACGATGTATGTATTGGGCAATAACTCCTCACACAACGTCTTGACAGCATCTTCCGGTAGTAACTGCGCACCACTCGTTGCAACCATTACTGGATCGACAATAGCGATCTTGACCGCATACTGGCGCAGTGCATCTGCGACAACGGTAACAGTGCTAGACGTTGCAAGCATTCCTGACTAGTCTCAGCATGTGAGCATGTTGCGACGTTGAGTACTAAGCCACCTGTCTTGACTACATCTACACCAATGTCGTCCACGCAAGCCTTGATTTGCTTCTGCACAAAGTCCGAAGGCGTCTCGTGGATGCCATATACGCCTTGAGTGTTTTGCGCTGTCAAAGCTGTCGTCGCTGTCATAGCATAGCATCCATGTGCGGCAATTACTTTCTGGTCAGCTTCGAGCCCACTGGTATGCGTTAGCATACAGCCTTGCTATACCTACAGTGTGAACTCACGCTCCGCCGGAGCTGTCACTACCAGCGATAACCAATATGCGCTTCATGGCTGTCAAAAATCATCCACCACCGAGGCTTCGTGGATGCTGTGAAACGCGAGGCATGCGGTGACGTCATCTTCCTTGGTCTGCCAAGCCAAGAGAGAAGTGGATGGCCTGGAAAGGTGTGTTCGGCCGTGAGCTGCTCATTCCGAGTCGCTGCCATCGAATTCGGGGACAAGAGGGTCTACGCAAGGTCAGCATGCATTTACGAGCACCACGATGTGATAATCGAGACACACCTCTCAACGGCTGATACTCGAATCGACCATTCGCTTTTTGAAGCAGCTCCTCCCGCAGCGCATCCTGAGCATCCTCTTGTATCATTGTATGTGGATCTGCCGCCTCCACCGAGAGCACAAGGCCGGTATTGCCCTCGCCTAGCCGATTGATGAATGTAGATATGCCATCACTGGTGAAATTGGTAATGCCGGCGAAGGTGACAGATTTCAAATGCGTCAAGCCATTCAAGGAAATCAACGCTTTATCGGTGGTTCCGTAGCCTCCGACGTATAACGACTCCAGTAGAGGCAGGTGGTGTGCCAAGAGAACAATGTACCCGTCGGTGAAGTAGTCGGAAATGCGATAGAGACTAAGGTCTTTCAGAGCTGTCATATGGCACAAAACGTCTACGAGCAACTCCACATCGTCTCTGCTTGGCGGATCCTGATACGATGAAAGATGTCAGCGAGCGTTCGTAGGATAGTCGTTGTCCACCTGCGTACCGGATCGCCCCGCAAGGAGAGAGTCTGTAGGCTCGACTGCGAGCTCAAAGCCCTGTGGAAATCGTGATGATCCTTGACTTGATACCACGAGGCTTCGCTACCATTGATTTCCAGGCTGGTGAGCTTCACATCTTCGTTCTGCAAGACCGGAAGCATAAGGTCGGGCGCCGAGACCAGGTCTCGAAACACGATATCTGTCAAATGCCCGCATTGCTTCAGCCAGGCGCAGATCTCAAGATAGACATCATTCTGTGTGACTTTGAGGTCGACTGACGGCCTCAGGGCGCTCACATGTAATGTCTGCAAGGCAACACAGCCCTGCAACAGTCCGAGTGATAGGATGCCGTCTTCTTCGAGAGCGAGTTTGAGTGTTGTCAAACTCTGGCCGTGGTTGTTGAAGGCTAGGCAAGTTTCAGGGCCTATACTTGAGTAATTGAGATTCTCGAAGCTCGTCAGAACATTGAGATTACCGCCAATCATTCCTGCCAAGTAGTGGTCCGGCTCCGTACCCGAAGCATGATGCATCCTGAGCTTATGCAACTTGACACAGTGAACATGTAGAAGATTCCTGATCTCCTCATCTTCGAGTGCTTTACCGTCCCAGAGCTCCAGTTCTCGTAAATTTACCAGACGCGGCACCCAAAGGGGCAATGCAGTAGACAGTACGTCAGAGATCGACGGCTCCGAGATGACCTAAATGAAGTGGCAAAGTAGTCAGCGCATGTCTCGCAATCTGGACTCCGCTGATGTTACCTCGAGCATCGGAGCATGCTGCGTGATCAGGTTGCCAATCTCTACGATAATTTTCTTTGCATCTAAGCGGCTTGCTCGCTGCCTTCCAGTGGCCTGGATGGTGTGGTGAAAGCGGGACAGCTCACCCGCAAAGAACTGCTTCGAGACTTTGGTCCTGAATTTTGGTTCATCGAGGCTGTCGAGTAGGTTGCTAAGGTCACGAAGATCGAGTTCCCGTAGATGACGGCAGTAGGGATAGAGGGTCTTGTCCAATGCAGAGAGGATGAGTGACCGCCAGAGTATGGACCACCGCATTACTTGGAGATCCGATTCTGCAAAAGAAAGGTTGTCGTTCTCGCCGCCTTTCAGTGGGGACTGTAAGGCGAGACTGATGCGATACAATGCAGCAACGGTACCAGCTTCTGCCAGGTATTTGCTGCTGGCGACGCAGCTGTAGAGAGTCCCATAGTCCCCTCTGATAGCAAGTTCGGTGGCCAAAAGATGGAAGAGGTCTGGTGGAAGTGCAGCCATCGCAGCGGCACCGCAGACGCTGATTTCTCTCCGAACCACCTCTGGGTACTTCGAGTACGGTCGCAGACAAATATTACTGTTTCTGGATGGATAATGTCGATGTTAATGTTGATGTTGATGTTGTTTTGTGGAAGGACCTCGAGGTGACGTCGAGAAAGCTGAAAGCTGATCGCGTCTCCCACGCGAACGACGCGACTGGCGAGCGAACATTAACCACCAAATGTTGTTATACCTACAATGACGGTGCTAAGCTTCTCGCTGACACCCGAGGCCACTGGGCGACTGTATGATGCACTCGTGTGCCTTGCGAAATTTGGCGAGACCGTCGCCCTCGAAGCAAGAAATGACAAGGCAAGGTTTGTCATTTGCCATCATGCTAGAAGTGATCACTGACAACATCTAAGCTCACTGTCACTGCTCTGAATCTGTCAAAGACGGCGTACGCAGCATTCGCGCTTGACGCAAAGACATTCTTCATCGACTACGATTTCAGTGCGAGCAGCAACACCAGCGCGAAGACAGCCGATCGCTTTACGTGCCAGTTACTCAACAAAGTCAGTGAGCATGCAGTATTTGAGTGAGTAAAACATTGACGATTTGGACAGGCTTTACAGTCTGTGTTCAAGGGACGCTCGAACGATGGACGAGGACGGGAGTCTGCGGTTGAGCGTTGTGATGTGAGCATCCAGGATCAACCAGACAAGACACAGTGCCGCCTGATCGTGAAGATGCTCTGCAAGCATGGTGGGTTGCGGTTGGATCGAATCGTACCAAGAATGAGTGCTAATGTAGCCATACATAGGCATGACGAAGCTATATCGCCTCACCTACGAATCCGCAGAAGTCATGCATGCTCTCTTCGACCGCACTGCAGCATCGCAAGGTTGGCGTATCTCGTCTCGGGTGCTGAGAGAATACATTGAGTTCTTCGGGCCAAAGACCGAGCAGCTCGACTTGTTAGCACAAGAAGGCAAAGCAATCTTCACGAGCTTCACCGAGAAGATATCGACGCCAACAGGTAGCATTATCCTCTTCATGTGACGACAAAATGCTGATGGACGACAGAAACTCTCAAGCAGCCACTTGAGACTGCAATCTCCCTGCACACCGAAGACTTCGAGGACTTCCACATGCAGAAAGACATGCATATTGTGATCAGCGTCAAGGACTTCAAGGCCGTCGTGACCCACGCCGAGACCCTGCGTGCCCCAATAACTGCGCGCTTCTCCTTCCCCACACGCCCGCTGCAGTTCAGCTATCACAACCTGGGCATACACAGCGAGTTCACACTCATGACGACCGGCGACATGCGTGCTGCGTCCTCGACGCCAAATCCACATTTCGTGTCAAATCGCAGTTCTTCGAGACAGCCATCCGTAACCCCAGCGCCGGCCACAAATCGACCTGCTTCCGAGATGCCGCCTCCTCCTCGTCCTGGCTTGGGCAAACCTTTGCTGAGCCAGAGTCAAAGAGGCAATGCCAAGGCTCAAAGTCGCCAGCCATCAATGACAGAGTCGGACCCAGACCCAGATAGCCTGTTCGTTCCTGGCGAGGACGACCGTGTATGGAACCAGCCGGACTACGAGCAGGACGACACCGAAGAGATGCTGGGATGGGATGCAAACAACGAGCATAGGAGTCAGCAGACGTTCCGCGACAGCGGTACCGCCAGGCCGAACGGGGAGGTCCCCAGCCTGTCGCAGGCTGGACTGGAGCCGACGCAGCGTCTGTCACAGGTGAATAATGTTCTCCGCATTCTACCGGGCTCTGCTGACCTCGATAGATGCATGGCATGTTCGATTGAAATCGGGAATGCTTGCTCATCACCCTTGCCCGCCACTTTGCTCAATATGAGCACTCGTCACGATGAAGCTCGTGGCACATCCAGCAAAGACTGCTCGAACCGAATATGGGACCTCAACCTCGTTCCAGCGACCCTTGACATCGCCATTCGAATCGGTAGGCTCACCGCAATTGCCATGCTCACCCCAGCCCCATGCTAAGACTTTTCCAGCTTTCGTGAGTGCGAGACAGTGCTCACTCCCGGCAGCAACGGATTCGACGAAAGGAAGGCTGGGTGGAGGGAGCTGGCCGTGGTCATTTCTGCCGAAACCCAAGAGCTCGCCATCATCTTTCAAGATATACACGCTGCCCCAGGAGACCACCACATTTTTCCAGCCCGGCACTGCCATCGATGGAAGATTCAAGTGCAGATTAAAACGATCGCGCTTTGGCCCGAACATGGCAACCTGGCCAGATTCTCTCCTATCTCCAAAAACGCATGTGAAATCCTTGCCGCAGACTGCCTTAGCGGCCGAGAAGGTCAGGCCTTGGATCTGACGAGGTGACCACACAATCTCGGCCGGTTCACCAAGCTGTCCTTGACGTCCATTACCCCATCCCCATACTTCGCCATTTGAGAGAACCGCTACGGTGTGCGCTATACATGACGTGATCTGAATTATCGTAGTATCGCCAGGTGGAAAATCAGGAATCAGCTGCGGTTGCACTGTATGTGAGATGTCCAAACCCAAGCCCAGCTCGCCATTCAGTCCTTCGCCACATACGAGAATTTTACCACTTTGCAGAAGAAAGAGGCTGGCGTTCCAGGTGGCGGACAGTTGGGACACTCGCCCATCTACTGCACTGAGATAGCGCTTAATATCCTGGCCATGACTATCATCGCCTTGTGACTCAACAGTGCCATCCTCGCTCAACATTAGTGTATGGTTGCCGCCAGCGGCGATCTGCTTGACACTGCAACCCGAAAGACTGGACTGTTCTGGTGTTGAAATGTCCTCAACATGTGAGAGTCCAAGTTGACCAGAGCCATTTGAACCGAAGGCGTAGAACGTATCTTTAGGTGATGCCATACGGCGTTGCAGGAAGTGGTTGCGCTAGAAGAAGAGTGCTGTAGAACTGCTCATGAGCAGTTCCATGCCTAAGGCTTCTAAAAAAGCCAAGCTTCCACGGATGAATTTGAGCAACTCCAACCTCGACGTCGGTCTTGAACTTCGCAAGCAACAACACAAACTACACACCGCAATCATGTCTGCGCAGGCACCCCAATCCGTGCAATGCTTCGGCAAGAAGAAGACGGCCACCGCGGTCGCACACTGCAAATCCGGCAAGGGCCTCATCAGGGTTAACGGCAGGCCGCTCGGTCTCGTGGAGCCGCAGATCTTGCGCTTCAAGGTGTATGAGCCGGTGCTCATTCTAGGTCTGGACAAATTTGGTACGTGAGAGTGTGAGATGGAGAGGGCGAAATGGGGAGAGGGCATGGATTGGGCGCACATAATAGTGGTTTGAGATGGGCTAGTGTGGGCACGGGGAATGGACAGGCACGAGAGATGGGATATTTGCGAAAACGAGTGCTGACGATTTGTGTTACAGCTGGTGTCGACATCCGAGTCCGCGTGCGCGGTGGTGGACACACTTCTCAGGTCTACGCTATCCGACAGGCAATTGCCAAGAGCATCGTACGTCCACATCTTCCCCCAGACGCCCTCGCGCCAGCAGCGTGATTGCGAAGAGCAATGTCTAACACGCGAAAACCAGATCGCCTACTACCAAAAGTACGTCGACGAGCACAGCAAGAACGAGCTGAAGCAAGCCCTCATCGCCTACGACCGCACCCTCCTCGTCGCCGATCCCCGCCGGTGCGAGCCCAAGAAGTTCGGTGGTAAGGGTGCGCGCTCGCGTTTCCAGAAGTCATACAGATAGATGTGGAGCGTATGGAGATGGGAAAGAAGGACCAGATGTGGTTCAGCGAAGCGGCTTCGAGACAATGCTGCACGCATGGCTACGGTGGCGCATGGAGCGTGGTGCTATGTGCTTGCTGCTAGGCTGATGTACATGCTCGGTTAAGCAAAATCAAATCAGTCCGTCAACGATCAATCGTCCTTATCCCTCTACAGCTACGCCGGACGCCTCGCTGTGAAACATGAGATATGAGCACCCTCAATCATCCTCAGCACCAGATTCTGCATCACTCTGTGGTGCAGTCTGTCTCCCTCGAGCATCCGACCCGTTCGTTCTCCGCCTGGGCTGGCTGGCAGCCTTCTCACCTACTGGCGGGGGCGCTACCCACGCATGCTTACACGTTGGACACTCTTCTCTCCCACCTTGCGATCTCCACAGGTTCCTCGTACAGTGGTTATGCACCCTCGCATTGCACTTGAGGCTCGGGCACCGCTGCCCAATCGTCACAATCTCCCGACAAGCCGCACAGAACTTGATCTTGACATGCTCGTCCTCGTCCTCCTCATCGGACTCTCTACCGCCCTGCTCGTTGTACGTGTCCACCAGCCACCCTCGCAGCTCCATCAACGCACGAGGCGAAAGCGAATGATATCCTTTCGCGCTCAGCTCAAACCACCCCTGCTGCACCATCAAGTCCAGAACGTGCTGTGCCTGCGACTGTGTGATAGCTACACTTGGTGCCGCTGCAGCTCCTGACTGAGTCTGGTTGACAGACTCTCGACGCTGCTCACCAGTGGGCGGCTTGTGGAGCTTGAGAGCTTGCGTGCTTAGTATTGCCATGATCTCTGCTCTTTCTGTGTTGTATGTCTCGAACATAGCGTCCAGCACTCGCTTCACGAAGGCGATCTCGTCAGGTGTATGAACCGTTGCCATCTGGGTGAGAGCATCACTGGCGGTGTTCACGAGTGCCCATACCCGCTCTTTGCTCACTTGGTGGGATGTGCTTTTTATTTCCAGGTCAAAGAGTGCGATTGAGGTATTGATTGTGTCAACGTAGTGCTCGAAATCTGCTTGCGAGATATCTTCGGACAAAGTTGGGCGATCTGGTGTTTGAGCTGTCTGTATTGTAGCGAGTATGGGTTTGGCTTCGGCGAAGTTGATAGTCTGTCGCGCGAGGAGACATTGCAGGAATGCACGGTGTGTATTATCGTACGCGGCGTCACCGATATCTGACATTGTGGTAGTGTCAGTGGGATGATGTTGGTCAAAGTGTCGCGTCGTCGACGTGTGAAGTTCGTGAACCTTAGTCATCACACGCACAAATATTTGAACTCCGACACACCGTCTTTCTTCATATCTTCCTCTTCAGTAAACCCTTGAAGAAATCGAAGCTGTTGCTGTCGCTCTGCAATGAAAATTTCTTTCCTGTAGGCCGATCCTCCCAGCCAAGCTCCTCAGCCATCAGCAGACCCCAATCACTCGTGATGCCCATGATCCTCGCTCTCGCTCCTCCCTCCGTCTCCAGCGTGACGATCTGATCGGTGTGCAGCCATGAGGCGTAGTAAGTGTCCAAGAAGCGCTGATTGAAACCAGTCCGGCAGAAGCGAGTATATAGCTCTTCGAACTGCGTCAGGATGGAAGCAAGCAGCTTCTCGAGCGTGAAGGGTGGCAGACCAAGTTTCTTGGCCAGCAGTGATAGCGATGTCGTAGGTGCAGCATTCGTGACGTTTAGGCCGATGCCGCAAACGAGCGTGTAGTCGCCTCCAGCATACGAGGAGTTAACGAGTATACCGCCAATCTTGACGTACTTCTTTTCGCTCTCTGGTGCTGTAGGATCAAGCGCGTATATGTCATTTGGCCACTTCAGCTTGACAGGCAGTCGCTGGTAGCCTTGATCGTAGCCATGAATGCCAGCCACAATAGCTAGGGCGGCGAGGTACTGTACGAACACCACTGGCGCCGAGGTCGACAAGGTAAGACTGTGTCGGAGGACGGTGCTAAACATCAGACTGCCTGGTGGCGACACCCAGACATTGGTGCCTCGACCGCGGCCAGCTACCTGTGTCGTTGCGGTCGCTGTGAGGCCATTCGGAAGATGAGCAAGCCAGCTAGGGTTCTTGTCGAGGAGGGTATTGGTGCTTGTGACAATCTCGCCGTACAGCATTACTCTGCCAAATGCATGATCTGAATCCGTGTGCTTGGTATTGTAGTGCTGCAAGTTCGCGTAGAAGGCGTGATGGTTGAAGTGAGGCGTTTCCTTGCCGTCAGGCATGCCTTCTTCGTGTGTGACCAGGCGCTTCGGGACGACACTATAGTCAAGAAGACTATCCGCAGGCAGTCCATTAGCCGACTTCTTCTTGTCTGCGTCGCCGAAGCGAGGTGCAGGCAGTGCGTCCGTCACGCCACCCATGTCCCAGCGACCTGGTTGCTCCACAATGAACGTATCATTCTCGCCCTTGATGGTCTCCCTACCATCGTCGCCTTTCGCGAGGATGCCGTTGGCTTGCCATGAATGCAGAAGCTCGGTGACATGGCTGGGTTGAGAGGATGAGAGATGCAAACGAGAAAGCGACGGTACCGCTTCGGCCTCCTGGCTGACGTCCAAGCCGAGTTTAGCCAAGCACGCCTTCATGAAGTCGACACGCTTCTTCTCGTCGGTCAGGAGAGCAGATACGACAGACGGGTAGTCGTGGTGACCTGAAGGCTCGTTCGGGCTGAGATTGGTACCGGAGAATCTGGAAAGATATTAGCTTCCCTCACAAACGAGGTCTTGGTGGTAGTCATACTCAGGATGCGGACCAGTGAGTATCGCTCGACCTTCGCCGACTCTGCAATATACCACAGCTGCAACGCCTTTTCCAGACTCGACAGCAAGCTCTTCTGTGTAATTCGCCAATACTTCGACGCCACGGTCCGCATACTTTTCGGCATCAACAAAGACACCTCCACCATTGTAATAAGCCCTGAAGCTCTCTGCAATTGTGCTGCCTTCCAAGGGAAGCACGGATCGATTCACATTCAGTTCTGCTGCACGTGTGCCAGCTTCGGAGTGGTAGACAAAGCCAGGGAACGCCAGACCACGACAGACGCCTGGAAAGAAGCCAAGTTCTCTATCGCCGACGACTTCCATACCCTGCTTACCTGCCTCGAACTCGCATCTTGCGGTTCCGTAATACCCTCCTGCGCACAAGCCAAGGTAGGCGCCACCCATGAGGACGTACTGCTTGATACGTCTATTGCCTTGGCCGTCCAGCGTGCGGCAGTAACCTAGATCGGCGCCACCAGGCATGACAAGTAGAGCGCAGGATGCCGCCCAAGGCTCCTTGAGAATCTGGTCGCCAGTAACGGTGAGTACAGCATGGTTCGGTCCCAGTAAGCGGCGTAGCGACCAGGTTGCGTGTCTCACAGACTCCAGTGTAGCACCTCCACCCGCGTAGACCAGCACATTGACCCTTTTGCCTGACATTGCCACGATCGATGCCGTATGGTCACGTGCGTGGCCAAATACCCTTCCTTCGTCTGAACGCGTCTTGCCAATGAACAACAATTATAGCAATGTCGGCCACAGAGAAAGAAAAGCAGCCGAGCGAGCCAGTCGAGGACGACAATGAGCCAGATGAGTGGTGAGTCTTGTCGTGTTGTCGATTTGCGTCCTTTCCTTCTGACAGAAGACACCTCAATGCAGGGACAAGCGGATCTTCAGCACCGGCTGCGCTGGTGAGTGTGTACTCTGTTTCGCAGAGACCTCCAAATGCTGATGGAACAGATGAGAACACCACTCTGAACGACTGCTTCTTCGAGAAGAAAGACTGGAGAGCTTGCAAAGACGAGGTAAGCGCAGGGTATGGGCTTCGACCTACCTTCTCTCAGCAAAGCCTACACCATTGGATTCTCTCGATGGTATGAAGCTGACTTTTCCGTCCAGATGGAGGCCTTTAAGCAGTGCTGGAAGCGACGAGGCAATGAGGATCGGACAGAGTCGAAGGAGGCTTGAGGGGAGTTTCTTGTAAAGCGTTCCACTCCTTGTATTTGTACTGTACAGTGCCACACTATCGGACCGTTTCCTGGATGTGATGAATATGTACCGTCGTATTGAGGTGCAATGCATGAGTTGGTCTTCAAGGTGCTCAAGGTTGAGTGCCAAAAAAGCACAGACCGCATGAGAGCTTGTTGCAGATGTCGTTGAAACTCCTCCTCGAAACACACCACGATGAGCTGTTCAACATCGACCAAGGCGGGTGCGCGTCTCATCAGCTTTCTGACAGCGCAGCGCACAACTGTCCAACGTGGAGTCCAACATCGCGCTCTCTCCTCGAGCACGCGACAATGGCAGCAAGTGCCCCCTCCAGCTTCAGGAGTCGTAGCCTCACAACCAAGGCCTCCTCCTCCGATGAAGTCAGCGCCGACTGCTGCGGCTGTTCAGCATAACCTGTCACCATCCTCCGAATCAGGACCTCTTCGCTCCTTGACAGACGGCTTACAGGACCCGCCACCAGTCCTCAGTGAGAATGAGAAGCAAGTGGATTGGACGCGATCATTTCATGGCCTATCATCTACGCCATTTACGGCGGAGCAAGCGGACATCCTGCAGCAAGAGATCAAGTATGATGACATTGAGATTAAGCCAGACGGAATCATATATCTGCCAGAGATCAAATACCGACGTATATTGAACAAGGCATTTGGACCTGGTGGCTGGGGTTTGGCACCGAGAGGTGAAACGATTGTCACAGGTAAGGTGGTTACAAGAGAATATGGGCTGGTGTGTGGTGGACGGTACGTACAAGATGTCAAAACTCCGATTGCGAAGGCACACTGACATGAATGTATAGCTTAATTTCGATCGCGCGCGGCGAGCAACAGTACTTTGACCCCGATGGCATTCCGACTGCTACAGAAGGCTGCAAATCGAACGCGCTCATGCGTTGCTGCAAAGATCTGGGCATTGCGAGCGAACTGTGGGACCCACGATTCATTCGAAGATTTTTGGCAGAAAGCGGGAAGGAGATGATTGTCGAACATGCAACAACGAAGAAGAGGCGGAAGCACTGGATGCGGAAGGATGATGAGCTGAAGTATCCGTTCAAGGAGGTGTTGTCGCAGCAGAGTCAAAGCACCGGTGCAGCGCCGCAGTCAAACTTCCGGAGACAGTAGCGGCTGCCGGTAGGATGAGCTGCTCACGAAGAAGAGACGAGAGTGTAGGATACTTGTACAAATGCTAGCGAGGTAAGTCACCAAGCACCTGTAGTACATACTCACCGCTTCATGAAAGACCAGCTTCTACGCTCTTCGGAGGATGGCAGGAACGCAGCTTTCGCTCACACAGAAGACATGAGCAACCGATCGATTATGGCGAGTGTAACAATGATACACCCATTACTACTTGCTTCACTGCATCGGGTATACGAGAATACGGATAGCCCTATGTTGAAAATCTGCGGCTGAGAAGTGGAGCAGCCAGCCAGCTCGAGTCACGATTTCTTGTCGAGCTAGAACTACAAGCACTACGCCCACGGCCGTAGCTACTGGCATTTAATGGCCTTGGCCGATGCAAACGCATCCTGGCCATAGCACGAATTTAGGCATGCGGTCTAACCGCAAGGATTTGTGGAACCGCATCGCCCGCATCCTTCAGGGCAGAAATGCTGGAGGTCCGGAAGCACGGTGACAACATGGCCATTACTAACCCAGGGCAGAGCCGCAGTGCATGACGCCGTATTCTAGCTTCAATGCTCCCATACCTGCCCTATCTAGAGATCCGCGGTTCCTTCCGCGAGTCTTTCTCGGTCATCTAGCGAGTGAAGCGAGGCTTGCTGATTGGTTCGTAAGGTGCCCTACGACATCAGGTCTGTACGCTATGGATATGAGACATGGCACTGCGCCAGAGCTGAAAGTCAAGCCTGGTTCATCGATCTCCACACCGATGCGTCTGTGTTGTCGCCCATCCCTTAGACTTCACCCGCCCAGCTTCGTGCTAAAATGGACCGCACTATCCTTGCAAGGAGCAGACGGACTGAAGACGCTGCTAGATATATACTGTCGTATTGTGCCCAGCCTTGCGAATATCTCTTCACTTATCCAAAGCCTGTTAGCTATCTCGCCTACTGTATCCCGAGCCGGACTATTCACCGCACGCTGAGCCCGACAGATACCTCTCTAAAAAAGCATTATATTTGCTCGTCGAATTACCATTCGGCTCTGACCATCTCCAGCGTTGTCATTGACGACAGCTTGCAGCAATGCTCGAATTTGTTCATGTTACAGGAGCCGAAGCTGGCCAGGACCTTCAAACGAGGCGAAAGGTTCGCTCTCAAGCAATGCGAGACTTTCGGCGAAGGCAGCGTGAGGGCAAGGCGATGAACAAGGACGGCGGTAAGTTCGCTACTGTCTTTTGCCGAAACCTCGTTCTGACACAATCCGTCACTTAGCAGGCAGCTCGGTCCAAAAGAGAACCTCTAAATCGCCCCGAAAGATAACTCCAGAAGGTTCGCAACCCGGTAGTCCTCCCGTGAAAGCGTCAAGGTCGCGAGCTACTTCTGCGACAAGTAGCACATCGGCATCTCAAGCATCCAGATCGCGGGCTGCCTCCACGACAAGCAACCTATCGCGAGCCCCAAGTGTCGACGTTAGCACCAGCGACAATTTGCTATCAGTACCTTTCCGGCACAACAGCTCAGCTTGGTTGCATGCCGACTATGGCCCGGTCGAGGTGCCCTATCAGTCACCATATCTTCAGCCACAGCTCATGCCAGCACAGTGGGCATCGTCTGATATCACCTACCTTTCGCCGGACCAGTGGATGATGCAACAGCACTACACTGTCTCGCCGAGTCCGTCTGCCCTGGGATCAGAGAAGGAGGACTACTTTCAGCAACCAGCACAATCGCTGAATACGTGGTATTTCTGTCAGTGCTGCGCATCGTCTACGCTGAACTTGGTGTTGTGCGACCAGTGCAATGCTTTTGCAGATCAGGGGACGTTTGATGACGCCACAGGATTTGAGAGCATCTGGCAATGAGGAGGTTCATCACTGAACAGCAGTCGCTCTGATCGCGACGCCTTCGCCCTGCGACGAATCAAACAGATGGTGATACCCATATTTGGGCTGGTAACGACACCAGCTGTGGTAACCTGGGTCTGAAGGGCGTGAATGGAAGCGATCACATGCGTGTGAATTTCCATCAAAGCTCTTCACATGCAAACGGGGTCAATTGGCCGTGACGTTACAATAGCAACTCAGAAGAGCAACTTGCACTTCCTACCGATCTTCGACAACGCAACAACACCAACAATCGTCTCACACGGCACTGGTCCTTGCTATCACATTCCTGCGCTGTCTCCTATCAACCAAGAATGATGGAATCCGAACTCGAGGTGGATGTCATCGCCGCAGATGGCGACGTGATTTTCGCTATCGGCATGCCGCCAAGCAAGAAGATCAGAGTCTCTTCCCACATCTTGTAAGCGGACTGACGGTCGTTCTCCCGACTATGGAATGCCAAGGAGCTGCGGCCGTTGACCTCAGCCTACTATCTTGGTGCAGGTCCAGAGAGATCGCTCGCAAGCCCTTGCAGCTGTCCAAGACATCCGCTAACACGCACTCTCCGCTTTTAGGACTCGGGCGACTAGTGTCTTCGCAGCCTTGCTGGGACCGAAGTTTAGCGAGGGCAGCGCCACTCGCGATCCGCTATCTCCTGCGGAGATCTCGCTTCCGGAGGATGACGGGGCTGCTATGTACAACGTGTGCCAGCTTTTACATGGTAACACGATTGCGACGCTTGATTACGCGGCTGAATCGGAGCAGCTCTACAAGCTTGCAGTTGTGGTGGACAAGTACGGGTGTACTGAGCGACTCCGTCTGCAATTCCAGGGCCTACTACTCGGCTATTAGGACGGCGATGGGAGATACGACTTGAGCCTTGCTCAGCTAGGCCAGCTGGCTGCAACAGCTTACCTGCTCCCCCCTTCAATGCTTGGTAGGTCTTTCGAGTTGGCTGCGTAACTGATACTCTGCAACTGCTGACATCATGTTAGCGGCATTTGAAGAGAGACGACCAGCGGTCCAAGCGAAGATCGCGAACCGACTGCCCCAACTGGGAATGCCAGTGTGTAGCGACACCGATTACAAAGCATACGAACGAGAAGATTCGGACCTGGAGATGGACGAGGAAGAGTATGTGCCAACGAAGTGCAACAACTGGGACGCTGCGTACAATCGTGCGATGTGCGAGGCATTCAACATAGACTACTGGCCACCCTCCTTCCGGCCAGCCCTCATCACCTCTCACTTAATCTCAATCAAACTTCCACAAGCATCTCCACGCTGCCGGCATGTCTCGAACGACAAGCTCCACGACTGTACGCTCCGCAACGCCTTCCACCATGGAGTCCAGCATGATGAGTCCGTCGCAAGGTCCTGAGCCGGTCAACGTCGCGGCTGATGGCGATGTCTACCTCGTATGCGGCGAGGCAGCGATCAAGACAAGGGTCTCGTCATCCATACTCATCCGGGCATCCACCGAGTTCGCTGCCAGATTGAAACCGCACTTCGATGAAGGCAGCGTCAAGCCAGATTATCCCGTAGAGATCCCATTGCTGGCCGACAGCTATCACGCGATGCGCGATCTATGCGATCTCCTGCATGGAAACACCATTACCGGATTGTCAGGGCCAAAAGCAGCTGCGCGGATCTACAAGCTCGCCGTGGTCATTGACAAATACCGTTGCACCAAAATTCTTGATCTGCAAGCGCAGGGTCTGCTTTTGGGTATTAGGACAAATATGGCCAAGGTGAGTACTTAGGCTAGTGGCTGTCTAAAATCTGCAACTAAAATGCTAACCCTCGTACTATCACCTTTAGGATTTCTGAGTCTCTCCACCTTAAGCCGCATGACAGCAGCTGCTTACTTGCTCGATCAAGCCCGTGGGTTCTCCATTGCCACGCATCATATGATTGTTGGGACCGCGGAGCTCGATTCGGGACTGCTCAAGCCGGACTACGATCACATCTTTTCCTTCGACACGATCTGTATGTCACCTCGCCTACTGAGTCTGTCATTGTGCTAACACAAAGGCACATAGTGGCACTTGAGGAGAAACGCGCAGCTGCGCAGGCCAAGATTGCGCATGGATTACCGCAGCTCGGGATGCCTGTATGCAGTTACTTTGATGACGAATCGGAGGCAAGTGAAGCATCGAATGTGACTCTTTGATGCATGCGACCTCGTCTCAAGACCATCAGTCTCCGGCGAGCTGCAGCTGCTGGTTGGGGCACGCTGTGTCGGCAGAGCAAGAGAGAGGTGTCTCGCAGCCTGGTCAAGCTTTTCTGAATGCTTGATACACTCGCTCATTCTTACACCCATCACTTTCGGGATGATATGGGAGATCGGCGAAACGCGTGCGATAATTGGGAAGGCAGCTACAATCGCGCAATGTGTAAGGCTTTTGCGATCGACTTCTGGCCGCCTAGCTTGCAGCCGAGTCAGGATGCAGGTCTGACACTACGCAACGCAGTCGATTGCATCAAGACTATGGGAGATTGTCGTTTCGAGAAGCCAACTTGCACTCACACAGGAGAGCGGAAAGGAATATCTTCTGCAAAGCTGCGAGACTTTGCTTGGGAGGTTGAGCGGATGTGCGACGATTTGTGCTTGGGATGTGTTGCGGAGGGTACGAGTGCAGCCAAGCTCAAGGAGAAGTGTTTGCGCCACGAGTAAGGTACCTGCGGTAGGCAAGGTATCGGAATCGAACATGTGAAATTAAGCGACCTCATGTATGTGATTGTCCATCAAGCACTTCACTTGCAAACAACGGAGGCCGGCTGGAGCCGAAGTCGTGACTACAAAACATCACTTACACTTCTTGTTCCCAACGCGTTCACGGCACTGAACGTCATCTTCGAATCTCGCTCATCACAACAGACCTTCGTGCACCGTCTTACACCGACCTGCGACGATGGCTACCACGCCGGAGGGAAATCTTATTGCGATTGCAGTAGACGGCGACGTGATCTTCAGTATCGGTACTCCGACGGCAGCGAGGCTTCGAGTCTCTTCTCATATCCTAATCAGAGCATCGAAAGTCTTCGCCAGTCTACTCGGACCGTGCTTCCGCGAGGGCTCCCTCGACCGCAGCTCACAAGCTCCAGCAGATATTGCATTGCCTGACGACGATACCCTTGCTATGGAAGACCTGTGCCGTCTTCTGCATGGGGAACCTGCCGACAGTCTTATAGAAGACCTCAATTCAGCTCGCATCTACAAGCTGGCGATCGCGATTGACAAGTACGACTGCACTGAGCGCCTTCGATTTCACAGTCAAGCTCTCCTTCTGGGATTCTGGGATGCGTACGACGGGAATGATCCCAACCCGTGCCTTGTCCAGATGGCCGCAGCCGCATACCTGCTCAACCACGCTCGCACGTCGTCTCCGTCGCAACTCGCCACATCATCATGGATACAAACGAGGACTACTCAGAGCTGTTCGAAACGGACATCGCTCACGTGATCCCCCTTGCAGCTATCTGTAAGTGCTTGATCTGTATTGCTGGGAAGATATGCTAACATCTCCTCAGTGGCACTCGGAGAGAAACGAACGGCCGCACATGCAAAGGTCTCATTTTATATGCCACGACTCGGGATGCCCGTATGCGGAAGTGACTGTGACAATTGGGAAAGCTTGTATAGCGAGGCGTTGTGCAGGATGTTGGAGACCGACTACTGGCCGCCCAGCTTCCAGCACGATCCGGTGGACGTGTACGGTGCACAGGTCTTCAAGGGAACTGGTCGATTGTCTGAAAACGAAAAAGTCTTATGCTCGGGGGACTCCCAGCTGTCGTCACACTGGCAGTGTCGAAGAGGTGACGGAATCAATGTTTCGCGACTTCGCTAAGAAGCTGGAGGACTCGTGTCGTGGCTTGTGCTTGATTTGCGTACGAGGAAGAGAACGCGCAGCCGTCTTGAGGATGGACTGTATGGACCACAGTCAGTACTGGTGAGCGCAGCGGTGCAAGGGGAGCAGACCTACCAGAACGAGATGGTTTGTGACCTGAACACAAAGTCTTCGCACGAGACTAATGAGCAACATACAGGAGCGATGGGAGGTAACAGGAGCGACGTGGGTGTGAGGATACGCGCAAGGTCCACAGATCAGAGGGTCAAGGCTGTACTCTCGTCACACCGCCAGACATACACTGCTATGGTCCCAGAGATAGCAGCTGGACATTAGTACACGTTCGGCCGCTGTAGCTGCAGGAACACTTATCATAGCATAGAGAGGCCGGAAGTCCGCACTCTCACTGATCTGTTGTCTCCACCCTTGCTATAGCGAGAGGCTTCATCGAATAGTGAATTGTCTGATCTACCTCATTCAACTGATACAGCCCTCCAAAACAACCATGCAGTCAACCCTCCACCTCCCCTTCAAACCCACCACTCTCCAACAGACTACTACTAGCCACATAACTAAACCCACCAAACGGATTCGCCTCTGCCTTCACCACATCCTCCATATAGTCCTCAAAGCTCTTCCCGTCTCTCGTCAACACCGGACTCAGCGCCAAATCCGTAAACTCACTATCGAAATTCTCCGCCAACTCGGGGTCAGTAACAACCGGCTGAATCGGCGGCTCGACCTCGCGTCGTTCCAACTTCGCCCAGTCAATCTTACGAAAGAACCGATGCGCCTTCAGCACCTTCAATTCCTTGACCGTCGTGCCGCCGAGACGTTTACTGGGTTCCTTGCGCAACAATCTGGTGAGCAGATCTTTAGCATCCGGACCAAGGAAATACGGGAGCTGGAGTTTCTGCTTCAGGATGTTCTGCTGGATCTTGGCGTGGTTGTTACCACCAAATGGCGGACTGCCGGTCAGCAGGTCGAAGCCGATGGCGCCTAGACTCCACCAGTCGACTGTGAAGTCGTAGCCCTCACCCTGGATTACTTCGGGGGCCATGTACTCGATTGTACCCAAGACGCTGTTGGCGCGCTCGTCTTCTTCGAGCGAGACTTTTGACAAGCCGAAGTCGGTCAGGAGCAAATGGCCCTCGGCGTCTAGGAGGCAGTTCTCGGGTTTGAGATCGCGGTATATGACCCGAACATTGTGGTGTAGATGCTCGAGCGCAAGCACCATCTCAGCCATGTAGAAAGCTGCGACTTCTTCGGAGAACATGCGTTCCATGGCTAGGTGGTGGAAGAGCTCGCCTCCCTGGGCGTACTCGAGGATGAGGTAGAGTTTCTCGTGGTCTTGGAAGGCGTAGTAGAGTTTCACGACGAAAGGGTGACGGTTGACGGATTCGAGGATTGTGCGTTCCGTGCGGGTTTGGTCGATGAGGCGTTTGTGGACTGTCAGGGTTGCCTTCTTGAATTGCTTTTGCGCGTACAGGCGGCCGCTGGCTTGCTGCTTGACGAGGTGGACAGTGCCGAATGCGCCTTTGCCGAGGCAACGGAGTGGATCAAAGTCGTCGGCGCACATTTTGCGGCAGAGAGTGTTGGTGTGCAGACCGCCTTCCACAGCGTGGGAGGCGAAGAGCGGTGTGCGCGTGCCTGCGTCTTCGCTGGCGAAGTCTTGGTCGAGCGCGACGTCATAAGATTCCAGCTCCGTCTTGTCGCTCTCGCTTGTGCGCGAAGACGATGGCGTATCATATGCATATGACTCGGTTGACAACACTCTCGCCAGACTCGGCCTGCGTGCTTCCGAGTCCAAGGCCAGCGCGTCTAGCCGTGACTTCAACGCACTGATACCACCCGCACCTGGTGTAGCTGGTCGCAGCATCGGACTGCCCATCGCGCCTAGCATCGGAGTTCCGACGACAGACATATCCGATTCCTCGCCCGCAGATTGGACCGGAGTGTGGAACCCCTTGATAATATTCATAGCAGGTGCAGCAGGCGGCATACCCTTCTTCTTATTCTTCTTGCGCTTCTTCGCCTTCTCCCTGATGGCTTCGTGATCCAGTTTCGGGATCGGCATGTCCTCATGCATCGTCGTATCCCGGAGGACAGACTGGCGAGCAGGAGACGCAATGCGCATAGGTGGTGAGCGCTGAATCTCCATGGCTCGGCCGGAGGTGTCGATGTCCATACCTGGCATCTTCGTGTCTGTGGATATGCTCCTGTGTATGATCCCGTGCCAGTACCAGCTGGTCTTCTACGCGCGGTCAAGTGTGTATTGGCAGCAAACATGCGGCTCCAAAACGGCTATTCCACTATTCTACAATGCGTATCGCGACTTTTCGCCCACCTCTTCAAGGCGGGCCGCCCGCAACTACCCAGTCCAGCGACGCAAAGCTCGAATCAGTGCGTGAGAGTCCTGGTGCAATGCCTGGAATACCTGCGACGACGTCGGTCTGCGCGCTGGTGAGGATAGATGTCGTGGCTGTGTAGTAACCCATGGATGATGGTTGGAGGTTGTTGGAAGTGCTGTTGGTACGCCAGGGGTCTGCCTGACGATTTATGTTCTGCTAGTCGTGTTTTACTGTAGTTGTGGTCGTGGTGAAGTCGCAACGATGGTGACTGCCAACTTTCTCTCACGTTTGACGCTTGCGGAGAGGAGGGGCTTGGCATTGGCGCTAAGAATAGCCGGCATGTGAAAGTGAGGAGGTTGGTGAGGAATGGATACATACAACACAATACTGCCAGGATACGCCTGAACCGTTCTTGTAACCACAGGTATCGTACACACAATGTTTTGTATGGACAAGGTTGGGGCTAGATCACGGCCGTAATACGTCTACAACCGCAGCAGCAGCCGACTGTCTCCCAGCATACTGCTCCACGCTCCTTGAGAGCGACCGTCGATAAGATTGGAATCTGAACGCAACCACAATCTATGCTTTGGGCTTATGCACAATCCTCGACATCTTCCAACGCATATGGCTCCGCGATCGCTATCGCAGTCCGCGCTGGGATGGTCACACAGATTGGGAACCCGCCATAGTCAGGACTAGTCGACGGCATGATGCAAAATAAACCACTGCGGGTCTCATCACCATTGAGCATGCGCAGAGTCTTCAGCTCTTGCGTCTCTGGATCGACCTCCTTCTCCTCGAACCGCAGGATACTGGTGTACGGCGCTGTCTCATGCTTGAATAGGACTTGGAAACCCCATCCAAGTAGCAGGAAGTGGTTGCCACCCTTGTGGATCACCATGCCAGAACCAGGGCCCGGCTTGCCAAAGACGAAGGATCGCTGAATAGTAAGCTTCCATGGCCCGAATTGAGCTGTGACCGAAGGCGATGTGTCAGTAGTGCCATCCGCACCACTAAGCTCGTCGAAGAAAAACCCGACACTGTTGTTATTTCGCTGAGCTTCAAGGACATGAGTGGAGACTGATGCCAGCAGACCGTAGTGCTGTCGGAACGGATTCGTCTCCGCCTCGAGTGTGTCAATGCCGAATGGTGAGGTACCAAGAGCCTGGTAAGAACCATATGCCGTCCAGATCCTCCGAGCACCATACTCGTCACGCCTCTGTTCCGGGATGAAGAGTGGCTGCTTGCGGTGACGGTACTTGGCGCAAGAGCTCGCGTAGTCGTTGAGATACACATCAGGTGCGATAAAGTCGAGCGATGGAGCGAACATTTGCCAGATGTCGATGACGTCGGGGACGCCTCCGCCGGATGGGTAATCACCTGGTGTACCACCACCGCCGGCCACGACAGGAAAGTCGTTGTCGGCATCGTTGCCAACATAGTTCATCCAGACGTTGGTATACAATGGAAGAGGATACGCGGCCTTCCCGGCGCTCGCGACCTCTTCCACATATTTTGCGTAATGATAAGCCATGAAAAGCTCATCTGTCTGTGGGCCACGGCCGAAAGTGTCGGTCCACGAAGCATTCTTTGCTTGCTTCGCCTTAAAGGTCGACAAGTTGTTCTGCAGCTCCGGCCGCAAGCTGTCCCATTGCGAGCTTAGCTGGTCGAGAAGTTCGCTGGGCACACCACTCTGGAAGCATTTCTCTGCGGCCGATCCGCCATCACGCGAGTCGCCAAGCAGACCTGTCTCATTCTCTACCTGCACCATAATGACCGTTTGGTGTTTCTCGTCCACCTCTTTCACATGCGCCATGAGCTTTTGGAATGCCCTTGCATCGCACTTTTTCGCCTCGTTGTGGAATATCGAAATGACATCGGCTGTCTTCAGCTCGCCGCCCGCTTTGCGAAGCTTTGCACGAGGGAAGCGCTTATTATCCTGCTTCACCCATGGTGGTACGTATGATGAGAGGCCCAGAGTATGTCAGACTGGAGTCGTATAAGATCTTGACTGGGACTTACCATTCTTGAACGATCCGAACCAAAGAAGTACCAGATGCAGGCCGTGTGAACGAGCATCTGAGATCACTTCATCCAGCTGTGCAAAGTCGAATGTCCCTTCTGTGGGCTCAATCTGCTCCCAGGTAACACAACCGAGAAGTGTGTTGATGTTGGCAGCCTTCAGCTTTGGCCACGCCTCCCGCATGTAATTCGCAGAGGTCAAGCTGGAGTTTTGTAGCTGCTCGGGACATCAGTTATGCTTGCAGCACATACCCCGTCCATTACATGAGACACACCTCACCAGCAAGCATGAGAAAGGGCTTGCCATTGACGATAAGTTGCTTCGATACAGCATTCGCCTCGAGATGTGGGATGCGGACTTGCATCTTGTGGAGGTGTTGCTGAGGATACTGATGGAGGAAGGGAGAAGATGTAGAAAGTGTGGCAAACTTATTGGGCTGTTCGACGGTCGTCCATTTGAACTACGACGAGCATCGTCGTGTCTTGCACCGAAGACCTCGAGCGGATACTTGGTGACCAGGGCGAGCTCGCGAGAGCTCAACGTGCATGTGGAGAACGCGGGTAGAGTTGAGCATACCGGACATACAGAGATGTGATTGGCTGATATACCGTTGTCCCTGTGAAGACGCCTCATCTTCGGCATCTTTGGGCGAATTGGCTCGAGACAGACAAGACGCATGTACTTGGCATGTCGGCGTCCGGCATCGTCTTCAAGGGTGTGTTGGAGTCGGCGGGCTGGGAGCCGATTTCCCCTCAGAATCCCATGACTGGTGTGCTAAGAGCCGCCGGACGGAGAGTCATGTCATTGGACAGTATACCGGAGCGTGTAGTGCCTGCCAAACTGTAACTGGAGATGCGGGGATATCCTGGAGCCCATGTGGCCTGGAAGTGAGACTCCACATGCTTGCACGGCTTGGACGCTCCGCCGTCGTGTCCGTCGTAGTCCTATATAACCTGTATGGCGGCCAGTCAGTTAGCCAGTCGATCAACTCATCACTTCCCTACAGGCTCTCAAACGTCGGCATAGCAACATGGATAACAAGTCGGCCATGGGGGAGCACGGTGGCTCCGTGGACGCTCACAATCCCCAACTTGTCGTGCCCTCTGTCACTTGGTGGAAGTCTCCGGGTCTACGGACCCTGTACCTCATGATGCCCATCTTGTTTCTCGGTTCAACGATCAACGGTTACGACGGCAGCCTCCTCAACGGACTCCAGACGATGCCTGCGTGGCAAGCGTACTTCAACGATCCAAGCGGTGCAAGACTCGGGCTGTTCACGGCAATACAGAACATCGGTGCCTTCGCTGCTCTTCCATTCTCGCCATACGTTGCAGACATGTTCGGCCGACGAGTTGGGGTAGAGGTTGGGTTGGTCATACTGTTTGTTGGAGTAATCATCCAGGTAGTGCCGGGCACCAACGAGGGCATGGTATGTATTTCCGGTTTGTCGTATTGGCACGACGCTAACGCCCTGTCCCTCAGTTCATCGGCGGTCGTTTCTTGGTAGGGCTCGGCTCCAACTTCGCACAGGGGTGCGCTCCACTCCTGATTATTGAGCTCGCTCATCCCCAACATAGAGGTCCGTGAAAAGCCCCGTCAATGGCGGGCGATGGCAGCTGACAAGTTCGACCTCTTCGACACAGGGAAAGTCACGACCATGTACAATACTCTATGGTACGTCGGCTCGATAGTCGCAGCCTGGACCGTTTTCGGCACGCTCAACTACACCGGCAATGCTGCTTGGAGGATACCCGTGGGACTGCAGGCTCTCATGCCGTTCATCCAGTTCGTCGCCGTGTGGCTACTCCCTGAGAGCCCAAGATGGCTTTGCTCGAAGGACCGCGCTGATGATGCACTCAAGATTCTGGTCAAGGTAAGCAAACGCGGTTGCTGGCTTTGGAAGCTTCTGCTCACACCATCGTAGTACCATGCGGATGGCAACGCAGCGGACCCGTTCGTGCAAGCCGAATTCGTCGAGATCCAGGAGACTATCGCTCTGGAGAAGCATAGCAAGGACCAAGGATGGAGCGTGTTCTTCCGCACACCCGGCAATCGCAAGCGTCTCCTACTGATCGTTCTCACGACTTTCTTCTCCCAGTGCAGTGGCAACGGAATTGCCTCTTACTACCTGCACGACATCCTCAAATCTGTCGGCGTCACGTCCTCGTACGACCAAAGTGTGCTGAATGGAGGGCTCCAGATCTGGTCTTTCCTGGTTGCGATTGGCTTTTCCTTGCTGGTCGACAAGCTGGGCCGTCGGAAACTCTTCCTCATCGCCGGAGTCGGCATGCTGATCACATTCAGCATCTGGACCGGTTGTTCGGCCGTCTACGCAAAGACAGGTAACACTGGAGCCGGGAGTGCGGTAATCGCCATGATTTTCCTCTTCTACGGCGTGGCGGGCTTCGCATGGCCCGGTCTGACTGTGTCATATTGCTCGGAGATCCTACCATACAACATCAGAGCAAAGGGTCTCGCGATAGCGTTTGCTGGCCAAGCAGCGGCATCTGTGCTGAACCAGGTACGCTTGCTGCATCGAATATCAGTGCAGTCGCTAATGCGCTACACAGTACATCAATCCCATTGGGCTCGAATCGCTGCAATGGCGATTCTACTTCGTATATATTGCGATCCTCGTGATCGAGTGTCTCTGCATCTACTTCCTCTTCGTGGAGGTGAGCAAGCCATTGATCCGTGCATTGATCCAGTTACTGACCGCCACACAGACCAAAGGACCAACATTAGAAGAGATCGCGCATTTGTTCGATGGTGATAATGCTGCAGTTGCGAGCGAGGAGACCATTGAGCATCGCCTGAACGAGAAGGCCGAGATCGCATACAGTTCGCAGGTAGAGCACTCGAAGTCGTGAGGGGACTGATCGCAATTTTTAGTATCTGAGCAGAACGAATGAGCATGCTAAGTTAGTCTATGCCGTGTAAGCCGTCGAGCCTTGCAACTCTGACAAGGCTTGCCGTGTGAAGCGATCTCGTGCCAAAATTCGCTGCGTCTGTGGTGAGTCGCCAGCTATGCTATGTGGTGATGGGGTGTCGAATGTGATGTCCGCAGTCTTGTCGCCGAGAACGTTCCCGTGTTCAAGCAGAAACTTCACCATCCATCGATCGATTTTGTGCGTGTGGTTGTCTGCCGATCGCAGACATGCCTTTTGAAAGCTGAAGAGCTTCTGCGTCATGCTATCGATGCTGGGCCACCACTGCCTGAGCCGCATGAGGATCTTGAAGTTAGACTCCAGTCTGGCCTTTGCAGGGTTAATCTGAGCTTCGTCTCCAAGTAAGAGAGTATGAATCAGGACCGAGGAGGATACCACAGCCATATGGCCCACGATATTGTACATCGCTTCGCAGCCCTCGTCGTAAGAGGTCCGCAACAGATCACTGAAGGCGGACGCATGTTCACGACATCGCTCGGCATATATTGCAGCATATGGCAAGGTTGAAGCCGAAGCGTCAAGATATTGGAAGTATAGCAGGCTTCCGTAATGGTAGTACCCTAGATGCAGAGCGACGAAAGTCCTCGCTTGGCCTCGAGATGTGTGCAGCATCAAGTTGTCTGCGTTCAGTCGAACGTCAGCCGGCAATTGGCGCTCCCAGTCATACAATCTTCCGCTAAGGCTACTGACCGCCGAAACGAGGAAAGACTCGTCTACGCTCCCAGTAGCCAAGAGCTGGTTGAGGTCCTGTATCGGTCCGAAGATCTCGACAAGTGTGATCATGTGAGCCCAGAGTCCCGATGCGGACGACTCGGCGGGCCACAGCTCTTGTTCAGGCTGCATGTCTCGAAATACGTACTCCATTCGCGGCAAGCCTTGTGAAGCAGGTCTGTCAGACATCTGCCGCGGTGTGCCCAAACCAGCAGAAGACCATCTGTCTATCATGTAAAGCGAGAGCCAGGTTCGAAGACGAACTTCCGAGCTGACAGCCGTCTCGTCAGGAAAAGGCTTTGCAAGACCGATAATGTGCGCGGTCCGAGTTGCGATGCCAAAGAAGAGACTCTCGGAAGCATAATTACAATATGCACCGTAAGTGTTGCCTAGAATGATCCATGATTGAATGCTGTGCAGGGACATGGCCTCCAGGTTCGACTGCAGTCCGTCCTTTGCCTGTAGCGCAAGTCTTGGACCAAGACCGCGCACACTGTCCTCGGATGAGAATCTCGCGACAAGTCCTAAGATTGCGCAGAGAAGAGTTTTGTCGACACTGCCTTGGGCGACATCCCGCCGTAGTGTTGGTGTGTGAAATAAGGAGTGCGGCTTGTCGTGAATGTAATCAATGTAGTGCTCCACAAGTTGAGAGATCTGCTCCTGTGTCAACGACTCCAAAGCGTTCGTCGATGAGATCGCTGATGCCGCCGTCGGGGAGACATGCTCTGGCAGAGTGGGCTTCAACGGGATATCTTTTCGACGCGAGACCGCGCTCGAGCAGCCAAGATTGCGTCTAAGGCATGGCTGGCAGGTAGTGCCGACCGGCTTGTCGCATGCCCTCTTGCATTTGCGGCATTGCTGGCACGCCGTTCCTGGCTGCCTCATCCATACGTCCTCACGATGCGTGCTTGAATTGTGCACTCATTCGGTACGTGTGCAGCAATGTGCTTTAGCGACGTGCAGGGTACTGGCGATCGACTGTGGTATGAGCGGCTTCTGTTGACCATAAAGACAACGAAATAAGGATGTATCGTTGCAATATGGTTAGATAGACTATAGGAAGATGAAGCTGATACGCGGACTCTATCGGCACGCGATACTGTATCGGGTTATTTGAAATAGAGCCACGTATTCTATCACGTGGGATCTTTCAATTGCTGGGCGAGATGTATATGGCAGCTGAACAATGGCATTGAAATCGGTGTGTCTGTCAGATGGGTTGAGCACGGTGGAGAGGCTTGCAGAACTGTATGCTAGGTACTGGAAGGGTTGAAGATGCGACCGGACATTTCCCATTCAGTCGTTTTCCGGCACAGGCAGACCATTCCACAGCTTCATCGTCCTACCCTGCGCCTTCATAGCCTCCATGGCGTTCTTCTCCCGTAGCTCCTTCGACTCGGTCTCCGACACAAGCACGAAGTTATAGCCAATCATCTTACTACCCTCCTTGACACCATACTTTTGCGCCTGCTCCAAGGACACAGTCCCAAGATCGATAAGCAAAGACTCCTTGACACCAAAAACGGCATCGGATGTCTCGTAAGGATCACCACGGAGGTAGAGTGCACTGTCCAAAACGTCAGCGGATACTTCAACAAACATGCTTTCAAGCAATACTAACGTGATGAGATGATCAAACCCCCCTTTCTCAAACATAAAATGCATATGACTAGGCCGATAACAATGCCTCTTCAACTGCACCAACAACTTCCCAACAGGCCCATCATGCGGAATCGGATACGGGACAGGAACAATCGCTTTGAACCAAAATACACCCTCCGCATCACTATGCATCACAGCCCTTTGATCCGGTCCTTCACGACCAGGATATTGAACATCGTAGAAGCCCTTGCTGTCTGTTTCCCAGATATCGATTTTGACGCCTTCTACCGGTGCGCCGTTGGTGTCTTTGATGTCGCAGAGGACTAGGCAGGGTTCGCCGTCGGGGTCGTGGGAGATTACGGCGCCGTTGGGTTCGGATTGCGCTTCGTGGGAGTGGAAGGGGCCGAGGACGGTGCCTTCTGTGCTGTGTGGGGGTTTGGGGTGGTCGATGCTGTCTACGAGGAGGGAGAGGCCGAGGATGTCGGAGAGGAGGATGAATTCCTGGCAGCATGTTAGGATTATATTGATGTCTGCATACGAGTTGTGAGTATTACCTGTCGCACATCTGTGCATATCTGGCCTACTGACGTGAGGAACAGCAGTCCTGTCATCCATTCGTCATGGCTCAGTCGTGTTTCTCTCGCAAAGTCGTGCAGATGTTGAACAATCCGCTCAACGATATACTTCAATCTCGGATTGGCACATTTCGAGTTGATGAGCTTGACGTTGTCCGTGATATTGTCGATCGTCAAGTCCTTGAGAGGAGGGACATCCACTTCGGAAGGGTCCATGGCGGTGGGGTAAGAAAGTGAATAGCTTGAGAAATAAGGAAGAGCGCCCTACCTTGTATATGAAACAAAAACAGTCGTGAAGCAGCTTTTGTCAGGATCGGTCATTGCCATTGTAACTCCTCCTAGAGCTTGTCGGAATTGCCCCGCTCATGATGATGATGTGCCATGCGGTCCCTGCGGCCTCCGCAATGGCAGCCTGCCCCACACCTTCCACAAATGCCGGCGTTTCAAATCGGCTGTTGCGCGTGCCAAGCCATATCACGTCGCCAGCAACATCTCGATGAACTTGTCGCCCAAAGCGTTCGCCGCCATGGGATTGCCTCCGGATGCTACTTCGCGGTCGACTGTAATATAGCCGACTTTCTCACCAATGCCGTTCTGCATATCAGCACCCGCATCCCTGAGACTGCTCTCAACCTTCTCGAACTCGCCCTGCTTCAACGTCTCCATCATCTTCTCCTCCGCGTCCGACCAGCAACTGATCTTATAGCCTTTGTACGCGAAGTCCTTGTCGCCCGCGTACTTTGTTGACAGGAACGCATACGGTCCGTGGCATATAGCGGCCGTAGGCTTATGCTCGGTGTGGAAATGTCGAAGGATACGTCCAAGCTCTGCATTATCTCCCAGATCTGCAAGCGGAGCATGGCCGCCGGGGAGAAAAACTCCGCTGAAGCCTTTCAACTCGTCATCCGAGATCTCGGAGAACTTCCTAGGACGAGCGAGGCCGTTCTCACGTTTCATGCGTTCAATAAGCTCGTTTTCGCGTTCCTTCTCGTAGAAATTGCCAGCGAACGCGAGTAAGGTCTCACTGCTGGGATCTGGCTTCGGCTCTTTGCCTTCTGGGGATGCGAATGTGACTTCGAAGCCTTGCTCCAGCAACCTCTGTAGTGGCTTTGCTAGTTCGATGAGGAAGAAACCAGAGGGGTCGTGTTCGGTCTTGCCATTGCGTTGGATGGGCACGTAGTCCGCGTCGGAGAGGACGATGAGTACCTTCTTGTTGGCCATGATCTGAATGTGCTGATTCTGAAGTGCTAGAGAAGTTGTCAATGAGATTGTGGCGATATATGTACAGCAAACGCGGCCGCTGTCAACGTGACGTAAGATTATGATCGTCTCAATAGTCACCGCCCGCAGCTTATATTCATAGTGCTTTCCGAAGACTGGAAGAGAAGTGATATGTACTCCGTGGCCATGTGGGTAACATTGCTGCGCCAGGCTTGCCTTGTGTCGCGAGGCCCATGTTTGAAAGACATGGCTTCAGGGCAAAACTCAGCAAACTTCGGTTTATTCGAGCTTTTCCATCGGAGCCAGGGGAGGTGTACGACGCGTCAGCCAGGAAAGACCACTCCAAAGTGTAAAACCACTGCAAAGTGATGTTGATGTCGATGAGAGTTTACATATATGTGAATCGCACGCGTCGCCTCATGTCATCCCCCGGCCCATCCCGTCCAGGCAGCACAAAATGTCTCGGGACAACTTTCCCCTCACATCTCCATCCTCCCACAACTTTACGCAACCACGCACCCCCAACTCCACCATCCCGGACTTCACCTCGTCCAACCCCGTCGCCACCATGCCAGGAGCAGGCAAACAAGCCCCCGAGGTCCAGGCCAGAATCCGCGAGCTCCTCGAAGCCGGTTTCGACCCGACAACCATCCACAAGAAATTGAAGGTGGGGAGGAGTAGTATCTACCGCATGAAGCGATGTCTGGAGGAGCATGGTACGGCGTATATGCCGAGTGAACTGAACAAAAAGAATGGGAGGCCGAAGGTACTTACTGCTGAGCAGGAACTCGTACGTCTCCCCATATGCTAAAGAGGTCGATGGCCAAATGGATGGCATCAGGAAGTATATTAACGTGAGGAGCTTCTCCTGTGTATTCCGGCCCCTGGAAGCGTATGTTGAATGAATTTGTTGATGCCAATCTCTTTGATCATCGACCTCGTTACATAATTTGTGAAAGTGTCCGTTTATTAATTTATTGTACAGGAGGTGCGTGACTGGCTCCGCAACCCCCCGAACCGAACCCGCTACCTCGACGACTTGGTCTGGTTAATCCACGACCGTTTCGGCACAGTCTGTTCAACAACCACTATGAGCAAGTTGAAGCGGAAATGGATGCGTGTCATCGAGGCTGAGGAAACTGGTCACCCACTCGACGCCTCTATTCGAGAACAAGTCCTAGAAACTCATCCTGACCTGCCCATTCTACAAGCGGGGGCTAATGACCGGGTGCCTATGACCGAGGGGGAATTGGAGGAGTATCGGAGGTTGTGGCGGACTACCTCCACCTCGCGTGTCCGTGCTCCTCGGAGCCAAGTACCAGCACAGGATCCGCCATCGTCGACCGCGCTGGAGGGGACGGCTTACCCACCCCCGCCACCCGAGCGAAGCGAGCACGAGGTGGGCGAGGACGGAGTGATGGAGGAGAGGTTACTCAGTCTCCCCGAGGCGTTACGGAGGCAGCAGGTGATGGCCGAGCGGGAGCAGCGCGAGCAGCAGCAGGTGCCGTGGCCTGAACTGCCTAATCATCGACAGCAGCAGCATCATGGTGTGGAAGGTATGACTACTGCGCAGGAACAGGTGACGGATCCGCGATTGCAACAATTGCCGCTGGAACCGTATTATGGTGTTCCGGCCTATGGATCGGGGATGCAGCGGGAGTTGGCGTCGTAAATAGATCACGAGGAGGAAGATCAGGGAGTTATGCGGACGATGTTGTTTCTTCACGCGGGTATAGCAAGGCGTTAACGAGCAAGGCATTGGGAGCATGGTTTCGGTCGGGCACACATCCTCCTGATTGCGAGGGCGTGCAAACTCTACAGAGGTGCAGGACAGGGGGCGTTAGGTACTGCATATGAGCGTACATGTTGTTTTTACAAGTAGTTCTACATACTGAAGTCGCCATTTCGCCACTTCGTGGTGGCTAAAGCAGCCAGATAGCGGAGAGCTTTTTCAACAGATCATTCATACCTTGACGCCGTTGCTCCGTCCTCCCATGCTCGCTTGAACGCAGATAACGCCCACGCTTATGCCAAATCACGATCGACCTCTGTACAGTATCGACCCGCATTCGTCGACTCGCGCACTCATAAATTCGCAGGGCTCATCAACTCGGCGGCGGCTGTGATGGTTGTTCCGCCGCATTCGTCGGAGGAGCTTTCGACTGCTGATGTCTCAGTCTCTGTGCCTACACAATCCCACCAGAAATCGTCAGCACATACCCTGATCAAATCAAATTCAACCAGCAACGCTTCCGTTTCCAATCCCCCAAGATCCATCTCAGATTCTCATCTATCCCGGTAAACTTTGGGCCGCCAATCCCCTTTGAGTTCCTCCTCCCTCTGCCGCGCATCCTCAGCTTCACGTACCTCCATCTCTATCCTCTCCCTCGCCCGCAACACCTTACTCTGCAAATAAAAACTCCCCCCTTTCTTCGGATCATTGACATCAAACAGCCTCTTGAACCTCTCGTGCACCGTATCCAAACTCCCCATCTGCCCTCCTTTCGGCGGACTAACATTAAGGATCTGGCAGGCTTCCGCTAAAGTGAGGCCGGAAGAGGAGAGGGTGTTGGCGCCGGTGGGGGAGGAGGAGGCGGAGGCGGCGGCGTATTTTTGCGAGGCAGAGGCTTGTTTGTAGGCTTCTGCGAAGGCGCGGCCGAAGACTCGGGCGCCTGTGAAGACTACTTGGGAGATTATGCGATGGGCCTGGGCATCGTTATCAGTATCCAGCGATTGTGGGGGGTTGGAATTGGGGAATTACCATGCTGGAGAAGATAGGTGTCGCGCAAACAATACTTCACGACTTCTCGCCTCCAAACGTTCGTCGTAGTCCATCGTACCCTTGCCGCCGATCTCCCGCGCGGTACGGCACGGCGGCGATCACATGCGAGACTCTCCGACCCCACCATCTGACGACTTTCCATGCACGAAAAGGGCCGCGGCACTAAGTTATCATATGCCTTGGTCAGGCTCCCAAACAATGTTGCCCAACTCGTCTTGCGCGCGGGTGACTCTGACTCCCACAACAAGCAGCGACAAGCAATCACCAGGCATCGACGTGTCGCAGATGGACGAAGCAGGTTTGTATGGCAGCATTTGGTATGCTCCACCAACCTCACCATGGGTCTGCGGAAGAAGTTGCAGCAGAGACTGATACGGAAATGTGCTGTGACAGATACACCCTGGACGACCTCCATGTCCTCCCACAACCCCACCTCCTCCTCCACCACCCCCACCAACCCCAACGATGGAACCACCACCACCAACCCCACCATAGCGCCGTTCTCGCCTAATCAACAAACCGCCTCCACCAAAACAGGTCCCGGGAGTAGAAGTTCAATCCTAGTCTACCAAAAATCCCCCCTCCTCGTCGCTACACCACCGCAAGTCACCCGAGCGCTGGCGTACAGCCACCCTTTCATCCTGCCTTTAAACCATATCGCGGGATTACTGTCGTGGACAACGGGCGATCCCTGGTCGTCTTTCCTCCTCCTTGCAACATTCTGGTTCGGGGTGCTTTACGGAGATGCTGTGGTGAGATGGGCAGGGCCTGTGGTGGTTGTCGCAGCTTTGATTCTGGGGATGTACAGTCGGAGGTATAGTCCTTTGTCTAGTACGCTTTGGAATAGCGGCGAAGGAAAGGGGAAGGGGAGGGTTAGGGGTGAAGCAGAGCAAAGAAAGAGTTTAGATGAGATTTTGGAGACTCTGCAGACGTTCACGGGGAGATGCGATGTTTTACTCGATCCGTTTTTGCGGTTGACGGAGTTTTTGAGCACGCAGAGTAGTGCTACGTCCGCTACTACACGGCCGGCGCTGACGTCGCTGTTTCTGAGGATCTTGGCGTTGACGCCGTTCTGGATCTTGCTCACGCTTCCGCCGCTGTATATCATAACCACAAAACGAGTCTTGTTGGTGATAGGCACGGTGGGATTATCATGGCACTCCCGTCCCGCACGCGTTACCCGTACACTCCTGTGGCGAAGCCGGACTATACGCAACGCTCTCTCGGTCATCACGGGCCTCACCTTCACCGGTCCGTTACCTACCACTCCGACTGCTCCAGCTCTGACAACGAAAACGAAAGATCTCAAACCCCAGGGCCCTACGCAAGCCAATGCTAAACCCGGCGTCCGTTTCGCATTCACCCTCTACGAGAACCAACGCCGCTGGCTCGGCCTCGGTTGGACTGCATCCCTTCTTTCCTACGAACGGCAGGCCTGGACGGATGAACACCTCACTTCTACCCCCGATATATCCGCGTTCGAGCTCCCGGATACCGAAAGTGAGACGACGAAATGGCGGTGGGTGCCCTCTACTGAATGGCGAGTCGAGGGCGCGACGAAGGATGGGAAGGATGAGAGGTCAGCGAAGAGGATCGGCGGTGGTGGGGGAGGGGACGATGTCGGGTGGGTGTATTATGATAATAAGTGGAGGGATGGGAGGAGGGTGGATGGGTGGGATAGGTATACGAGGCGGAGGAAGTGGGTGCGGGATGCTGAGTTAGTTGAAGTTTCGGCCGAGGGGGAGGAAGTTGAGGGGGTGGTTACGGCTTCGGGGTCGGGGGTGGGGTCGGGGGTGGGTAGTGAGGGGGATGAAGGGAGTGTGAGTAGTACGACAGCTAAGCGGAAAGGCTGGTTTGGCAATGGAAATACGACGCCTAAGAAGGTTGTGGCTGGGAGGGCGAAAGTGAAGAAAGATCGGTCTGACGCTGGGTCCGGCAAGGCTGGGTCTGTGGAGAGTGTCAGGAGTCGAGATGATTCGGGGGATGATGTGCATACTCCTACAAGGTATAGGGAGTTTCAGTGGGATCGGAGTATCGGGGAGGGGGTTATGGAGGGACTTTCATGATCCGAATGAGATGAGGTTAATTGTGTTGTGTGTTGAAGTGGGTGTACTGAAGTGAAATGAGGGTTTTACGGAGGGCTGTGTTGGTGATGAATTTGATGTGTTGATGGGTTGTATGAGCTTGGGCTTGGGGGCTTGGGGCAGCGCGGCGTTGGATGGAGATTATTAGCTGGTGGGTGTAGGTTCTTGAGGCTGGGCTGACTGTAGTCACTGGAGCTGTATCGGGCATGGGTCAAGGAGTCAAGAAGCATTGCGTACAAGCCAAGAAGTTTATGGTAAGGTAAGGCATCAAGATTTTGCGTTTTTCCGTTCCCGACTTTAAGAGGTATCTGCCGTTCAGAGAATTGCTCTCGGGGTGTGAAGCTGGTGAGAAATACCGTTGGCACACGAGTGATGATGAACTAGTGCAGCGGATTCGGTTCTGCATCGTGGAAACGAGCGTGAACTGCCTTGCTGCTTGGTTTTGTCAGAAGAAACGAACAAGTCATCTGTATCACCGCTGAGCTTCGGGCAATCCGACGGTAGGAAGAAGGTTATTCACGTGCACGCGAATCCTTAGGCCCCATCCAGGGCTGCCTTCTCGGGATGGCAGTTTCGGGCCCGGTAACGTCAATTTATTGATGGCCGCAGCAATTCGCACTCGTACCTCACCTAGGTATACGAGAGTGCAGTATTGATACCGGATAGGTAGGCAAACCCTCACGACGCTATACATCCAGCAAGCTGACAAAGCTACATCGATTGGCCAAGGCGCCAAGATTTGTTTTAGTCGGTACCGAGGGTTGGTTTGTTGGTGACATTAGCATTGGGGCTGGCATTGCTAATGAGGCTGTGTTTTGAGCATGGTATGTGGGGACGGGTCAATGGTCTGTCCGTGGGTTGATACATATATTGGTCTCCTGTGAAGTATCAACATCAATCCATTTTCAAGTTGACACCCAGACACTTCTTCATAATCAGCACAAACAGCTAGCAACCATGGCACCTGGCTGGGAGTTCACGCCCTACACCAAGAGCTATCACCGCGAGCGGTACCATGGGATCGACCCTAAGAACCCGGCCAATTCTGCTGAGGGCAAAGTCGTCGTGATTACCGGTGGGGGTACTGGTAAGATACTGATGAGCAGGAGAGTATGAGGCATGCGCTGACTCCCTACCTTTCGTGCTCAAGGTATAGGCAAAGCCATCGCCCAAGCCTTCATCGAAGCCGGCGCCAGGGCCATCGCAATTCTCGGCCGTCGCCAGAACATCCTGGAAGAAACCAAGCGCGAGCTGGAAGCTATTCCCAACTCCTCAGCCAAGATCCTAACTTTCGCCGCCGATATCTCGGACGCAGCAGCCCTGAACGAAGCCTTCGCCAGCGTGAAAGAACTCTGCGGGCCAGTCGATATCGCAGTAGCCAACGCCGCCATCATGCACCCCGGCACCTTAGCCACAGTCGACGTAGACGAATGGTGGAAAGACTTCGAAGTCAACCTCAAAGGCACGCTATTAACGTACCGCGCTTTTGCCACCAACAGAGCGAGTAAAACCGAGGAACAGACACCGGTGTTCATCAACGTCAACACAGCTGCCTCGCACATCGCGCTGAGTCCCGGGATGTCCTCGTACGGGTTGTCGAAGTTCGGGAGTTTCCACCTGGTGTCTTGGTTGGCGGCGGAAGATAAGGAGATCAGGGCCGTGAGTTTCCATCCGGGGATGCTTTTGACGAATGAGCAGGCCAAGGCTGGGGCGAAGGCTATGGGTATTAGTGCTGATGATCGTGAGTATTGGGTACTGGTTGGTGTTATCAAGATTTGTCTTGCTGACGATTGGAAACAGTCAATCTGCCTTCCGGATTTGCCGTCTGGCTCGCCAGCCCTCGAGCAGCCTTTGTGAACGGTAGGATGCTCTGGTCGCATTGGGACGTTGATGAGCTGGAAGCTCGTAAAGACCAGATCATCGCAGACAATGACCTCGTTGCTGATCTCAAGGGGTTCCCGGCGCAGAACTTTGGGGGAGTCAAACAGTAGCAGCTTCTTCGAGGGATCCGTCACACTAGCCAGGCAGTCCACAGCCAGATCGTGCGCATCTTATCCCGTACCTTACGATCTTGCGGGAGCAAACAGCAATGTATTGTGACGTTCTCATGCTCGATGTGCCGAAAGATCCACCGGTATGTTACGACCTCCATCATGTTCCATGCAACACTCTGCCCGCTTATCAGCAGATGCATTAAAAGAAGTTCACTTTGTGCGCGGGCTTCTTCCGTACCTTTGTCCTCGTCTTTCCCGGGCATCATGATCTGCTGGCGCATCACAGCGAGCACGTTACACACAATTGCGAACAACCAAGTTGCTACCAGGGCTAGAGTCATGGCACTCGCTACCCACGTGATGCCCTCGCTTCGCAGCCTCTGTCCAATGCGACCTGTCGCCAGTGCGAAGGCGATGTTGGGGAACACCAAAGCTCACCACACCAGATGGAAAGACATTTGCCGCAAGCCTGCGATCAGGGCAACGAGGGTGATGCAGAAGAACCAGAAAGCTAGCATGCACAGGAAGATGGCGGTGAAGTCGGCCACAGTGTGTAGGGTTTGGATCGCAGCGGTATTGTCTATGAAGTAGCCGTAGCCTTCCAAGTCCGACAATGCGCTTCCGAAATTTATAAGTGCTAGGCCCGTGAACGCTGGGGGTCCTACCGCAATAAACATGCCTAGAAGAGGTGGCAGCGTCGTCAGCGGAGGTCGCAAAAGTTGACATGGCGTAGCCTGGCTGCGAGATATCTCTGTGATTAATGCACCAAGATAACAAGCTAAGATTGATGGCCCCAGCTCATAGCCACTTAGCCGTCTCGAGATGGCACGCATATAAGAGTCACAGCCATTGCTTACCTGGTCGAAGGTTTGGTGGCGGGAGACCAAATGTCATCAGCCGCTGTATGTAGACGGAGTACATGAGTATAGCAACCATCCATCCCAGACCGGTGAACGTGACCCCGGAGATGACTATCGCCATCCGGCTCGAAGGTGGCTGGCCGCTTGCGAGGATGCTGGCCAGAACCCCGCCGAACAGCGTAGGAAATATTGGTAGAATCCAGGCGGGCGTCATCCCTTGAATGGTCAAACGGTGTGTGGGCGCAGAGAAAAGGTAGAGGTATTGGAGTATCGCTCCAATGAGTGCCATGACCATGTATAGCCAATACAATACTTCCACGGCGACCATCAGCCAGCGACCGCAGTATGGCGAGCCATAGATCCAGGCGCAGCCGATGATGTTGGCCACTATACGAAGTCAGTGGGAAGCACACCTTGCAAGACACTTCCTCTGTACTTACAGGTGAGTATAGCGGTCGGGAAGAAGAGCGACTCATGAGGGTGTACGAAAGAGCACCGCAACATTTTGGGAAACATGACGAAACGGGTGTCGATAAGTGCAATTGCCAGAAGGTAAAGGACAAGTGCGAAGATGAAGAAGAGTTTCCCAATCGTGGTTAGCCCTTCGAATCGGTGTGGAGTGCCAGCTAGAAGAATACGTGCTTTTAGTGGTGGAGAGAATGAATACGCTTCGCAGCGACCCTCCAGCTCAAAAATCGCAATAGTCCCCCTTCCGGCTTGCGTGAAGAAGACTGCGCAGCAGACTATTCTCCATCGCGGTCCGGAATACCCATCTGTGCAGGCGGCCATTTTCGGCGTACATATTCGGCGTACATACGCGCCAGGTCAGACAATGCCTGCTCTGCCTGTACCTCTAACTCTCGCATCCTTGACGCTCTTCGCTCGCGGAACGCGCGCTGCCTTGGACCAATGTCAGTTTGGCAGAGTTGCCGCGCCTCAAAGCATGGATACTTACGCCTCTCGATTCTGTTGCGTTCTCTTCGCTTTGATCGCCAGCGTCGAAGCCAATCAAGCCATAGCCTGGCGCATAGGGACGTGGAAATCGTCGCCTGCGTGCGCGGTGGACCTGAGCAATGAATGTCGAGGCACGGGTGACGTCCCAGACGCAGTGGTAGACACCAATGTTTCGAGACGTACATCGTCCTTCCTGTCCACTTGGACATCACCCAGCAATGCGCAGGATGGCGAGGCGTGAACGTGTGACGCAGGATCACTAGCTGAGTGCTCGTCTCTGCACTCATGTTCTACTCCATGGGTGTCCTGCTGCTCGAGACAACCATCTGAAAGGTAGAGCTGATTGTCAAGGCACCCTTGAACAAAGCTGGTCGGTGGAGCCTCTCCGAGCAGGCAACCAGTCATAGTCATCACAGTGCCATCCAGAATCGCTGCGAACTCGTCATCCTCCCAGCGTAGGTCTTGAGAGCCGGCTCCTCGGAGTGCGAGAGCCTCAATGCTAGTAGAAACATCGAGAGCCATGTAAACAGCCGTGCTTGGTGAGCCAGAGAGCTGCTACTCCGCGATTCTTGGGACTTTTTCAGGCTATGCGTTGCGACAATAGCATGTCAAGGTCCAAAATCAGCGGGCGGACACCGTTTACCGACTGATATGTGGCTCGAAGTGCATGATCGGACTAAGAGCTCCCATGCGACGGTCGACGTTCGCCACAAGTAAGGTTAACACTGGGGTTTGGCAAAATATGCGTGCTTACTCTGCGGTATGGACGGCTTCTCGAATCTCGAGCTCACTTGCTTGGCAAGCCATGTCCGCTGCGGCTATGTGGAATCGGATAAACCATCGTCGACAAGTCTGCCATGGCGAGGGGGACTTCGGGGCCTGCAACGGAGCGAGCCATGTGACGCCTTTCCTGTTCATGCCAGGATGGCATGAGTCTGCAACGCCCGTACATCACCTGATCGATGCATGCAGGAGAGCTAACACCACCTGCTCGGTCTGGCTAGCTCCACGCCAAGAACTATCGTGGCGCTGCGAACAGCAGCAGCTCAGCAGTTACCATCTCCCAGCTGTTCAGCGAGCACGTCTAATCGATCGGACTCGCAGTAAGCACCGCTCTGCAAAATTGAGCCCGCTCGAAACAGCTGATTAATGGATCACATCCGTCTTCCTTTCTTTCTCTGCACCAGCTCGCAGATTTTGAAAGCCTTTTACCGCTCATGATCACGAGGAGAGCCTCTGCTTGCCCGAAAGTCGAAATTTGTTGCTTGTTCAGGCGGAGTCATAGTCAATACGTTTGCGGCAACTTGGCCAGGACTTAGAGGTCAGGTTGCCAATGCCTTTCTCTATTATCCTCGTCAAAATCGTCACTCTTGCGTCCTATGCCAAATTCCTTGTCTCGACCCAGTCACTGTATGATTTCGATCACTCTGCGACAATGCCTTCACTGGTATTGGTCTCTGCTGATGACGATTTACCAATAGTATGGGAAGGCTTGTACTTGCACTTCCTTGCGTTGGACACCATTTCTAGCAGTACTTGTCCTTCCAGTATTCTGTATTACACTCGATACTGTCGTCAACCACAGCGAGGCAAGACCCACCGGCGCCGCCTTTCGTCTCTAGACAGTCCGTCACTGTGAGTCGTGGATCGCCCAAACCATGCCTGGTGATTTGATGCCTGCCAGCAAGATGGAGCTCTCACCCAGGCGAATGGGCGGTCAGCCCAGCCGCAACGGCTTCAACAGTACCACTACTGCCCGGCTCCCATCACCAATGCGACGACCAGTGGACAAATACAGCCAGGTTGCCAATGAGTTGCCCGGTCTACTCGCCACTGCGATCGACGGAAATACACCTGACCAGGCCAAGCTACGACTCGGCGTGACCGACGCCCTTGCCGATATCCGCACATGGGCAACTGAAAGGCCGGAAAATATGGTCAAGCTTGCCAATATTTTGCGAGCCGCGGATCTCTTGACGCCAATCAACCTGACGTCCCAGACCCAGATCGGGTTCAACATGGCTGCAGTTGACGCTGATGGACAGATCAGACGTCATGATGCTGAGCCAGAGGTTATGCGAGCGCTCGGATCGTGCGTGATACAGGCCTGGTTGGAGCTCGGCCATGGCGTGATGGACGTTAACGAGCCTTGCGGTACTGGGACAAGCTGTTGCAGCGTCCAGTGACGACTCACTGTAATGGCGGTATCGTCGAAAGCGCTTATCCGGGGCCCCTTTCTGTTAGCAATTGTAGCAGCTGCGGTTATTTCAGTAATAGCACTGTATGCTAGTACGAACATTGCCATCACCTCAGCCAGCATCAGCACCACCCTCGCCCGTTGACGGACCCATGCCGTTGAAGAGTGACGGCTGCATGTACGCCAGTAGCGGATCCGAAGGCTGGTAGTCAGCGCCAAAAAACTCTGCCAAATCCAGATCAGGCGCGAATCCCAGATTCTGCATAAACTGCGGGTGCTGACTTGAGTCATTCGGTTCAAACATTGCCAGGGCCTCGAACAAGTCAACGCCGGATCCTTCTGTCTCAGGATTGGGTGCTTGGATAGGGATCTGTGCCGTGCTGTGCGACCAAGCCATGGGTACATTGCCTAGGGCTCCGTGTGGAACCCCTTGATCGAACACTGTTTCCGTGCTGTCATGCGTCGGCACGCTCATGTAAGCGCCAGTTTCCTGACGTGCTGGCGCAACGGTCGAGAGATCGGGCGAGACTTCGCTAGTTGCTTTCTCAAGTTCACACGCGGCTAGAACATCCTTCGGATGCCTCCTACTGAGCGCTTGAGTCGCGTTTTGCAAGAGAGCCAAAACAGCCGTCTCAAGTGGTGCAGAGTGTGCCGGCTCATTCACAAGGAGTCGACGTGTCGTCTCGAACGAATCTACAGCCTTTTGCACAAGTATATTAAAGGTACTGAATGCCCGTGCCGGAGCTTTGGCTGATGTGGGCGGAGCCAAAGGGTCTTGCCAGAGAGCCCACTCTTCGAGTCCGTCTTCACGGAGGTTTCCAATGGTTTCGATCATGCTTGGTCTAAGATGCGAACTGAGACGCATCTTGAGAGCGACTGTGCTTTCTAGCACGAAAGCTGCGAGCATCGATCTGCCCAGTCTGGCGCCTGAGTCATTCTCTGATCTCAGAGAGCTCGACGAGATATCATACTGAGAATCATCAGCTGCCATAGCAAGTAGCAGACGGGTGACTGTTCCTATGAGCATCCATGCTGCCAACCATTGATGATCGGTCATCGCCGATAAGCATAGTATGAGTAAGGTCCTCATGTGGGACAGTCGGTACTCCTCATGAACGGATGGTATCAGACTCGTGGTCAGTGCTTGCAGCCGTTCCGATTCCTCCTTTTCATGAGTACTTCTGGCAGACAGAGCCATGATAGCCAGCAGCTCAGAGTAGCCCGGTGACTGCTCAAGGTTGACTTTGGATAGACCGTCTGCTGGAAAGCTGTACATCAGCTTCAGCATCTCCTGCTTGTCCGTGATAGGTAACCAAGCTGATGTAAACGCGAAATAATACTCGAGCAAAGTCCACGCGTTCGCAGGAAGCTTATGTAGCATGGGCGGAGGATCGAACAAAGTAGAAGGAGCGGCACCGCCTTGTGGAGGAGGAATTGAAGTTGGTAGTGCCTCGTACATGCCGGGTAAATCCGCCTTCGCTGTGCTGCACAATGCTTGAGGACTCCAAGACGTAGGCGCATGTATCGGAGCCTTCATAATTGTTGGTACCGGGAACGCCGAATCTTGCGCTGCGGCGTGATCGACAATCCCCGGGACCTCAATCGTGCTCCCGGAAAGCATCTGGTCAACCTGCCGGCAGATGATACTGTTGCGCCACCCTTGATGAAGCCCTTCAGCGCCGGGAGAATCCTTCCCAGCAAGGATCCGATGGTTTGCATCGTCGACCGAAGCAAGCGTGAGCGCCAGAGTTCTCTCGCTAGATTGATAGGTGCGAAACAGCCATGCGATTGTCATCTCCAGTGTTCGGATGTAGTTGGGCTGAATTCCACGTTTCTTGGGCTGTTCGATGTAGGAACACTCTCGCCGCTGTGATGCGCATGTTTGGCAGATGGGTTGTGTTCCGTCACATTTCTCCCGGGATGACCGGCACTGATCGCAGGCGCGAGAAACCCTTGACTTTTTCAGAATCCGCTGATCGTCCGGCGATGTGGCCGTCGTACGCTTCTTTCCAGCGCTATGTCCGTCGTCTACGGCCTCCCCGGTGCTGACCATCCTGAGCGGAGCGGACTGCCCATGGCAGAGCGTGATCGCTCAACAGTCTCGTAGCTTACCGAAGCTACTCTTCAAGCACCTGATATACATCTCCACAATCACCAGCGATGATTTGTGAGAGCTGTTAGTGCGGCTAGATTCAGTCCATCACTGAGAGTACGATCGTGTTGGAGGAGAGCATGGGATGAGGTTGGGGGCGGCGGCGAGTGGGGCACCCCCGGCACCACCACCTCCTTGTTATGGTATACACGTACATATTGGTATTGATACGATGCCGAGGTCGTACATAGCTAGGGCTCTGCGCAGCAATGGGCTGCGACCAGTCTCGCAAACGACTTGAGTGATGTTGAAGTATTCTGATTCCGTGATGGAAGAGAATTTAGCCGCGGGCCAATTCAGTGCCAACACGAATAGACGCGTCGAGACATCGTGAACGAGCTCTACAGCACACAGTCTGGACACGTTGATACGGGCGGCTGCAAGAAACGGCGCCACTCGCATCCATGGCGATTGTGCATGCTGGCTTGAAGCGTCCGTACGACCAGGTCCGCGACACTGATCTTATCAGTAGCTCTCCTGGCTCCAGGGACCACTCACGTTTCCGAGAGGACTCCAGAGAAACGAGTGCAGTTCCCAGGATTCGCTCCGGCTTCAACACGCCATCCAACGACTGGACAGAAACGCCGCGCGAGACGACCTTCAAGCACGATGCCTCCATAGTTTTGATCGGTCTGAACGGCGTAGGAAAGAGTTCTCTCGGGATTCTAGCCGCCACGGCTTACAATCGCCGGCTTGTCGAGGTCGAGAAGTGCTTTGCTGATGCCACTGGATGCACCTCACAGGCATATCGAAAGCTGCATGGGACAAACGCATATTACTCCAAGCACTGCCAGGTCCTGCAAAGCACGCTGGATGCGTACAATAAAAACAGCGTGATTGTCTGCAACTTCTCTGCTCTCGAGCATGACGGATCACGCATCATCAGGAGCTACGCAGATCGCCATCCCGTCGTACACATCACAAGAGACCCTGCCGGCGTTCAGTCGTACCTACAAGCATGGAATATGGAACGAGTAGTGCAGCTGCTGCATGCGTCGGGCCCGCTGTTACGTTCGTGCGCGAACTTTGAGTTCTTCAACCTGACCGAAAAGCTCACGGCCGTCGAAGATCCACAGGCTCAAGATCAAGCCAAACGTGGTCTCTTCCTGACACTGAAGAGGGTTGAGCGTGACTTCCTCAAGCTCCTTCGCAACATACTAGGCGACCATAATCGGGTATTGTCTCACCATTCAGCTTACCCACTCTCGGAAGTACCAGTCCATCATCGAAGCTTCACCCTGGCAGCACAAGTCGGGATATACGACGTCGTAGACAAACTCGTTGACCTCGACGGTCTACAGGTTGGCGCTGATGCTGTAGAGGTTGTGATTACCTCGAAAGCTTTTCTTCCAGCATCACAGCAAGTCCCGCGGGAAGAATTTCTGCTACAGATAGCCGAGACGTACGCAGCAGTTCGACGGGTGACCATTGTTCCCATCATCTTGACTGTCGATCGTCGACTCGGCGGTAAAGCTCCAGATCTGTATCACGCACTGATAAGCTACTGTCTAAGACTGGGCCCTGAGTACTGTACTCTTGATCTTGGTGTGCAGGATCCACGCAAAGCATCACTACTGGCTACTCGAGGTCGGACATTGTTCATTGGGCTGCTGCATAGGGATCTCGCACCGGCAGGAGGCTGGCAAGATATTTCCTGCCTAGAAGCGTATAAGCGAGCAAACGACTTGGGGTGCAGTGTCGTCAAGGTTACGATGCCTGCTCGGAACATTGGCGACAACTTTGCACTACAGAGCTTCCTTGAGCAAGGCGAACGACTGATGCTGAAAGCGAGATTGACAGCTTACAACGCTGGCGCGTTGGGTCGCATGTCCCTGTGCTACAACAAGATCTTGACACCCGTAAAGACGGCATCGGCCCCTACCACCGTTCTAAGCTATCCTGACGCACTTGTCACTCCGAAGGACATTTTCGCCGCACTGTTCGCGACCTTCGTCTATGAGCCTTTGCACTTCTTCATCTATGGCGCCAACGTCAGCTATTCTTTATCCCCAGCTATGCACAATGCGGCTTACAGAGCGTGCGGCATGTCGCATACCTTTGGAACGCACTCTTCGGACACGCTCGAAGACTTCAAGAAGCTCTCCCGGGAATCACATTTTGGCGGTGCTGCGGTTGTACAGCCTTTCAAGACTGGCGTATTACCGTTGCTCGACGGTCTTAGCTCGCACGCTTTTGTAATTGGCTCGGTCAACACCATCATGCCTGTTCGAGACCTCACCGAAGACGGTGGAATTCCCGAACAACTTGGGTTACTGGGTCAGATGAACAGGGGTGGGCCCGTGCAGGCGCTGTACGGAGATAATACTGACTGGATAGGTGAGGTACCCCCTGCAACTTTCTCTATTGTGCTACGCTAATATCGATCTTTTCAGGAGTGAGAGCAGTCTTACGACGAGGATTGTCTCCAGCAAATACGGTACGTCCACAAAGCACCGCCTTGGTATGCGGCGCTGGTGGTCAGGCACGTTCTACTATCTACGCACTGCTGAGCTTGGGTGTGACCAACATCTTCATCTGCAACCGTACCGCTGCCAACGCACGCGCGGTCGCAGACCATTACAACAAGCAGATCGATAGCCATAGCATTGGCTTGTTAGGACCAGCAAATACGTCCCAGTGTCGTGTGCGCATACTCGACTCATTCATGCAGCCTTGGCCACCGGAGTATCGTCAGCCTACAATGATAGTCTCCAGTATTCCGACACAGGCTGCTGATGGAAGTCCCACCAACTTCACTCTCCCTGACGCTTGGCTCTGCAGTCCGACTGGAGGGGTTCTTGTCGAGGTGAGTCGTTTCTGTCATGAATTAGAAGCCTTACTAACACATTCACAGCTTGCATATAGACCAATGATGACGCCAATAGTCAGACAGATGCGAGCACACGCCCATAAAGGCTGGGTCATGATGGACGGATTTGACGTCCTGCCGGAGCAGGCTTTCGCACAATACGAGCTCTTTACTGGTCGGAGGGCTCCACGCAAAATCATGCGAGATGAGGTGCTTCGAAAGTATCGCGAAGAGCAAGAACATCTCAATGAAGCCCGCAGTTTGGACCCGAACCCGCCCGCGACATAATCTCTTGGTGCTGGGACAACAAAAGCCACACTGATCGGGCGAACCTTTTGGGTCCGTGCCTCTCGTGACTCGGATCAGAGAGGCTGAGAACTGCCGGACGCCAATGGCAGTAAGCGAACTCCACCTCGAAGCTTCATACAGTAGCTTGTTAACAGCATCATTAGCATCTCCACCTTTGCATACAACAACAGTTATCGCTCGACTTGGCAACACAGACACAGCTATGCCAGATCTGCACACTCTGCCAACCGGCTGGCGACCTGAGAATGCAATCCGCAATAACGGACCTACCGACCTCGTCATTGAGCGATACAAGCTACGAGAGCTGGCGGAAGGCTGGCCGATGTACCGCGACTCTTGCGAGTGGGAGAACCTGGCGTCCATCTTTGCCCCGAATGCCTACATCTACACTTCATGGACTGGCAGGGTCCACTACAAAGATTTCATCGAGGCTTCAAAAGCAGCGACAGATGATGGAGCTTTCATCATGCACAGGTGCCTGGGTGCTAGCACTGATATAGACCCTGGAGGCACACGTGCCGTAACGAAGATGAAGGCGACTATCACGCAGCGCTTCGTGCTTGACGGGTGCGAGGTTGATGCCGACGCTGATTGTCGGTTCTGCTTCTTCTTTGAGAAAGGCACACAGACTGTGACTGATATCGTTGAGGGCGAATGGCGGGCGAGATACGTGCGGCATTGGTACGAGAAGGATAAGTTGGTCGCCGTGAACCCAAGCAAAGTGCCGAGGTTGGATGAGGTGGAGCTCGCGAAACACCCGTACCCTTACAGGTATGATCCGACAACAAGGCAGCGCTCTTTTAATCAGCCACTGACTATGCACAGGCACTTAGCATACTGCTGGGAGACTGTAATGGGAAAAACTTTGATTAAGGACTTGCCGGGACATCGACGAGATGGCCAAGATACTGCCAATGGCCGAGCGCATGATGTTTTGTACATGATGTGCAAGTCCTTTCTTGATGGTGGTAACATAGCTATCCCGAGCGGTGGAACATAGCGCCGCTGTACCATCTCACGACACTGACACGAATTTGCCAGCGTGATGCCCTGAGTACGAGACCATGTAGCAGATGCGGCGATGAGGAGAGCTTCATTTTGATGCCATCTCGAGCACTATTATGCCGCCAGAAGTTGACATCCCCGAGGCGCCATATTTGCTCGGCGCTGGTGCCGGCAGCAATAAATCTTTACTCCCAGCTTTTACCAGTACGAGATCAGCTCGAAGCCCCAGCAGCCACCCTCCCAGGTTACTCGTCCTTCTCGCCAGCCTCACCAGTCTCCGTCTCCGGGCCGCCGAACTCGAGTTCTCCTGTGATATGCATTAGCTTGGTGCCGATATGGCAGTGGTGAGATGCCAACATACCAGTAGTATTTCCGCCGAAATGAACTGGATGATCGCAGTTTGGTGTCTCGCACTCATCGATGATGTGCACCGCTCCTAGGAACGAAAGTCAGTATATTGGCTACAGCTACATGTGGCATCGCGGAGATGCTGACCCTTCTCGTAGTCCGTTAGCTCACGGGGTGGAGCATTCGCAGCGCGGCTGGTGGCACCAAGGATGGTACTGCGACGGTTCTTGTCCATATACGTGGCGTACGCATCTTCACCGCGGACCAGGTGACGCGAGCCGTCGCTGCGGTGCTCTACCGTGAGGTCGAACGAGTGTTAATCGACAACTCGGTAACCGTCCGCAAGGTATTTTCCAGCAAGGCGCTTCGAGCGACGACTCGGTGTGAGACGATCTCCGACGTAGTCGTAGACGTCGACGAAAGAAGATACCCCGCTTGTGACGATTGGGGCGCGAGTGCTTGAAGACGACATCTTGGAGTGCGATTGTATAAATTTTGTTCGTGTAGTATCGTGTGTGCTGATGATGTGAAACGATGCAAGACGAAGGCGAAGAACGAGAGTACGGATGTGTGTGACTGTGCGTGATGTTGGTCCTGTATTGTTGAGATGCCGTGTTGTAGAAGAGGCCGAATGCGCACATCTTCGAAGCCAAGACGTACACTTCTACTAGCGCGGTTTGAAGTGAAGTCGACGTCCGTGCACAAGCTATCCGTTTGTATTGCGTTTGTAGGCCAAAAGTGAAGCCGTGGAGGATATAGTGCTCGCAGGATGGGTTCGTCGTGTTCTTGTACATCACAGATGTTCGTCTATATGCGTTAGGATCTGTTTGCTTGCGCGGAAGCTTTGCTTCACCTCTTTCATAGCCACGGTCCAAAGGGCTTTGACATCAAGATCTGCCGGTACCGCATGTGATCAGGGGAATCAGTGAAGAGCTACGTGCCGAGTGCTGCCAGATTTCGTGAGACTCGCTGTGTAGCTCCAGAGCGTTGTGTCGGGGATCACAAATACATAGAGCCTGTGCCCGCGGAAGTCACGAACACTTCAGACGAGCAGCGGCGCAGCGTAGACAGCCCAGCAGTCTTTACCTACATCGTTCTTTCGTATTCGGACGTCCATTTGTCGTCAGGGTCTGGCGTCATTGACCGTGATCACTAGGAAGTCCTTGCATGCTTCGAGGGAACCGTGGATAGATGTCCTTTCATTTTCCCAGCCATACAGGCGTGGTCACGAGAACGCTCAAAGACGCTTGGGGTCTGTAGGGAAGACTCTTGATTCTTGGAAGCCCGGACAAAGGTGAAGATATTCTGATTTCTCGCATGCAAGTCCGATTATGATGGTTCTCGACAGCCTTCAAGGTTGAGTTGAACATCAGAGAATGCCTTCTACTTCGCTGCCAGCCAATTCCGTCAAGAATGCTCCTTTCATACCTAGGTAGTGTCGGAAATCTACAGTCGAGCGAGCCAAGGGGGATTAGTCTATGCGTTCCCATGTCTCGAAGTTATTAACACGAGCATTCCATGACATCGATTGCGATCACATGCAAGTACCCAGCGAGGTGAGGTGAGTGAACTTGCGGCAAAAATCTGTCATGTCCTTGTCAGCCTGAATCGACGAAATGACGTCGGCGAAAAGCCCCACATTCAGTCATTGCCTGCTTCTTCAACAGAAACACGACGGCTCAGTCCTCAAACCATAACACAGAGCATTGAAACCTTGCACAAGCACAATCCCAACATCACTTCGACCAACACAAACAATCGTACGCTCCCTCCATCCCTCACAATCGACCATTTTCCTAACCTCTCCGACAGCCCACCAACAACAACAAATATGTCCGCACCCAACGCAGGCCGTCAGTCGCCCGAGCCGGAGAAGCAGTCCCACGCACAGCAGGGAGCCACCTCGACCAACGTCAACGACCAGGGGCAGGCCAAGTCTAACGAGGCTCCGGCCGAGGACAGCAAGAACACGTTGAAGAACTTGGAGAGCAACCCCAAGGGTCCCTTGGACGACGAGGCGGAGAAGAAGACTTCCAAGACGACCTGAACGTGATGGCTGGCTGCATGAGTGAGACAGGCGGGTATAGAAGTCGTAGAGTCGACGGATGGAGTGGCAGGGTGGTGACCCGTCTGGGTATATGTGGCCACGGCCTTGCGTACATATGGGCGATTACCGACGCCGGAAGCAGCTCTGTGTAGCTCAATGACACATCATGCTACCATGCCGCTGCCATGTTCCTTCACCATCTACTTCAGCCCTCCAGCTGCCTTCCGGACTTGTTGAGCAGTCCTGGTGCACAAGCAGACCTTATTAGAGCTCATGTATTTCTAGGCCACCCTTAGAAATCCCAGCGTGGTTCTGACATTGCGGCTCCGAGCTTGTCGCTGTTGTAGATGGTCCCGATGGATGCGTTGTTGGTGTTTGCAAGCATTGTGCAACAGCTAGGCGTGCTGTAAGCTTACAATGGTTTTATGAGTGCGGCCGGAATCTCATGCTTTCAACCCAAGCCTCTGCCTCTGCCACTCGCCGACCCTCTTCCAATACCACTGCCTCTCGCTCCTGTCGTCCCTCGACCGCGTCCAGTCTGCCCACCCACTCCAGTATACCCTCGACTAGAAGAAGTACTCCCTCTCGTCCCTCTCGTCTTCGAGCCTCGCCCACCCGTAGGTGTAGCAACTGCCCTCCTTCTTTCCTCTTCTTCCGCCTTCCTCTGGGCCTCCTCCCTCCGCCTCTGATCCTCCGCCACCCTCCGCTCAGCTTCCTGCTGCCTCCTCATATCATCGTTCTCAGCATCTTCCAGATCCTGCGTAGCGCCCTGCCATTGTGGGTTCAGTATTAACCGCTGATTATGCTCCGTCTGGCTCAGTATCCTCGTCCAAGTGCCCAACAGCGTACTCGCGCTTTCAACTGTCCGTTGCACATTACCCATATTCGCCTTCGCCTTCTCCAGACTTGCGGTCACGCCCTCAATCACACGATTGACTTCCCGTACACGCTCGAGCTCAGCGCGAAGATGGACATCGCGGCTCTCGGAATGACTACGTGCACGTTGTTGCTGCTTATGCGCCGAAGAAGCTGTAGATGTAGGCGTCTGTTTTTGTGTCGTCGCGCCGCTCTCTGGACTGGCGAACACATCCTCGTTGGGGTCATCATCTAGGGAAAGCTGGCCAAGGTCTGGAGGGTCCGTTCGCTTCGACATTGTGCTCGCATGTGGCGATTTTGATAAGGACTGCTGCGTGTACTACGCGTCAATCGACTTCTCCTCGCATGGGCCGCGATCTGGCGGCCGTACTTGTTGACAGTGACGTGTTTGTGTTGATTCTCGCTGATGGGGACGCGCCGGCGCCAAAAAAGCGTCAATGCAGGGCAGATCCTCTCATGTCTCGGAGATTCCCCCAGCCATCCGACAAACATCCGTCCCTCCCACCACCACACCTCTCACCATCCACATCTTGGAGCTTCGCTGGCTATCGCAGACCTATTGGGAGTGCGGATACTGTTACGACACGCATCATTCACCCAGAGACCAGGACGCGATTTGCGCAGCGATCACAATACGACAAGGACGACCTCAGCAGCATCAACCACCTCCCGAGACATTCAAGCGACAATCACATCTTACGAGACGAGACAGAACGTATTCAAGACCTGAATAAGACCAGGAACAATAGCAGCGACAGTTTTGGGTGAAGGCGGGCCTTGAAAAACACTTGATCTGCACCTTGATCCAACGTCACTTCATCAAACAATGGCTCCCTCCACACCCGAACAGAGGGCAACGCGCGCTCGAACCCCTCCATCTCCTCTACATGGACCTCAATACGACAATTACCAACCATATTCTCCTCGCCGCTCGACACGCGCAACAGCGTACAACAATCCCTACAGCTCCGCCAACGGCGATCGCTCACCGCCAGCAAGCGCGCAAAGGCACACCACACCTCCACCAACGGCGAAGAGAGCCCGTTTCGCACGAACGAATACCCAGCTCTCGTCGCCGCCATCTTCACCCGCATCGCCTGTCCGGACACGGCTAGCGCCACAGCATCACAAGACCCCACGAAAGCTATTGTCGACAATAGGGACCTCTGCCGACTCAGAGCACGCAACTTCTTCACTTGCACCAACTTCACTCGATCCGGTCACGATGCTTCCGACACCCTCGAAAACTCCCGTCAGGCGCAAGGCCGCTGCACTGAACTCAACATCACGCGTTCTCAGCTTCCAGCCAGAACATCCGAACGATGTAATGCCCAAGCCTCAACGCATCAAGAAACACGGTCGCTTCAACTCAATGAACGGGTTCGATTTGTACGACGAGGATCAAGCGCCGCGTGGCGAGATGGTCGAAGTCTTCACTGATGCTAACGCGCGCGTGCCGGAACTTGACGAAAGCGACGACAATCCCTTCGTCGGGTCAAGGACGTCAAGTCGCCCGCAGCGTCGCTCCGCAAGAAAAGCGCCGACAGCAGAAGATGAAGCAATCAGCGATGCTGTTCGCGGGGATGAGGGTCTAGTGTACAGTTTGTGAGTCGCACCTGCCGGTCACTGAACTTCCGTTTGCTAAATCACTTCACAGCCGCGGCAAGAAAATCCTGCGCAGATATTCGGACCCGGAGACCGAGCGCTCGTCGACTCCTGATACTGAGCTGGGCGCTTCACCTGGACAGCAGCGCACGCTAAAGCGCCAAGCAGGTGCCGCTGCGAACAGGCCACTCACTCGCAGCTCACTGAAGCCGAAGCTTCTGTGGCCGTCCGAGAGACAAGATCAGCACGCCGATGACGTGGATGAGGAAGCGACTACTGATATCGAGATGGGCAACACCGCTTCGCCCGCCAAAGCTGCTATAGTTGCACAGACACCGATCAAGGCTCGTGGCAAAAAGCAGCCCATCAGCCCGCCGACGACGATCCGCGCCACAAGGTCGACTTATGATATGACTTCGCCTTCCGTACACATGACGCCGATCTACGAGGACGAGCCGGAGCCGATGTCGGTTGGGAGTGATCAGTCGTTCTCTACTGCTCAGCAGCCGAAGCGCAGGAGTCCCTTCGACTCGTGGCAGCGGACGAAGGGTGGGCGGAAGCGCGCGGGTGAGCACTTGGATGACATCGAGGCTGTGGGAAAGAGAACTAGGAGCGCGGTGGTTGAGAGCCCGGCCTAAATGGACGTTTCATGGATGAGGAAATTGGGGGGTGTTGGGTCATGAGGGCGTAACGCTTGCTTGGGTTGGAGGCCACGCAGGCACCATACTCAGGGGCACGCTTGATGATACCACGACTGGGCTTATTGTAATTTATGGAGTTGGGAGGCAGCGATCACGCTTTGCAACATCGAAGCGACAAAGGGCTTGGTGGTTGATAATGACATAGGCTTGCTTGCCTGGATTGGTCACAAGGATGGCGGTATCATCGCACCATAGCGCCAGGTAGCAGGGTGGCAATACTAGAGCCTTCTAAACTTGCCTTTACACAGCGGTACTTTCTGCTGCAACATCGGGGCTCTGACAAACACTGAAGTCACACTGCTTCGTTCTCGTTCCGGCAACATGCGAGTCCGTCCTATGAGCCTTTCACTATCATCGTCGTACCATTTCGCCTTTGTGCGCTGAGCCTCCACAACGCACGTGAGCAAAACGCAATCGCCTCCACCAAGCACTGACGTACCTGCCACATCAAGGGTCATAGTGGGGTTGGTGCTTTCCATCTTGACTTCCTGGATAGTTCTGTTAAACTCGCGCCATTGATTTCAGCCTACTGTCCTCCTACACTTCATCTCGCCTCTCCCACGACGCTGCACGACTGTTACAATTTGGAAACCTCCCTAGCGCATCGAGGCACATCTTACATTACAACACACAATCTCACAAGACCACACCATGCCTTCAGAACAAGAGGGCGCTGCGGTGCCGGCGGCGAATAAGGGAGGATGGTCTTCTTTCCTCAAGGTGTGCCATAGTCTTAGCATCTGGGTGTATGGATAGCACTGACAATGGCTAGTCAATGGCGTCCTTCAACGGCGACCTTTCCTCCATGACCGCACCAGCCTTCATCCTGTCCACCACCTCCCTTACCGAGTTCTCCGCATACTGGGCTGAGATGCCTCACCTATTGGTCGCACCCGCCAACGAGCCAGACCCACAGAAGCGCTCCATGCTCGTCCTCAAATGGTTTCTCAGCACATTGAAGCAGCAATACGCCAGCCGAAATGAGAAGCTTGGAAGCGAGAAGAAGCCTCTCAATCCTTTCCTCGGCGAGCTGTTCTTGGGTAAATGGGAAGACGCGACAGGCGAGACACAACTGGTCAGCGAACAGGTCTCGCATCATCCTCCCGTCACCGCGTACAGCATTTGGAATAACAAGCACGGCGTCCGTCTGCAGGGCTACAACGCGCAAAAAGCCAGCTTCAGTCGTACCATCAACGTCAGACAAGTCGGCCACGCACACCTCCGTATCGACAAATACGACGAGGATTATCTATTCACTCTCCCTGCTTTACACATCGAAGGCCTGATCATTGGCACGCCGTACGTGGAGCTGAATAAGTCCAGCTATATCGTCGGCTCAAACGGCTTCACCTCGCGCATCGACTACAGCGGCAAAGGCTGGGTGTCAGGAAGCAAGAACAGCTTGAGCGCGATCATGTACCCGCATGGCTTGGAGAAGGACAAGCATGCTGTGATTTACACCGCGGAAGGATCATGGACGGACAACTTCACGATCAAGGATTCGAAGAAGAACATAGTGCAGACGTACCAGGCAAAGAAGGAGCCCAAGACGCCATTGAAGGTTGCGCCAATCGAGGAGCAAGATCCGCTTGAGTCGAGGCGGGCCTGGAAGAAGGTCGCGGATGCGATCATCAAGGGCGACATGACCGCTACAGGCAACGAGAAGTCGGTCATAGAAGAGCGACAGCGTGCGTTGCGGAAGACGGAGGCGGCAAGCAAGAAGGAGTGGGAGAGGAGATTCTTCACCAAAGTCGACAAGCTGCCAATTCTCGAAAAGCTGTTCAAAGAGGTCCCAGGCGGCAGTCTAGAGGCCGACCAGACGGGTGGCCTGTGGCAGTTCGATCAGGAGAAAGCGAGAGACGCTAAGCCACCTTTCAGCAAATTGAGTGAGGAGCTGAAGAATGGGTGGAACTGATGAGGTGATGATGTTTTTTTCTTTGACGATGGCATGCAAAGCGCACGACTTAAAGGCGTCCTAGGCACGAGGTTGAGCAATGCGGCGATTTCATGATTTGTACGACTACGCTGTCTTGCTGTTGGCAGCTGCTGCCGCGATCGGAGTTCCGAAATTCTTGGGTGACCTGATACGGCAACTACGACTTTTCGCAACGACATCCAGCCACACTGCTGATCAACGGATTGCACTCGAAGATGGAGTCGGTGCGCAAAAGCTCCGAGATCGGCTTGATAGGAATATGCTTGAGTCTGTACTCTTCCTTTCAGTACACCATCAAAGACACTTCGTCTTTCTTTCCCTTCTTTCCAATTCCTCGTCATCCCAATGTTCGGAACGTCGTCAAAGTGGACCTTTGGAGAATGACTCGACTCGGAGAACAACAGCGTTGGCAACTTGAATCCCTCTCGAACAATCTACAAAAGATCTGAATATGAACGTCAACACTGAACATCAAAGCAATGACAGCGCAGTTTCGAACACCGGACAAACGTTGCGACTCGCCTGCGGAGTAATAGCAACCTAGGATACACCAATCGCCGTTGTTCAGACCTGCGAAGTCCCAATCAGGAAGGCACGCACCGTGCTCCAAAGCTTCTTTTCGAAGAACTGCAAACGATTATTGCCTAACCTCGCCGTCTTCCATTGTCCAATCTAACACGTGCCCGGAAGTTAGTGTTACACTGCATCCACTAAGCTTATCGAAGCCACTCAGAACTTCGGCACATCATTGAGCCTCCTCCTCGACATCGGAATCGTCCATCGTGGGCGTCTCCGCGCCGCCAGATGCGCTCATGGCGCTGCCATCGGCCTCCACACTACCATCCCTTGCACTACTCTCGAGATCATCGTTATCCTCGTCTGGCAAACACCACACAGTCGCGTCCTCGCACCTTGCTGACGCGAACGGCAGTAGGCATGGGAACAAGCCATACCAAGGCGGATATTGAGATCAATGCTGACGGTCTTTGGCGGCCTTGACTCTTGCCGAAAGCTTGGTTTCCTCCACACTCGTTTCGCCCCACAGCTCCGACCTCTTTCTCCGCACCACTCATCCTTCAACGTCACCTCTTTGGGTGCAGACGTGCAGCCATGTGGGAACGCAAATCTTTGCCGTGTGTGCCGTAGCGGCCAGCGGTTATGTGGACACTCAAAAGGTAAGCCGAAGCTCAGTTGTTGCGTTTCGTTTCCTCTCCGTTTCGTCTTACTTCCGTTTTCCCTCTGCTCGCCATTCGCTCTCGCGGAACGCTGTTGAGAAGCGAGAAACAAACGTCCAAACAATGGTCGACACCGAGAAGGCGACGGCAGGTGATATGGCCATGCAACTCGAGAAACTTGGGCCGAAAGAGAAGGCAGATGCAATTGCGGCAAACTTTGTGCGCCCTACACCAGAAGAGGAGCGCAAGGTCATTCGCAAGCTTGACCGACGGCTGCTTCCTCTTGTGTGAGTGGAGATCTGGTTTTATGTCTGAAAGCAGTACTGATAATTTCAGATTTATTCTGTACTCGCTCGCTGTGCTCGACCGATCCAATCTAGGTAATGCTCGACTGGCCGGACTCGAAGACGATATTGATCTGAAGGGGACAAAGTGTATGTACTCTGAATGAAGAAGAATGGGCTATCAGGTTGCTGACACAGTGCCAGACCAATGGCTGGGGACGATCTTCTACATCTCCTACATTCTGTTCCAATGGGTCCAGATGGGCTGGAAACAGTTCCCAGCCCATATCTGGTGTGCTGCCGTTGTCATGGTGTGGGGCTTTATAGCCACCATCCAAGCTGCGACCACTAATTGGGCAGGCCTGATGACATGCCGCTTCTTCTTGGCCATTGCGGAAGCCGCGTTTGGTCCCGGAGTGCCACTCTACTTATCATACTTCTACCCTCGCGAGTCTGTCGGCTTTCGTCATGGGTGAGTGGCCGTTATGCATCTCACTCGTTTTTCGACTGATTATTCGCAGTGTCTTTATATCGGGAGCAGCAGCAGCGAACGCCTATGGTGGCCTATTGGCCTACGGTATAACTCAGATCAGAGGCTCCATTGCACCATGGCAGGTACGGAGAATCGTAAACACGCCCTTGGAGTAGCAGTCTTCTGACTTTCTGCAGATTCTGTTCATCATTGAAGGGCTGCCGACTTGCGTCTTCTCCATCTTCGCATTCTACTTACTACCGGACGGTATCACATCTGCAAAATTCCTGAACGAGCGCGAGAAGGAGGTTGCACTGCACTTCGTGGCGCGCAACCAGCGACTCGATGTCGGCAAGCAGCAAGGCTTGAGGTTCAAGGAAGTGTTCGAGGGTATCAGAGATCCCAAAAGCTGGATTCCCGGCCTCTGCTACTTTGGATGGTACGTATACAGCGATATTAATACGCGATGAGTGCTAATGTTACCGCAGCAACGTGTCCTACGCCTCCCTTCCCCTGTTTGTGCCGACCATTATCTCTGAGATGTAAGTACTGGTAGAATGGTTCAGATTGTGAGACACGTACTGAATTTCCTACTCAGGGGAACCTGGAACAAGGCAGCCTCGAATGGTCTGTCCGCGCCACCATATCTGCTATGTTTCTTCTACATCATCACCGTCTGTTGGCTGTCGGATCACTTCAAGATGCGCGGACCTTTCTGTGCGTTATCCGCCACCATCGGAGGCGTCGGGTTCATCATTCTTGCAACAGCCACCACAACGGCAGTACGCTATTTCGCCATATTCATGGCAGTACAGATCTTTGCGTCGGTAGCGCTCCTGCTGTCATGGACGGCCAACATCCATGCCACGGAGAGCAAGCGTGCGGGTGGATACGTTGTGTTGGCGACGGTGGGACAATGTGGTCCTCTACTTGGTATGGACTACTTCCCCACCGTACCTTGACCGAAAACTGACATCCACCACAGGGACAAACATCTTCCCACCGACCGAGAAGCCGTACTTTCGCAAAGGCATGGCAATCTCGGCCGCGTTCTGCTTGCTGGTGGCCGTTCTGTCAGGCGTGCTTTCCTGCTGGTTGATCTACGAGAACAAGAAGATGGCACGGGAAGGCGTACCGGAGGTTGAAGAGTTCGAGGACACATCAATTGCTCGCGAAGAGGGCGTGCATGTGAGGCATCGCTACATTTGGTAGGCAAGATGTGTGATGAAGCATATGAGTGTACAGTGAGCTATTCAGCGACGCTCCATAATGCCATCCTTGCTTATGATGCTCTCGTGTTCCAGCTACTGTCCATCTTCAACTCGCATTCACGTAAAGCCGTTGACTCCAACGCGTTGCAATCTGTCTTCGTGTCTCGTTGAATTGGTTGAACCGCCGCTCATTTCTTTCCGCAGTTGCACGATCCGGCAGCACAGCCGCAGCTGGCGCACTTGAAGATGTCAGTCGTGGAGCTCATATGTTGGCCGGCGGGCGAGCTTACCGAGCAAGAAGCGTTTCCGCAGCCTCCCATTGTGATGTTTGAGGTGGTTGTTGGTTTGGTTTTGGTGGTGGAGTAGTTTGAGTGATGCGATGACTGTTGGTCGCGGATCGTTGTCTTTGTCTTGTTGTTGTTGTGTTGGACAGAGTGAAGGGCCGCAAGAGCTGGCTATATACAAAGCGGCGGCAAGTGGGGCAATTCCGCTTTCGGCCATGCAGGGCCAAGAAACGCAAAAGAAACGCAGCACAAGTCACTCATCACAGATGACCCGGCACAAACAGCTCTTCTCGGCGTAAAGCGCGCAAGGAGCACCTGCGCCAATGCTTGTATCTGGGCTTACATTGGTTGGGTACGAGCGACTTGTGCGCTGTATGGAGCAAATTCCCAAGCTACTGGGATCTGCTACCACTGCACGGACATGGCGTGGGTGTGAGTGAATGCTGCCGGAGGTGCGCCGCAGGCCTGTACGATTCTGCGATCAGCATGGCCATAGGAGCTCCCCAAGGCAGTGAATGGGTTGAGGTGTTGTCAAAATCGTTCGTTTGATGGACTGCTGGAGAGCAAGTCTTGGGACATCCACCAATTCACCACAAATGGTGTATGTACAAAGCCATATGGACCATGAACAACAGCAAGACTCTACACCTTCCTCGCCAGATGCACAACGACCCGAACACCCGCCTCAAGCACATACACCGCACCTTTCAAGCCCAGCCCAGCAAGCTTGACTAAGCCCTGCACTGGCCTTCCCACATCAGCCGGTTGCCCAATAAGCTCCTGCTGCATCTTGTCGATCACTCTCGAGGACCGCTTCGACCACCTCTCGGACTTCTTCTTCTTTAGCAGAGCCTTCTTGCTCTCCGGGAAAGCTGCTGTAGGTGGTGGCTCAAAAGTCATGGCTTCAGAATTCAACATGCTGTTCTCGATTGCAGCCACTGCAAAGAGCGCCGTGATGGCCGTGTCGATGATGTAAGCACAGTCCAATGCTAGGAAACCGGGCAAATCCAGCACGCAAGCGTCTCGCGCGAAGTCCAAGAATGCTAGCACGAGTGTATCTGCAGCAATGGCGGCCGGTGTAGCAGACGGGTGATGTATACTGATCTTCGCCCTCGGCTCCCGCGAGGCGATCGACTTGATCTTCTTCGTTACGGTGATGATGAGCAGGCCCAGCATAGGATGATCCAGATCATACGTTGCTGTCACCGCCCCAAGACTATCTCGCTTTCGAGTCGTGCGGGTAAGAGAACAGGCGTAACGTCTATGTGCTTCAGCAACAGCGTCTCGGCCAAGCCGAGCAGCCTCAGGAGACTTGGCGAGAGGATCAAACGTCGCTATCTCAGCGGCCTCGGGTGAATTCGCCACTGCCTCGATCGCGTGAACGGCTGCGGCTTGTGGAAAGATGACCGTGGGTTCTGGCTCTGGCGCCTTGGCATCTGATGCTGACTGTTGTGCTGGTACGGCAAGCTGTGCCACGGGCAAAGGCGAACCACCAGGAATATTGTCCTGTTTCTCCACGGTCCATCGTTTCGAGTCGTGGTCAGGTCCGTGCGGCGTTGCTCGCGCCATGGAGTAGAGTGGCCCTTCGTTCGTGCCAACCACGATTGCAGTATCGCGAGTCGCAGGCTGGTAAAGCCCAAGCTGAACCTTCCTTCCCGTCGCTGGAACCTGGCTGTTGGATGCAGTCCACACCGACAGCAGATCACTGTGATCCGCGAAAGGAATGTGCTCATACCCATCAACCAAAGCAGTAGCGGAGTCGAAGCGCTTGAGTGTGGGCTTCCGAGTTGGACTGCTAACTTTGCTGATCTTCTCGCTTGGTAGAGCTTGCGCATATGCCCGCTCGTTGGGGTAGTAAGGCTGCTGGTCGAGTCTTCGGTCGGGGTCATACTCGGGGAAAATTGAACGCATGGGCGCTGCTTTGCGTGTGCCAGAAGAGGTACTTCGCGTTGGCGCTAAGCTTGAGGCATGGTGTGATGGGACTCCTGGAAATTCACAAGGCTTTGGCGACACTGGTGTGAATTGTGTCTTTTCAGGCAGGGGCGAGAGTTGATCGTCTTCGATGAGTGGTTCGTTACTAGGGCTCTCCTTCAACAGAATCGCGTCGGGTGTCTTGGCACGCTTGAGCTGCTTCGAAGGGTGCCTGCCAGGCCGTGGAGATGATCCAAACTGCGTATTCACAGGCAAAGGCGCGAGAGCGTCATCTTCTGTAGATGGCGCAAGTTCACGAGGCAAGCCTGGACTTCGTGCAATCAGACTCTCTGGTCGACTCGTCCGCCTTCTCGCGTGCTGTCGTTGCGGTAGGCCTGGGGACTGCTGACCGGAAGTCGTCGACGGCTCGCAGAACAGGGAGTGCTTGAACGTGTCCGCGGCTGGCAGTATTCGAGGTGGCGAACCCGGATCTGCGTGGAGCTGCAGTGCTAGGCCTCTGAGCTGGCCTGTCTGCGGCCTCTTCAAACTGCTCTTGCGTGGAGGTGGCGGAAACAGTTGCAAAGGAATGGATGTAGACATGATGGATGGTACCAGACCAAAGAATGTATGTAAGGAGATGGTATAAAATGAACAGCGCGTAAAGAAACAGATAGAAAGACGACTGACTGAGTGCCACCCCGACGAGGATCGGTAGAAGGATATAAGGTGGATGTGAGACACTCCCTGACTCTCTCTGCATGCTTTCGATAGTTTCGAGGTTCGACCAAGACCGCCTCGCGCCGTGCCTCCCTTTGCGGTGTACATTGAGTGGTATAGCGGCGAATGGATCGCAGAGCCGCCAGATCTGTAGTGGGTCGGAGGTGTGCTGCGAGGTGTGGCCTCTAAGCGCCGGCCTCGTAAGCGCCTGAGGGCCGTGATCGTGGTCGCTATTGGCCATTGCAGCGCTGCATTAGTATTGACTAGAACCCGTCCGGAGACAAGATCGCTTCGACCCTTTGCATGGGCCTGCTTTTAGGCCTGCAGTGTCTGTGATGAAGTCGAGGTCTGCCAAACCGGGCTGCTTTCAATCTCAGCTGTGCGGTTCTGGCAGCGGATATGGTCGCCATGCTCGACTACATGAAGCTCTGGTGCGTGGGCCGAGAACAAGTCTTCGACGAAATCTCGACAGAGTTCGCATGGTTTAAGAGATGGTCTAGGGAAAGAGCGTTCGTGTAGAAGTGAACAATGCGGGAGCGGGAGTGAACATCCCTTAGCGTTGTGTCTGTCCGAACCACTCAGAGCCAGGGCCATACGTCACGGCCTAGCAAGCACTTTCCATGTGACAGAATCCCAAACACTTCGACCACACACCATGGTGTCCTTCTGGCCGTTCAAGGGCGACGACAGCTCAGCAGCTTCATTCGAGAAAGTGCTGAGCCAACTGTCAACCAAGATCAACAAAACCAGCGCACAGAACGACAGCTTCCGACAAAAGCAACGGCGCTACAAAGTGCTTTGGACACTCTACTCGACATTCGCCTACATTCTAGTTGCGGCGATCCTCACGCTAGTTACCGGTTACCAGCGATGGAGCATCCCAGAGTATACAGCGGTGGCAGGCAGCCCAGTGCTCATCTATGGCGTACGGACCGCCGTGGATGCATACTATAACTACCGCCTTTCGCACAAACAAACCCACCTCAATGACCTCGTTAAGCAGCGGGAAAAAGCTATACAAAAGTTGAAGTCAGCGACGAAGTACGACAGCACACAGCAGCTCCTAGACAAATATGGCGGAGGTTCACCACGGCAAAGACAGCCGTCACCACGGCCGTCTAAGAAGCGGAAGTCGGAGGGCGGCGACAGCAAGCAGAGTACACCACAAGGACCGAGGACTGGGTTTGCGCCTCCACCTACCGCCAACATTCAGCGTCCGGCCAGTGCCAGGCCTGTGACACCACAAGATGCACAAAAGCGGAACATGTCGTTGGTGTCTCCGGAGTCTGCCCAGTCACCAACCGATGCAAGCGAGATCAGCGAGGAGTTTGCGCCAAACGCTTTCAGCATGCCCTCACGACCGCCTATCATGCCGCAGCAATCATCACAATACCACGAGGGTGCGAAGTGGTACGATCGAATCTTTGATGTTGTGCTGGGTGAAGACGAGACGCAGGCTAAGAACCGCATCGCGTTGATATGCCAGAACTGCCGGCTTGTAAATGGTCAGGCTCCACCAGGTGCGAGGTCTCTTGAAGACGTAGGCAAGTGGAGGTGTAGTAGCTGCCAGGCCTGGAACGGCGTGGAGAGCGAAGAGAAGAAGATGCTGCAGCGGATTACAGGAGGAGGCGAGGGAATGAGGTCGCCTGTTTCGCCAGATGCGTCTGCCAGCGAGACGACAGAGCGTAAGACACGGTCTGATGAGGATGAGAGCGAGACATATGAGCATGTCGATGAGGAGGTGGGAGAAAGTGACGACGAGGCAGATGCCGGTGCCGTGCAGACACCGCCTGCAGGCTCTACGCGCAGCAAAGCTCGCCAGAGGAAGAAGGCATGAAGCACGACTCTAGAATAATTAGATCATGGCACATCATAGCATAGCGCAGCACAGCGAGGGACATTTGTATTGGTTCGCAATGGCTTCACAACTTGGGACCCTTCTTACGCTCTACAAACTTCTTCACCGCCTCAACTCCAGCAGTCGCACACTCAATATCTTGCGCCGGAGTCCCTGTGCTGACACCGATCGCGCCTACAATCACTCCGTCCACTTCTATAGGTATGCCACCTCCAATCAACATGAATCGGCCGCCGTTGCTGTTGTGTATCCCATATGCAGGTCCGCCAGGCAAGAAGTTCTTTCCTTGATACGCTGTGGTCGGTAAACGATGTCCTGCAGCTGTGAACGCCTTGTCGATTGCGATTTGAATAGACGTGAGTTTGGCATTGGGCATGCGGACGAAGTGTTGCAGTTGAAGGGTGTTGTCTACCAGGGCGATGTTGAAGTCTGTATCCTCAGCCTATGATTACGTTGGTCTTCAATGCTAGTAACCCATACCAATGCCCATCTGTCTCGCTTTCTCTTCTGCGCCTGCTGCAGCTATCTTGGCTGCCTCGAGCGAGAGGCATGGAAGAGGTCTGGTCGCCATTATGAATTCTTGTCGGCTCAAGAATGAATACGAAAGCTGGCTTCGACCTTACTTTGATGTCTAGTCTTACAATGGTTTAACAACACGCTTGGTGGTATATCCGGCGAAGAGGAGAACATACCAAGGGTGACCTCATGCCCTAGCTTAAGCACGGACAAAGTCGTCGGCTATTGCGGAAGTAGCATGAAGAAGCGGAAGGTATAACGATTCGTAGACACATGCTTGCAGTACCATTACATGCCCATTTTCCACCTTTAGCGATTGCTGCACAAATGGGTATGATACACTAAGTCCTGCCTTTGTCCGCCGCCCAAATGCCGTTCCTCATGTTCGCCAAAAGCTGATATGCACGTTTCCGTATCCTGGAGCAACGCCCCGTCCACGTCCTCATCATGAGAGTGTACAGTCCTCAAGCATAGCAATGAAGTTGTCTTAACAAAACGGACAGCCCAGATGGCCCTCAGCTCCATGTGGCGGGGCCGGATCGTCGTCGTTCGGATCTGTAAAAGCGTGTACGGTAAGAGGCGCCATAGGAAGGGGATTGCCAAGGACCATCCTCGAGCCTTCAGAAACAGCATTGCGGCGCCGCCGTTTGCTATTCGCAGCAACGATAGGTCGCTCCGCAGGTAACTCTGTGAGCGAGATACTTCTGTAGCGCTTACGCTTGCTCAAGGGGTTCATCATGGTCGTTTCGAGCCTTCTTACTCTCACATTAGTCTCATGCAAGAATCAATGGCAGCGCAATCACAACTCCTCGTCAGACTCCATCTTAGCCTCGTCCGCTGCTTTCACTGCTGGCGCGGGCTCGGCGTGAGGCGGCTGATCCTCCTTCTTGAGACTCGGCTCAAGGGCAGGAGCAGGGAAGACACCATCAGAGTGGGAGCCCAGGGGAGCGAACACACCGCTCAGCCCTTGCATGCTGCTTCTATGCCGCTTGTAAGGGCTGCCGATGGTATCTGACAGTGGGTCACCAACATGGGCTGGTGAGAGGTTCTCAGGTGGTGTTCCAGCGTTGGCGGATGTGGAGTTGACAGACTGAGGCGTGCCAGCTGTTGGCGAGTCCTCGGATTTGATGTGTGGTGATTTGCGAGCGGATGCGTTCTCACCCAGTGGGTCTTGAGAGTGCTGCCGTTTGAGCTGAAACTCATTAGCAATATACTCACGCACTGTGCTGAAAGACATACCTTGATCTTCTGCACACCATCAGCAAGCTCGCCTTGACGTCTCGCATCCTCTGGAGATAGCAGTCTGCCGTTCTCGTCCTTCTGATCGCCGTCTGCCTCGCCATCGACTTCGCGCTCATTATCCTCTTCTTCGATATCGCTGTCCATCGCATCGATATCTTTGCTCTTATCTTTTCGCTTGGCAGCATTATCACGGTAGCCACTGAAGCCGACTGTGCCTCCAGATTTGAGCGGACCTAAATTGGAAAAGTCCGGTCCAGAGGACTTGCGCTTGCTGGCCGCCGGGGCCTGCTGCTCTTCCTGACCAGCGAGCATGCCCATTTTCTTCAGCTGCTGCTCGCCTCGGTAGAAGAACGTGAACACTGCGTAGGGCGACTCTGGCGGATCCAGCCCGGTCACCGTCTGCGTGCTGATACTCTTAGGATCAAGTGTTTTCGGTTTCGCGAAGCTGGTGGTGTGGTCAACGTCGCCATCGCCGTTAGCGGTGCCGTTCTGGTCATTGCCATCCTCGTCCTCGTGTACATCGAATTGCGGTGAATATTCTCCTCGCTTGATCTCGCCGCTAGCCAAGACTCGAAAGAGCGCAACCTTGATTTGGCCTGCCGCTTCGGGCTGAGGAGGTTCATCATCGTCGTCCGAGTCTGAGGAGAATAGCCCGATTTCATCCTGCATCTCCTCTGTCTGTGCACCAGTATCGCCCGCGAAATGCATCATGCCATTGCCGTCACGCTTGGACCCGCCATTCTTCTCATCCTCATCACCCACCATCTGATCCCTCTTCTTTCGCCGCTTCTTCTCCAACCTCTTCTGCCTCTTCTCTATCCGCTCAGCCTTGTCCTTACTGCCTTCGAGATCGAGTCCGTTCAACCACCTCTCCAATCCCACTTCTCGGAAGATAAACTCGCGCTCTGCTAGCCCACCACCCTCGGACTCGGGTATACTGACCCATCGCGAATTCACCCAAGTCTCTTCACCTCGCCGAAGCAGTGTCGCGACCTCTTCCTTTGTCCGACCGTCAAAGTAGATGTATGCGGCTATCGTCTCATTCGGATTGTTTGTCCTAGGTATGTACGGCGTGACAGCGCTCGCATATCTTCCCCTATCGTTCGTGTAGCCCGGCAAACCACCTACTATGCGTGGCCGCGGGTATGGGTCCTCGGCAGTCGGTTTCGCTGTCGAGTATGGCACGCTGAGTCCGGGTGTGAGGAGTGTTATGGAGATAGCGAACGTAGACTGCTCGGGCTTGCCTGTGAGCGACTCGGCAGGGATCTTGGCTGGGGGCACGGGGATGTAGGAGGATATGCGCGATGCTCGTGTCTGCTTTTGTACCGAGATGTCCTCGAGGGGCCCGTCAGGCGTATGGATCGAGACCGCAAGTCCCTTGAAGCAAGGCATCTTGCGGTCAAGGGTGTGTTCGAGGGTGTGGGTAATGCAGGGCTTGTATTTCGGAGAGCAGTGGTGGAAAGGAAGAGCGAAGCCTCCACGCTATGCGCCTGCTTTTGCTGAACACCAGCAAGTGAAGGTGAGATGTCCTCTGAGAGTGTTCGACTGTTCAACGAACTGTTAGAGCTCCTAAGCAGCTATTCACAGGTCTTCCTGCAGCACAAAGTGTAGACCGCTTCAGTCGAGCAACTTGATATCCCGAAAAGGCTTCGAGAGCGGTGACAGCTACGGCGCGTGGTATTCAGTCGCAGCAAGAGGCTTGCCGTCAAGCATGAGCTGGCAATAGCTCGAGAGGTGGAAGTTGCGTTGTGTCAATCTGCAAAGTTGTTCTTGAAGTCGGGAACATAGACCCGAAACGGTGGACGCGCTGCAGGAGAAGGCACGTCACAGCGCTACTGAGGCACTAGTTTACGCCAAGACATTATCAGGAAGATGAGAGCGACTGCAAGACCAAGCATAGAGATACATTACGCACTACTCTACATATCACACCCATCTCGTACTATCCTCAACGCGCCGCCCTATGCATAAGAGTACACACCATGCTTTCGTGATCCTGCCCATCGTTTCGCCCATGAGGACAAACCATGAAGCAACGCCATGCTCTTTCGTGGGTCCTCTGTCCAAAAGCCGTGGTTCCGTGACCGGCTCAATGTAATGACATGAAGTAAATCGTTTGTCCTGCCTTCCTCCCCACATTCTCTCTGTGAGTCTCTATCCCCCTCACATCATCCCACCCAACGGACTCCGAGGCATGCGCCCCGGATCCTGGCTACTATGTAGCAGCCCAGCCAACATTTGCTGGATTTGCGGTGCGGCTTTGGTTGACTCGCGCTCCCACAGATTCAAGACCGGGTTCTTGATGAGCTCCACCATCATCACAATAAGCCCCCAAGGGTGTGGCCGTGGTGCCATCAGTCTCTCCTCAATGATGAGTAGGACCTGCTCGCGCACCTCCTCACTCGCGATAGTGAGCATGTGCTGCAACGCCGTCGAGAAATACTGCGTGTGCGCGTTGACGTAGCGGACTTGGTTGACCATGGCCATGGCAACCTGGTACCGAGTCGCAGGACGTCCATCACGCATGAGCAGTCGTTCCAGTAAGCGGGCGGGCGGGGCAGCAGATGAGAAGACTGAAGATGCCGAAGTCGCTTGAACGCCGATGTAAAGCACGGTCGCCTCAACAACGAGAATGTCAACTGTCCCGTCCGCATGCATAAGAGCGTCGCCAATTCTTGCATAGTCCTCGTTGCCAACGCTGGCCCCAGTGCAGGCGCTTTCCAATGCGTTCTTAACCTTTGCCCGGACCAGTATTTTCTCAACATCGCCCGAGATGGCTGGTGCTTGGCGCACTTGATCGAGTCGATTGATCTTCAGGCCTGGCGTGAATGGATCAGGCTGCTCCACCTGTCTTGGTACAGCACTATTGATCAAGTTGTGGAGCTGCACGCAACCCTGCGGTATGCTGCTGTTCAGCTGGAAATGATTCTCAATCAGGAATTCCGGGAAGTCGTGATGCAGCATGAGCAAGAAGCGGTTCACGCCACGGTAGTAGTCCTGCACTATTGGACTGGTGTCGGAGCGGAAAAGAATGCCCAAGTTCACAAACACTGTGCAGAGCAACTCAGTGTACTTCGCCCATCCACCGTTGGTGCGGCCGGGCGCGTTGAGATACATTGGCACCAGGAGCCTATGGCTGATAAGACCAAGCCAAGGGTACATGAAGGTCTCGAAAAAGCGTGGCTGCAGAATTTTCAGGACCATGGCGAAAGCATCAGCAATCTCTTGCTGCGCATCCAGCTGACTCTTCAAGTCCTGTAACTCGCACAGGAGAGCCGAGAAGAAGCGGAAGAAGATCCGAGGGTTCCAGCGCTCACGCAGCTTCACCTGCTGGTCGTTCATGACCATTACCACGAGTCTCAAGATGGCGTTGAACACTTTCATGCCGTTGGCGTGCGAGCGCACACCGCCATTAGTCGTGTCCTCCTGATCTTGGTAGACAGCGACGAAAGCTACAAGCTTGGAGAAGGCGTCCATGTGGATGTAGGCAGCGTCTTGCGTTCCGTACGGAGCGCTGGTGACCCGCTCGAATGACGCGCAAGATGTCTCGATGCAGGCACGCCAGAAGCCCAATGCCTCTTCTGACTCAGACACGATGTGCGCTTCATAAAGCTGGCGTACAAAGGCGATGTACGAGTGCTCGGGAGTGTCCCTTCGCTGAAGTCGGACCCACTCCTCGAAGATATACTCAGATTGGTCTCGCTTGTCGTGCTGTGGTGGGCTGGGCATGCCGTTCGTTTGGCTGGCAGATATCTGTAACTTCGACATGATCTCGCGCAGATCCTGGTGATCCGGATCGCTGGCAAGCCATTGGCTCAAAGCGTCATACGTGAAGATGAAGTCTGATCGCATCGCCACGGCATTTTCACCGAGCATGACTTCGCCAAGCATGTCCTGCAGGAAGGAAATGACAGGCTCACGCCTGCCTTTGAGTGCCTTCGAGGCCTGCACGTCTACATGCTCGACGTTGAGCAGACCCTCGGTCATCAGAGCGATGGTTGCACCAGCATTGAAGAGCTTCTCGTCGTCTAGACCGGCGAGATACGCTGGGAGCCGGTGGCCTGCCGCTGCTGACAGACGACATAATTGACCAAGCAAGCGGACCATGACCTCGATCTCCAAGCGGCTGTGCACCTCGCCGAAAATGACTGAGAAGCAGCGTTCGCAAGCGGTAATGGCGATGGTATCTTTCTGTACTGCAGTCTCGACAACATGAATGAGCTGCTCGTAGATGCGGCGGATAGGATGATCTTGAGCGCCGATCTCGTTGACATGTTCTTCTGGTGCCTCGCGAGAGGCTTGCTGCAGCTCGTCCATCAAATCCATCGTTCTCTGCCAGAGACTATTGACATCCATGTAGCCATTGACCTGGTGCTGACCTGGCGGTGCTTGCATCTGCAGACGCTGCTGCTGTGGTGTAGGCTGAGGTAATGCCGGTACACCAGACGGTGTCGGCATGTTTGGCAGGTAGCTGTCACCGAGCATATCTGGAAGCTGACTTCTGGCGTCTTGCGAAATGCTGTTAGCATGCGCGGCTGGAGTCATGCGTGCCTGTCGGCCAAACTCCTCGTACAAGCCAAGCTGCTGTCTGTTTAGCCCGCTTGCGTTCACGCCTTGAGGGTCTTGCCTGAAAGGCTCTGGTATGAGTTGTGCCCAGCGGCTGACTGGTGGATTGTTGAATGGCTCATTCAGTCTTTGCTCGTTGTGCCTCCTTCGGTCCTCGATGGCCGGCGCAAGCTGTGCGTCGATCTCGGCCAATGAGTGATCCTCAGCAGCGTTCTCTACCAACCCGCACACGGTCTCAATGTTGTCGTTGACGAACATCAAGATCTGTCCCTCGGGTAATTGATCTTGCAGCATGCGCCCAGCGAGGATGCGGATGTTGTTCGTGATGCTCATCCTCAGTGGCTCCTTGCAAGTTACCAGCGCTAGGCTGCCCGAGAGCGCCTTGACGACAGTATACGCTGAGCTCTTCAACTTCTCGATGTCGGCTTCCGTGGCAAAGTCCTTCTGAATGAGTTCCGCAGTTGAGATTGCAGCAATGGTAACCGACCGCTCCACCACCGGAGCAATGATCTCGTAAATCGCCTGCGTCGCCGCGTGGACGAAGATATGCCTGAGCTGGGTTTGGGTTACATTGCCCGCAGCTTGAGGTATCTGCAGCATTCCTTCCATGGATGGCAGTTGCTGGATGACTGCGTCGGGCGAGAAGCGTTCATTCGGTGGCCGCTTCGACAGACCCATCAAGTGCATGTCACCAAAGCCATCTGCTCCACCATCAGGCACATACGGCTGCAACATGTTGTTCTCTGGCATGGGTCTACCCGCGCGAATGATCTCGAGCGGCACCACATTCTTGATGTCGAGTCCAAGATCCCTGCAAAGCACTTCGATCTCGAATTTGAGATTGATCTTCAAGTCGCCGAAGTGATAGAGCTCGCTAAGTAGACCGAGCAGTTCCACAATCCAGGGGTTCGGCGAGCGGAAGACCTTCGAGCTTCTCGTATGCCAAAGCGCTTTGCAGGTGAACGGGATAGCAACCAAAAGGCGATGGGTATCATAACCTTCAATGAGAAGGTCTTTGAAGGACAGGTTGCGGTGCAGGATGGGGTGATTTCGTGCCAGTGTCAATGCACCGAGCCATCCTGCCAGGTTCTTCAGACTTGCGCGCTCGCTGGACTGTTCCATTGTGCTGGGTGCATTGAGCATTTTAGCGCAGCTGACATAGGTCTCGCGCAACACCTCTGCCCACAACACCCTTCTGTCGAACGTATCGAGCAGCTGCAAGTATAACGTTTGAAAGTTCGGTTGGTTCCTCGCGAGCTCCTCGACCAAGTATCGAGCGAACCACTGGTGGTGCCGTTCCTCCAGAGTCTCCAAATCCTTGAACTTCTCCTCCAGATTCCGGATTGACACGTTGTTCAGCGCAAACATTACTCGATCGGAGACGTCCTCGTCCGGCTCTTCGTAGATATCTGGCCGCAGAAGCGGATCTGCTCGTATGGCTGAGAATGGTGGCGTAGGTGAGTCAACTGGGAACTCATCGTCGAGCGTACCGTTAGTAATGCCGTTCACCACGTCTCCGTTCAGACCAACCGCCTCTTGCTGCAGCTCTTTCAGCGCAGCCTGCGCAGCGGGAAAGGCTGGTGTGTCTTGTAATGACTCGATCTGCAATATTCGTTCCGCCAGATGCGGCCATTCCTTCAGTCGGGCCAGCATGTGTATCATGGCCTGCAGACCAAAACGGTACATTGAGTCATCAGTGCCGTACTCGGATACAGATTCGAACACCATGAATGTCGCCGCCTGCTCAGCGATGCCGGAGAGCACATGGTACAGGACCAACCCACCAAATAACACAGCCGTAGTCGCGAGGGCCTCGTTCGGATACTCACCGAAGCAATTGTACTCGTCGAAAAGACCCTGCAGCATGGCTGCGAAAAGATCCTGTTTGACAGGATCTGCAGAGACCTTGAGCTCATTCAGCTCCTTCACGATATCGTCCGGCGTTGACTCGCCGCCGTACATCTTCTTGTATCGTTCTTGCATCTCCGTATCAGCATCTTCGGAGACTGCGTGACTTTTTGCGCAACTCGCTTCCAGTATGGCGTCCCGATTATCGTCTTCACCGTAATTGAATAAGCGTGGATAGATCTGTAGACACTGGCGGTATAGTGGTCCAGTGGCGTCGTTATCACCGAGCAGATCCCGGAGCATTATCAGCATGGTATAGATAGTCCTCAACGATAGCTGTGTCGAGCCTCGAGGTAGGCCCTCTTTCTGTACCCGGATTTCGTCGTCGAGTTTCAGCCGCACAAAGTCGATCAGCACTCGCGCGAAGTCCATCTCCCCCAACGTATCAAGCATAGGCGTCGCCCACTCGCCCAGGTTGCAGCGCCCCCTGCTGTTGGCATATGCTGCCAAATCGACTCCAAATGGACTCTGGATGGGGAGGAGCTCCTCGAGCCAGCCATGCTCCACCGCATGATCGTAAATCATATGAAGGTGTAGGGCGTTTTGTTGATAGAAGGTTATCAGCTGTGACGCCACCCATTGTCGGTCATGCTTCCACATCGAATACATCGCAAACTCGTGGTCGGGATGCTGTTTCGTGAGGAAAGGAACGAAGAGCTGCTTAAGCGCTTGGTCCTGCAACGGCGCCCATGGCCTCGGGACTGCCGACGCAGCACAGAGAAAGACGTTCATGTTTGGGTTGATGATCGTATCCGGAATTCTCAGCCCTTGCGCCTCGTGATAGGCTTCTTGTGAGCGAAACACCATGACGAAAAGCACTTCGGTGGCATCGCGTGAAACCAGCGGGTGTTTCACTGCCTGAGCGGCATATGCTTTGATGGTGGGCGGCGCGTCTTCGTACTCTGCGAGACTGAAGGCCTGTCGTAGCCGCGGTATTTGGGTGACGTCCAGCTCCTCGGGTACAGTGGAGAGAAATGCAGTGACGAAGCTCAGCTGAGTTGCTGGGAAATGCCAGGGCCCGCCCCAAAGAGTCTGTATGTCGTAATTCGCGTACTCCCTGGCCAGTGGTACCAAGGCATTGTACAGACCGAGAAACTGCTTCTTCGTTATGCGTAATGTCTCTTTGTCGAAGCCCTGCACGACATCGGTCCAATCGATCTTGGGGCCTGCCTTGTGCTGCCGCAAGCCCTCAACAAACACACCTGCATCATACGCGTCGCCATTCTGCGTTATCACCATGAAGAGCAGGGCGTTCGCGATCTGCGGGTATGATATGTCCCGAGTCTCCACTCCAGCCAACATCTCTTTGCACGCATCCAGATTCGCTGTACCGTGCGGACCTGCTCGCTGCACAGTTCGAGCCAGTCTGCTCTCGGGCAGGTCCAGCAAAGATGTCAGATACATCGCCGAGTCCACCTCTGCCGGCACCCTCGAGTCCAGCTTCTGATACCGCATCTTGATCGCGATGCCCAGATCCTCCTTCTGTCGTTCGCCGAAATCTCGAGGTGGGTCCTGACTGATGCGCTCAACGATCAGGGCGAGGATTTCGGGAGAAACATCGTCATGCAAGAGGCCAGCTTGGTTGGGTGAAGGATTGATGAGGGTGGAGAGGAATGGTTGCCAGAGGTCTGTGAGCGCAGCTTCGGCTAAGCGAGGTGTCAGTCAATCTCGAATGGATATCTGGATTGGACACTTCCCGTTCATACCTTTTGAACGCAGCACACCATTTGCGACTGTTCTGCAGGCCAAAACCAACGCAATCTTCGCAACGGGACCGAGCTTGAAGTGGTCTGCAAATGCTGATATGTCCAGATCAAAGTCGCCTGCGTCCAATGCGGAAGCGACCTTCTCCGCTTGCTGTGCTTCTGACGATACCTTATGCACCTCCGAATCTAACAGCCGATATGACTCCGCAGTTGCTGGTCCTGTTCCAGGCCGCGGCGCCTGCGGGAATATGTGCGACCAGCTGCTATTGAGCAGCCGCCGAAAATACGTCTCGAAGAGCTCCATGCCGTTCTCATCGAGAAGCTTTCTCACCTTTTCCGCCTGCGCCTCGAAATTGTTCTCTTTGATTGTGCTCAGCAAGATGTTGAGCTGAGTGTTTACCAGACTGGCTAGCTGCCCTGCCGAGCCGCCGCCAGTGGAGGAAGTTGGTGAGCCGAGAGTTGAGGTTGAAAGTGAGGGCGAATGTCGAGCCAGACGTGATGATCCGCCACCTCCACTTCCGCCGACTTGCGAATGTGATGATAAGCTCGCAAGTGAAGAGGCTAGTCGCGGGCTGCCCGTGCCAGTTGGAGCACGTGAACGCTGTCCAGAGTGATGCGCGCCGTAATGTCCCGGCAAAGATGGCGAAGTGAGCGAGTGCACGCTCGAAGTCGAGGATTGCCTGCTGTATGCTTGTCTGCTGGTTGCAATGCCGGTGTGGTTGAACGCAGAACCCGTGGGCGAGAACGTGCCTCTCAATGGACTTCCGCTGGAGCTGCCTGCTCGTGCGTGCACACTGCCGCCTGTGCTAATGGGTGAAAGGCCGCTGCGTGGTGCCTGTCTGCTCGTTGTGCCCGGCCAGGGCGGGTGCTGTGATCTCGTGCCTCGTCCTCCTGTAGACGTGGGGTCCGTCGCGGCGTCGGTGAAGGAGGATTCGTGATGGGCGGAAGAGGGACGCTGGGTCATTGACGATGTATCGCGTACATCGGGACGTACTGTGCCGCCGGACTTTCGTTTCGTAGTGGAGGTGGTTGTTGGAATGTTGTAAACGCTCGAGCATGGGTCTTCGAGGTCAGGCGTCTTGGCGGCGGAGATCTGTCTTGGCCAGCGAAAGCAGATGGAACAAAACTGGGAAACAAGGGAGGCCTTTGAACCTGACTACTAAGACGAAGTGCTATATACCGCTAATCAAACACAAGCACAAGTCACACACCCCTGAGAACAGAATCCTATTCTCGCAATGTATACGGAAAGCTGCAAACTCCCTTGTCTCCTTGACCATAGTGCACTACTTGCAGCTCGTTTCTGCATCCAGGCACAATGCCATGCCCCACTGCACGACCACCGCACCTCGTAGCTTGAGTGTTAGCAGGAGAAGTCGACAGGCTCCGAAAATGTGAGAGCATCGAACCTGACGAGCCTAGTCGTCCAGCCCTCGTCTTCCCATCTCCGGATTTGCACTGAGATTTGCCATGACCCTACCCTTGATCGACGGACTGTTGTCCAGGATATCGACCAGCTGCGGACCATGCTGTTTGACGAGTAATAGATAGTACTCAGAGATGTGATCAATCATCCAGTCCACATATTCGGTCTCTGCCTCGCAACCCCAGGCAACACTTCTCAGCAAGTACTTGGCCACGATGAGGATCCGTAGCGGCGAGAGTGGATAGAGTACCCTCAGCTTATTCAAGCAAAGCGCCTGCAAGCTGCCTAACTCGAGGTACGAGGCAGTGCGAAAAACTCTCGCGCACTTCTCCGCGGCGGCGTCCTTTTCTTCGGGCAGTATGAGCCCATCGATGCGTGGCAGGGAGTTTCGCTTCTCAATGAGTGGCGGCGGGAAGTCTCCATATCGGAGATACTCGTTGACCTCGACGAAATCGATCGCTGTGACCTCTTCGATGTCAGAGATGTCGACCACACTTCCGGTCTTCTCGGTGAATTTGGTCCTTCCGCAAAACAGCTCGCTCTCCCGGATAGCATCTTCAGGAAATTGAAACGGCGTTCCATCTCCTCCAACCAGGATTGTGTAGATGCCGTGTCTGCCTAACATCAGTCTTGCACCGAAAACCTGTCTGGCAATCTTGAGGTACTTACTTGGGCGGACTCGTTGATAGTTCATGCTCGTGTTGCTGACGGAATGCATCGAGGTCATTCTCGCGCTCATGCGTGGCCGAGTCTTCGTCGGAGATGAACAGGCTCTCGTTATCATCTTCCTCCCTCTTCACTAAGCCGATTGAACGATTGCGCTGCTCTCCTCCAATATAGTTGTGATGGTGCTTCCGAGGTGTGGTATCCGGTGTCAGTAACTGACGTCCGCCGTGAGAACTGCGTTGTTGCTTAGTCGAGCTGAAGGAGGATTGCGACGAGCCATCTCCAGTGTGCTTGCGCTTCTTCTTTCTCGTCGGCTTCTCCGTCAGCTTCGCCAGTCGTTGCTGCTCTATGACGTTCTGCCAGTATCTCGCCGGTTCAAGCATTGGTGCATCTTGACGAAACGCAACCTGGCGCTGCTTCTCCATCTTGACCTTCTCATCCTCCCCTTCGACTAGTTCGTCGCGCTCGAAAGGCTGCACATCTTTCAGATAGTTTTCGTGTGGATCATACTCCTGGAGACGATCTTCTAACACCCATGTGCTGCTCACAGTTAGTGTGTGAAGTAAAGCTTTTATCTCGGCAACTCACAATGCCCGTCTTCCTAAACGTATCGCAGCGACCTCATTTGGGTGTCTGCGGGTTTCCAGAAACAATTTTGGTGCAAGTGCATCTCCGCAAAGGACCACTGGCCACTCTTTACCGTCGTATGTCCAGATCCAGTGACTATCAATATGCTTTGGCAGTGTCGCCATTGCGCGAGAACGGATTGGTATGCCGGCTGTTGAAGTGGTCATTGAATAATGCTAAAGGTGGTCGATGGTGGTGTTCACGTTGTTGTTGAGTGGTGCAGGTCTCGATGTAATGTAAGTGTTGTGTTTCAGGTGAGTCTAGGCAGCTGATTCAAGTGAGCTGAGACGAGTTAGATGCGAAACCTCACAACGAAGTGAATAGCAGACATGAACCAATGCAACGACAACACTGTGGAAGCATCCAGTACATCTACTGTAAGGGTCAAGGAAACAACTCGTTGTCGACGTGAAGTTTCGGCCTCTCCGTGGTGTTAAGGAAGGTGCAGGTACTGTAATAGACGACCTTGTGCTGTGAGGCAGTAGATGTCTTCGAGATTGCCGTAAGCTCGTATCTAAGGATTCCAACGAGAATGAATCAATTTTTCGCTTGATTGAATGCTTGCCTCCATCATCGAGCTGGCAACGACTTAGTTCCTTGACCCTGCTGGTCTACGCGTTGATACGTACGCTCGTGGGATGTACGACTTTTGCAATTCGCCAGCAGACGAAGGTGTAGACCGCCAGGATTCGCGATTGATACTCATAAAGAAATGAGGAGGGACGGTAATGCTTGACCTTACACGGCGTACTCGTGTGTCGTGAATGGATGCTGCACAACAGATTAGTAGCAGAAACACCATCAAAGCCTCGAACTCGTGCTGCAGATGTTCTATCTTGACCGTACGCATCCATGAGATAGAAGCAGTCGTCTTCATGCTGTATGAACGGTTGATCAGTGCGGATCTGAAGTATTCACTTGCGCTCTCGGCGAATGACCAGTCCGATCAAGTGTCCTGGGTATGTTACCGCACTTGAGGCACAGAGCACATTCATCGGGACGCTCGCGTGCCCTAGCGACGAATGCTTTCTGTCCGAATTGTTCTCAGGGGTAGGTGTAAGGTACCTACACCACGCAAGACGAAGTGAGGTCGAAGACATATGCCCACGCTAGCGGCTTGGAGCGGCCGGTCTGCGACCGCATGTCCGCTTCGACAGCTCACCAAGAGAACAACTGGACTTGTTACATTACTCCAACATCTTCCACATGAGGTAGCCTTCGAGGCGAATTCGATCGACGCGACACGCCAGGAACTACGCGATCGTAACGAGCTCGCCAACATGTTCTCCTCACTGGGCAACCTCCAGCCGCGCCAACTTGCGGCCCAGGTGCTCAACTTCGCACTTGTCCTCTCGACGGCGTTCATGCTGTGGAAAGGCCTCTCAGTGTTCACCAACTCCTCCTCGCCAATAGTAGTGGTGTTGTCTGGAAGTATGGAGCCAGCGTTCCAACGAGGTGACTTACTCTTCTTGTGGAACCGAGGGCAGGAGACACAAGTGGGAGAGATCGTGGTCTACAACGTAAGAGGGAAGGATATCCCGATCGTTCACAGGGTGATCAGAAGATTTGGCGGAGGGTATGCATATGACTTGCTTTGGTGTTGCGGATATGTTGAGCTGATCATGTTGCAGGAGCGCACCTTTACAGCTTCTCACCAAGGGTGACAACAACGCCGCGGACGATACGGAGCTTTACGCAAGAGGTCAGAGCTACCTCGATCGCTCGAAGGATGTCATTGGCAGTGTGGTTGGCTATGTGCCTTTCGTTGGCTATGTCACTATCTTGCTGAGTGAGTACCCTTGGCTGAAGACCGCGATGTTGGTTTTCATGGCCTTGACGGTCGTCCTCCAACGAGAGTGACGATTGCTTCTTGTGGTGGCTACGTTTTGGCTTTTCTTGCTGCGAGTCTTCTGACGCGTCAGGATAGCGCAATTCCGGATACGCTTGGCACACCTCGTCCAGCACGGGAGCTTCACTACTGGTGGCCTTCTTGCTTGAGACGGTCTCGTACCGCCATGATTGCCTTGCCGAGCCGATTTTCACCCCAGTCTGCTCGGTTCTCCTCGGCAGTCGCTGCACCAAAACCAACACCCCAGATGCGGTCTGTTGGCGAGGCCTACGAAAACGGTCAGCGCGAGAACTATCACGAGTCGAATGGAACCACATGTACCTCTACGAGTTCGCGATCCCCGGTCGCCATGAGCATGCCCAGCAACTCTGGCTTGGTCTTGCTCTTGGTGAACTTATTGTAATTGCCCTCTTCCACGATACGGCTCTTGTCTGAAAGCGCAAGGGTCAACAGGCAATACGATCGTGGACGATAGCAGACTCACGTTGATCCCACTTCTTGCGATCAAACCCCTTGGCTTTTCTTCCAAGCGCTTGATGCTCAGCAGGGACTGTCGTCTCCATCATTTTCTGTGCCGTTTCCTGCTACGCGTCAGAATGCAGCACAAATCAAAGCTTTCAATCTCGTTACCTCGTCGCCAAACAGCTTAGCCTTCTCAATCATCATCCACATCTCCGCCGTAAGATAGGTGACGCCATCGACCTCAAATGGGCATTCGTACCACTGCGAAAGATATCCGTAAGGCTCCTCGAACTCCCGCCAGAACCAGAGCGGTCCAGAGTCTGCATTTCCAATAATTGTTGAAGACTGAGCCATGTGTGCGAATTGATGAGATGGCCTGCGAGGTGTTACTTTGATAGATGGATGCTTCAAGATCTGGGTGGTACGTGTACGCATGCAGTGACTATGAAGATATGAGGGTATAGCGTAGTGACAGTCTTGTGCTTATGTACTGATCTCCTGCATCCAACGACCGCAAATCAATATGTACAATCACTCTTGTCATCATCAATCTGTTCAAACGCCATGAAGTCAGACCTGGTCGTCGCCCCGCCACGCTAGCGGTCCTGCACGCTGAAGCGGCCTGATATTCTCCTTCTTTCGACTAATATCTGTACACCTCACACTGTCCCACGAAGGCTCCTAGTAGTTCTTCAGGTAATTGCTCGGCACGAGTCCGGTATGGCCACTCTTGCCGCAGACTTCGGCCTCCCACCAGCCATCATCTTGATGCCGTGTCACGGCCAAGATGTCGCCCTTTGCAAAGGTCAACTCTTCTGGGATGGCTGCTTGGTACATGTATTGCGCGCGAGCTGAGAATGTGTTAGCTGGACGTCAAAACTTCTGAAGATGATATCAGGTACTCACAATAATGCAGGATCGGCTTCCCGTCCTTCGTCACCTGCCGCTGCGTGCCAGCGCTCTGGCTGCGATTCCTAGACGCTACTTGCTGGGTCCCATAACTGGCTTCTGGATAGTACTGGCTTTGTGGTCGGCCACCCCGCTGTGAGCCATACGGATCCTGTCCAGCGGGAGCCAGCACCATCGCGCCACCTCCGTTGTCTGAGCCTCGACTGCTTGGAGGCCGGCTGCTACCACCGTTCATGGACCCTTGCATTGGCCGTGCATATGCCGGGTTGGGGGAAGCCGCACGAGGCTTTGCGAGTGGAGGCTGTTGTTGAACGTATGCTGGGTTAGGCGAAGCTGCGCGCGGCACCTGGTAACCTGGTGATGCTCCGCGAGACTGGTAGCCGCTGTAACTCTGCTGCTGCTTGATCGGACTACTCGACTGAGCACGGGGTCTAACCGCTTGCTGTTGTCCAGCATAAGGATTGGGAGACGGTGCGCGATACGTCTGCTGCTGCTGACGTGGATCCGCGTTCTGAAACGGTCTCGGACTCACGGCTCGAGGTGGCTGAGGTGATGCCGCGCGTGGAGGCTCTACACCACGACCTACGCTGCTCTCAGGCCTGGACGCAACGCCTGTATTGTACATGTCGCGCTTCTGGTTCACAAAGCGCTCGGTCGACTTCTGCATCTCTCGACTTGTATGAGCGGGCTGCGGCATGCCTAGACGGCTGACTGGTGGTGTGTCGTACGCTGGTGGAGGTGTCGCTCCGTTGGACCTGACTGCGAATGGTGTCGGAACAGCTCCCGCTGGCATGCCTCTGTTGTCGAATGCTGGCGTACCTGGAGCTGGCGTCCCCATACCGTAGTGACGGTCTGCAGATTGGCGTACTGAAGCCTGCTTCGTCACACCTTTCAGCTCGGCCAGTGCCTGTGCGATCGGGTCGAGCTCTGGTTGCCCTCTCTTAGTTGGCGATGCCTTCGACCGCTTATCGGGAGACTCGACATCGAACACATTATTACCTATGCCCAGCTGATAGTCGGTCTGCGGTCCAACATGCTCTGGCTCCGGGCTTGGCGAAGGTTGCTTCTGCTGCCAAGTGCTCGCTCGATTGCCAGCGCCAAAAGGCTTCGTAGGGCTCGCGCCAGCACTTGCAGGATCGCGCGTATTCGCTGGTGTCCAGGTGTTGCGCTGAGTGGGAGCGATCGAGGCTGGCTGGATTGGCTCTTTGCTCTTGTTGCTGCGCCGACGGAATGGACTGTGAGACTGGAAAAAGCCACTCTTCTTCTTCTGCGCCTGACTGTCTTCCGCGCCGGACGACATATTTGACAACCCAGATACATTAGATCCGTTGTACTGCTTCGTGGGCGATTGCTGTCCACTCGTAGGTTCAAAGCTGGACAGGGACGTCGGCGCAGAGTAGTCGCTGTGCTCCTGGCTATCTCGACTGTCTGGTCGCGTTGGCGACGGGATAGTGCTACGCTCAGATGGGGGTCCCATCCGGCAAAACTGGGTCATACCGTCGGCTGGATAAGGGTTGTGCGGCACCTGCGGAGCGTTTGCATACGGATCTGGTGGAGCTGCAGCCTGAGCCGGTGCTAGAGGGCGTGGTGCGGCGCTTCCGTGCGAACTGCGGGCATTGAAGCTCTCGTCGCCTTGGAGCGATGTGCGACTCTTGGCCAAGCCCATATCCTCGCGCAGGCTGGAGTCCGGATCATGATGGGCTTCGTAGTTGCTTGGCTGTGGCGAAGAAGATCTGAACGTTGGGTTCATCGTTCGCTGGAACTGGGCCACCGAATACTCCCCGTCATCAGAATCAGCGCGAGACATTGCGTCGTCGATGTCGCCGCGGCAGAAGTTGATGTACTTTGGCGGATCGGGTATTTCCTGACCAGTGCCAACTTCTTTGATGAAGTTGGTGATGTCCTTCTCCACCTCGCAGTCTTCTAGCGACAGGCGCATTTTCTCGCAAGCAGCGTCGTCGCTCACACAAACGGTCGAGGCAATGTTCGCAAAGCTCCAGAGACTGCTCTTGAAGTAGTCAATTCGCTCTTCCTCCAAATCCTGAAACTTGTCACACGCGGCCTTCCACTCACGGTTCCACTTGCCTGTGGTCTCCTCCAACACCTTGATCGCTAACTCGTACTCGTTGCTGTTTGCCGACATCTGGATCTGCGTCTTCTCCAACTTGGCCTTGTTCTTGCGCTCTTCTTGGCCCATGACCATATGACCCTGCGCGAGATAACCCTTGATCTTGAGGCAATCCTGTTCGAACCGGTCTCTTGCCTTGTTGGCACTCAGTGTTTGCGTGTTCTTCACCTTGAGCAGCTTTTCGATACCAGTCTGAACGATCTTGCGCCTCTCCTTCATACCACCTGTGAACGCTGCCAGTGGCTCGTCCAGCTCGCTCTTCATCTTGGAGGCGACGTTCGCGTGCTCCTTGCCCATCGCCTCCATCTCACCCCGAACAACATCGAGTGACATGCGTAGAGTACCCGACTCGGTAGAGCCTAAAGGTTTGCGCGCGAGGTTGAGAAGCTTCTTCGCATACTCCTCCTCGATCTGAGCGCGGGCGGTATAGAATGCCTTCAACTCGTCGCCCGTGGTTTTGGCATTGTGCATGCGATCCAGCAATGGTCCGACGCCAGCATCGTCCTTGCCCCAGAAGTTATTTGCGACTATCGTAGGTCAGTCATATTCCATCGCGCGATAGCAGATGTGTCTCACATGAAAGTGAGACTGTTGGCCCCTCCGAGGCCACAGTGCCCGGCATGGCGCCGTCGTTTGCGTTGTCGTGATAGTGGGTGATGGTATCTGTGGTACTGTGAATGGGCTATGCGATGCTGGAGATAGCGATATGTCGTGCGTCAGAGGTTCTGGAATGTGGGTGTTCAAGGAGGAGACGGTGGAAGTGCGCGATAGACAAACATGGAATCTGGAGCTCGTTGCGGTGGGCAACGACGACCCGAGGTCTTGCCGCTCCAACCATCGAACTTCCATCTCGTCACCGACGACACGGCGCAATGTTTGCTACATCTTGAGCCTGCGAATATTACGGCACCCAACACGAGTTACAGAGTTGATATCAAACATACAATAGCAAGCCGCCGTGAATCCCTGGCTGTCCGATCGAAACACGAAGAGGAGCAGTCGCCGCAGCACCCAACACCGCCACCACGTTGATGATTGCACAGTCGCTTATACTTGCTTGACCCCAGGGAGTCGGCATCCTATGACCTTCGCTCAAGAACGGTCGCAGTCAATGAGATGTTGGTCGTCAAGGCGATGCAATGCGGCCTCGACCAAAGCTTGGAGCTCAGCCTGCTTTACCTCAACTCTCTTCGTGGCACGACAGCACCTGCAAGGATCACCGCGATAAGGCACCACGTCTCGGAAAGGAATGCTTTCGTCCAATGTCAATGTCCGGTCAATGCAGCAGACGCCGCCATGTGCTCCTTGGCGACATTGCCGGAGCCGGTGAACTGCAGTTCATGTGACTCTCCGCGGTCAGCACAAGCTCTGCCTCAAGATGCTAGAGGTAGTATGTTTCAGGCGAACCCACTGCGGCGGAGCTCTAAGCCTGCCACAGCTTTCACCTTGCACATGGGCGAATCATGCGCCTTATAATGCGCCATCGTCAGCCTTATTGCAGTCAACATAAGTTATTACTAGCTAACAGCCTCTTCCTAGCCACAGTTAGTGCAATTCACTCACACATGTTTGCCTCAGAGCGATGGAAGATCTCTTGGCTCGCTACGAGCACGGCTATGCGGGAGCTTATTCTGTGAACGTGCCGCATCTTTACATTCGCCAAACCCGTGTGTGCTGCTCTTGCTGCTGTGCGTCCTCACCTCGTAGCTGGGGTGTGAGAGATCGAGCTCTACCCTGGGCGTACTGTCGCTCATACACCTCGTCTCGTTCCGGAGAAGAAGCGCGCCACGAGGCTGGACTAAAGATGCCGATTCTCAAGAAGCTTGCCAGCAGATTCTCGCTGAGCAAGAAGATTGATGGAATTTCGGATGTGCCTGAAGATCCAGCAGTCAGATCACCACGTCCAGGAAAGCTCAAGCGCGCGAACGCGAAGCTACGCAAACGGAATGGCAGCGTGGTTCACCTAAACGCGGCGCCTGAAGAAGACTTGGGCGAGCAACTCAACGAAAATCCACGCCGTTTCATGAGGAGCTTTGTTTCATTACAGCACAGCTCACGCGTCAACTCCTTCGAGCCTGAACAACATGCTGATGATTTTGACGCGGAGTCGAGAGAAGCTTCTCAATTTCGAAGATTACCACTTCGACCTTCACAGCGCGCGCCCGAGGCAGGCGATGGCTCGATGGTGTCGAGATTGGGCCTGAGATTCGACCAGCAGGCGTTGCAGGCCAGGCAGCACAGATGGAATGATCTGCTTAATGAGTCTGTCGAGCATGACAGGCGGCTGGACTCCTCTGGGCAATTGGTCGAGAGCGAAGGGCCCCAATCGTCACCTGCCGCTCCAAGTGGTCCGGGTGCTGGAGACGGCTCAATGGTATCTGACCTGGGTCTTGACTTTAACGCGCAAGCACTTCAAGCGGCGAAAGTTGCGTATCACGGAGATGCTGGCCCTGCGAATAAGCCCATCTGTCCACTCGAGTCCACCATGAAGGCTGTCGAGGATCAAAAGTTGCGGCGCAGCAAGTCAGCGTCTCGTCGAAAACCTGTATGTCCTGGCACCGTATTGTATGACCTTGCGCAAGCCGAACGCATGTCCTGGCAGGTAGAACATGGTATTGACGCCGCGGCCGACGAAGGCACGCCAGCGGGCGGAGGAGATGCCAAAGAGTCTGTTCCACCAGGCAGCTCGCTGCCCCCCATACGCGATCTCGATTGGGGCAAGGTCAGCGACAGCGACGCAAAGCTCATTGCGGACGGGTATGATGTGGTCAATCCACGACTTCCCGAGATGCTCGCGAGGCGGTCTTTGCAGTTCAAGCATAACAGCGAGAGTAGCGGCTCAAGCCCAGTAGACAGTCTACTGGCGAATTACGGGGACGAATTGCCTGTAGCCTACGAAGGAAGGGACAGGAGTCCCCCAGTAGTCAGGACTTCTGCACAACTCGAGAGTGACGCTACGAAATTAAAGCGTCAATCTGAGGAAGTACAGCAACGAGCTGAGAACGAGTTCACGGTTGCTAAAGAAGAGGCCGCCGTCATCGCCATGCGTTCTACGCGGGAGCTTGCCAAAGCTCATCTCTATAACGCCGAGCGTCGCTATACCGTGATGCGCGGTGAAAGCTCCATACTGTTCATGCAGTCTATGGAGCTGAAGCAGGAGGCCTACGACAGGCAGCAGGCTGAGGAGCTCCAAGAGCAGATTATTCGGGAAGAGCAGGAAGCTGCGAGGCTTGCTGACGAACGTGCCCGACTACGCGATTGCAACGTGTGTGGAGATGCTAAGGATCCACTAGAGTTTTCCGCGAAGCAGCCCACGGTCGGGTGTATGCACCCTGTGGCGACGTGCAACGAATGCCTCGTTCAGTGGATGGCGACCGAGATCGACGAAAAAGGTGGCGAGGGCATCAAGTGTCCGGAGTGTCCGGAGACTTTGGAGTATGCCGACGTACAGCGGTGCGCGTCCTATGAGACCTTCGAAGCTTACGACAAGATGATCACTCGGCTGGCCTTGGGTAGCCTTGAGGACTTTGCATGGTGTCTCGCACCGTCTTGTAACTCTGGTCAGGAGAACCCGGAGAACAGGAACTTCATGGATTGCAAAAACTGCGGCTACAAGCAGTGCCTGAAGCATAAGATCAAGTGGCACGTGGACGAGACGTGTGAACAATACGACTACCGCGTATCTGGAGCTCGTGCAAGAGACGAAGAGAGGCAGACTGAAACAATGCTGGATACGGTGAGCAAGAAGTGTCCGGGCGGCTGCGGATGGCGCATCGAGAAGACCGATGGGTAAGTCGATGACAAGTGAAGGATCCTGTCATGAGAAACCTGTGCTGACATCGCTATTCAGATGCGATCATATGACGTGCAAGAAGTGCAAGTGGGAGTTCTGCTGGCAGTGTCTGGCGAGCCAGAAGGAGATCAAGAGGGTTGGCAATACCGCCCATTTGCCCGATTGCAAATTTCACAGCACGAACCTGGACGTGGCGTGGCCGTTCAATGCGCATTGAGCAAGCTCTCTCTCCGAAGATGGAGGTTCTCAAGCCCTTACCAGCGCCGACACATGCAAGAGAGAGCCTCGTGATCTGGAGATGACTGAATGTCGCATAGACTCTCCCAGCGATTCGCAATGAAAATGAAAGGTAACTACCTGTTGACCAACTCCACACGGTGCAATGGGCTCAGAATTGCTTGCAGAACGCCTGTACGATGTCTGCATACAGATATGGGCGCCACCACGATGTAGACAGGATTCTCCGTGATATTAAGGGTGATATTATTCGAGCTCTATTGGATATGATGAGAAAGTTATCGCATGCGAAATATGCATCATGAACATTGTGACGGGTATATACGCACGACCAGAACCATTACATAACCTTTGGAGCAATCCAACATCTTGACGGCCGTGACAACATTGATATCGTTCTTGCAAAAGGCATCCAACAGCATGTCGCTGACCGACATATCCGCTCAAGTGCTCTTCGATTTTTCTCCCTTCGCTTACGTCGATGCCGCCTCTTTGGGCACAACGCCAATCGCCTCTGCGCTATCTTGCTCCTCAGCAACGGGCTTGGTCTCCTTGACTTCCACGTCCTTCGCTTCTCCACCCTTCGTGTCACCTTTCCTCGCATCCTCTTTCGACTCTTCGGCCTTTGCTGTCGTCGATGCAGCTTCTTTCGGTGTAGCACCGATCGCCTCCGCACTATCTTCCTGAGTACGGGATTTCGATTCGACAACCTTGGCCTCGACGGCATCACCATCTGCTTCACCAGTCGATGCAGCCTCCTTTGGTGCAGCTCCGATCGCCTCTGCACTATCGTCCTCAGTCTTAGACTTCGTCTCGACCACGTTGGCCTCGACCGCACCACCATCGGCTTCCGCACCCTCCGCCTCCTTCTCGTTTCCTCCGGTCTCCTTCTCATCCTCGCCCTCCACCTCATCTTCAACATCATCTTCGTCCGAAACCTCAACCTCCATCTCCCCCTCTCCATCCTCACCCTCCACGAACCCACCCTCACCTTTACCAGCCTCAAGCTCCTTAGCCATCCTAACCTCCTTACCACGCTTATGACAATACCAAAACACAAACATAAGTACTGCGGAAGTATTAGCCAAAACCTGCATCATGACATCGAGTCCGCACGAGACAACTTACTGAACACCGCCAAACTCATAACCACGTTCGTCATCGAAGCCAAGAACGGGAAGCGAACTTTCAAGAAGCTGACGACGTTGCGAAGGATACTCGCCACCATGCCTTGCTCACTTACCAGTCCTTTCAGACCCGGGATCTTGCGCTTCTTCTTCTGGCCATCCTTGGCCTCTTCTTTAGACGTGGAAGAGGAAGATGCGACGTTGATGCTTGAGTCACCTCCGCTTGACGTGGACTTCTTGCTCGCAGCCTCCATCCTCGTCTTCATGTCCGCACCTGGCTTCTCGCTTGCCATTGCTAACAGCTCTGGCCCCATAGTGGTGCCAAGCTTAGCTGGCAAAGACTTGACGAGCGTCTGCACAAACGGGGGCATGGACTTGAACTGCTTCTCCAGTTCTGGTCCAGCGTCTTTCATCAGCTTGTCCATGTCCTCATAGGCGGTTGGCGCGCCATTCATCGTGTCCTTGAGGACTTGGGTGAAGCGTTCGTAGATCTTCTCTGTCTCGCCAGAGAAAGCAAAGACGCGGTTATTGATACTGCTAAGGTTCAGACGATCGAGAAGAACAGAAGCTTCGCGATGCTGCTTCTCTTTGGTTTTCTCCTCGTCGATGGTTCCGTCTTCATTGTAAACAGGCTCGGCTTTGCCATCCTTGGACTTCCAGGATTCGGGCAGGGAAGGGATCGATGGGATTGATGGCAAGGCGGAGTAGGCTGTCGATGCGTACTCAGCCCATGTACGGCGTTGAGCTTGGTCGTCAGCCTGGCCTTCCTTTTCCTCGGCAGGCTTGTTATCAGTACTCTTCTCGTCTGTCGTCGTCGCATCGGTTGTCTTCTCTTCAGTCTTCTTCTCATCGGCAAGCTTCTCCTCTGCAGACTTCTGCTCTGTCGAGCCGTCTTTCTTTGCACCAGATCGAATGGTGGGCAGATAGGACGCCCAGGTCTTCTTCTCACCTGGTTCACTCTGCGACTTCTCGTCGCCAGTAACCGTTGGAAAGCCTCTCGTTGCTGCCTCAGCCTCCTCCTGGCTCGGCAGATCAAGACCTTTGTTCTTCTTGGACTTCTTTGCCTTGACTGATGCCGTGTCCGACTTGTCGTTGCTGTCTTCGGGTGCCAGTTCTGGTGGATCGTCTGCTGGTGCTTCACTGGCTGCTTCTTTGGACGAGTCGTCTGCTGGATCTTTCGTAGCACTGTCTTCCGTTGGAGCATCTGCGATTTTATCGCTGCTCTCCGCGGCTGCTCCAGTTTCCTCTGACGTTGTAGTGTCTGGCTTCTCTACACTTGAGCCTGCCTCTTTCGAAACCTCTTCTGACGTCTCCACTGGCTTCGTAGCGTCTGCAGTGGCATCCTCCTGTGCGCCATCACCGGTCTGTGGCTGCTCTGCTGGTACAACGACCTGATCCTCACTGGCTCCAGCCTTCGCAGCTTCTTCTTTGGAGATCTCCTTAGCCTCACCGCTTTCGCTTATCTGCGTCGCCGGTGCATCTTTGGCTACGTCTGCCACCTCACCTTCGATTTGCTTGTTAAGAAACTTCTCATCCTCGTCCTTGAGCACCTGGTTCTTCGGGTTTTTCTTCTGCAGCTCTTCAGTGTTCTTCTTTGCTCTTGCGAATGACGGGAGGGAAAAGTAGGAAGACATAGTTGCGTTGAATTGTAGAGTATGGAAAGGATGAGGAGGAGCCTTAGCTGCTTGCTATCATGGCATCTCGCCCGCCATGTCGTGGTTGCATGTGCGTCAACAAGCTACGTCACCTATCTCGCCGCCACCATGCCGCCATGCGTTGCAGATCGTGTGGCGTTCGTTCAGGATCAGGTCTGGCCCGTGCGCTCACGTGGCACGCTAAGCTGCAAGCGTTTCTGACTTCACCTCGTCTTCACACTTCCACACTCCCTCCTCTCATTCCACTATCGATCATCCAGCCTGCAGTGCCCATTGTACTAAACACCGTCGCAGAATCTGGCTTGCTAGCTCAAGGCTCATCATGTGCAGCAATCATGGCTGCCGCAGTATTGTCCTCTCGGAATCTGATGCAGCATGGAGTACGCTTGAGCCGTCACACGGGTGAATGAGAATACGGACAGTCTTGCCGTGGCAACATACCAGTCCGACTGACTCCGATGTCTCTGGACGATCTTTGCAAAGCCCCTTTGAGAGACAGGAACATCTCCGAGCGTCTGGTAGGGCTTTGAGCCTTTCTTAGCCGCACAAAGCAGAACATGAACGACCATCCAGGAAGCTACGAGGTGATATTGTAACGTAAGAAGAAGTCGATGACGCTCATGACCACTCTCCCAAGTGCAAGAGCGATCTGTTATATTCACATGTTAACTGCGAGTGGTAGGCTACTGACTGCGCCTCTTCAAATGCGCATCCTTCTCTTTCTCTTTCTTACATTCCCACCACACCAGTATCAATTCAGTCACCCACAATACCTACCACAGCACAAGCCACTACGACCAGATCGAGAGCTAAGATAGCACCTTTGCGTACCTTCCCCAAACTTCCAGCGGTAATAGCCGAATCTAGTTCCCTTGGCAACAGACTAGCGGCAAATTAACACCTCGAAACAACCGCTCCTCACAAACCTCTTCCTGCTCATCAAACACCCTCGAGAGTGCAAAACTCGAATCTGACAAGATAGGCCTGCGCAATAGCATCATATCAACGACTGGCAGTGAAAGTGCAACAGATATCCTCAAAACATCCAACACCATGGTCGGCTTGGCGAGCGGGCTTTTCTTCGGCGGAACTGTCGCCATCGAGCAAACCGGTACGTCTCCCCAACGCCATATGCGCTTCGAGGTCACGTAGCGGCCGAAATGCTCACTAGCGATCACTTCACTCGTGGGAGCTATCACTGACTGTGCGCAGGGCGTGATGATCGGATCCTAGCTACGGAAGCTCCAGGTGCTGCGGTAGTCTCCCCAGATTACTACGAGAGCGACGCCGATGAAGACATTCCCGTGAGTTGACCTGTCTCCCCGTTGCCAGAAGTGTTCGTGCTCTTTGATGGGAATATCTTATGCTGACACCACTTAACTAGTACGAGAACCCCCAAACTGGCGAAGCCTACACCCTGAAGAACGCCAAGGAGGCTCCCAAGGCCGGCCGAGTTGCTGGAGGCAAGGCAGCTGTGCCCAAGCGCGTGATCGCCGACTACGACTCCGACGATGGTCGCATCATCGCCCTGAAGCAACAGGGTTACGCCGACGAATACGTAGCAAACAAGCTCATTGCCGAAGGTCGCATACGATACCAAGCCAAGACTGTTGGCAGCCGCTGGCTACGTCTCCGCAAAGCGCTCGAGCAGAAAGAGAACGACAGGCTCGATGATGAGCTCAGTGACTGGCATGTTGGAGAGGATGCAGACTTGCACGAGAGCGTCAAGCTGGTCGAGGATAAATTTCAGCGGGAGCTGAAAAAGTTGACCGATAAGAGGTGGACGGAGGTCTCTGCCACGCTCTCCTGTAAGCTGGCAAAGAAAAAATACTCTGGGAAGGCATGCAAAGAGCGGTATGAGGCTGTGCAGAACGGCACCGCTCTACTTCCGATCGAGGTCGACCCCGACAAGGAGGGGCGCAGAATCCTGCGTGAGACGCGCATCGCGGCTGCCAGGCGCGGTCGTGCTGAGGCTGCCGCTGAGGTACGTCGAGCCGAGCGGGAGAAGGCAGCGCGTATTGAAGCCAAGAAGGCGGAGGATTTGGAGCAAGAGAAAGCGATGATCCTGCTGAAGCGCAAGCGTGATGCTGAAAAAGAGGAGCTTGCACGGATCAAGAAGGAGCGTTTTGAACAGACACAGCGTGCGCGTGCCGCGAAAAAGGCAGCCGAAGCGCAGGTGGCTGCCGAGCTGAAATGGAGGAACACACAGCGGCTGAGTGAGAAGGCTGTCTGGGAGAAGCTTGCTGGCAGAAAATGGCGCCACGACATCGCCGTCATTGACGACGTCTCCGATACGCCGATTGCGGATCGTGCTCACGCCGACGACGACAGCGATGCAAGCGATTACGTCGACGACGAGATCCTCGATCGCGAGCACAAGCGCAACTGCGGCCTTCTCGGCGGCTTCTCACTGATCCAGGCTAAGAAGGCGGATGGCAATGCCTCAAGGGTGACTGTGGCGAAGAAGGGACGAGATCCAACGGTGCCTGTCATTAACGCTGCGACTCTCGCCGATCCTCGGATGAATCTTTCGTCTACGGATCTGAGCGCCCTGCTAGTTGAGCGTGGTCTGGCGTCAAAGAGGGCGGACGAGAGCCATCCCCAGGCTATTGCGCGGCTTCGTGCTGCCGATCAGGACTTGAGCAGTGCCGAGCTTCACGACAAGTTGAAGAGGCACTTTTTGCGCACCAAGGGCACCAGGGCAGAAAAGCTGGCGGTGCTGGCCGAGCACGAAGCGGAGGATCTTCGAGACCAAGAGAACAGTAACGATCTCACGGCCGGAATGTGGGTTGAGGGGTGATATCGGAGAGTGCAGGGGCATGAGCAAGATGTGGGACTGCAGAGATTGCAGCAAAATGGCATAAGATACGGCGGAGTGCCTAGTGATGGATGGCTGCAGGCGTTGGAACATTGATGATTGCTTTTTGTCGCGTTAATGCACATCAGAGACACGAGACATCCCCGAGCACAGCGGCACGATGGACTGCTGAACCTCGTTACCACAGCTCGAGCCATACCTGACAACGAAGAGATGTGACAATATCATATCAATGTATCAATGTCGTAGGCCTCGTTGTCGGTCTCTCGCCACTGCTAAATGCCGCATCTGCTCGTGCCATCGGTGGTGAGGGCTTAACCATAGATCACGGCGCTGAGAGCACGATCTACCTATGCGATCATCCCAGCGTCGTCAACACCGTTCATGCTTGTGCCACGAGCGTTGACCATTTAACCTGGGAACGGTAATACAGGAGAAGTGGTGAGGCAAGTGGTAGTTGTATGCACATAATGCTTACTTTTCTCTACATACATCTCATTACCGCCAACAGACTCAAGGAAAGTCGTGAAGCCAATGCACTTATCTGCGAACCGATGCCGGACCGATTCTATGGCCCAAATGTGGTATCATAACACTTTTCGCCTCCCATGCAATGCAAAATAATATTGCTCGTCTACAAGACGAACAGGGCAGCCACGGCACCCATCGCCAAGCCAGCAAAGCTAGCACCAGAGAGCTTGACTCCAGCGCCGGTGTATGGCTGGATAGGGCTACCTGTGCCAGTCGCCGATGGAGCAAAGCTGGTGCCGAACGATGAGACCATAGTAGTTGCGTACGCTGGCGGGTTGGCACCAACAGGTCCCACGGTTGGCGTTGCCGCGGCGCTGCTTGGCCCTCCAGCTGCGAGGCCTGTGAGGGTCGATGTCTGTCCATTGGCTGTGACAGTCTGCGTCGTGAAGACGACTTGCGGAACTGTCACCGTCGTAACGAGCGAGGTTGTGATGCTGCTGTTGGCAACAGTGAGCCCCGAAGACACACCAGTGGAGTACGTTGCTGGGATAGTGACGGGAGACGAGTATGTCAGGGTCGTGACCGGGCACGATGGCGCTGGAGTGGAGCCAGGGGCTGTAGCCGCGCTGCTGTCGCTCGCTGGGCTGACCAGGCTGCTCGATGGTGCAGCGGTCACGCCAGAGTAAGTCGGGATAATGACGCTTGTTGAGACGGCAATCGATGTAGCCGAGACAACAGTGCTGCTCACTGGGCAGTTGGTGACCTCGGGTCCGCAGCTGGTGACGGTCACTTCTTGAGTCGAGTAGAAAGTGATCGTTGACGGAGTTGGGGTTGTGGCAGCCACGCTGGAAGACTCAGAAGTCATGTATGCCGGCGGGCTGTATCCCGTTGGCGAGGAAGAGGCAGGAGACACTTCGGAGGATGAGCTGGGCGTAAAGACGCTGGTTGAGATCGGGACTGAGGATACCGAGATAACGGTCGAGCTGGCAGGGCAGTTCGTGATGTCGGCCGCACAAGATGTGACGGTAACCTCTTGAGTCGAGTAGTACGTAATCGTTGATGGCACCGCGGGTGCGCTCGAAGATGCCGGAGACACTTCCGAGGATGAAACGTAAGGCGTCGGCGTAGCAACAGGTGTAATCGTAGACGGGCAACCGGTGATGACAGCGGGGTTTGCTGGTACGTAAGGTGCGCAGATACCCATGAACTGGGAGGCGGCGGCGGTGGTGTCCTCATCCGAGCCAGCCCAAGCGCTGATACATCCGTAGACGTGCTTGACGAACTCTGCATCCTTGCAGTAGCAGTCCGAATCGCTGTTGTCCTTGCAGCCAGTCTCGTACATCCAGGTGTTCAAGCAGCTAGGGAGGACATCAGGGGTGTCTGGCGTAGGGTACGTGCTCGCGGAAACCGTTGTGGAAGTGCTGTTGGTGACCGGAGAGACAACAGTGCTGCTGACAGAGCTGGAGGAGTATGAGGTAACGCCAGTCTCGGTTGCGGTGACTGGGCAGATCGTAGTCGAGGTAGCGGTCGTCAACGTGACAATAACAGTGCTTCCTGAGCTGATGCTAGTTGAGCAAGTCGTGCTGTAGACCGTGCTGGTCGAGTAAGAAATGATCGATGCCGTTGTTGATGCAGAAGAGCTTGTCACAGGGCCAACCTCGCTGCTAGATGACGAGCTAATGTTGTAAACCGGGTAGCTAGTTGGGATCGTGACTGGCGACGTCTCAACACTTGAGCTGCGTGAGTTGGAGATAACATCGCTGGTGGTCTCGGCAGTCGTAGAAGAGCCATAGCTGCTAATCACGGGCGTGCTGATGCTCGACGTGACAGCAGAGGACTCTGAACTAGTCACTGGCGAGGTCTCGACGCTAGACACACTGCTCGAGCTGCGGGACAGGGACACGACATCAGAAGTTGTCTCTGCGGTAGAGGAGGAGGCGTAGCTGCTGATGACAGGTGTGCTGGTGGATGATGACTCGGAGCTGGTGACTGGCGAGGTCTCGACGCTTGAGGCACTGCTTGAGCTGCGGGATAGCGAAACGACATCGCTGGTCGTCTCAGCTGTCGTGGAGGAGGCGTAGCTGCTGATGACCGGGGTGCTAACGCTTGAGACTTCTGAGCTGGTCGTTACCGGCGAAGTCTCGACACTGGAAGCGCTGCTGGATGAGCGAGAGAGCGAGTAAACGTCCGAAGTGGTCTCGGCAGGGGTCGAGCTGCTGCTGGGCGACGGCGTTGGGGTGGCGACGGGCACGCTGCTGGACGCAGACCCGCAGTTGAAGCCAATCGAGTGGATGCTCATGGTGCAGCCAGAGCTTGCACCACCAGCAGGCTGGAAAGTGACACCCTTGGCACCACCGCACTGCGAGTTCTGAATGATCGAACCCTCGGAGCTGCATGAGTGGGTCTCCTTGCATGTCGACCCATCAGGCATATCGTAGTGGCAGTCGATGTCCGTGTTCTCGCTGGAGGAAATATGGTAGGTGTCGATCGACATCTTGTCCTCCTGACCATCACAAGAAATGGAAGGCTTCTCGTCGAGACCTCCGGCAATGCACTTCGACTGGAAGCCACGCTTGGAGAGAGCATCACGCTTGTGTGCTGGGGCATCAGCACAGCTGAAGCCAGAGAATGAATTGCTCCCGTAAGAGCTGAAGGAACCCTGAGAGAGGCCCGACCAGTCGTAGCCTCCCTGCTGGGAAGACGAACACTCGTTATTGGTGTTCGCTGGGTTGGAGTAACCTCGAGCAGAGACGTCCCAACCAGTGGCTGCCGCCTGCTGGACTGCTAGCCCTACAGCGATGATCGACGCCGTGTATTGCATCTTGAGTGCTTCTGAGAGTGATCGACCGTTGGGAGATGAGGTTGGTACTCAAGGAGTGTGTTCTGAATATATTAACGAACGACAACGACAGAGATGAACGAGTGACTCTGCTGTTGGGTCAAAAAGAAAGCTTCAGCACACAGAGCAGAAGAGAGGCAATACGGAGAGGAGAAGGTGGTACGGGAGGGAGGTTCTGCTTTGTATACCTACTCGCCTTCAGGCTTTCGCGTTGAAACAGCGGGTCATGATCTTCGACTCCACCCACTCGGAGCATCGAAAGCGTGTTCGTAGGAGTCAGTGCTGTTTGTCTGGTCCGGCTGGTCGCGCTCGCGAGGTCGTGGCCTGGAACGTGCTTGTCTTGGAGTCGAACATGGCGTCAAGCACGTTTGCGGCGCGTAGGATGCGGCCTTCTGGTGTGGACGGGGAGGACGGCGGCTACTGCAGGTACGACGTTTCAAGTCAGAGTTGCTGGGTCGTGAAACGTACCAAGAGGTGGAGGATGTTTTGTGAGAAAGCCCCTGGACGTTTGCGAAGATGATTGGTGGACCATGTATAAGCTCTGCACGGCGGAAGTCGTTGCATGATGCAGTCAAATATGGCACGACTGATCGGACGTGGGAAGTCGGGATATGGAAGGAAAAAATGTGCGTGGAGTCATGGACCATTCTTTGATTTATATTGTGGCGGTACATCCACCATTGGAGATCGAGCTCGCGATGGCACGAGTCTAATAATGGCAAGAGAAGCGTCGCATCTTCACTCAAACAGTCTCCCGTCAAGAGTTGCTACCCGACGGCACACGGTTCAGTGCACGAGCATGGACATTGTTCACGCACGCTGGGCTGTTTTCCGCAAACGAGCAGAACGATCGCTAGCCGCTCGACGTCAGGTGGCCATCATCATCCACCACTGGCGGTCTGAGGGTGCACGAGCATGTCTGCATGCGAGATCCGTCGGATGGCCGTAACGCAGTATTGTGAGCGAAGAGCTGAGATGTATTGATGTAATCGATCTGCACGATATGGTGAGCACATGGGAGCAGCACGCTTACTGAGGTTGAGAGCCAGAGAGGACGTCTCGAGGTTCTCGCTTGCGATGCAGACCGTCATATTGCTCGCTTTGTGACCAAGTATGGCATTCGGGGACGCTGAGATAATTGTGAGCAGGTTCATGTTTACCGCCATCTCTGTCCCTTCAATAGTGTAGGATCACGAAAGAGGTGGGCACCAAAGATAGGTCTGATTCCTTAGCTGCTCACATCTGGCTCGAGTAGAAGAGCACTTTTTCATGGTGCTTTTCATGCTCATCTTCAAGCAAGGCCTTGCACCATCCTGACCACTGCCTGACTTTGCCTATCTTTGCTTCTGCCAGTATACAAGTATCATATTTCGCCATCAACGCCTACGCACCCAAGCAAAGAAGTAACATGAACATCCTACATCTCCTCCCTAAACATACTCCTCCTCTCCGTCGGACTATTATCTTCCCCACTCGCATTGGTGCCCAAACTAGCATTGTTCTTCTTGTGCACCGCACCACTAGTGTCGACATGCGGCCTCGGACTCACACTCCTCAGACTAGGCGCCGCAGCCTGATCGCCGAAAGGATTGAGCCCTCCACTCTGCTGAGGTGCTGCGCCGTGCACCTCTTCGTCGTATCGGTTGTCCAGTTCTCGTTGCCGTGACCGACTTCGTCCACGTCCCTCCTCAATCCCTGCCACACCAATATGATCGTTTCCGTATCCACCTCCTCCATATGGGCCATGAGCAGGGTCTTGGAGACCAAGTTCCTGCTCCTCGTAGTACCCACTCGCTTCGTTGTCCACGTGCGCAGACCATGCTTCATCAGGATCTAATGGTCCGAAACCCCTTCGGTCCCTACCACTCACGCCTGCTGCTCCGCTGCCGCCTCCATAACCTGTGCTCTCGTATGCTCCACCTGCAGTTCGCGTATTCCGTAGTGCAGTCCACTTACTTGAGATCCACCCTCCAATCCCTCCCGGTGCTGGCGCAGGTGCTCGATATGCCGCGTTGTCTGTCCGGGCACGTTTCGCGAACGGATTTAAGCTTGGTGGTGGAAGACCTAGGCGGCGGGCGCGGTATGATGCATATCTTGGTTGAGATCAGCGCGCATAGCACCAAGGAGCTTCGATGAGCTTACAAGAAGTATCCGCCTCCTCCGCCTATTACTGCGATTACGAGGATGATCAAGAAGATTCCCCAGCCTGATATGGCCATGCTTGGTTATGTTTTACTGCATATGATGGTGTGTGTGTGTCGGTATAGATTCGAGTAGCTGCGCTGCTAGCTGGTGAAGGTTTTCACATGCGCTTGTTCATTCGTGAGCGCAAGCAGCGACAAGATCGAACTGTTTTCTCAAGCTCGATGTCAGAGGGGTGTGCACGCCCAGCCCAGAATAGAAGGAGCTGACAGCCGCTCGGTCCGCCGATCCGGGGTGCATATTTAGCCTCGATATGAGTTGCTGAATAAACATCAACAGCAACCATGACACTAACTAATAGACTCGATGGGCAACGAACAGTCCTCATCGCAGAAGACGGAGGGGAAAGTCGATGGAAGGCCTGTGACGTTCACTTTGCACCAGGATGAGACGAGTCAAGAGAGGGAGCTGATATGGCAGGAGCATGGTATGGATCTATTGAATCTTGCCAACTTGCCTGCTAACGATGAGCAGAGACGCCTTCGAAAGGTCGCCTAACCGAGAAAGATATCATCGCTGCCCTGCCCGTGCACGCCCAAGTACCAGACGACTACTCCATTTTATTCGTCGCCCCAAACGAAGCTGTCGATGCTGACACCAAAGCGTCTCCTGTCGTGTTCAAGTCTCTACTTGCTACGAAACTACCCTTAGCTTTCATCCACCACTTTCAACCTACCGGTAACGCCTGCTGGCAGCTCCGCGCAGACAACGGCAACATTCCGAACCTGCACATAGTCGTCTCGTCTGGATCTGGCACAGGTAAAGCCGAAGATGTCTGGATCAAGCTCCTGAAGCCTATACTTGAGCATGTATGCCCTAAAGCGGATGCATATGCTCTGCACTTTACTTCCTCCGAGCACACGGTCACGGAACTCACACGAGAGGTCTTCCTGCCACAAGCTAATGAGGGTATCACACAAGCTATTATTCTGCTGAGTGGAGACGGCGGACTGGTGGACATCGTCAACGCTCTTCTGTCATCAGGTTTGCGAAGCAAGCGATACACGAAGCCCAATATCTCCATGCTGCCGCTAGGCACTGGCAATGCACTGGCAAACAGCACCGGCATTACGTCCGACAACACCATGGGACTTCGGAACCTCCTCCAAGGAATCACGATACCTCTTCCCGTCTTCTCCGTGCACTTCTCGCCGGGAGCCCGATTGTTGGCCAACGAAGCACGGGAAGAGCATGCCCTCCATAACCTCAACGGCACGGCTACAGTCTACGGCGCTGTGGTATGCTCTTGGGGTCTCCACGCCAGTCTTGTAGCCGACAGTGATACCCACGAATACCGTAAGCATGGAGCGGAGAGGTTCCAGATGGCTGCCAAGGAAGCACTGTACCCGTCCGACGGCTCTGCTGCCCATGGTTACAAGGGCCGAGTGTCATTTCAGAGACCAGGAGGTAAGGATTGGGTCAAAGTGGAGAGGCATACCCACGGCTATGTCCTTGCTACCCTCGTCTCGCAGCTCGAGAAAGGCTTCACCATATCTCCGGCCTCAAAGCCGTTAGATGGTGAGTTGAGACTCATCCACTTCGGCGATCTTGGCGGACAGGTGGCAATGGATCTCATGACGCAGGCTTATGGAGGTGGAAAGCATGTTGAGGATGAGAGGTGTGGGTATGAAGAGATTGCCGCTCTGCGTATCGCTTTTGATGAAGATGATGCTCGGTGGCGGAGAGTATGTGTGGACGGCAAAATCGTCAGGGTTGAGCAGGGCGGCTGGGTGGAAGTTCGGAGTGGAGTGGAGGCGGTACTGGATCTGATTGTTGATCAACGGCATTGACGGTTGACTTGGCTTTGATTCTGGTCGATGAGCACAATCGTGAGACTATTGCCCTCACCAGCGTCACAGCCTTATCCGTTCGTTTTATGCTGTGCCTGCAGTGGCAAAAGATTGCGCGCGATTTGCTGCTAGTTGGCCATACTTCCATCTCCAATCGCGAGCAGCGGCTCGTGAAAGTGAAGCTGAAAAACGCAATGCGACAGCGTTTCTCGAGCGTCCAAGTTTTCAGCTTCACTCTTCTTCACTGTCAGAAATGGCCACACGTGTTTCTAACTCATCCGGGTAGTCAATATCCGAAAGCATGCCACTGGCCTCACCGCCTCCTCCGTTCTGCCAGTAGTCGTCGCGCCCTTCACGTCCATCCTCGACCTCCATCTCCTCGAATCTGTCGATAAACTCAGCATCTTCGTTAGCGCCTGCCTCTATTAAACCAGACTCTGCTGACATTGCCTGGTCGCTATGTTGCTCAATGAGCGTCGCGTGCTCGGTCGATGCATTGGCCATTTCATGCTCCGTCGATTTGACCTTCATTCTCCCACGCTTGTTCGGCGATTCAGAGAGATCGATGGCCGGGACAGATCGCACCTCCCACCCATCCGCATACTGCCCTACCCACCCATCCTCATCATAATCCCAACTCCAACTCACGAACCTGCCATGTTCGGAGTGTGGCGATGGTCGTTCCATTGGTGCGCCAGTTGTGGGAAATATCGGCATCACATCTGATGTCAGTGATCGCGAAGGCATTGCTGCGCTCACCGGGGTGCTGTCATCCGACTCGCGTCGCCGCTTCTGCGTGAGCTGAACATCCCGCGCGTTCTGATGGTATTGGGTTCCGCTGCTGGCTCTGGCTGAGTTGCCCAAGCCTTCCGGGAGCATTTCGCCATTTGCCACGACCTGCTCTAGTGTTGACTCATTGCTGCGCCGATTGGCCTGCTTTGAAGGTCGGCGATCAGCCGCCATGCCGTCACCATCGTCGGCCGGGTCGTTGAGCGCCTTACGCTTCATGATCTAGGGTATCTAGCGTGTTTAGGTGAAGGTTGTGTAAGGTGAGCATGTATGTCAACGCTGAGAGCGGATGGCAGGCGTAAAGTTGAGCTGAGATGGGGTCTAGAAGCTTGGCTAGAGCCGCGTTACCTTAGCTCGTCCTCGTCGCTCCTGCCCCATTCGTGAGCGGAGAAGGCTGCACAAACGATCCATGTGTTGGAGGCTCGTTAGCCTTGCTTCGTGGAGGGTACTGGTGTCGAAGAGGCTTTTGCCAATGCCAGTGGATGTAGCTGCATGTATGGTCAGGTCATCGACAAGAGAAAGCACACAGACCTGGGAAATGGCTGCAGTCATGCTTCACCGTGTCAGGGTCACAGTCTGTTTAAAGTCACTTAGGCCATTGCTCGCTATCGTCAATGCAAACGATACTCACGTCATGGCTGTGAAAGTCTACAACCTCTTTTGCTCTACTTCCACCAATGAGCCATGCACTGCGCTCATTGCCGTCTCCACTAGCACCACTCGAGCACAACCGCAATCCATTCTCTCTTTCCACCACAACACCACAACCGTCTCCCTCCACTCTCCCCTTCCTCATTGCCATCGTCACAGTGCGCCACCTCAATGCCATCCGCCACCCACTACTCGCACTCGACCACTTCGAGCTCAATGCCACCATGTCCAGACCTCCACGTCTCGACATTTCACCACGCTTGTTTCCTTTTCAGGAGGCGTAGGTAGACAGACGCGGGAACGGCGTCCGCCTTGCCCTCCAACTGTTTCAGCCATTTCACAGGCGTGTGGAGGGAATGCAGCAGATAGAAGCGGTAGCGGCTTGTAACTTAAGCTCCAGCGATTTCAGCCTTGACGGGCGTGTGGAGCGTGCGTGTTGTTTGCCGTGGCCGGCGTATGAACCGTTTGGCTCGTCTTGGCCATCAAAGAGGGCCAACTCAGCTCGAAGTCCTCATTTTGGCTTTTGCCGAGTGGTCTCTCCGCACCACTACCGGAAGTGGAGGGGTTCTCGAGGATGCCAGCCATAGCGTCACTCTCCATCAGGATCTGCTCGTTGGTGGTACTTGAATGGAGGGTGCTCGAGAATGCTAGAGATCGACTGTCGCGCTGACCGACAGTCCCTGTGATAGGGTTACAGGAGTGCGATTTGGTTGCAGCCGCTGAATCGGTTTGCCGCTTTGTTGTTGGCGGACTAGAGTGCGCCAGCGTACACGAGCAAGAGCGGCGATGGCGACGCGGAGATGGCAAAATCACTGGCCTAATCCATGGACCCACGGTTGATGGCTGCCCCGGGCGAGACAGGCGAGGCGATCGATGTCAGAGTCTAGTCTGGGGGACAGTCAGCGCAGCGCGTGGCTTGGTGGCAAATACTGCTGCGCACCTTCCTGGCAGCCCTCTACTAAAACAGAGTCCATCATGCTATCCCGTTGCCCCTCCGAGCAGGTTCAACCTGGCCGTGTCGTGCGCTCGTTCGTCCTCGCCATGGCTTCGCACCATCAGTGCTGACATGCTGGTGAAAGTAGCAGCGTTCTGAGTGCAGAAGTCAGGAAGTGACATGTGGCCATGTACGCCGATGCGATAGAGTGCCATTGGCAGCTCGATGTGCCGCCATTCCCTCGCTTGGGATCGAAGCGGCACTCATCGTGCCAGTCACGAGGCTGTGCTCCATCGTCCAGCTACTTCGATTTCGGTACAAAGCCATGTCCTTGATGTGATGGCGAGAGTGTTCGCTTTTTCCAGAAAAGGGTACAAGGCCGTAAGCCCGCACCAGGTGCACCCGTAGGTGGCTAACAATTTCAGACTGAGGTACACGGGTAAGGCCCGGCACCAAACGCACCCGCAGGTGGCTAACTTTTCAGACAAAGGTGCTCGGGCCTAGCCCTGCACCGGACGTACCCGTGGGTGACTGACTGTCGCTCCATGATCCAGTGGTAAGACAGGACTGATCGCTGACAATGTTTCGAGAATGCGTTCCTATTAATAAGGGTGGCAATGGTCTTGCGCGAAAAGGGCGAATTGAGATAATAGTCGGGTCCTGATAAAGGCGACCGAATAGGTGGGTGCAATGCCGAGAAGGGGAGGACATCGGAGGCGAACTGAGGTTCAGGTAGACGTGAATGTTGAAGTCTTCAAGTCCAAGCCTGGTACTGGGAGACCATTGCCAGCTCGTGCGAGCGTGTCGTGATGGATCCGGGAGCAACGCTGGCCAGTGCGAAGCTGGATCGAAGAAGAGGTTGTGAGCGAGCAGGCACGATCAAAGAGGTGAGGTCACCTTAGCGGCGGCCGTATCCGCGTGATTGTTGATACCCCGCAACGTACTCAAATGTACCGCAGAACGCGTCACGCTTATTCGTGGTGGCCGGAGCTCAGCTTCTGTTGCTTGCTTGCTTCACCCATCTCTGCGCGCCCGCCGCCCAACTCTTTCTCTCACACAGATTCTCTGCGGTGTCTACCAAATCGTGTGGTGAGTCCCCCATATCCCCTTCACCACTGCGATTATATATCGCGATGCACTTCACACTTCACTGCACATTTCCACCGACTTTTCGACGCGTCTGACACGGCCGTCGCGTCATTGAGGGACTTTGTTTCTCTTGCTCACTTCGACTTCATCGTCGTCGTCGTCGTCAATCGCGCTGACAACCATAACAGCCAGCTTCACCAAACCCACCACATCCAGCACCACTTGTACAGCACATCAAGTAAGTCATTCTGGTGCTTGCAAGAGTACATTGCGACCGCCTGGCGCGTTTCTGGATCGCTTTTCTGCGCCCGGTGCAGCTGCGCGTCCACGCGCGCAACTCCACCAACAAACAGCCGGATCGATCACTATCAGCATCACGCGTTCTTCCCATCACTCCGGCCTCACTCACCAGCTTGCGAATGAATCTCACCATCACGCGCGCGTGACGTAGCCTCACTTGCGATCACAAATCGTTTTTGCTTCGCGCAACCAAAACAACTCAAACTGACTTGCGACCAGCTCTACCTAAACCGCGACAACCGTATACACCATGCCTAAGGAGAAGGCAACCACGCGCAAGGCGGCCAAGGGGGCCAAGGCTGACGGTGGCGGAAAGAAGAAGAAGGGTGAGTCTGACACTCATTCTACCCACCTAATGCCACCTCTTACTGACTGTGCCCAGACCCCAACATGCCCAAGCGTGGTCTCTCAGCATACATGTTCTTCGCAAATGACCAGCGCGACAAGGTCCGTGAGGACAACCCGGGAATCAAGTTTGGTATGCTCACTCAAACTTCGTCCTCTGCGCACCACTAACACTCTCCAGGCGAGGTCGGCAAGAAGCTCGGCGAGCAGTGGAAGTCGTTGAACGACAAGCAGAAGGCTCCATATGAGGCCAAGGCTGCCGCAGACAAGAAGCGGTACGAGGAGGAGAAGGCAGCGTACACTGCTGTAAGTCACCATGCCCAGTCCTTCCCTCTAGTTCTCACCCACTGACATCTTTGCCAGTCTCCCGTCGAGGACGAGGAGGAAGAGGAGGAGTAGGCTTCTGCCCTCTTGCTTCCCACGACAAGACTTTGCGGCTTTCCCACCACAAGACTTTGCAGCTTTACGTTGCATCTTAACGACCTATGAACGACTGACCTGTTCGGTGCTTTCGCGCTGCGTGGGGTCGGTCTTCTGCTGCTGCTTTCTTCGCGCGACACGGTTCTCACGGAATGGATGGCTGGGACGATACCAAGGGTATATGGGCCAGATTGATGCTGCTTTTCATAATATGAGCCTCGCGGCGACGCAGGCGTGTAACTGTAGTGTGCAATGAGCTTGAATGAGCTGCTTCGATTTATTTTCTCGTTGACAATTGTGCGTTCTTGAGTAGATTCTGTTCGTTTCCAGAAAGCTTCCTCCATCCCTCTTCGTACCTAGCAGACTAGGAAAGTTTTTTGGGGAGTGGACCGTCCTGCTCATGACCAGAGACGCTTTCTTTTATCCTTCCATGCGCTTCGTCGCGTGCCTTCTCGTTGGGACCAATCCGTTCTCACCCAATCGGAGGCCGCGGCGTGACAAGCTTTTAGTGAAACGTTGTTTCAGCGGCCGACCAAACGGCTGTCTATTTCGCCATCATCGCGCATGCGAGACGCGCATGCAGGTCCCACCCCAACATCTGCTCGTATCGAGAGTACTATCTAGGACAAGCAATGGAAGACCTTTTCCTTCCATCACACCACATCTCACCATCTCTCCTGGTCATCGCATAGAGGAGGTTTAATTGTTTGCTACCACAGTCGCTTCAGCATAGCACAGCATTGGGACAGGCGCAACAATTGTCGCATGGGCATCTTCCATTGACTCTAGCGGTCTTCGCACAACCTTTCCTACTACATTCTCCTAAAGCTACAGCAGAACTTCATTGCAGATATGGACTTAGTTGCCACAGCGGCTACCCATATTCTCCTCCCACGCCAAAGCAGCACCACCGACACCTCGGGTGCCTCGACCAACATCGCCTGCGCCGACGATGATACAACCTGTGCATTTTTGAGCCTAATCGCCAATCCTTTCACCTCCCAGCTCTACTCCGACGCCTTCTACGCCTCCCTTGGGACCTCGCTAGGCATCTCTGCAGGAATAGCTCTCCTTTTCTGCTTTCTACGACCATACAACAACGTTGTCTATGCTCCGCGAGCGAAGTATGCAGATAGCAAGCATGCGCCGCCTCCAGTCGAGAAGGGGTTGTTCGGATGGATCCCGCCTCTCATACGCACGAAAGAGCAGGATTTAGTCGACAAGGTTGGTCTGGATGCGGCAATCTTCATGCGGTTTTGCAGGATGTTGAGGAATATCTTCGTTACATTGACGGTTGTGGGATGCGGCGTGCTCATACCGTTGTACCTCGTGGCAGCGAACGATTCAGCGAAGGGAGTGTCTTTCTTCCTTAGATTGACACCGCAGTACATGTACGGCAGTCAGGCTTTCTGGGCGGTGGTAGTCATGGCATATGTTTTTGATGGCGTAATTATTGGCTTCTTGTGGATCAACTACAAGGCGGTGCTGCGCCTACGAAGAGCGTGGTTCGACAGTCCGGACTATCAGAGGAGTTTACACGCACGGACGCTGCTGTTGACCGATATACCACCAGAACTGCGAAGTGATGAGGGTATCATGCAGCTTACGGACAGTGTGAAGGCGAACGATGCGACACCAAGAGCAGCTGTTGCAAGGAACACCAAGGATCTCCCTGAACTGGTGGAAGAGCACGAAGACGCAGTGAGGAAATTGGAGCGGTACCTGGCGAAGTATCTAAAAGACCCGAACAAGCTGCCTCCAAAACGACCGACCTGCAAGGTTTCGAAGAACGACAAGGCGTACACTAAAGGGCAGACAGTCGATGCGATTGAGTATTTGACCGCACGCATCAAGGAGCTCGAAATCGAGATCAAAGAAGTGCGCATGTCAGTCGATAAGCGCAACGCCATGTCCTATGGTTTCGCTAGCTACGAGGACATTCCGGATGCCCATGGTGTGGCGTACGTAGCGCGAAAGAAAGGACCAAAAGGCACCATCATTCGACTCGCGCCCAAACCCAACGATTTGGTCTGGAAGAACCTCAAGATGACCCAAAAAGAGCGTGGCTGGCAGAACTTCATTAACAACCTCTGGGTCGCGGTCCTCACGCTCCTCTGGGTAGCCCCCAATGTCATGATCGCCGTCTTCTTGTCCAACTTGTCCCACCTCGGAGTCGTCTGGCCGGCTTTCAGAGAGTCACTTGCTGCGCATCGGGTCTTGTGGGCTTTCGTACAGGGTGTGCTCTCGCCGGCTATCACCACGGCGTTTTACTACTACCTCCCGGCTGTGTTCAGGAGGCTGTGTGTGAACGCTGGAGATGTGACCAAGACGTCCAGGGAGAGACATGTCATGCACAAGCTCTACTCGTTCTTCGTGTTCAACAACTTGGTCGTTTTCTCGCTTTTCTCTGCCATTTTCGGCTACGTCAGTGCGGTCGTCAAAGGATCCCAGGGTGGAGGCGACGTGTGGAAGCAATTCGAGAACTCGCATCCATTCCAGCTGGTTGTCAGCACCTTATGCCAGGTCTCGCCGTATTGGATCTCCTGGTTACTTCAGCGCAATCTGGGCGCGGCCGTGGATCTCAGTCAACTGGCCTCGTTGATCTGGGGCAGCATCAAGAAGAGATTTATGGCTCCGACGCCGAGAGAACTGATTGAGTTGACTGCACCGCAGCCGTTCGATTACGCTGGGTACTACAATTACTTTTTGTTCTATGCGACGGTGGCGATGTGTTTTGCTACGCTGCAGCCGTTGGTGTTGCCTGTTACGGCACTTTACTTTTGGTACGTCAAGCAGGAGAGTCCTGGCAAACGCAGAGCGAGGCTGATAAAGTTACAGGCTTGATTCCTTCCTGAAGAAGTATCTGCTACTCTACATTTTTATCACCAAATATGAGAGCGGAGGGATGTTCTGGCGCTCTCTGTTTAACCGTGTGCTCATCGCGGCCCTACTCGGGAATGTCGTTGTCGCTCTCCTGGTCACTGCTCAGGGTGTCGCGGGCGCAAACTGGGGCATGTTAGCTGCGCTTGGGCCACTACCATTGATTATCCTGGCGTTCAAGATCTACTGCATGAGGACTTACGACGATGCGATACATTACTACCAGAAAGGCGTAGCTCGACGAGACGTTGAGGGTCTGAATGGCGGTGCTGTGGAGGGCAAAAAGCGAAAAGGGGACCGCGTAGGCGTGCGTTTCGGCCATCCGGTGCTGTATAAGCCGCTCATGACGCCCATGGTTGCTGCTAAAAGCCAGCATTTGCTTAAAACAATTTACTCCGGTCGGACGAGTATGGATGATGGTGCGACAGTAGGAGGGTAAGCGAACTGACGGGTGTAACACCTGGATGCGTGCCATCTCGAGCCCGCCGAGTCGTTGCGAGCTGCGACCATCGGTCTTGGCTTGTTATCCCGGCGGACTGAGCGAGAGATGTCTCGCGATCAAGCTAAGCTCTTTCAAGTTTGAGACAACCCGCTAACCCTTACCTTCACTAATAGGTACAGCGACGTCTACATGGACTCCATGTCTGCTGCTCAGCCTGGTAAGACTACTGGAGGTACACCTGGAGGCTTTGAGATTGTCAACGAGAATGAGATGGATTTCGAGCATTGGAAGGTAAGCAGACCGATGAGTTTAGTTGCTGGATCCGTGACATCTCGAAACCACGGCGTGGCTACGAGCTGCGGCTATTGGCTACAGCTTGTTGTCCTCGCTACATACGAGAGAGATGATGCCGCGCAGCCAAGCCAAGCCAAGCCTTTGCGTGATTTTTTTGGGGACACCGCTAACCCTTACACCCTCTGCCTTTAGCATAGACCTGAGTTCAGGGATGAACACGGAGGAGATGGAGAAGTCTTTGGCCGTGCTCAGGACATGATCCGGCCTGGAACTCCTGGTAAGCAACCAACTCCATGGACTTGAAACTTGAACGCGTGGCATCTCGAGGTCATCGAGTGGCTGCGAGCTGCGGTCATCGGCCGTGGCTTGCTGTCCTCGGTCAATCCGCGAGAGATGTCTCGCAGCCAGGTCGAGCCCTATCTACCTGTTCTGACTCTGCTAACCGCTGCACCCATCACTCTTAGGAAGTATGACCACAATGGCTCGCACAAATACCTGGGAAACGGATGCCGACCGGAGTCGTTCTCAATCACGGGATGCTTACAACGACCGAGGCAGGAGTGAGAGCAGAGGATCGGAGGCTACGCGGGTACCCGGTGAGACCGAATACCCGCGCGGCTACCACAGTACGCCGTCGAACTTGCGAGGAGAGAGCCCTGCCGGATCCGACTGGTCTGGGCGAGGGAGAATGCCAGCAGGTATGCATAAAGAGTCTCACGAAGGTCTGGTTGCGAGCGCAGCACGGATGGGCAAAAGTCCGCCGCCCGGTCCTATGCCAGGGAGCTATGGAGAGATGCAGACGCCTGGCAGCACGCCGGGAGAGCAGGTCACGAGTTACGATTACTTTAAACAGAACCGCAGGGATTTGTAGTGCACGATCTCAATGCGAAGGAAGCGGATAAAGACATAGATATCTCGCCCTCACTGGCTCAAAGATTCCGAGGATCCCAATGACAGCAGGTTTCTAATCACAAGTTCGGCCGATGTAGTTGCTCCAACGGCCTTGATATGGTGGGGAGGCCGGATGCCATCGCCAGCAAGGATTTGAAATACAAATTTTTGCCAGGCGTATTTCGCATGCAAGAAGTCATCTTTATGCACCCCATGTTGGCATATCCGTCGAGCACGTACTACCACGGTCCTAACGATAGCAGTCGCCCTCACTATGAGTTCGGCCGCTACAGCTGCTTCGTTGTGTCGGGTACTGGAGAGAGGCCGAAAGTCACCATTCAATATCTCATGTTCGTTCCCTTATCGCTTGCTGTCTAAACTGGATCTCGAAGTGCGGCTTACGAGGGCCTCAGAGACAACAAGAGCCTGTTGGCACAGATTCGGCCGGCCTGACACCTTGATCTGTTGGTTTAAGTTGAGGTTACGGACATTAACGAGCCGCTCGTCTCGAAGACTGGCAAGAGGAGTGCGGAGGAGGCGGATATTGATGGTGAGGGGCATACGAGCTTCAAGCAGGCACGGGTGGAGGATGGCGATGAGTGCGATGAGAAGTATGAGGAGTGTGCTGATATTGACGCTGTGCGGGCAAGGCTTGCGAATGACGATGAGGATGCGGTCCGTGGAGCGTTGGCGGGTTTAGAGCGGTAGAATTGTTCCACCTAAACGACAATCCGCGGTATCACGAATAGTTCAAGTAAGTTCGTTCACAGCGTCTAGACCTAGCGGCAGAGGCGGCTACGGGTGTTCAAGAATGCAATCAGCTAGGCTAAGCCAGTCACCTTTGGCGAGGTTCAGTCCCCCCTTCTGTCCGCAGAATGGTAGCTGCTGGACCTGGGGAAGGTGGCGACGACGAACAGTCAATGTTGGCGTTGAACAGATCCTCGGCCCTTGCAGCTGGCAGCTTTGAGTACATTCGTACGTCTTCTACGGGACTACTGCTGGCGGACTCTCCCGGAGCGAGACGTGCACGCGAACTGAGTAGCTAGCAAGGACGACCGGTGGTCGAAAAATATTCTCGTCGCAGAAATACAATGCCCGCAGGCACACAATATGTTGCCTCCGGCAGGCCACCACCTCCCCCCACCCACCCTATGCGGTTTGTAATGCTCTCCAGTATACCCAAATACTGTAGCCAACCGCAGCACTCAGCAGCAATGTTCTCCTAAAACCAATCGCCGTAGACTCTTCCACATCGACTGCAAACACCAGGTCACCTACACAGGTGTCACGGCTCCTACCAGTCACCTTTGCCATCCGCGGATCTCTGCAACACCAGTTCGACAGTACACCTTCAGTCACGCTATACCCGACAATCGACTCCGTCAGTAAGCACGACCCAATCGATAATGGGAACTCTTCGCTGATCTTTCAACTACAGACATAGATAGCCAATTCTCAAACGCATATACACACCACCCACCTCTCGCGCGTACGTCGGTATGTAACATCACCGCAATAGCTTATCTAGCATGTGGCTAGCACCCAAAGCAGCCTCGACTATGTCGACTCCACGCGGCCAATCCACTTCGCATGACTCTTCCACCGGAAAGGCTCGTCAGCCCTTGGGAGACATCCGTCAAGGAAGTGCGTTTTTGGGTCCGATAGCGATTTCACCAAGCACATGCGAAGTCGGGATCTTCCAAAAGTTATTCGAACCATAAGGCATTATGCGACTAGCTGCAATATTCGACCGCCACCTCGACGCCATTCAGCGCGACTTCGAGATTAACCGCGTCACGCATGCCGACCAAACTATGACCAACCCTGGCGGTGTCGACATCCACACCATGATGAAGGATGTGCAGTCGATGAAGGTGAAACGATATAAGAGCAGCGCAAGAGAGAATTCGTGCTGATTTTCGACGGCTGCTCAGTCCACTTGGATCGCGAATCTGCTGCTGCGAGAGGCGGTCTTCTGTCACGGCGCCGAGAGTGAAGCTGTCCTGCGGGTCAATTCGTTTTTCAAGACCCGAGTGGTGTACAACCCTCTTCATCCGGATGCTATCAAATAGGCTGCACACCCTCACCAACCTCAAGTCTAGTCTCCTACCAACGTAACGTAAGGGCGGATACCGCACAAATCCAGCGAATATACTTCATCGCAACTGTAGACCGTATGGCAAAGCCCATAATCTTTGCTTCTTCACGTCGGTAAACATGACCAAAGACATCAAATACCTACCTCACCTCATTCACGGCCGATTGGCTTTGCTCTATCTGTCTTCTGCCCAGCCTTCATTGGACTACAAGACGTCTGTGTATATGTACAGTACATAAACAGCCCGGCACCCCCCATCCAGCCCTTGCTACCGCCCGAGTGCCAGCAGACCAAGCCAAGCGATGCGGTACACATCTACCTCCCACCTACGTCCCCCAAAACTCCTCCTTCTCCTCGCTTGCACAATAGGCGAGCAAGCAAAGCAACATAAACAGCGCTTTTTGTGATCCACCCGCCTTAGTCGTACGCCATCAACAACCCCATCCCATTCCCATCCCAAATCATCAAGCATGCTTTTCAACCACTCCTTCGCCCTCTGGAAATTTCGACCAGTACCTCAGGCTGTGGAAAACGCAAGCAGCGCCACCCACTTCAGAGTCTAGACCCGCCGCACAAGCCTGGTTCACGTCTCACGCTAAATCATCCATATCCCACTCCCCACTCATCTCAGCAACCGGATGACTCGCAGCAAATCCCCCATAACACCCATAGCAGTCACCTCCGCTCCAGCTCCCGCTCCCTGGATGATGAGGGGGTTACTGCCGTAGCGTTTCGTGTAGAAATTTATGATGTTGTCGCTGCCTTTCAATGCCGCGATCGGATGCGACTTTTCAAAACTTTCCAACCCAACCTTCACCTCCTTGCTACCAACGTCGATTGATCCCACGAAGCGTATCACCTTCCCCTCCTTCGCCGCAGCACCTTTCACCTCATCCATCCTCCCATCATACTCATGCAACTTCTCCATAAACTCGTCGGCCGAGGCACAGCTCTCCAACTCCTTGGGTATCAAACTCTGCACAGGGAAGCTTGTCGGGCTCTCGATCTCGAGGCCGGTGAGACGGGCAAGTATCGTAAGTTTCCGCGCAACATCCAATCCATTCAAATCATCCCTAGGATCCGGCTCCGTATACCCCAACTCCTTCGCCTTCCCCACCTCCGCCGAAAAACTCCCCCCTCCTCCCGCAACAGGATTAAATGAATTAAACAGAAAGCTCATCGTCCCGCTGAAAACACCCTCGATCCTCGTAACCTCATCCCCCGTCTCGATCAATTCCGTCAGTGTAGACAGCACAGGTAATCCTGCCCCCACAGTGGATTCGTGGAAGATAAAACCATTGCCTTTCTCCCTCTCTCCCGCGTTGGGCCCATTGGCTGCTGTCTCAAATATAGCCGTCCAGTCGGAGAAAGAGGAGGAAAAGGCCTTCTTATTCGGCGTAACAATACTGATCCCCTTCTTCAACACCCCCGGATAAGCTCCCGCGATCTGGGGATCAGAGGTGCAATCTACCAACACTACGTGTCCTGGCGCTGTGGCTAGGTGGACGCATGTTTCTTCGAAACCTAGTAATTTCCCTTTACCTTCACCATTGCTTTTATCCTCTAGTTGTTGCACCGCGGTTTTGATGTCCAGGCCCCGCCACGACGAATCCAGGATCTGGGCGGTGGAGCGACGGATCAGGACGAGGCGGATGTCGAGTTTGGATTTGAGGCGGGATTGGAGGAGGGCGAGTTGGAGTAGGAAGGCTTGGCCGACGCCGCCTACGCCGATGAGGGCTAGGGAGAGGGGTTTTTGGGGGGGCATTGTGGGGGCTCGTGTTGGGTTGTGTTGTGGTGATGGTGTTTATTGGGCAAGAAAGTGAGAGGAAGGAGCGATGGCGGGGGTTTTATTTCGAGGTGGGGTATTTAAGGTTAAAGTTTCATGCAGGGACACTCTCGCTTCACTTTACGTGCCTTCCCCATCTCGTTCTTGCTCGTCGTTCCATCCACTTCACTAACATCAACATGGCAGCTAAGGACACAGGCGGCCTCTACGGCCTCGAGAAAAAGCGGAATCTGAGCAACGGCAAACCTATCTCCTCCTCCACCTCCCTCGCCTTCTCCAGTCAACTCAGCTCACTCATCAATAACGCTTCTTCCTCCTCTACGACCGGTACCAACAAATTGTCAAAACCCAATAACCTCAAGCGCAAGAAAGCAGTTGACCTCTTCACCTCTCACAACCGCGGGACGGCTAAACGGGCGAAACGCGACCATGCCCGAGATGACGACGGTGGTGTAGGTGTGGTAGAGCAAAAACATAGTACAACTACCGAGGCGTTGGAGGAAGGGGTATGGGCAAGGAGTCGCAGGAAAATGGAAGCTAAGGCTAGATTGTATGCGGCGATGAAGAGGGGTGATGTTGAGGATACTGATGAGAGATATGCGGTGGATTTTGACAAGAAATGGGCTGAGCGGTCTACTCAGCACGATGAAGAGGTTGATGACTCTGGCATGTCCTCCGATGACGGTGGTGAGGGTGCAGGAGGGCAGGTGGAGTATACCGATGAGTTTGGGAGGACGAGGAAGGGTACAGCTGCGGAGGCTGCGCGAGCGAAACGGGCGATGGAAGCTGGACATGATGTCGAGGGTGATCGCTTCACAGCCCGGCCTTTGGCGCCTGCCAATGTGATTTATGGGGATACTATTCAGCACCATGCTTTTGACCCGGACTCCTTGCCTATAGCGGGGAAGATGGACGCCCTGGCCCGCAAACGGGACACGAGTCTCACGCCCCCGCCTGAAGAGCATTTTGATGGCGGGAAGGAGATTAGGACGAAGGGGACGGGGTTTATGCAATTCAGCGGTGATGCGAATGAACGAGCTAAGCAAATGGAGGCGTTGGCTGCTGAGCGAGAAGAGACGGAGAGGAGGCGCAAAGAGCGAGAAGCCAAAGTGGGTGAGAGAAAGTCGAAGCTGGATGCGAGGAGGAAGGAGATTCAGGAGAGGCGGGGGAAGAGGAAGGCTGACGCGTTTTTGGACGAGCTGGGGACGGAGATGGGGAGTAAGGATGAGGTTCATGGCGGAGCGGGTGGTGAGAAGGCGGTGCAGGATCTCGGGACTACGGCGCCGGGGGGAGGGCTTTGAGGAAGAGGGGAGAGCTCTGTTGTGTATGAATTTTGACGAGATGATGATACGTTGAAATGCTATAAAGTAACGAACAATAAAGCCTTGGATGCGAAAACACAATTCACAAGAGTAATGTCCTTTGGCACACAGTGATAATCTTTATTGGATCCTGGAACGAGGACTAGATTACGGCGAACGATGGCCAGAAAGAATGGATTTGGACGCAACCGGGCTCGAAGATCGTAGTTTCCAGACAGGATCCGCTGGGAGTTAACATCGACAGAAGAGATCCAGTCGCCTTCCTCGTAGACTGCAGTGTGCATGGGCGGGATGTATATCTCAGTGTACTCCATGTTGAGTGTTGTCTCAGCGGTGATGCCGTGCTTGATGAGGAAATCGTCTAGCAATGTTCCTAGAAGCAATGGTTGCACGTGTTAGCAGTGTAGAACAGTCGCAAGGGGTTGGCCCGTCTCGCTTGACTTCAACCAAGACAACAAGCTGTGACCGTTTGTCGTAGCTCGTTGGCACACGGGATCCTCGCCGTCCGGGAGATCGGCCTAGAGGTGGGCAAGCTGGAGGTCAGACCACTCCTACCGGCGGACGATGTGCTGGATGAGGACTAGGATGAAGAGCCGCAGACCAGCACCAGACTCCCAGGGCCGGCAGAGCGCAAAGAGACACCGAGGGCGATGCTGTGGCGTACGAGCGAGGTCGACGAAGTAGAGAAGGTGGTGGAGATCGCGGGGACGGCGATGCGTAATTGACACAGCGGTGGACACTTTACACGACAGCGTAAGTTTCAAAGTCCGCCAGAGATGAGCTATCAATTGCCTTGAAGTTCATGGACGAAGCTATGCTATGCTCAGACTGGGTCGTCTAGGAACGGAAGAACGCTCTTTGTCGGACTCTTCCCACGGCTGGTAGAGCGCAACGGGAGGGTGAGGCCGACGAGGTGAGAAGGTGATGGAGATCGCTCGCAGGGGACGGAGATGTGTAACGGGTACATGATCCGACAATTCCTCAGCTGTCTAGATCCGCGCAGCTGGCTTCGCCTTTTTCGTCTTGTGGGCACGGCGCTTCTTCTTGGGGGTGCTAACATCTATCCCAACCTCATCCACCGCGAAACCCGATTACGCTTCCGACTCTTGTTTACGCCTCGAGCCCTTCTTTGCCTTGGCCCTCGACTTAGGCATCTCCTTCGACTTCGAGCTCGTAGCGTCCTGCTCCTCTTCGATCACCGACTCCGACTCTGAACCTGCCGTGACTTTTCCCTTTTGTTGTGGCCTTCCTCTTGCCCTTGTTCTACTTGTCCGGCAACGACTGCTCCATCACGTCGTCTGAATCGTCCACCTCGCGCGACTCCCTCTCGGAGCTGAAAGGTCTGTGAAGGCATGTTCGATGATGGGGACGACACCATGCCCAGCTCGACTGTAGTAGCTCCTAGGGTCCTTATTCACGACGGCGACTTGAACCGAATCCACAACCAAAAGGAGCTCCTCATAGATATTTGATACATGCACACCACTGATATGAAAAGATAACGGCCGCAACCGGACTCGAACCAGCATCACTATGCCAGTAGCCTTTCAGCAGCACATGCATAGTATCTTACCAATTGGACCATACGACCGCTGATATTACCTTTCCATATTTCACATGATGATATCGAAAGAGATCAGCAGGCCGTTGTTAAGCCGATTGTCGCGCCTGGGTGGCAAGCGCTCCGTGGTGTCCCACCAGAGGAAGGAGCAAGCAAAAACCACGTCCTGAAGTCGCTAGGATTTACTGTGCGAGTGAGATCGCGGACATGCAAAACGAATCACTGCAGCAGAATGTGGCGAGTACACACATATGTTACGACCTGAGTTCACGAGACTTACAGATAACCCAACAACATATCAACGATTGACTTTCACTACAGCATGTACCTCGAATTGGGAAGGACAACAACGCCATGAAGGCCCAACCAGGCAGCACTGCGGGTACTGATACTGGTGGATCATATCGGTATCGTCAACTTTGTCTAATGCCACTCAACACACGTAGAAAAGGTACACCAGCAAAACGAAAGACCAAGCTGCTCACGAATCTGCACAGAAGTGAATCTCGAATCGACACAGAGCCGAGGATCCGGAGATGATACTCCTCCACCAGACATCGGTGCTCTACAAGTTCACAAAAGAGAGGTCGTCTCCTGATCTGCTCCACTCGCTGCCCTACGTTGCGCTGCAGTGGCACTCTTGAATCAGCGGCCCATCGCAGACTGCGAACAAAGCAAAAGAATTCGATCTAGGCGCGACTGGACTCGAACCAGCATCACTGTGCGAAGCGAGAGATGGATCACAAGCGAATGAATCCATCGCACAGCATCCTACCATTAGACTACGCGCCCCGATGATCATATTCTGTGTGCGCTTACCAGCCATTATATACAGCGAGGGGTACCAGCCGCTGTGAAGCCGACTTGCACGTGGATGGTAAGCACTGCTTGGTGTTGCGGGCGGAGGAGGGAGAGGTAAGCCTGCGGCTTTTGACTTCCAACTCTAGAGCAGTTGTCGTCCACACTCGCCCACTCAAAAATCACCTATACCACATCCTCATCAACCACAGCGCCCGGGACAACCACGGCACACAACATTCAGTGTATATATTGTGTAAGTTCAAGAGCTGCTTTCAGGGAACAAGATGCTCTGTCTGCGGACACCCATCGCCTGCCGTCCCCTGCTCCCACAAGGATGCGGGGATCAGTTCCCTTTTGCTTTTGTCTTTTGCCTGGCCGATAGAGATCATCGCTTGGACGTCGCATTTGAGGCTGTTCGTGGCAACCTCTCTTCGTTGCTGGTAATGTGGGTAATTCGATATTTGAAGAACGGCGGAATTATGGGTTCATTTCATTCTCTATGACAAAAGCTGAGGTTGGCTGAAGAGGCGATCGAGTCAATCTTCTGGGCCATATCAGAGGGTTAAATTGTGGCCGAGTGGTGCATGCTGGCGAAAGTGATGTATCCGATGAACGTGAGGTATCTGGTAGCATTTATGTATCATCTGAAGCAGTGAGGCTCGATTTGTGGGTGGCAACAACAAGGAGGTGGCGGCAGGTAAAAGGTGATGACTCTCGAGTAGTCCTGCAAGTACGAACTGGTGCTCCTGGAAACTGCGAACTTCATGATGTCGATCCCTGGCTTCAAGGCCATCTGCAAGCAGCATAGCTTTGGAGGTCGAGAACTCGCTCGTCACACACACTGCTTAGTCTTTGACTGGCAAGCAATATGGTAGGCGTTATGGCCTCGTGTACTATTGCCATAGTGTTTCCTCAATGCCTGGACAGGGTCCGTCGCTCTTGGCTGAATCCGTTTGCTTCTGGCGGGAGACTCGCTCCCAAAAGGTGTCAAGCGCTTGGAGCAATGCAATGCTCCCAGGGTCTGTAAAGTGGATGGATGACGGAATGTATTCAGGATAGTGTGAACCTCGTTGTACAAGCTGTCCAGGTTGAACCGTTGAGCAGATTCCAACGCCTCGAAAACCAAGCTGTAAAGCTCGCTGTACTCGCAAGAGTTGGGTATCACAATCGACGTAACTTCTACCACCCGTTCTTACAACCACTTCCCAACAATCGGTATCTGCTGATACATTTGATCGTACATCCTAGCAATATATCCTGGAGCCAGTCCTCCTCTTCCAATTACACCAAACCCACCAGCCATCCACAGCCCCGTCACGGCAGCAGAAATTGCGTTGATGATGTACCACCGCCTCTTCTTCGACAGCTCTCTTTCGCCTCCTTGCACTGTGACCTGATCCGGTGTGAGGCTCAACCACTTCGCCCAACCCCATGTGATATGCCATACGCCCACACCGATCAACGCCGTGAAGCCTGCATAGCTGACTACTGGGTGCTTCGCAAAGGCGTGCGCGACGTAGCTAAGGTTTACATTCGACTGACCACCCGGGAACTGCTGTGGTATAGCGCGGTTGATGAAGACGTGGCCAGCGAGCAGAGGTACTAGTGGATATCCCAACTTGCTAATACCAGACACTTTCGGCCAGAAGTCACCACTGAAGAACGATTTCCTGCGGCCACTCTCTCCGTACCGTTTCGCATTGAGGTTCCGCCGTACAATGCGCAATGCTATACCTGATATAACGTGCGCATATAGCGGTATTATGATGAGCAATGGTTCGGCGGGTATGCCTTGGTAGTAGGGCCGTGTGAGGAGGACATATCGTTCGCTTTCGCCCACGCTTCGAGTGATGAGTGGTATTATGGACGTGTTGACGATGTGGGCTGCGCCGTATGCGGTGAAGACATAGCTCGAGTATTTCTGTATTCGCGTGAGGTACCAGATCGGCGAGTGCTGTGAGAGGCCGAGTGTGCTGCTTCGTATGGGTTGTGCTTGGGGTTCGCTGTTGTTTTGGTTGCCGAAGTAGTCCTCCTTGTTGCCCAGTGGCGTCTCTTCTACTGGCGATGGTTCAAGCTCCTGGAGAGCGCCGTCGCGATCGTAGTCGGCCATCTTGGTGTCGTGGATGGTGTTGATAGAAGGAGAACGAGGTGCATGATTTTATGCACGATTGTAGTAAGCTGAATCCGATTGGCTGGCGTAGCTGCTAGCACTTGCGCTAGCGTGAGTGAACTTCACAAGCACATGGAAGTGACAACGAACATCAATGCCATCCAGTTCTTCGGTTGATCGGAGGGACGCGGAGTATCATCCTACGCGGAGCTCGCTATGAGGTGAGTGTGTCGCTCTCTTCTACCCACCCACTCTACCCGGATCGGCGCACGGGAACCTTGAAGACTAGCATGGCACCAGTAAGTACTCATCGTCTGAACATGACTTACAAGTCACTAAGCTAAAACGTCAACAGCGAGGTCAAGCGCTGCCGCAGGCGGCAACGGAGTCTGCTCGAGAGGCTCGGAAGTCGTTCTTCTGTACGTACCTCCTTGCAAATCGCGAGATATACTTTGGCTAACAGGGTGATATAGGCGAGCTATGTCAAAAGGGCTATGCGCGCATGAACGACTTCGAAGCGCATGAGGGCTCGTATGATCACCAGCATCGCAAGGTATGTACATCTGATCATAGCCATATTCCGACACATCCTAACACTTGTTGTAGCGCCTGAAGGAGATGAAGCAGTTAACCAAAGACCCGAACGCTGCAAGCAAGGCCAGAGAAGCCGAACGCAAAGCAAACGAAGAGGCTGGTCTCAAGTCCATCAACCTGTCCGGTGCGGCCGCCGGCTCGACAACCAAAAAGAAGCCTGTCTTCAAAAGCACACTTCAGCCGCACAACGCAGCCGTAGTCAACCAAACTCCAGCGCCGAGCGCAGCATCGAGAGATGTCGTTATGGCTGATGCTGGCCATGATGACTGGATGAAGGAGTACAATGAAGATCCCGCGCAGATGCATGCGAATGGGTGGGCGCAGGACCAATATGACCCTCGATTCCCTGCAGACTGCCCGAAATGTACAGGACCATGCGATGGACATGGCGAATATGATCCACGAGAGTCCTACGCGGCGTACATGAGACGCACGATGCCGGAAATCGATGGGTGGGAGTCGCAGTTGATGGCAAGCCTATCGGCATGATCCGAGCTGGCGTAAACATAGCTTTCAAAACATCACTTGCACCTCTTCACGCATTGCTAACATACCAGGATACTAACCTGCCGTTGTCGTTGCCATTGCCACTGTTACTGCTTGCTGTTGTCGCAGCAGCCTCTCACTAATAGTGATCCCACAGAGCACGACGAAAGCGACGGCACGAGCACGAAGCCGATTTGGCGACACGGAGATAGCATCACTTCGCGTCAGGCTCTCGGCACCAAACCCTGGTATGTTGTGAGACTCAGGCCGACGGCACCGGCGCGAGACCATTTGGCACTTTGGGGATAGCATCGCTGACAAGTGACACTCTCCGTGTTGTTTAGACTTTATATACATACCAAGCCGACGGCACAGGCACGAGGCGCATTTGGCGTCACCGGGATCGCAGCAATGGGCATCACGAAATTCTTCTCGCGCATGGAAGCAGCTGGCTACACCAGAATCGTGGACAACATCGGGTGGCGCGGAGACGATGTTCACACCTTCGCAGTCATTGACGGGCCTTCTTTCGCGTACCACATATTCCGAGCCTGCAACAAGAGCATCGACGAGCAGTCCGAGGATGTCATCGGCTCATCAGTGTCGTACACAGATTGCGCTGCGGCCACAGTGACCTTCCTCGAGACACTGGAGGACCATGGCATCATCATAGACAGTGTCTTCTTTGACGGAGCTTTACCTGCGTGGAAGAGACAGACAAGACGAGAGCGCCTCCAGAAGTTCGCTCGCAGCCTGGACACTTACAGGAAGCAACAAGACAAGCAGACAAAATCACAGGTGGCAAGCGTGGAACCTCTTCAATCTGGACTCGTGCCTCCTTTCCTGGTGCAGGCAGTTCAAGAGGCAATACTCGGCAGTCGCTTCAAGGATTTGGTCTACTCCGTACCTGGCGAAGCCGATGAATACTGTGTCACGGCCGCAAAGAAAGCCAACCTGTCCCACGTAGACAAGAAAGTCGCAATCTTCACCAGCGACAGCGATTTGGCGGTGTACGATTCGGGTAGGCAAACTCATATCATGCTCTTCGACAACTATTACCAGATCCAGCCAGATGCTTCGGGATCAGTGATCAAGGCCACGACATTCTGGCCGTCCGCGATAGCTAGGAAGATCTGGCGAGACAATCTGCACGAACTGGCGTACTACATGGCAGCGTACAAAGATCAGAGCGTGGCGAGGTTGATCGCAACGAAAATTGGACCTGGCAAGTCTCCACCGGTCGACGAGTATCGCAGCTTCACTGAGCACTTTACCGCCAAGGTCGCCGACTCCTTGAGTTTATTGCAGGGCAATGCAGCGGAGAGGCAGGGTCTTCTGGGCTTAGATGCAAGAGTTGCAGAGTTGGTACATCAGGTGAAGACAAAGACCGGTCTAGCGAGTCCAGACGAGTTCGAGATCTTTCTGCCGTTCGTCATCGAAGACTCCAGCAAAAGGTCGGCATGGCGTGTAGGGTCTGGTATACGCCAGGCTGCATATACCATCTTGCTCAAGCATTTAGATTGCAGTGAGACGCCGATTAGGGAGTTCAAACGGTCTGGTGTAGCCTCGGGAAGTCTCAAAGTGAGTGGGATGGATGACTCGGCGCTTCAGATGGGACTGAACGCATTGTACGAATATTTTGATGAAGACACTCGTCGGGCAGCATCTGGCGACGAGTCGGCAGTTGAGTCGTGGCGGACGGTCATCATCCGATTGATGCTTGCAGATAGGGACGATCTGCCACAGCCAGACGACCTGGTGAATTTGCTGGACGGGACGCTCTGCACAGACTGGCAGATGGTGCACTTGTCTGCACACTACCAGACAACTTTTTACTCCGTCCGTCTGCTGCACCAGGTGATGCGGTACTGCCATCGCGACGGCCGCAAGCCGAAGCTCCTCGTCAGACTGGACGGCATGCCGGGAATCGCGGCCTTTTTCGAGCCAGACGAGTCAATCGCAGGCACAGACGCAGAGGATGAGTGGTGCCGTTTCTTCGAGGAGCACCTGGCAACGATGAATACGTAGCCGCCTGCATGAGCGCGAGCACAATTTGGCGTCGCGGAGATGCTTGTATGAGTAGATTTCACCGCTCCCATCCCTCGATCACGAAGTCATAGCGACTATCACGGCTTTCAGCTTTATGAGCCGAATCACTTCCATCGTGTAGCGTCCTCTCGACGAAAGTCACCTTTCCTTCACTACTAACAAGCACAACTGTTTGCTTCTGCGTGCCATAAACGCCGTCGCCGACCTTCACACCTCGATCACCAGGTGTGCCCGTTCCATCTGCAGCAGCGAGCTTGTCTGCCGACTTGCTTTCCACAGCCTCACCGCCGACAGGTGGTATGAAGATTGAGTTCCGTAGCTGCTTCGTGAATTGCTGAAAGTCCTCGTCGGGCTTCGGTCTGGGTAGCATATCTACAGACAAGATGTCGAACAACCCTTCTATGAAGTTCTCCTGTTCGTCACCGCGGCTAATGCTGGAGCTGATAGCTTGCGAAAGTAAGTGCTCGCCGTGAACGACCTTGGGCCATGTGAGATCACCAAAATGACTGTTACTCAGTCCTTGTGTCTCTCCTAGCTTCTCGCAGATCCGCACGGCACCCTCTGCTGAAGAAGTCCTGTTCGAGATGACAGACAGACCTGGCACGCTGCCATCTTTAGGTTTCCGTAGTTGACCAAAGAGCAAGGTGAAGCCACCAACTTTCTGGATACCAACATCATCAACGAGGCGTCGTACGAAGGCTTCCTCGCTCTCGTCGGAATCGGGCGGCGTTGCGACATACGCACTCACAAGCCCTCCTCGACTTCTGTTCTGTGCGACTTCGCCACCATCTTCGCGAAAGTTGGTGAGATTGCATATTCGTCCCTGCTTTGTGATCGCCAGCCAAGTTCCACGGATCTGTCGTTGTAGATCTCTGCCGCCTAAAACATGTTGATTCGGTAAGTCCCACCAATGTGCTCGGGCTGTTGGCCGGTTGAGGAACTCATCACGGTTGTTGAGTAGTATGAATGGGTAATCCGGGTGCGCGGTTGAGATGATGGATATGCACATTTCGAAAGCCTGCCGAAAGGTTGACAACAGACCGTTCGGGGTGTCTCGTTGAGAAATTCGGAAGTGACCTCTATTGGCAGCGGCAGCAGCTGCTTACCGAGGCCCAGAATTATCACTTTGACTTGAGCTAATTAGCAGTGTCCAAAGACCATGCTGCACGGCGGTTTGGAAGATGAAGACGATGAGTCGCGAGAGAGATCGAAAGAGGAAAGACCTGGGATCGTGCACGGACCATGAAGCCTGACAGCGACGCCAAGGAGAAAGGTCATGATACATTTGCATTTCACAGGCAGCGATGCTGTCCTCTAGAGATCGTCCAACCATCTACAAGTAACACCCAAGCATCCCGTGCGCCTGCCTTGCCTCCAGCGGCTCATAACCATAAAATTTCATGCAACATAGCGGATCTTCCGCAGACTACGAAGTCTTCTTCGGGTCGATCACGCTGTCCTTCTCACCATATTGACCCCAGATCCAGTTGCTCCAGCCGGGACCGTCCTTCAACGGTGGCTTCGCACTGCTCCGCGGTCTCGGCCTCTCATCATCATCCTCACGCTCCACCGTCACGCCTCGATACTGCTCCGGGTCAGGCATTGCCTCGTAGCCCAGATCCTCAAACTCTGACTCCGAACGGCTCTTGTGCATGTAACCACTGTCAGAGTCGCGCGGCGCAAGATATGATTTCCGTGATGAAGGCTGGCGCGGCGTGCCTGATCGATGCTGAGAGCCGGAGGTCGCTGCGCCGGATGAGGTGTACGCTTCGGTGTCGAAGGCTTGGAGAAGAGTGCGCAGGCGGTCGCGCTGAGTGTTGACGAAGTCGTCGCGCTCAGCTCCAGAGAGTGATGGCGGGATGAGAGTTCCAGACGAAGCCAAGTCGCGAGCCTGGTCGTCTCTGGATGTAGAGGTCGGGTAGGTAGACTGCTGCAGAGCTTTGCCCAGCATACCGAACAGATCGCTCGTTCCCGCTGCCGCCATCCCATCTCTCGCGCTCGGCATGGTGAAGCGGTCAAACAGAGATGTTGCATAGCTGACATCCCGGCTTTGCGGCGGTGTTGGTTGCTTCGCCTGGCCACCCAACATCTGCACCCGCACATACTCAATCCCTCTCTTGACCACGTCCAGTCCTGCCGCCTTCGCCTTTGCATGACCCTCCGAAATCATGCGATCGATCTGCTTCTCATGCTCTGACAGGAAAGGCTCGATGTACTCTTTGTAGATGAAGACGGAACCCTGCTTTCCAGGCAGCACGAGGTAGAGGTGAACGGCGAAGCGCATCCAGGCGTAAAACGGAATCCAGTAGAGGATGAAGTAGAGCTGGCTCTCAACGAGGAGGAAGAGGGAGAGGGTGGTCCAGTACATGAGCCATGGTGCGAGATTGGCTGGATCGGATGTGCGGAGGGCTTTGTAGGAGGCGAAGATGGGGAAGGCGATTGAGGTGACGGAGCTGGAGCATAATTAGCAAGACCGCTCATTCTTTGACATGGTTGTCGTTGACGCACGTGAGGATGTCTGCTATGAAGCCGAACATGGTCGCGTGATGGTGTGAGTGATGCTGAGAGGGCTTTCAAGCAGAGGCGGTCAGTATGAGCAGCTCCACTGCTTTTCCCTTATGAAAGATAAAGGAGGCGCAAGGCAGCAATGTTGTAGGAGGACAGAGTATCAAACAGAGAGCGACGTCCAGGTTCAGGTACCCCACTTCCCGTCCCCACCTTTTCATGTGAAAGTGAACTCAGACGGTGATCAAAGATCTAACACCGACTCCAAGTGGATACAGAATGCCCTCGAAAGCAATGGCTGCGGAGTTCGAGAGACGACGGGAGCTTAGTGTGGTTGCAGCTTGAAGGGCGCAGTAGAAGCTGAACGAATCAGAAGTCATACCTTGACTCATAGTTCAGTCTCTCAACAAACAGAAAGTATATAAGTTACACCGTTCTGCCTTGCTATTTCGCAACACCACCACTTCGCGACAATGGCAATCCAGATCTCTTCAATCGAAGAGGCCGATGTACCCGAGTACGTCCGCATCGAACTCGAAGCCTTCCGGACACATCCTCGCCTTCCGATGCTGTGGCCAAGAGGCAACACAGCTGATCTATACGCCTACTACGAGGAGCGCAAGATGAAGAACTTCCACGACCCGGATTGCCATATTCTGAAAGCTGTTGAAGAGTCCACCGGCAAGATCATGGGCATCTCAGAATGGGACTTCTACCTCGATCCGAAGGCAGCCGCCGAGACACCTGCCTCAGATCCGGACGAGCAACCTCCAGCCAACTGGCCCGAAGGCGGCAACTGGGCCATTCGGAGCTTTTTCAAGCTCGAATGGGAGAAGTGGTCCCGAGAGACGTTCGCAGGGAAACCGTACATTGGTGGGTGGTCCCGACATAGTGTCGAGAAGTCCCTATGGCTGACCTGCTTCCAGAACTTCACATTCTGGTCGTACATCCCGACTTCCATCGTCGAGGCGTAGGCGCGAAGCTGCTGAGCTGGGGCTGCGAGCAAGCCGACAAGCATGGCGTGACGGCATGCCTGGAGTCGACCCCAGCAGGCTTGGAGCTGTACAAGCGCTTCGGTTTCCGCGAAGTCCGTATACTCAAAGCAGACATGCATCAGTTCGGATGGGACCAGCCGTACGATGAGGAAGCTGCCAAGCGGGTGTGGATGGTGCGAGATCCGCGGGCTTAAACAGTCGAGGTATCAATTGCAAAGAATGCTTTGCTCAGGTCGCTTCGCGCTTCTCCTCAGCAACGTTATCATCCCCTTCGCCATCAATGTGGTAGTCTCCTTCGTCAGCTTCTGCTTCATCTGCTTCAGTCGCTCCTTCTTCACCCTCAGCTCTCTTTGACAGCGCTTCTTCACTTGCCTCGGCTGCATCAAAGGGCAACGCTCGTTCCCTCCATTGCTCTGGTAGCATCTCCTCGAACTCGTCCCGGATATCCGCCTCAGCCATGCCAAGGTTTCTCAGCCGCTGTATACACCATCTGATGGTTCTTTCGGCTACGCGTGTGTGCTCGCTCGTCATCGCCAATTCGGTTGCTGTCGTCAATGCGGTCATCGGTCCCAGCTGGTCCAATGCTTTGCGGAATATCATCCGAATACTTGTTGTGTTTGGCCGCAGGCCTCCGTACATGACTACAGATGCAGTACCATTCCTCAACAAGTCTATCTTGGTTCGATGACGCTTGGTCAAGTCAACAGAAAATCCCTTCGAACCAAGAAGCGGAGATCGCTCAGTACTCTCAACAAGCTGCCGTACTTGAGCCAGCCGTACTTCTCGTGGCCAGAAAAGCATCATCAGACGGCGTGCCGCTCCGATGCCATAAGCCTCTAGCACGCCTCGTAGCACTTGGTTGAAAATGGTCGTAGGTAAGTTGAAGTAGAAGAAGCCGTCGATCTGCCCAACAGATTGGCAGAATGACGCCCACGGCAGGCCCACGACGGAGACGACCGTGAGAAGTGTTCGTAGCTGATCTTGCAATTCAACCCGTTCAATGCGGCCAGGCTTACTGTACTCACCCTTCACCATAGCCGCAAATACACTTTTGGCTTCAGCGAGATCCTTCGCAGACTGCTCGTCACGAGACTCTTGTGCTTTGCCAATCAGTATCAGCGTCCGTGCTAGTACTGCGAGGTTGACGATGGTCCACTCTGGACCTGTCGTTTCGAGAAGCGTTTGTAATATACGCCTGACAGCAGTCCACTGGCGAAGCTGAATCTGTGCGTTGAGCACAGCTTGTAAAACGTTTTGTGGCACCTCCATATTGTCGCCTACCTCCGAGTCATTCCGAGCACCACGTCGGACAAGCTTCGACAACAGAGGCTTGTCACTCGTGGCAATGGCAAATTCCACAAGGGCGGGAGCGATGATGGGATCGTTGTAAGAGCTTTCGACGATAAGCGGGCCATCGATTTCATCGTTGTAGAGCAGCCATCTTCCAATATCAAAAGCTTGGTTGTCGGTCACTAGATCCAGCAGCGGACCTAAAATAGTTGGCGGTAACTGGAGCTCAAAAGCCGGATACTCGATGGTCTCGAAATTGCTCGTGAATAGTCCTCGCTGGTCAGAGTGATCTCTCCGCTGCGGTGCAGCAAAGAACTCCGAAAGTGAGCCCAGCTTGTTTTCATCCGTATAAATCTGCAGTGTCCGCAGAAGGCGAAGGGCCTGCTCGAGATGACCAGCTTCAATGGCCGCTCGCATAGCTTGGTGAGCTACACCGATGATGGCAGCACTTCCTTCCAGTACATACGGTGGGAGACTCCGCGAGCTCGGCGACCTCACCTCACCTCCGAAGCCAGGCGACAGCTTGATAAGACTCTGCGCGAACGCAATGCGAGTGGCAGCTGGGCCCATATAGTCGACCATGCGCAGCACCACCGCATCCCACGAGCCGCCTCCAAGCTTCAGACCAGATTTCTCTAAAAATCTTTGCAGAGTTACGAGTTCCGCTACAGCGCCACCATGTGTGATCGCTCGACCAGGGCTACCAGCATTGACCTCGCCCAAGATCGCATCCACATATGCATTGACGACCTCACTACTTACTGTCCTCTTCACATCGTGCACAACTGGATCTTGGTCCATAGTGGCGGGTGATCGGGTATTGAACATATAATCGAGCTTGTCCCAATCCTCCGGACGCTCAGGTGCCATCGGGTATAGAGTTCGCCAGGAAATGGGACGCCATTCCGGCTTTGTCTGCTTGCAGACGGATCTTAAGATGGCAACTCCTTCTAGTACCCACTCGCCGTGCAAACAAGCCCACAAAACGAGCTCGAGCCAAACTTCGGGGCGTAGGCCGGCGACGCGCGTTCTATACGCAGAACCAGGTATCTCGGGTCTGAGAGGGACATATTTGCTTCCCGTGGCAGAAGCTTCTTCTATCACTGTTCGCTCGTGCGCTCGCCAAGCAGCGTCCGATAATGAGGTCAAGATTCGAGAAGATAGCAGATGGAGAATGGGCGGTTGCTGTATCGCGGTCTCATCACTACGAGGAATGCGGTTGTAGATGTCTTTTGGCAACAGGTCCTGATGATGCAAGTGTGCGATAATCTCTAGTATTTCTGGTTTGACCGGGCCCTTGCCACAAGACAATATCATCGCGCCCAGCGTACGCCACACCACACCCAAAACATTACGCCTTTTTGACTCTGGACTATGCGTGAGCGTACCAGCAGGTTGCTCCATCATATCAAGCATCGCTATTCGCGAAAGTCCTTGACGCAACATAGGGCCGGGATGCAAGAGATCTACTGGCTCTTCGGTGATGTCGTCGAGTGAGACTTTGTTGGGCCATGGTCCTTGATTTGATGGTTCAGAACGTGCCTGTTGACCAATAGGACCGAAGTGGTCAATGATGTCTTTTGTAAGCCAGACTGCAGCCTTCCATCTGCCTTGCGTGATCGCCAAGTCGTGCAGTAGATCTATCCCGAACAGTGAAGTCGGGCCTCGTCGTGCAGCAAGCACAATATCTCCTCTCTCGGATGGCGTGTCGATTGAGGTTGCACCTGGATCAAGGAGCTGAGATCGTCGCAAGCTTGCTGGCAAGCATGCTTCCAATAGCGGTGCCCATGTGGCCGCCCGGTCTCTGTCTCGGGTAGGCGGCGCTACACGACTGAATACTGGGAAGTCTTCGAAATGCTCTCCGCGATGACGGTACTGGCGTGTCTTTGCAGTCGCATGGTAGCGGATCGCCACTCGCTCAAGCTGGGTCAGTCGGCCGATGGGCAACGCGGAACGCACCCCTGGCGTCCTGGATCTCTGGACTGCGTGTTGCCATCGGATCTGCTTGCCACATCGTAGCATGAGGGTAGTGTCGTTGTTTGAAGGGAGAATGAAGCGAGACTTGATTCGAGCGCCAGATGTTCGCGTCACTAGCGCGAGACTCGTTTACAACTCTTCATCAACCACACTTCTTCTTCATTGCAATAACAACATCATCGCATTGCTCGGGATACCCTTGGAGCTGTGACGCTCTTGTCTAAAGTACAAGCGCGAACAGACGACAGAGCTCGACAAACTCTATCTCCCAAACGCGTTCCACTTCGCGTTTGCAACACAAGAAGCGACATCCTGTCATAGCTTTACCTCTACGCTACGCAACGCAAAAATGTCGACCGCAACCTATCGCCTTGGTACACACCCATCACTATACCTCTACATTACCTAGCTGACGTTTTTGCAGAAATCGCGAAAGGCGGCCAAGCTGGTTGCCAGGCGACACAATGCAAAACCGCAGGCACCAAGATTGCCAAGGGCGAGGTTCGTCAGGGCGTACTCGTCACGATCAAGGAGCACACAAGCTGGAAGTGGCGCCATTGGTGAGCCTCAACGATATGCACTTATTGCCATCTTGCTCACTACGAATAGGGGTTGCATCACGCCTCAAGTCATTGCCAACTGGATGGAGGTCTCCCAGGGTGACATGGACCTGGTTGATGGGTATGACACGCTCCCCGATGAGGTTCAAGCCAAGGTCAGGCGCGCCTTCGAGCAGGGCCACATCGACGATGATGATTGGAATGGCGTACGTGCAACCGTTTCGCTCTCAGTCACGTTACACCAGACTGACACCAAATCAGGATGTTGAGATGAACCGACCTGGCGCTGGCACAGGCATGCACAAGAAAACGAAGAAAGCACCCAAGAAGAAAGCGGTAAGCACGATACCGTGTCCGATTGTTGACTCTGCTAACCATATCCAGAAGAAGGATGGGGACGAGGGAGATGAAGAGCTCAACAGCACTCCGGTCAAGCCGAAGAAAGCTACCAAGAAGCGCGGCCGCAGCAAGGAAGATGAAGACGATGAGGATGTCGATGAGGAGCCCAAGCCTGCTGCGAAGCGTTCAAAGGCCAAGAAGGCTGCTGTCGTGAAAGACGAGGACGAGGAGCCGGAAGCTGCACCTGCGGTGAAGAAGCCGAAGAAGTCTGCCAAAGCCAAAGCTGACGCAGATGATGACGGCGCTGCTGCAAAGCCGGCTGCGAAGAAAGCGAAGGGCAAGAAGGCCTCCGTGTCAACAGAAATGATCGATAACTCGGACGACGACGCGGAAGCCACCGCTCCTGCGGTGAAGGCAGTGTCGGAGAAAGCCGCGCAGGTCGACAACGACGAGGACGATGCAGGAGCGGACAAGGTGAAGCCCCAGAAGGCCAAAGCCAAACCGAAGGGCAAGGGAAAAGGCAAGAAGGCTGCTGTCGTTGATGAAGACTGAGCACGGAGTTGCATCTTCGGAGGTTGTCGCCAGCGTGATGAGAATGACCGCTGGGACTGAGGGACATGCCATCGTGCGATGGTGAACAGAGCTATCTGCTCGGCCAGCGGCCAGATTCCAACGGCGTGGTCTCTCACTGGAGATTGGTGTTGCTGCATTCTGCTACGTCACTCGATACCCATTATGTATGCGTTCTTAGCTTGAGCAGACATCTAATCACACTGCGATCACGTACCTCTCTCCCAGCATTGTTCGCTCATATAAACATTTCCTCGTGCCTTCCCAAAAAGATGCCGAGGCACAGTACATGCGAGAGATGACGTGGAGATACTTCAAGCATCATCATGCTCCGACCATGCCATTGGCGCGCATCGACTAGGCCAGACACTGATTCTGTAAAGAGTAGTAGCAGGTCTCTCTCTCCTTCTCTCACCATTTTCTCACACTCTCGAGATGGACTCTACCGTCGGGCTACTGAAATTCTTGTTCCCGCAGATACCCTCCCTAGCGACGACGACACTGTGGCACTCGCTCGGCCAGCTGGAGACCTCGTCGAAATGGGATCTCAAGACGACTCTCACGGTGCAGGTATTGCGATCGATGATGAAGGGAGGTGGCAGTAGTCCACCATCAATTGGCAAAGTACAACGATCAACACTGAAAGAACCGGGTATCAAGGGCAAGATATGGGTGGCGAAAGCGACGTTAGCAGCTCCCAAGCCGGAAGACGATGATTTGCGGCAAGCCGTGTTCAAGGCTATTGATCAGATGAAGGAGGGCGAGGTGGAGTACACGAAGCCAGATCTGGTAGACACAGAAGTGGAGTGGACGGGCTTCCGACCTGATGCAGGCAAAGATGAGACTCTGCCGGACATCAGCGAAGAGGAGAAGTACAAGCAGTTGATGGGAGAGCCTACACGAACGAGTGGTACGACCCTGCTGTACTTCCATGGTGGAGCATATTACCTCTGTGACCCGTCCACACATCGGCAACTTACGAGTCGGCTAGCGAAGGAGACGCATGGCAGGGTGTGCAGCGTACGTTACCGGTTGGCGCCCCAAGCTGCGTTCCCGGCTCAATTACTGGATGGCTTCATGATGTACCTCAGCTTGCTATACCCTCCACCCGGCTCGATGCACGAAGCTGTGCCTGCAAAGGACATTGTGTTTGCAGGAGACAGTGCAGGCGGCAATCTGGTCTTCGCATTACTTCAACTGCTCCTCCAGCTACATCGAACAAGCGACAAGCCAACTGTCCGTTTCCACGGCAAGGATGTGGATGTACCTCTGCCCGCCGGTGCCTGTGCCAACTCTGGCTGGTTCGACATCTGTCGAGCAATGCCATCGCTATCGACAAACGCGAAGTATGACTACCTCCCACCACCCAACCACGACGATGCGATGACTCGATTTCCCAAAGACGACGTATGGCCTGCCGACCCGCCACGAGGTGACCTATTCTGTAACCTGAGTCTGCTGGACCATCCTTTGACATCGCCATTGGCAGCTGAAAGCTGGAAAGGTGCTCCGCCGCTCTGGCTTTGCACGGGACAAGAGTGTTTGTCAGACGAGGATTGCATCGTTGCAGCTCGAGCCGTCTCGCAGGATGTAAAAGTGCAGTGGGAGCAATATGAGGCCATGCCGCATTGCTTTGGTATGCTCATGCCTACTCTACCTACTGGCGATCGATGTCTGCGAAGCTGGGGCGACTTCTGCAGACGATGCGTTGATGAACCGGCAAGTGTCAAGACCAACGGGACGTATATATATGCCAAGACCGGCAAGGAAGAGCCCATCGATGTTTCCGGTGTTACTTCCATCTCACTGGACGAGGCGAAGAAGCTCATGCGGGAGGCGAAGGAGAGGCGGCTGCAGGGGTACGAGAAGGAGGGTAAAAGCATGCCGAAGCCTGCTTTGTGAAGTGTCCAGTTGATTTCTGGGAGTATTCCATGCCATATCTGACTTAACGCATTGCATGATGGATAGATTGATACAACAACGTATATAGCGCCGATCTTTTGCATTCTGGGGCCCTTGTGGATACGTTAGCACCGGCGTAACCAGCTGTGGTGGAAGCAGGTAACTATATAGCATTATGCCAAGCCTTGCCAAGTGTTTGACTTCCTAAAGTGGAATTGAAAATGCAACATTGATATGCTGCCTGCCAATACCCAAATATGCTGCTGATAGTGCAGTAGCTACAGTAAGGTAGTACCTTGTTCGTAGAGGGGTCGTCCGGTAGCCTGCAATAGTCGCTTGGGACCAAAAACTCCTGCCGTGCCCCATGTTCAACCATAAACGCCATGTTGGAGATGAAGAGGGCAAAATAGTGACTGCAGTTGCAGTGAATTGCTGGACGCTGTGGGAATTGACTGTGAATCGTCAGCGTCTGCTGGCTGTGATGCACCTGAAATGTTGACTTACACCCACGACCTTTCACAGGCAATATCTACGAGATTCGTAGAGATGCGAAGCGAACTGGAGAAGGTCAGTAACTGCTCGCCGAGTTATAGGCAGCTCAGATCGCTTACAATCATACCCCTAGACCAAGCGCCCCTGGAGAAACTCATTTTGCTCTAATAATATAGGTAGCTATATAGCTGTGCCCGAATTTTCGCCGAGCGGAAAGTGCAATATGCGGAGCCGGTGACTCTTCAGGCTACCACATGTACAGACTCGACACATCACTCATACTATTATACACCAGGCTCACAGCACTGTATGCCACAACGGCTTTCTAGACCTGGCCGAGTTAGAAATACCTTGTCATTTTTTGAGAACATGGAAGACTACTGCTCGGATGGACAGCGATTATTCGAATGGACAGCGACTATTCAGATGCACAGCAAGACTGATCAAGTTCAGCGCTACTAAATTTGTGTGAATCTATGGGCCTAGCAGAGAGTTGTCGACCGATTCAAGTCGGACGATATACACGTTTGTCCATGACACTCCAGTTGAATTTCCTGAGCTGAATCAATCTCCCGGTATCAGTGGAGGCATATGCTGACCTTCCCAGTGTGGCGATCAATCATCGGTTCTTGTTTTGCCTGACACAAGACCGCAAGTTCATTGCCATCCTCTCCAGTTGCAAGTAATTTTTCGACCCGCTGCACAAGGTACCGATCGGCTGTCCTCGACCAGGCAGAGCTTCAATCCTCTGTTCGCTCCTCCACTCCTCCCATAGCTCGTCAACCTCACAGTCCCTCTCGGCGTGAATGCAATCCCATGCCGCTACTCCGTCCTTTCGGAAGCAATACATACAAGGCAACCTGATTACATCCCGCATGTTGCGGCTCTTGCGGTGTGGGTCGAATTTTGACACTCGAGACCGAAGTCGCCCCAATTGCTCGCACTGCTTGCAAGTCCCACATGGCTTAAAGCCGCCATAGATTCCGCCACCTCAGCAATGACGTCCGGCTCGGGGTGTGCACCTTCGGTCGCGGCTCCTTGTACCGAGGACGTCGATATGGCGATGATGTAACACGTTACACATGATTGGCATGGCGTAGGGCATATCTTCCGGTAATGGAATCGCGACGTATGAGGTGTTGATGAACGTCAGACCCTCAGCAAAGCCTTGAAGACTCGAGATCCCAAGTTGAGGGCAGCGGAAGAGAATCGTAAGCTGTATCGTGAGATGGTCAGCGCCCGATTCATGGTCCAGAGATCATGTCTTGATTCCTTGCCTCTCTTCATCTTCAGCTCCGGCGAGACACACAAGCACAACGTCTCCTTCAGGATCGAATATTGATGTCAGTGGTTGAGGACATCTTGCTTGTGTGAGACTCGACCCTCCTGTCAGCAATTGTTGCGAGTTTAGTGTTCGGGAGAGACAAGCGGTCTTTTTGTAGCGAGTCTGCGGACTAGGGCTAAAGGCAAACCTGGTCAGTGCGAGAGCCGTTCAAGAAGAGTTGTCGCTACCTGGAACGGGTGAGCACTTACTGCCAGAACTAGTGGCAATTCCACTGTTCTAGTTTCCGACTCAGTCGTGATCTTCCGACCCTCGGTCTTTCATTATAGATTAGCCACAGCTGTGACATCGTGCCTCACACTACGGGAAACTTGAATGTCGACATCGGCATTGATTTCTGTCTTCAATTTTCCTTGCCGAAATGTTGGCGCTGCCAGATAGCAATGCCACCCAACACGCGCTAACCAGTAGCACAGCAAGGCTACACTACCTTGCGCCCATCAAACTCCCGCGAGCTGTCGGTATACCTACTTCTTGTCATCGAACTGATTGCCCTAGTGCTCGCATCTGTGCCACACCGGATTCCCAAGTCGCACACATGTCGGGCATGGCACCAGCAACCATGAACACTTCACCGCCAGGCTTTGGAACCCATTATAGGGAGGAAGGGTGTCGTGCCGGCATACGCCTAGGCTACAGATCCGATTTGCGGAGCATGCTCCGCACATATCCGAAAGTCCCTTCATCCTTTCAATCAGCGTAGAAAGCCGTAAACTTTGTGCTGCTGACAAGGGCCAAAGACCCGATTCCCGAAGCTGATTCACGACGTGTGCATTGAAATGCTCGGAGTACAAGCATTCCACCGCGCATTTGCGACCGCTAGATTGGATCTGCAGACGCCACCCAATGTAATTCTGGCAGAACGTGGTTATCTCCTGGATGAGGGAATTGCGTGTGCTTTCGAGGTTGGCAAAAACTGCTCGAAGCGGGTGCAGACTGTCATCGGACTCTGGTGACCAGAGTAAGGAACCACTAGTGGCTTCTTGAATGAGCCAGCGGCCATATGCGCGATATGCTTCGTCGTCGTGGAAATAGTAGGCAGCCGTCATGAGATGTCGTCGACTCTGTACATTCTCCGTCTCCTTGATCGGAATGAGCCAGCACCGTGCGGTAGGCTTCAGCGCTTCGAGGCAGTCGTATTTATCGCAGAGCTCAGCAACACCCGCAATCAACCCCTCTTGGCCATCCGCGAACTTAGGCACCCGGTCATTTTGGTGGTGCAGTACTTCACACATTATTTTCATAGCCTCACCGTCGTCCTCAGGGAGCGGCACCTCCAAGTAGGGATCAGCGGTGCCAAGTGCTCGGCCCTCGAATCGAGGGCTGAACATGGCCTTGAAGACTGGCGAGCCTGCGCTTAGAACTGTCGATGACACCCGTACTCTATTCTCTATCCCAGACCCAGCACCACAGACGAGCATGACGTCCCCGTTTCGATCAATGTCCGCCACCGTAGCATCGGCGGCGCCTGTTACTGCGCTCTGCATTTCCATCGTGAAGGCCTTGTGTCGTTCTGACTTGGTAGCGAAGGGTTGCGTGATCTGGTTTTTGGTCGATCCAGAAGATGGTATTGCTGGAGGGTGGGTGTGTTAATGTCAATCATGCGAAAGCCCGTACTTATAACATGGTCTCATCGCCTGTTTCATTCACTATTGTCGCCTGCAAGCTGCGTCACTCCAATCCGTTCACCGCACCGAAAGACTTCAGCATGCCCTGCCAGAGTAGATATCGTAACGCCGATTGGCGTTGGAAGGTGTGCCGCAAGCTGCAGTGCATTCTACAGCCATGTCAGCTCACATGATTACAGCGTTCAAGGAGCATGAAACCTGATCCTTCAAGTGGCCATGCAGTCCACGGTACTATACCAGTGCCATGCTCGGTGCATTTCGTCACAACTTCTCATGCTGACTTTCCGCGCAACTCCATGCCTCCCAGCAAGGTATTTTTTCATGTCTCAAGTTACTCACACACCAAGTGTTGATCCTTTTTAAGACCGATTCACATGTAGAATGTGGCCTTACCCACGTTGTACTGCTGTCAAAGTGTCGAAGACAAAGTAAGCGGCGAGGTTCCAACAGAATGTCCGCGTTAGCTCGTTCTACTATGGTCGCACCCACCCATCTTTACCTTGCCCTCCGGAGAACCATATCGCAAGAGCTTCGACCTCGAACATAGCATGGGCTTATATTCTCCCTTCGCTTCCTCCCAGGCACATGCGCTTGATCCGAGACTAGCGCACGGACTGCAGGCACCTGCAATACCATCATCATCCATCGTTTGCATTCTTTCAATTGTCTTCGATACCGACGAGCCTATGATATGGTGTCGGGGCCAGAGCTTTGCCTCTTGGAGACGGTTGATGAAGCGAGCACTGTACTGTAATTTGAAAGTGCAGTCTTTGGTGCATGGTTGTGGCGAGTAGCTACCTCTCAGTCGATCCTCTACTTGTTCTTCGATGAAGTCGGTCGCTTTCGACAGGATGCCCTGGCGCTCGGACTCGAGGAGTGCTTCTTGAATGTCAGTAAAGACTTGGACGGACTAGCGTTGTTCTGACAATAGCTCACCAAGGACTTGACGAAGTGGATGATCATCGTCATTCTTAGCAGGGTGCCAGATTGCGCACTGTTCCCGATCCGGGATGAAGTCGTAGATGAGCCAGCGGCCATATGTGGCAAATGCTTTATTGTCGTGGAAGTAGTAGGCTGCCGTCATCAGATTTCGGCGCGATGTGAGATTGCCGGTCTTGGTGGGAGGTGGCAGCCAGCATTTGGCAGTGGGCATCATGGCTTCAATGCAGTCGTACTTGTCACTTAGGATCGCCACCTTCACCATCATGTCTGTCTGAGGCCAGTTGTCCAGCACAGCTTTGTTGCGATGATGTAGTACGTTGCATAGGATGTTCATCGCTTCACCGTCATCGTCAGGGAGCGGTACATCGATGCGGAAGTTGAGGGCAAGCTCGTGACCTTCTCTGAAACGCACACTCAGCATTGCTTTGAAGACAGGCGAGCCAAGTCCAAGAGCAGCAGACGAGACGCGCAACCTGTACACCGCTAGTGTTAGTTCTCAGCCCTTGTCTTGGTTGTATTAAGGTACCTATACCTCTTCTCGCCCTCGGAGCCAGCGCTGCAAACCAGTATCACATCTCCTGCCGAATCGACGTCGACGATGTCAACGGCGCCGACTGTGCCAGTGCGCAAGTCTGCGACGACAGCGCCATCGAGTTCGCTCATGCTGGGCAGAGTATCAGCAATTAGAATGAGGCGGTGAAAGGTGCAAAAGAGAGCAAGTTGATTGAAAGTCCGAACTTTGAGCGATCTCAAAAGCTTGCTGGCCCTTGCAGGTACACATTCACTTGTAAGACAGCTGGTCTTGAACAATCCAAGTCTGTTCCAAATGGAGACCGAACACTGCCTTGCCAAAGAACGAGGTGAAGTTCCAGACGGCAGCTGGAGCCTAAGCTCACAACATCGCATTCACCTCTTTCACTAGCCTACCAAAGCATCTCAGCACAAGCAATCGGCGGCAGGTCATCTTCAAAATCCTCCCTCTCCTTCTCCCTATCCACGATCATCTCCCTCCGATGCCAGTAGGCCACGAATTGCCGTGCAGCCATCTCCGTGTAGAACGAGATAATGTACACCACCCCAGGCGTCCGTCTCTGCATCTCCTGCTTTTGCGCCGTACCCACATCCACGGCCCTCTTCCTTTCCTTCTCGTTTTCCAGCTCCTCCAGCTCCTCGGGCGACAATGCCGCGTCTCTTTCGTTTGCAGCAGCGATACTGCGCGAAGCAAGACTCTTCATGTTGTCCATTGGTGAGACGTTGTTCTGCGGTTCCCACTTCGTGATCCTCGGCGCCATTTCTTCACCTCCACTCCAACCCAGTGCGCGCTCTTTCGCCGTAGTAAGCAAAGTATGTCGTATAGCAGGAGCAAGTATCTGCGGCCCTTCCATGGTCAACCGTACCTCGAACGGCATAGCGGGATCCCTCCTCTTCTCCACCGCAGCATAACCCCGGTTGCGCACGATGGAAGTCATCAATGGCGAGAGAGGAGGTTGTAGTTGACGAAGATCCATGGTTTGCGAGGGAGGGACAAGAGCGAACGAAGCGATGGCGGATTGTGCGTCGAAGCCGTCAACCATCATGCCCTTGGACAAAGGCAGCATGGACATCATCGAGCCGGGAGTGTTGGCCGCAGCCAACTGCGCAATCCTCGTCGCATTGCCTTGGTAAGTGAAAGCGCTCAGCTTCGACTCGAAAAGAATATAATAGTAATTCTCCTGCTCCAACGTGCTGAGATTGCGTCCAGGTATGACTTTCAAGATATCGCCTTGCTCTAGTGTCCAGCCCTCCATATGCTTACCCTGCGGTATTAGACGGCGGAAGTCTTCTTCGACCAGATTTGGCGAGGCATTGCGCAGGACAAGGACGGTGATTTCAGTCTGCGAGGCATCGGATGTTCGCATGTGTCTCTCCAATTGTTGAGCTGCATCGGAGCGCGTGTCTTCTACTGTTTCGGCAGGACGCAGGACTCGTATTTTGGGCGGTCTAGCCACGGTGTCTAGGGGTAGACGCGGTATCTCCCTCTCCCTCTCGCGAGAGGCTTTGCGTTGGGCTTCTTCATATCGCTTCGTCTCCTCTGGGAAGAGTTGTTCGATCAAGGAGGGCTTCTTGGCAGTCTTGTCGTCCACATCCTGCTCGCCGCTCTTCACACTTATCGTCTTGAACCGCGGCCTTCGCTGCGCGTTGTTGCTCTTCCAGCGTATGGGTTTTGGGCTATGGAGAGGCCATGGCGGGCGAGTGCTCAGCAAGTGCCGTCTGATCAGCGGTGCCGTCGTGAGCATCAATCATGTCTCGCGTGCAATAAGATGTCGGAGTGAACAGAGATGAGGCTCTTGTGTTGATGCTGTGTCACCTCTGTCCAGTGCAACCACCCGTTGGCGTCCGGATCTCGTCGACCAATGAACTGAAGCATACACCACCTTCAATCTTTGCAACGAAAAAGGTAAGATCTAACAAACTCATCGGTATGACTCCTATCAACTAGCAGTACTTCAGCCCTCACTTCTCGCGTCTAGAGTGTACAAACATTCACGAAGTGAAGTGAAGCGAGCCCACGAGCATCGCTCCTTCCTCATTCGTCCCAAAAACGCCACTGCATAGCCGCCGGAGCACAGGCCCACCGCTAGCAGTCCTCGAGACCGACTTCACTGTGCTCGTTCCTCGTAAGTACACATCACCCTCCAACACCCACCAACAACAACCATGGCGACAATGTCGTATAACCCCTTAAGAATGCACCCTCCTGACGGCGCCGGCAGTGGAAGAAACAGTCAACAGTCTTTTATGGCGGTAAGTCTTGCGTGTGTTATACATCCCCCACTCACATTTCGTCCCCGTGGTGGTAAAGGTGGTGATGGAAGGCGGAGTGGAAGTGAAGTTCAGGAGAGGTGGGAGATTGGCACTGAACTCTGGACTCTGGACCTGAACCTGGATAATCCAAGGCGAATAATCATTGTCATCGCTCGTGGCGAATGGCGAGATCCAGCGCTCGCTCACATCTCAGGATGCCGATGCCACGACACTCGGAGCCCAAATAACGACGATCAGGCGTGCCGGGTTAAGATCTAGAAGTACTTCAATCTCCACACGCTTGTATCCTGGCACGCCACTCATCTCGCCCACCGCGTCGTCTTCAGACAACCCAAAAGCTCGGGAGCAAGTTCACAGCAACGAACTTCACATAACATATCGAGTGGGAACTACCCGGCAAGAAGTCACCGGATTTGGAGACAGAGCTGTAGCACGACCTGATGTCATCTCAGTGCTGTCATGTCTCGACTTGCCACTATCCTGGACTACATAGCTACAGCACATCTCCACATCTCCGAGAGGGCTCAACTGACAACTTACGTCAGGACCCAACCTCCTTCGTCGTCCGTACGCTGCAGCCCATCACAAACAGCTTAGAAGGCGCTTTCCGCGTCCACCTCACCCAAGACAGCCTCTCAGCCCTTGGCCTCAATACCGGAGACCTCTGTCTAATCACCACTGATACCACAACAGGACTCGGCATAGCCTGGAGAGCCACGGACAAGATGGGTAATAGCCCCAAGCACCGACCAGCCAAGATGACCGAGACGCTTAGGGGGGCTTTCGGAATCAGCGATGGCGCTCAGGTCACTATCGGCCGGGCCAAGAGCGGCACGAAGATTGTGTTGGCGGAGGAAGTTGTACTTACTGACGTGACGCCCTCCGATTCCGGCTATGCGACCGGTGTCGAGGATGCCAAATGGCTGGGACGCGCAATGATTACGCTCCACGAATGTGAAGCTGTCGCAGTGGGCACGACATTCGATGTGAAGAGCAAGAGGCAGCTTAAGAAGCGCTTTTTCGTGGATCATATCGAGGGTGCTGGTGCGGTTGGACCGGCATTATTCATTTGCAATGACAACACGAAGATCACAATCTCCGATGGCTCGCAGGCTGCTGAGATCGTATCGGTCAACGGAGTGGCTAATCCGCGACTTCCACTTTTGGAGATGAGCAAGATCGGCGGTTTGGTGGCGCAGGTTCAGGAGCTTAATGAGCACTTGGATCGTGTGCTGAAGAGATCCCGTGAGTCGACATCCCGAATGCGCAAGACTCGCCACGTGCTGCTGCACGGGTATGAGGGCACCGGGAAAACTTTGCTATTGAGGAGAATCCGACAAAGCGCTCAGGGTAGCGGATGCAGAGTATTTGACCTGAAGCTCGACGGTACAACCGCCAAAATGCAATCTCAGATCTCGGACATGTTCCGTGACGCTAGAGCGGCGGCGCCGAGCATCGTTCTCGTGGACAACCTCGAGAGGAAGTTCTCGAAGGATCAGACGATCATGATTGACGCTCTGGCCGATGAGCTGGACAAGCTAGCGGGTACGAACGTTATTGTGGTTGCCGCTACACGGTCTATTACCGAAGTGCATGGTGATCTGATGAGGCCCGGTCAGTTGATGGCACAAATTGAGCTGCCGATCCCAGACACAGCAGCTCGCAAAGACATCTTAGTTGTACTTCTCTCGGAGCTGCCTGCTGCTGATCGCAACGCATTGGCCGACGCAGTGGCTCAGAAGACACATGGCTTCACGGGATGTGATCTCGACATGCTCACCGAAAATGCTTACTGGCATGCCGAGAACCGTGACCAAGAGGACTGGATCGAGGTTGGTGCTCGCGCATCAGTACTGAATGGCACACCCACTGGCCAAATGGACGGTTCTGTGCACAGTCAGGCGACTACAGAAGTAGAACAAGCTACTCAGACCCTAGCGAATCTCGCTATCGACCAAGACCGCCTTCCCACGATTGACGACTTCACACAAGCACTCCTCAAGGCCCGTCCGAGTGCATTGCGAGAGCTCTTTTTTGAGAAGCCGAAAACTCGATGGAGCGATATCGGTGGTTCCGAAGCTGCGAAGCAGCGCTTCGACGATGCGATAGGCATCCCACTCAACCACGCCGACATCCTTGCCGAGCATCGCGCGAGGCCTTCCACTGGCGCACTGCTCTATGGGCCGCCGGGATGCTCGAAGACTATGACTGCTCAGGCCGTAGCGGCGACCTATGATCTCAATTTCATCGCCGTGAAGGGAGCTGAATTGATCAGCATGTACGTCGGCGAATCCGAGCGTGCTGTGCGTGATATCTTTCGGAAGGCCGCTCAGGCGGCACCATGCATGATCTTCTTCGACGAGATCGATGCTATTGGGTCTGAACGGGAAAGCGGCGGAGGGACGAAAGGGCTTAATGTCTTGACTACGTTGCTGACGGAGATGGATGGGTTTAATGCACGCGAGGGCGTCTATGTGTTAGCAGCCACGAACAAGCCGGAGAGCCTGGATCCGGCGCTGCTCAGGCCCGGACGATTCGATTCACTGGTTTACGTTGGATTGCCGACTGCTGAGGCCAGGCATGAGATCCTCAATATCGCTCTGCACGGCCAGCCAGTCCCGGTCGCTACGGCAGAAATCATAAGACTTGTGAGCGAGACCGAGGGTTACTCCGGCGCTGAGGTTGTCGGAGTGTGCCAGGTAGCCAAGATGGCTACCGTGAAGCGGCGAATTCGCGGTGGGAACGTAGCAATGGCGAGTGAAGACTTCGAGGAGGGATTTAGGCAGGTGACCAAGGGCGTTACTGTGAAAATGCTGGCAGGCTACAAAGCGTTCGCTGCACGAGGAACGAATAGGTAGAAATCCCGGTGGGAGACGATGGCTGCTCGAGACACGTTGGCGTCTGTGAGAGCTTCACGATCCGAAGCATACTGTTGCTGATCTTGGTAGTCCTGCTTCAAGCTACAATCATGCCAAGATGCTTTGCCAGATCTGTTGCCACCGCCCGAGCGCTACCTTGATGCTCACGCGTATTTAACATCCACCGCTTCACCTGCAAACCCACTGCGAGCCTTGTCGAGAGTCCACAGCCTCATCACTCAGCCCAGGTCGCTCGCTTCGCCGTCATCGTCGCTTTCGTCCCAAAACCCGGCGTCGAAATCTGGGTCAGACATCTCGGCTTGAGTGTGTGGTTTGCCCTCAGCCGCTTTGTTCATTGCTGCCAACATATCCCAGCCGGTAATTTTTGCTTTTAGCTCTCTCATGCACGTCCGACGCTCGAACGACACCCCAGGGCCTTTCTCCAGCCACCAGGAGATATCTCCTCGAGCACTGTAGTGATCCTGAGCATCGTCCATGCATGCATCGCACTCGGAGCGTTCTGAACTCAGTGTGGCTGCCAGGTCGCCCAGAGTGATTCCCTGCTGGCTGGTGGTAGCAAGGTCCTCCAAGCCGAGCCTTGTCCATATGTGCTCCTCGCAGACAGGATTTGCCGACCGCACAGGTGGGAAGAACACGGCCATATCTTTCCAAGAACCTCCACTGCTGTTCTTGGCCATCTTGCAACCAGCAAATTCCGCTTGCGACTCGAAGTCCTTCGCCCAAGGCTGTGAGTATCTGCCGTCGTAATCTTCCTCAGCTTCATCGTTTCCGAAGAAGCTATCACTGAAGAACACTCTTCTGCAAACATGAGAGCCGAAATTCTTTATGAGCGGGTTGATGAGGATTTTGCCTTGCCAAACCAGTCCCTCTTCTGTGCAGAATGCTTCCGTATCAAACTCATAGTGTTCCAGCTTGGTGTCGCTCGTTTGCTGTAGGAACAGGGCTCGTCTCGCCTTGTGGGAGCCCTGAACGACACTTTGCCATTGTTTGTTCACGCGCTGTGATAGCAACAGCTTCTGGAGAGGGAGGTAAAGCAGAATGTTCTCAAGCAGCTCGACCGTGTCGAGTGTGGCCGTACATGCTGTCATGGTTGTTGTTGATCAGTGTAATGAGCAGTAGTTCTGATTGCAGGGACAAGTTATGTCGAAGGTTTGTCTGGAAGTGGTTGTGATGGACGCTGAAAGGTGATCGGTTGCTAGCTAGCTAGTCTTATATGTGGCCAAAGAGCAAGTGAAGATCAAATTTGGAAGAGGTGAGCCTGGCTGATGATGTTGCGAACCTAGAGTGAAGGTAGTAGACTGAGCTGGAGATCGTTGGCTGTGACAGCGATCGATTGACACTTGGCTGATCTGGAATCCTAGTTCACCGTGTGTCACTTGCCTCAGACGGGGCCATTCCGGACCCTTGGCTAGTGTCGTCCCTCGCCCGTATGTTCTGATGTCCTGCTCTACATCTCAACGTTAGTAAACCTTACCTTACCCTGCTCTTCAATAAGCCCCAAATTCTACCAACTGTCGAATTCTCGGAACCGCCGCTGCCGTCCTGACTGTTTCCTCCTCGGCCCTGCACCGCGCATGGAACGAGCTGAACTGTCCCACGCGCCGAGGGCTTGAAAAAGATACTCGGCGTCTATTGATTGAAGTGTCAATCGCAGATATGAACATCTTGCAGACCTTCTGGGCGCCCAGAAGATCGCGCAGTGGAAGGTTGAGTAGCATCATTTCGAGTAACTCGGGCACGGCAAGCATAGCAGCGCACTTTGTGAAGACCGCGGGTTGCGCATCTTCTGAAAGACGTCAGCATCGTATGGCTATATGCTGTATCGGTGCTGCTCCTACCTTGCTAGAGTTTTCAGAGCTCAGATACGTTCCTGGTAACCATTTGCTCGCCTTTGTAGGAGTAGGGAGCTGCCCGAGTCACTCTGCTGCTTTCTTACGCGGTCAAAGGATAACCAAAGATACGAGTCTTAGTGCAAGTCGCTGTGGCATAATCATGTATTCGCAGCCAGCATGATCTTTATCGCTCGCTGTTGCAGTGGCGATCACAGTAGTTGCGAATGATGGCCAGCTGTCGTTGTTGCCGCGTCGAAACAGCGATGAGAATGCGGCAGTCGCTGCCATAGACCATAGCGTCAACCTCTGCAGAGGGCCACCCAGCTCTCGACGAACTGTTTGCCATCTGCCAATAAATCAGCGGATTCCACGATCCCATGCCTACGAAGCGTACCATCAGATGTAACAAATTGCAACACATACTCGCCATCTCTGTTCCGCGGTGGCTCGTAATGTGGCAGGAAAACATAAGGCGGGGGCTTGATTGCGGCCAAACTGACCAATCCATCTCCTTCGTACTGCGGCCAGTCGGGATCCTCAGCATATCGGGTGATGAAAGCGGTCCAGATCGGTACGTCCTGCATGGGACCACGCTTAGCGCTGGCCTCCAGACGTACACCTCCAGAAGCTCGATCTCGGAAGAGGCGAAGAGCATGCCGCATGTCTCCGTGCTTAATGACTCCTGCGAAGAGCTCTCTTTCGCCTCGTCTATCGGGGGTCTTGAGTTCGAGGCTGTCGGCAAGTGCAGGATGTGACACAGCTCGTTCGTCTTGGCGCTTCATGGCGACGAAGGTGCAGTAGAAGAGGACCATCCCTGTTGCGACATCAGCAAGCGTGCCAAGACGCCGTCTTGCGGTACGCACTCTCGTAAATCGCAAAGTTGAGCTTGGTCCAAAGATCGTATTTCCCATCTGGTCGTGCCCTGCACAGCTTCAAGCACGATTGCTCGCGGATAATCTTTAGGCTTGACAGTACTACGCAATAGTGCTGATCCCGCCCATCGCTCGCCTTTGTCATGACAAGCATTCTCGCGCGGTTATCTTCAGGACGCCAGTAGATGCGCAGCCAGAGTCTGTCGCCATCAAAGGGCCTGTAAATCGTCGTCAGCTACTTTCAGACCAGGTCAGGATATGACGTACTGCTGAAGTGCAAGCAAGAAGCCATCTTGTGTCATCTTCGAGATTGCGGACGTATCTGTCGAGCCGTAACACTCCGAAATGTCTTCCCTGCTATCGTTAGCTAATATCTCCGTGGGCAGACGGTTGGACTGACAGGTAGTGTTGTCGAAATGCTGTTGTTGGGTTAGAACCATTGAATACATGTCGAGCCCAGTGCGAGGGACTAGCCGACTCAGCATTCGAATACGATGTCTGACTGGAAGACAAAGTGGCCGAAGAGCTTGATGTGAAGGTTGGTGACTGAAGAGGTGGGTCAGGTGCGAAGGGTGGCGGCCGCGCATAGTCCCACTGATTGTCGAGCACTGGGGATGTTGGTGTATCGAAACGTGGTTGTGGTTGTGGTCGTGCTCTAGGTGGCCGTGGCGTGCTTTGTCCTGCATAACTCGGTTCAACACAAACCAGAAGTTCGGAAAGCGAGTAGTACTTACCAGACACAGGGTTGGCTACGCCCTGAGCAGCCGCGAGGCTCAATATCTGCCTCCTTGACTCGCTTGGTACTGACTGACGACTGCCAGTGACAATATCAAATTGAGCCTGCAGAACGCCGCGATAGCATTGCAATCGTTCAAGTAAGCCTTCGCCCTCATCCTGGCCCATCTTGTGTTGGAGGTCCTCCCATACCATCTGTCGAGACCTGTCCTTGGATCTCGCGAACATGGTAAAGACATCCTTAATACTCGCTGCAAGGCTCCGTAGCAATAGGCCGGCATCATCACGAATCCGATAGAAGGAAGGCTGATACCGGGGATCAGCCTCCGCGCTGTCCAATTGTCGCAGTGATGAGCTGATACCGAAGAACTCGCTGATCACTGCCGTGATACGCGTTGCATTGCGTGGTAGACTGTCTCTGAACACTTTCAGTCCAGAAGCTGCGTCTTCGGCATCCTCAGCTAGCTTGATGAGAGGCCGTTGCGCCATGCTGGGGGTCAATGCCGGTCAAGCGGTACAAGCAAAAGTACAGAGCCAGGAGCTGGAGATCGGCATTCGCGTGCCTTCCTCATTTTGTGAAGAAAGAAACTTTCTGGGTTTGCTCCGGAAAGACAACTGCAAGTGGCAGCGTTGAGTACCCCTTGCATGGACAAAATCACAAAGACTCTGTACTTTGTAATGCTCGGCCGTGTCTCTGCCAATCGTATGCTCTGGGTTAGCTCACCGGTGTGTGGTAGCAATGCGCTGTTCCAATATAGCCCTCGCAAGCCTGGGGCGATTACGGAGGCCCATTTCTGCTCGAAAGCCCCACAAGGTCGAATTTCTGTTTTGAGGTCTTGCATTCGAGCATCAACGACATCCATCTTGCGAGCATCTGAGTACTGGCGTTGCGCCATCGAGAAGCGCAGCAAATCCAGTGCGCCGGCATGGTTGAGGGTGCAGTGTCCGCCTGGCTTTCGACGGGCACGCCCACCACGCCATATCATGCTGGTCAGTCAACAGCGTCTTGCTAGATGAATCGATACCATATTCTGGACATCCACTATGGCTTTGTTTGGGCCGGCACGACTTCATCGAAGAATCCGTGGTAAGGTAGGGAGCAGGGAAGAGGTGACGAGAGAAGAGCCAGACGATCGTGTACGCACACCGCTGCACAGCCTCAGAATCACCTCAGGCACACCGAGACTCAAAGTAGCACAGTGATATGTTCCATACCGCGATGCGCGGTTGTCTCGCGATGCGAACAGCTATTACGAGCGGCAGCCATGCTGACATCAAAGAGTTACTGATGCTGCTCCAAGCTAAACCAACACTAATGCACAGGGTATCTAGCAGGTCACATCCTCGAAGAACGCCGCTGGTGCTTCTCATGCCCATGCTGCCGAGTACGCCACATCAATAAATCCATGTCGTTATCAATGCTGCGCCCTACCCAATGAGTTCAATTCCGGTACCCGGACACCACGCCTCGATTCTCGACAACCACGCTCAAATGATCTCATAATCCTCATCAGCATCCGGCACGATCATCGGCTGCACCTTCGCCTTCTTGCTCTTCTTGGCTGGAGTCAGGCCAATGCTCTCGCCCTCGTCATCTAGAACCTCATACTCGTCCTTCACGAGCTTTGTCACCTCGCAATCCTCGAACTTGGCCATCGCCTTAGCAAGAGCGGCGTTGAGAATCTGGCTACCTTGCGATGGGCCGGTTGGAAGATCGAAAGAGAACGTATATCCGGCATCGGCGATTGGTGACGGCGTATCATCGCGGTCAGAGGCAGATCCGGAGGACTCATCGGACACCGCCGTACCTTCGAGCATGTCGTGCTTGCGGGCAACTTTGATTCCGCTTTGAAGCGCGGCTACGGCGCCTTTGCTCTCGCGGCGCTTAGCATTGTACGTGCTACGGCGTGTTAGCATTGCAGCATAAGATGACGGGGAAATATACTCACGTCTCAGAGGGACGGTGAGGCCTAGGCTTGCCACCAGCAGCTCTGCCGGAAGTGGATTTACTGCCGAGTGCCCATTTGTGCTTGTGTGCAGCGTCGCGGAGCTGGTCTTGAGCAGTGCTGCGGAGGTCGGAGGTGGAGAAGGTCTGCTCAGAGGACATGTTGGCTGCTGGTCTGGTCGTAGCTTATGCGATACTTCAAGCACGCTTCGTGTGTGTGTGCCGGAGCTGTTACAGGGGATCGAGCTTTGAAGCTGAGTTTGCTGTGTTGGTTGGAGGATGGTGATGCTTTGTTCGCAGGAAGAGGTGTGGACTTAGGTCTGGTGATGCTATTGAGAGACAAAGGATGACGCAGAAGCTACGAGACAAGCAGGTGTCACTGCCCAGCAGGTACTGAAGGACAAGTGAAGGAGCGTGACTCGGAGCTGAGTCACTGCTGCAGGAAGCGACGAAGTGCTGATGTCTTGGGACGGTTGCCTGTGATAGTGTTGATGGCTGTGATGGGTGCTGTTTTGGTTTGAGGGAACAAAGGGATCACGACGGCGACTACGACAACGGCCCAGGGTCTCTTTATCGCCAGGCAAGCAGCCAGCCGCGCACAGGCAAGCTCGAGCTCATCAGGGCGTGGGAGCGTGGAGATGTGGAGTGCAGCGATAAGCACATGAGGCGTTTCCGGATGACCTATGCCTTCACCACGCCGTTCCAAGCTGCCAGGAACGTGTCGTAGCTCACTGGTAGCCGGACCTGCGGCTCATAGGTCATCCGCCACCTGGCTGAGTTACGGACGTGGTCGTTGATGACTTTGACTCATCTGGATCATGGGCGGAGTTACGCAAGGGCTCGGCGTCATGGCTATTTTGGCCGAGTCGGTTCCCGGTTCGGGAACACCCTTGCCCGTTCATGCACGATGTTGTGCATATGCTGTTGCGAGTTCGAGAACGTGTACAAGTACAAATCACTCTCATGAGCTTTCAGAAGCCGCTCTTGTACGCCTATGTTCAGCAGCAATAAAATGACCAAGACCTTCAAATCTCGAGCGTCTTTGCTTGTCTCCGAATGGGGACCGCTAGCTCAGTGAAGGCATCGTGGTTGTCAGAAGCGACAGCAAATCGTCAATGCAATTCTGCTTGTCACCTTCATAAACACATCTGTAGCTTTCAAGCCTCTCCTATCAAACCGTGTGTTGTTTGGTTTGTATGTTCATGCTTAAGCAACGAAACTTCTCTGTACCCCGTGTGTCTCCACAGCTAGAGCCCCTTTTCTGCCAACACCATGTGCCCAACAACACAACAACCCGTCCAAATGTCGTAGCAGGCACACATTGCAAGCCGCCATGGCTTCCACGCTCCCTACGTTCGCGCGACCACGAACTCCGAGCGATGCCCTCCGGTCGCAAGGCCACGCGACCGCCGGATTGGGCATTCACGACACACCTCCACCGTCCATACAGACCCACGACGATTACGACATACAGCAGGGCATTAACGACTCACCGGTTCAAGATGCGCAAACGATCAATTATGCACAGCCTGCACCATCGCTGCTGTCGCCAACAAAGGCCACTTTTGGTTTCAGCCCGCAAAGCACCTACTACAGCCCAGTGACACCACAAACAGCAAGCACAGATGGCGGCTTTGACTCAGTGGATGGAGCACCTGGCGCAGAGAACCCGTTCAACTTCACAACCCAGCAGTACACGTCAGGAAAAGGCAGCATGAGCAAAAGCGAAGCGCTTGGGAAGCGGAAAGGTCACAAGTATCGGCACTCCTCCATACATGTCTCCCATATGGACACCATCGTTCAGGCACCAGCAGCGAAGACGCCACTTAGTGTCCCGGCCTCTCTGCCTATGCCCACTCGGAAGGAGGCGTGGTGGAGTCTGACATCCCACCAGTCGGCACGATTGGTGTGGTGTCTTTGCCATTTCATCATTGCGGGCTACGTGCAATTCTCTGGTGCCGGTTCGCTAGCTATGACGGCCGTCTCGCGGCTCTTGTTGTTTGACGCAGCTGGTGCCACGGTCTGTGTCGCGGTGGACGTCATGGGTAACTTTGAAGTCTGGAAGCGCAGCTCGATCAAGCATCCTTTTGGTCTGGAGCGCGCAGATGTACTGGCTGGCTTCGGAATGGCCGTCTTCATCACGTTCATGGGACTGGACATTATCAGCCACGGCATCCAGCACTCTCTTGAAAATGTTGGCCACCACGAGTCCCATTCATCGCATTCGCACGAGCGAGTCGCCGCTGGATCGGTCGACATAAGCTCCCTGCTCTCCATTGGCAGCACACTTATTTCGGCTGTGCTCCTACGGAACCACGCTCGCATTGGCAGAGCGATGCGCTTCGAGCTCATTGCAGGCTGGGGCAAGATTTTGGGCAACCCGAGTCACTTCCTGACATTGTCCGCATCTTGCCTGCTGCTCATCATGCCTTTCCTTAACATGTCTGGTTACAAGTACTTCGACATCTGCTTCTCTTTCGTCATTGCAGTACTCATGATAGCGTTCGGAGTGCGACTGGGAATGTCGCTGGCCTCCATGCTGTTGATGAGTTACAAACCGCATGCGCGCGACAAACGTGCTGTTCGGCTTGTGATTGACGAAATTGAGACTGACCCTGCGGTTTCGTCGGTGGAGGAAGCCCGATTCTGGCAGGTCCATTACGGGTTGTGTATGGCGAATTTGAAGCTGCGCTATCGCAGTGGGGTTGGATATGGTGATGAGATGATGAGAATAAGACAACGAATAACGAGTCTGATACGACAACGGCTTGGCGACTCGAAGGGTGTGGTCTGGGAGATCAGCGTACAAATGGCTGTCGAGAAGGACTGAGCAATGTGTGATATGATTGATTTTCACCACGACTGTACCATCACTCTTGCTTTCCTACGGTATGCCCACCAGTCGATACCAGTAAATGTTTAGGAGGACATCCGACATGTACAGGCCTTCTCCTGACGCGTGCGAAGGAAACCAGCTCCGTTACAGTCAACGCGACCAAAACGCGTCACGAGAGCATCGGATCGACAAATTTTAGTGCTTGCATTAGCGCTGCGATTCACGATCTCTCCCCACACGCTAGCCGCTTCGTCTTGGTCGATGACATGTGCTTCCAACCCCCAAGTCTTCGAAACAACCGTGCAGACCCGTTTCGAAGTGCTGATTTGCTTGACAGATCTGACGTCGACGAGGGCATCGGAAGAAAGACCCAGGCTAATCCCTTGCCATGCCGCGATCAGACCCTCCGCAGGAGATTAAACTTCCGGAACCACATCCGCCTTAATGTAATGTTCTGGTTCGGGGTAAGCTGAACGACTGTAGCCGAGCATTGCATCAGTATGATGATAGGGATTGTGGTGGAAGCGCTGGAGGCTGGATCATGACGTCCGCAACAGTTGGGCTGGCAACTTCGGCCTAGACTTGAGGCATAGATATAGCTTGCTCGTTGACTCACTGAAGATAGCACAATCCTTACACTCAAGCTTTCGACAACAGACATCACACCAATCCATACAAACCACCTTCAAGATGTCTGGACCGATCAAGAACGCACCGACTGACACCGACGCAACCGATAACGACTATGTCTCTCGCACTGGTCAAAAGCAAGCCTCCGTTCCAGTACAGAAGGATGAGGACAGCGTAGAAGATCCCATTGACCCTGCTACTGCCGACTCCGACAAGGTTCTTGGTGAGTAATTGCTTTGACGATTCGTCTGCCGTGCTGACATTGCGTAGAGCAAGATGAGAAGTCCGCCATGGACCAAAGCAACATCATCGAAGGCGGACGCACTCGAGGTGCGGCGAAGAAAGCTGGCACATACACCGAGCCAGGCGATGAGGAGGGTATGCCTCCACCATCGGACGGAACTTCTAGGATCGTTACTGCCTCGGCGAACGACATCTAGATGTCAACTCCGAGTTGTACAGCACATTGAGATGAAATAAATGTATCATAATTGTCAATTCGTATTTGCCAATTATCATATATGTAATTGCCATGTACGCCAATGACGATGTGGTGTATATGACGTTCTCCGTTGGCACCTTGAAGTGTCCTCCTTTTCCGTACCTCTTGACCAGAGTGTGCAATATGTGTTACGTCGCATCGGCTGATGTATAGCGTATGGCATAGCTCCGTCGGTCTTAGCACATTTACTTACCCAATCGACGCAGATACTGAATGTATCAAAGTAGTCAACCGGTCTGACACTGGCCATAGGTGTATCCATGCTCGTTTCACTGATCTTACACCACGCGGATTGTCTTCTGCGTAGCTTTACCAAACCACCCTGCGTTATCGAGATTCGCGAACCCTATGCGTGTGTAGGTGGCATCACCCAGATGCCGCAGTACCATGACGTAGAAAAAGACAACTCCCTTGCCCTCGCTCATCCCAAGTAAAATGCAAGGAACCTTGACAGAGAATTGTGATAGCGTATCCGCCGCACCTGCTCGTCTCACAGTTCCGTTGTCCAGCGTTAACACACAGTCGGCCGCCATAGGCTCCATCGTTGGGAAATGGTCGCCTATAGTATAGGACCAACAATCATTAGGGTCACCGCAAGAAACGATGAGAAGAGTCAGTGGAGCTAGTATCTCGAGATAGCCGTCCGTAACTTTCCCGTACGGGTTGAGGCCCGGAACTGTGCAGTGAATGTTCTGGACGGTCGCGAGAGCAACAAATGGCTGTTCCGGGTCTTCACTCTCGATTATGACTGAGCCACGCACAGACGGCCAAGCCCAAGACGGCGCAAGGTACTCATCACCTCGAAACTGCGGTTGTTGGTCCATCAGATCAGTGTAATTTGCCGACCAGCAAAGATCTGTGAGCAGATTGTTCTTCCAGAGTCCTGCCAGATAATCGGAGTGCGTAATGGAGGCGATTTTTGAGGCCACTCCGCTGAGTGCGGGCAGGCGATCCGACTCGTACGTAAGACGTCGGCTTGAGTATGTGTTGACGAGATCGTGCCATTTGTTATAGATATTGGGCTCGTCTCCAGACAGCTGCTGCGTGAGCCTCATTGAATGAAATTCCCGAGGCATGGCGCCATCCTCAGCAATGCAATCACTCCTGCACTCCCAAACGAATTGAGACTGTGTGTAATGCAACACCCTTGTCGAAAGTACGACCTCCTGCCAACACCAGCCTCGTGCTGCTACGGGGTCAAAGTTCTCTATAAACTGCGTGGAAGAGCTTCCTGCGTGTCTGCGTGCTAGGAAGTGAACCCCGGTATCGCCAATGAACTCGTGAGGCGACCATTTGTCCTCCCGATTCGTCAGAAACGGAATTTGTCCGTGCGAAGACGAAGCTGCTGACAGGGTGAACCAAGCGTGCTCGTAGTAATCGCACATCTTTGGGGCCTCGAGTTTCCAGTCCTGGTGGTCGCCTTGGATGATGCACAAAGAGTCGATCCACAAATAGTCTATACCCAATCTACGGCAGACAGTAATTGCCTGAAGTAAGGGTTAGTGCTTTGTTCTTGCCAGGACGTGGCTATTGGGACGTGGCCACAAGACACATCTGTCCCTCCATAGCTATAGAATGAGAGACACCAAGCCGCTTATAGCAGTGTATCAGCACTCGGCAGCTTGGAAATACTGTTATGCGCACCCAAAGGCTACAACCATCAGTTTGCCTACGTTCTGAAAGACCTTTGATAGGTCGACCCAGGGTATGCCCTGCTGCATTTGCGTCTCGTTATCTGCCGTAGTCATAATTGGCTGCGTTCGCCCCCAGCAGTGACTGAGCGCTGCGTAGCGTCCGAGACGGCCTTTAGACTCGATAAGTCTGATTTCATCAGTGCTAGCTCGCTTCAAACTCAGAATCCTTCTCGGTAACGGTGGATTTGCTGGACCACGACACCTTTCATGAGTCTGTAGGCACAATCTGAGGCGCTCGTTAATAAAGCGAAAGCAGTGGTCAGAGTCTGGCCGACTTGAGTAGAGTCCAGAGCATGCGGGAAGTGACAGACAACCAGCATCGTCCTACACACTTCAGACAAACGCTACACACGTGTTGGGTGGGAAGTATAGACCTTACCTCAGACGTGGCATGAAAGTAGAATTGCTCAAGGGTAACAGGTCCTCCCAAGCGTTCATCCTCTTCCGGCGGCAAGCCGGAGACTTGTACGCTTGCTGGGCTGCCTTCTTCAAGGTCAAGTATGATGTACGATTTTGTGAGTCTGCGCGTGACGTTCGGGACAAAGTAGGCCACCATTCGATCCAGTAATCGACAGTGCGAACATGTTTCGCGGAGATCCTTCATGAATATGCGGAGCGAGAGGAAGCAGCTGCCATCTCTGGTGCGAGTTGTCTCCCCATGAAAGCAGGCGTCTAAATCGTTGCAAGAGCTGCATCGTATATGACTAGTCATTGTTGTTTGCCCTAGATCGTACAGTCTTTGAGTTGATGAGATAAGTGATCGGATTGATGAAGTAGGCAAGGGGTGAAAAAACTTCTTCTTGAATCTTGGTCTTTGTGTGATGAATACATGCATATACGTAGGTGACAGAACGCGGCTCGCGCGTATACCAAAGCTATGCAACTTCTGCTACTTGACCAGGCACAGCCTCAGTAAGGTTTACAAGCACTGCGAGTACCACTGGTTGGAGACAGTGCACTTCGATCCGGAAGCGCATGTCGTGGAGCCAGTGTATCCTTGACCACCGCACTGGCCGTACTTCTGTACAGCAGGGGCGGAGCTGGTTGCAGACGTGGCTACCGGGGCCGCAGAGCTAGTCTTGGCCGGCGCAGAGCTGGACTTGGGAGGTGCAGCGGAGCTGCTTGCGGCCGGAGCAGCACTGCTGGAAGCAGCTGCAGCACCCTTCGAGACGGAGAGCGAAGCGGAACCGGCGCCGGACCACGACTCCACGGAGATGGTCTGGAAGTTCATGGTGCCGAGGTTCATGCCAAAGCTGGCCCAGGCCTTGAAGTGGTTGGCGAGAGTGACGGTGCCGCTTGAGCGAGGGGTCTGGCGGAGGCTGTGAGAGGCGGGTTAGTATGGTATCCTGCTCAAACTAGTCGAAGGCACTTACGAGATGTACTGGTTGAAGGTCGATGTGCCCAGGATGGACGGCTGGTTGCTCTGGGTGTGCTCCCAGACTGCGTAGGTGGAGCCATCGGACGTGAGTGTGCCCTTCTGCGAACCACCGGTGCTATAGCCATTACCCTGATTCTCAACCACGTAGTACTCGACCAGAGGGTTGGTGGTCCAGCCGTAGACGGACAGCAGGCCACCAGGGGTGCCGGATTGCACGGAGAAGGACCCAGTGTAGGTGATGGGACTGTGGATGTGTTAGAGTAGTCAACGTTGTAAATACCGTACGCGGACACAACTCACGTATCGTCACCAGTCTTCCATCCAATTCCCGTCACGAAGTCCTGGTTAGTGTTCCAGGTAACCTTGAACGAGCCCGAACTCAAGTTCGGCGTGTATGTAACACCGGCACCGCTCGCTATGTAGTCCTGGTTGTAGTCGACAGCTGTCGCACGACGAACCATGGCGCGGAGCGTGGAGTTCGTCATGAGCTCGTCGAAGTCATGAGCTGGCATCGGTGCCGGCTCCGCAACAGGCGCTGCCAGAGCGCCGGACAGGATGGACAAGCCAAGGATGATCTTGGAGAAGGCCATTGCTGAGGTTGTAAAAGAGTCTGTTTGGTAGAACAAATGTGAAAAGCTCAAAGTAACAAGTGTGGTGTAAGGTCAATCAATGAATGTGAGTCGTACAATTCTGCATTTCCAACAGGTGAGAGTGTACCATATATACTCGCATAGCAGAAGATCGGTTCGCGAGAGCTCATTATCGGGCCTCATCACCGCGAGTACCGTCTTGAGGTCACCACATATGATGCAGGAGCGCTGCAGCACCTTTTACCCGCAGCGTTATTTGTGAACGAGGTTGAAAAAGGATGGACGAACCAAAGTATGGGCGGGCCCAGGCGGGACTTACTTGTGTAGATGAAACCGCACGGCTTGCACGGCTTGGTGTTGCTTGTATAGATGAAACCGCATGGCTTTTCCTGGAGATCATGTGGGCCGCGCGTGTCTTAGCCGACGCAGCAACGCTTCGAGAGGCTTGATTATACCACCTTGAACACTCCATCATCTTTAGCAACCGTAGTCAAGGCTCCAGTCTAGATGTGCCGAGCTTGTTACGCGGATGATAATGAGTGGAAGTGCAAGCCGAAGGAACAGGCAATTTGAGTTCGATCGGTGCCGATGCGGCCCGCAGTGCTTCCAACAAATATCCAACCACCCCAACCGAACCAACATGCCATAAGTATGTTGCACAGCAAGACAACGAGCCACGAATACACTGGCGGCTCCACGCATGGATCCTCGAAAACAATGGATTGCAGATTCACAATGCTGGTTCCAAAAGATGGTCTTGCCTTTTAGGGACGATGTCAGGGGGAGACAGGTGCGGTGAGCAGCTCAAGCCATTCTGGTCAGGGTTGGAGTGAGTGCGGTAAAACCAGCGTGAGCTATGCGTGGAGTGTTCTAGGTCGCGAGTAGACATGACCTGCGAGGAAGACGTCGAGGTTCCCAAGTTACCCGCCCACTGACAACTACTCGGTCTACCTTACCATTTCGGATTTCAGTGCAAAGGTTCCACTACACATCTTGTCAACCTCGACCCTTAAGTGGTTCGACAGAGATATTCGCCGTTTCCCAGAGGAGCCACCTATGGTTGGGGAAAGAGGCTGACGTGCCTTCATAGGAGACAGTTCAGATACAAGCTCCTGGAGCGTCGCCTAGTCTGCCATGGCGTCTTGAATCCCGAACGCTTGAGATCCAGCCTACCGACTTCGGAAACGCAAGTTTTGTCGTCTTTGTGAGACTGCCGCAAATAACCATTTCTCATTTCGATCTGGACCTGTGCTTGCCGATGCCGCTTGTTGTCGAGAACATGCGTAATGCACAATCAAGGGCGGCTGCGTTGGAGTTCAAATTCTGGTTCAGCAATGATCAAGGCCCTAAGGACGCTAAGACATCGAGAAGTGTGGCTATTCCGACGCCACGTCTTTGCTCGCTGGACTTTATCATACATGGTTCCGAGGATGGAACCGAGCCAGGCAGCGGTTTCTCTTCTATCTCTCGTCAAGAACTTCGTTGCACTTCGTTACTCCGATGCTCCGGAGGCAGAGCTGCAAGAGCGACACCCGGATTTCGTGCCTGGAAAAGCACGCGGATCCATTCCAACTACGGCCCAATGGATTTGGAGCTTTCTTGACCAGCACCTTCTGGGCAGCGGCACTGCAGTGGCACCAAGAGCGTACTACGACTTGTTGTGTGAGATCCGGCAACAGTCGTGTGACCGCACCGCTGTTCACCCTGTTGCCTACTAAAGGCAGACGTGTGGCTATGTCGATGCAATCAGATACAGTAACAATGTGTGCGACAACTCCACAAAAACCTCATGTCTGCAGACGCCCGGCAAAGCTGGACACGTGATTTCCTTGGCCGACCGGCCTCGGACTTTGCAAAGTATACTCAGCCTATCTACCAGCGTAGTAGTTTGCTCAAAGCTCCGACGACGTGCCGGTTGAGATATATCTGTCGCCCCCGCTGTCACCGTCACCATTATCACACTCTCGCGATGGCTGGTGACACTATCACAGATCTACATGTCGCCATCGTTGGTCTGGCATGTTCGCGATTACTGCCCAACAACAACTGACACTGATCGTAGGAGCCGGCATTGCAGGACTTGCGCTCGCTATGGCATTGCACCGAAAAGGCGTGTCATTCATGCTTTACGAAGAATTTGGAGAGTATTCGGCTGCTGGGTAAGCCGAAGTCTCGAGATCTCGTGAAGGTGCAGTCCATAACGGTGACGCAGTGCCGGAATTGGCTTCGCGCCCAATGGGTTACAATCACTTGACCTGATCGAGCCACGGTTCCGTGCCTTGTACGAAGACGTGGCAGTCGGCAACAAGCGAGAAGATGCACAATGGGTCTTCTTCGAGGGTCTGCTTCTTGAAGAAGGTCTCGGTTCGTTTCGTCGTCGTTGAGTCTCGACGATCTTGGCTGAGTGTGTTTTGGCAGGTCAGGGCGAGGGGTGGTACGGGAACTCGAGCTGGGGCCATCCCAACTTTACCCGAAAATCTGTCCATTCTGTCCAGAACCGCACCGTTGTAGTTCTCATGCTGACTAATGCTAGGCTCACCGCAAGGCACTTCTCGAAATCATGACCAGCTTCATTCCAATCGACAGTGTCAAGTTCAACAAACGTCTGACTGGCATTGAACAACAGCAGCACAAAGTGGTCCTCACGTTTGCGGATGGCGAGATCGCACATGCCAGTGTATTGGCGGGAGCTGATGGTATCACGAGCATGGTGCGAGAACATGTCTTGAAGCCTTTATACCCTGGGCAGGTCGCACCGGTGTATGCAGATGCGTATTGTTATCGAGCGGTCATTCCAATGGCGGAGGCAGAAGAAATCCTGGGGGACCTCACGGACGTCGCCAAGTTCTACTTCGGCAAAGGCCGTAGTGCTGTAACCTACAGGATCTCCAGAGGCGAGGTAGGTAGAACTGCCATGTCTGTGAGAACCCCCTGCTAACTACCTCGCTCGGCAGGAGTTCAACTTCCTTCTCTGCGTAGCGGATGAGCAAGGATGGAAGTTTCCGAACGATGTAACATTGAAAGTCACCCACGAAGAAATGATGTCTGATTTCGAAGGGCATGGGGTTGATAAGCGCTTCCTCCAGCTGCTCTCCAAAGCGAACCCAATACGATGGGGATTCTTCCATCATCTCCACACCTCAACATATGTTAAAGGCCGTGTTGCTCTATTGGGCGACAGTGCTCACGCCTCGCTTCCCTTCCAGGCCGCTGGCGCTGCACAGGGTGTAGAGGACGCGTTGATATTGTCCAACTTGCTTGCCGCTAGGACCAGCGCGTCCGACGAAAGCGCAACACAAGCGGCTCTGTACACATACGATTCAGTCAGACGACCACGAGCGCAAAGACAACTCGAGCAGGCTGCCGAAGTCGCTCGCATGATTAGCTTCTCGGATCCCGAGACTGGATCCGATATGGGCAAGATCCTGCCAAAGTTGCAGCAAGGTCGCTTCGATTGGCTGTGGTTTCACGATATGGAGGCTGAAGTGCGTGACGCGTTATCGAAAATGCAAGAAGTGTTGAGCGCAAGCAAGGTTGTTGGGTCGACAAGAGGATGTCCTCAGGTGCTAAGCTAATCTTGAGCACGTCACTTGGTGTTACTTGACCATGAAGCACCTGGTCAGCGTGTAGGCGCGAGACTTGGACCTGCCGGGTCCCGATCGGATTGCACTCCTGTCACGTTTGCACCAAGGGATTAGGATGTCTAGTGATCCTCAGCACAGAACGGGAGACAGATCATGGGATATGGCTGAGCAAGCAAGCAGCAATGCTTCTGGTGTGCCTGAATCAAAAGCACTCTTGAAAGTCTCCTCGTCTTACGTACCTTCGTTTTAGCGTCTTGGGCAACCTTACTGCGCTTGCCGCCCAGACTGCAGGAGGCACATCAACATTCAGGAGTCGGGACCTCTTCCTGTTCTTCGCATACATCTTGCTCAGAGTTTATGGTATATCATTCAAGTGCTCGAAGTAGTAGTCGTGTTTTCCGAGATCGACGTGCAATGCATGTGGATCAATCACAAACAGGTGCCTCTCATCATGACCAATAGGTGTGAAGAGAACTAAATCCGAGCTTGCCAACATACTGCCGTAGACTAAGACGACGTACAATACTACTAAGATACACTTCAGAGCAATCGCCACCATTAGGTGTTCCAGCTAACAAGCAAGACAGGTCATAATCGCATGTGTTCATGTGGAAAGCCGAGCGTGTGGTCTGTCTCGTGGCGAATGACACGGGTGAACTCAGAGTCTGGCGTGTCCATGCTGAAGGAATCGAGGTTCATGGTCGGTTCGTGGGGCAGAATGGACCTGATGTCCGTGCCCAGATATGACCAGTATCCGTCACCGACCATCCGCGTGATTCGAACCTGCCCACCAGAGGCAATCTCGGTGAATTGGACATTCGCGAACGCAGCCCAGGCGTTCATGTGGCCTAGGATGCGCGTGCGCAGGTCGACTTCTGGGTTGTCTAGGAAGCTCACTGTAAGGCGGACGCCAGACGCACCCCAGTACTTGGATGTCAGAAGAGCAAGGTGCTGGGGTTCAAGGACGTCGTTGGTAGCTTGGTGGAGCATTTGCAAATCAGGCGCATTCGCCGGGTTTCGACGAATAGCTCGTTCTGCTGCTGGAATCCATTGGTCTTTTTAGGTAGAACCTTGATGCTGCATCCTATGAACTTGCCACTCGCGGCTTCTGGGACTTGGGTCGAGCTTTCCATGGCCATGGCGAAAGTGCGTTTGGGGAATTGGAGTGTGTAACAGGCCAGAACTGTATTAGATAGCTGAGCACTATTCGCAATATGTTCGCTTGGTTAGGGGCCAGTGGACGCCAGTTCGACTTGAACTGCGCGTCGCCTTATATGTCCTGTCAACTCACCACCACCCCGTCATGCCATGCCACTGTCATCCCAGCTCGCCATCGTGCCAGCTCGCCATCAACTCAGCTCGCCATCAACTCGACTTTCTCACCGTATCTCGGTGTTACTCCAATGGCAGACATGCCTCTCGTGAAGGAAGAACATCAGGTGAGAAGCAGCAATGGTGTGAGGTCTTGGCTTCGCTACCAGGCGCCAGATTTGGCGTCTAGCAGCTTAAGACCTCTTGGCTGGTACCCTCGTCTTGGCTCTCCTATTACGACCCGATCAGAATCAGTCAACAGTCAAAGGAACATTCGCCTCCTCGACGATAGATAGCAAGAGTAGGTTGGCGTACATGCTGGACAGTACACCGCAGCACTAGTGGGAACATTTCTTGTGCACTGTCACGCCTAACCTGCTTGCTGATCACGACTTCTCTTCCGCAACATCGTTCTTGACCTTCGCATCCTTCTTCGCCGGCCTCTCCCCAAAGATGGTTGTCCCAACCCTCACCTCGTCGCTTCCCTGCCCAATCGCAGCCTCAAAATCCGAGCTCATGCCCATACTGAGCTCCAGATCCTCAGCAGCAACTCCGAGCTCACTCGCTACTTTGTCTCTGGTCTCCCGCAAAGCCACGAAGTCCTCATTTACGCTGTCCGCAGATGCAGACTCTCTACTCCGCGCGATAGCTCCGATCGTCATTAGACCTGCCAGCTGCAAGTGCGGACATTTCTCTCTAACGTGCTTGCATAGCGCAGCCGTCTCACCTGGCTCTACACCACTCTTCTCTGCTTCGCCAGATGTATTGACCTGCACCAGCACCCTCAGCTTGCTACTCAGCTCCTGCTTCTCAGCTAATGCTGCTCTGCCTTTCTCCAGCGCATCCGCCTTCTTCGCTGTATCCACACTGCTCACGCAGTACAGATTCGCGACCTGCTCAGCCAGGGGCTTGCATTTGTTCGTCTGCAGCGCTCCGATCATATGCCATCGTATCGACTTCGGGAGTATGCCGGCCTTCTCTGTGAGCTCTTGCGCATAGTTCTCGCCAAAATCGAGTTGATTCTGCGGCTCCTCATGCAGAGCGAGGACATCGTTGGCAGGCTTGAGTTTGGAGACTGCTATGAGGCGAACCTTCCGACCACCAGTAACCTTCTCAACGCGTTGGCACACATTGCCGATGTTCTCCGCCAACTGCTTCGCTCTCCGCGGATCGATGCGCATATCGTTCTCGGCCGTCTCGTTCTCCATTGAGGCGATGTAATAATTTGGTCTTCACAACTGCACCGAAACGTCACCACTCAAAAGTGCCTAGGTCCATCTCGGTGTAATGCAGCCCGAAGGATGAAGCGTTTCGACGACAACGTACCTGCCGACCACAACAACCACATGGGTTCGTGCATGGTCCAGACACCTTTCGGTTCCTGGTGGGGGACTGCACTCCTCCTCTCGTGCATGATGATGAGGAGAAGTAAAAGCTTGTCCATTGCTGGGTCGACGGCGAAGAGAGTACAAGAGTCCAATGTCTTCCGATTCCACTTCTCCCCCCAACTTGACACACTCGAGCCATTGACTTCTCCTCAGGCATGGCGATATCCAAGCTCTTGCTGAGCACTGCCGCTCTCGCATCCCTCACGACCGCAGCAAGCCCGTATGATGAGTACATTCTTGCTCCATCTTCACGAACGCTCCACCCAGTCTCGGTCTACAAGGTCAACGGCACAGTCAGCGACGCCTCATCCTTGACTGGAGACTCTGCAGGCAATGCCGTCTTCACCGACCCTTCTGCTGTGACTTACGACTTCGAAAACAACATCGCCGGTCTCGTAACGCTCGAAGTCGCCAGCGTGGACGAAGGCCAATACATCGGGATCGCCTACACGGAGAGCAGCCTCTGGATTAGTGGCGAAGGCAGCGATGCCACAGCTGATGCGGGCATCGACGAAGCCCTGTGGTTCTACGCCAGCGAGCCGGGCAACTACACTGTCTCTCGCGAGCACGAGCGAGGCGGTTTCCGGTACTTGAGTTTGCTTCACAACACGACTGGCAACATTGAGATCAGTCAGGTCACCGTGCACTACACGCCAATGCCTCACTACCAAGATGATCAGCTCAGAGACTACAGTGGATACTTTCATTGTGACGATGAGCTGATCAACCGGATCTGGTACGCTGGCGCTTACACGAATCAGATGTGCACGGTAAGACGAATTGTCCTCTTCATCTTGTCTCTTTGCTTACGTCTTCCCAGATCGATCCGCACTACGGCAATGCACTCCCCTTCATCATGAAGATCAACTCAACGCAGCTCGGCAATGAGACTGGCCCAAATCCCTGGTACAGCAATTACACCATCACCAACGGCACCTCTGCTCTAGTCGATGGAGCGAAGCGTGATCGTTTGGTCTGGGCTGGTGATATGGCTATTGCTGTTCCCGCCATCGTCGTCTCGACCAATGACCTAATCTCAATCGCCAACAGCCTGGACTCGCTTTTTGCTGTTCAAAACAGCACCACTGGCCAACTTCCGTACGCTGGCCTGCCATTCCCAGCGATCTACTCCGCCACCTACCACCTATACTCACTGATCGGCGTCGCGGACTACTACCTTTACTCCGATGACCTCGCATACCTGCAGGCCAAGTGGGCAGGGTGGAAGTTGGGCTTGAATTTCTCCCTCTCCTTCATCGACGACAGTGGCATGATGAACGTCACGAGCGCGGCTGACTGGCTTCGTTTCGGCATGGGCGGCCACAACATCGAAGCCAACTCGATTCTCTACTACACCATCAACCAGGGTATTGCTCTCGGCCAAGTCTTGAATGAGTCTTCGTCTCTGCTCGACTCTTGGGCGCAGAGTGCAGCAAGTGTCAAGGCGGCTGCCAACTCGTTGCTCTGGAATGATACTGCTGGCATGTACCATGACAACGAAACCACGACACTTATGCCTCAAGATGGTAACAGCTGGGCTATTGTAGCCAACCTCACCGATAGCTCTGAGAAGAGCAGCCGCATTTCATCTGGGCTGGCAGCACGCTGGGGTCCGTACGGCGCACCAGCTGTTGAGGCAGCGGATGCCGTGTCTCCCTTCATCTCCGGGTTTGAGCTGCAGGCTCATCTGCTGGCAGGCGATGCTGAAGCGGCGTTGGCGCTCATGAGACTTGAATGGGGATTCATGCTTGACGACCCCAGGATGACCAACTCAACTTTCATCGAAGGTTACTCCAGTGATGGCCGGCTGCATTACGCACCGTACACGAACGACCCTCGTGTCAGCCACGCTCATGGTTGGGCTACGGGACCGACGGCCACGCTGACGTTCTACTTCGGCGGCATTCATTTGTTGACTGCTGGTGGAGCTACGTGGGAGATTAGTCCGATGCTGGGTAACCTGACTACTGTTGATGCCGGATTCGCAACTAGCCTGGGATCTTTCTCAAACCAGGTCAATGCGTCATCCAGCGGTATTACTGGCATGCAGTTCACGACTCCGGCCGGCACTACAGGAACAGTCCGCTTACCAGGCGTGAGCGGCAGCCTGAAGAGCAGCAACGGTACCGTTGTGCCGCTCAATGATGGATCAGCAAGCAATGTCGCAGGTGGCACTTGGACGCTTCAGCTCAGCGGGAACAGCACGTCAGCTCCCGCAGGCGGTAATGGCACGTACGGCAATGGGACTGCGACTGGATCGCCTTCGCCTACACCAGCAAGTCAGACGACGAATGGTGTAGCGACTCTGTCGATGAGTCTGTTGGCACTCGTTGCTGGGGTTGTCGCTTTTGTACTATGATTCATCTCAGCCGGAGCTTGTGACAAAAGCGAGAAATTTGATAGAATATGTATCATTGAGTAACGATTGCCGATTGCCGTTTCAGCATGCGGGATGCGCTGCAGAAGACTGCTATTCCTCCTGCTCCCACGACATGCCGATTTTAGCCGATTACATGCTGTCAAAGCATTACCGGACTTCGATGGGGTAAGCGCTAATGACCACTTGAGTTTCGTTCTGGGGTGGCAGTTGTGGATAGAAGACCCAGGTCAACACGAGTCATTCGGGAAAAGCCCAAACAAGAGGCAGAGTGTATAGCACTCTACAGCTTGAACTCAAATCCTGCCCTCTCCCAACCGCCACTTGCAGCCGTCGACCCTTTTTCCGCCAGGGTTTGCGCAAGCTCCATCTTGTGATCGACAGCTCGCTCCGAACAGAGCTCGTAAATCGTGTTAATGTTGAATAGAATGCTTGCAAATGCCGCAGACCTGTTCAGCGTACTTTGTAGGAGGTCCCGCGCATCAGTGATCCGGCCAGCATACAACATTGACACTGCGAGGTTGTTTGCTAGAAGCGCATCGTCGGGATGTTCTTCGAGAAGGTTTTGCCAGCTCGCGACGGCGTCCTTGCCATCTGCGATCTTTAGGAGTACCTCTAGTGTTGCTCTCCTGCTATCATGATCGAGCTTGTCGACGAACCCTCGTGCGCCAGCAACATCGCCTACACGGAGGCGCAGCACGGCTTTCCGGTACGCAACTTGGTCCGCATCGACATCACTCAAGCCATCGAGATGCCTGTTCGCCGTCTCGAGCTCGCCCATCTCAACCAAGGCATCAGCGACTCGCAAGCCGAGATCACGCAGTCTCCCGGCCCAGACGTCCCGCTCGTGCTCGTTGCCACTTGCATGCGCCTGTCTGTGCCTTGCTCTCGCTTCACCAGCGAGTGCATACAGCGCCATAACGCCTCTCCTACCACCATCCGTCGTAGCAAGAGACTGAAGCCGCACAAGCACAAGCCGTAGTTCCCACGGTGTGAGCGGGACGAGGTCTGTAGCACTAGGCGGGCTTCGTGCTAGCATGTCTGTCAGTGGTGCAGCTTCTTGAGCTGCCAGGTCCTGCCGTGATATTAAAACCAGGCACGCAAGTCTCGTGTATAGTAGTTGTAGGATCTGCTCTACATCGTCTGACTGACACTGAAGGAGGGCTGTGACAGACATCTCTGCAGCCCGCCGGAAGTGACCTCGATCAAGCAATACGGTGAGAGGCGTATCTGGCGGTGGCTGTTGGTCGGAGCTCAGAAACGGTGGAGAAATATCCTCAGTAGGCAGCGAGTGGTAATTTGCAGGGTCTTGCAAGAAGCGCATATCTATGTTGGGCTTCGGCTTCTGACTCGACGCAGATGCTTGAGTAAACGCAGGCGGCCTATCTTCCTCGGAAGAAGTCGTAGGGGAGGCAAGCTCAACTATCGGACTGGCAGTGGGCTGGTTAAGAGGACTACACCAGTCTCAGCTGCCAGGCTTGACGATCATATCATGGTGATCTCACTTTTCTGGTGCGTCCAGTGGCCCCCTAGTACTTCGCCGCACTAGAGGTTGTGAGATGTTGCGGCCATGTCGTCGTACACTGCCGGGTGGTGACCGAGGGGACTCCATTGCCAAAGGTCACGGCTGTGTCCGGATCAGGGTTGTTCAAATCACCCTACACGCTTGGTATGACCAGTGCGAGTGATTGTATGGTATTCACGTTGCCTTTCGAACAGCTGCATGGTTGAGGTGAAGTCTAGGTTGTCGCTGCTCGCACGGGCCCTGTGGCTTTGGCCAGTGGCTTATGCCGATCTCGCTGTGGCATTTCTGACTCCTCACTCAGATATTGTTCTTCGCTTTGCCATTGAGCGCACACATACACACTCTCCACCCCGCTCGACCGTCCGATACCACACCCCCTCCCACGCATGAACACAGCGACCATGTTGCACGCCCAACCGGCCAGGAAGGCCATCCAATGCGCCTCCCGAGCTCGCCGCTTCTCTTCGACTCCCGCACCAGCAGCCGTTTCGCCATATCGAAGAGCAGCAGCAGCGCAAGCACAGGCACAACCCGTGGCAAAACGCAATGTATCGGACACAGCGTCAAGACCAGCAGCTGCAGCAGCAGCAGCAACGTCGCCAGGACGAGCGGTGCCTAGTCCTGCCTTCAATCGCGAGGACAACCGATGGCGAGATGTGCAGCCATTGCAGCCGTACCGACAACCGGAGATGGACCACAGCTTTGTGGGCATGACTGGAGGTGCCATATTTCACGAGATGATGCTGCGACATGGCGTCAAGCACGTCTGTGAGTAGCATTCTCGCCTATGGTGGCGCGTGACTCACAGTACTAACAACCTTTTGTTAGTTGGCTACCCCGGTGGTGCTATCCTGCCTGTCTTCGATGCGATCTATAACAGCAAGCACTTCGACTTCATCCTCCCACGACATGAGCAAGGCGCTGGCCATATGGCCGAGGGCTACGCTCGCGCTTCTGGCAAGCCTGGCGTTGTTCTCGTAACGTCTGGACCCGGCGCAACGAACGTTGTCACACCAATGCAGGATGCGCTGATGGACGGTACGCCGATGGTTGTGTTCTCTGGTCAGGTGGTGACATCAGCTATTGGCTCAGATGCTTTCCAGGAGGCAGATATCGTTGGTATCTCGAGAGCATGCACCAAGTGGAACGTGATGGTAAAGAATGTTGCTGAGCTGCCGCGAAGGATTAACGAAGCTTTCGAGATCGCCACCTCCGGTCGCCCGGGACCGGTGTTGGTTGACTTGCCCAAAGATGTGACAGCTGCTGTCTTGAACCGACCTATTCCTCTTGCATCGAGTCTGCCATCGCACCCGTCTGCGGCTACGACAGCGGCTCGAGAGCTCGCGTCAAAGCAGCTTAATGGAAGCATTCGACGATCAGCTAACCTCATTAACATGGCAAAGAAGCCTGTGATTTACGCTGGCCAGGGTGTGATGGGTCATCCAGATGGTCCGAGGATGCTCAAGGAGCTATCCGATAAGGCTCAGATCCCCGTGACTACCACACTCCAAGGACTTGGAGGCTTCGATGAACTCGACCCGAAGGCTCTGCACATGCTGGGCATGCACGGCTCGGCATTCGCCAACATGTCGATTCAAGAGGCTGATCTGATCATTGCGCTCGGTGCACGGTTCGACGATCGCATCACTGGTAAGATCGCTGCGTTTGGACCGCAAGCCAAGAAGGCTGCTGAGGAAGGCCGAGGCGGCATTATCCATTTTGATATCATGCCGAAGAACATCAACAAGGTCGTACAGGCGACTGAGGCGGTCGAGGGAGATCTGACTGCAAATCTAAAGCTCCTCATGCCGCACGTCGAGCCAGTGACACCAGCGGCGAGAGAAGAGTGGTTTGGCCAGATCGCAGCATGGAAAGAGCGCTTCCCGTGGGCATACGAGAAAGAAGACGGTCCAGATGGCATGATCAAGCCGCAGACTGTCATTTCCACACTCTCCGACATGACCGCACATCGCAAAGAGGACACCATCATCGCCACTGGTGTTGGTCAGCATCAGATGTGGACCGCACAGCACTACCGATGGCGCGCACCACGCACCATGATCACTTCTGGAGGTCTTGGCACGATGGGTTTCGGCCTTCCCGCCGCCATTGGCGCGAAGGTGGCGTCGCCGGACAAGCTCGTGATCGACATTGATGGTGATGCTTCGTTCCTGATGACACAGACCGAGCTTAGCACGGCTGCCGAGTTCAACATCGGGGTGAAGGTTATTGTGCTGAATAATGAGGAGCAAGGCATGGTCACGCAGTGGCAGTCTCTCTTCTACAGCGACCGATTCGCGCATACGCATCAGCGAAACCCAGACTTCGTGAAGCTCGCAGAAGCTATGCGCGTGCAGGCGCGACGAACTACGAAGCTCGCGACTCTGCGGGACGACATCACTTGGCTGATCGAGTCAGATGGGCCGGCATTCTTGGAAGTTGTCGTGGACCAGAAGGTGCCTGTGCTGCCTATGGTCCCTGGAGGCAGTGCACTGCACGAGTTCCTCGTATATGACGAGGCGAAAGAGAAGGAGCGGAGGAAGCGGACCAGAGAACGATCCGGTCGGTAGTCTGTCGATCGTGGTCCTCATGCGGTGCGTTGTATTGTGTAAGATGAATGCGTGGCGTTCGAGTTGCAGCGTTTCTGGGCTGGAGCGATTTGCCAAAAGTTACTGCCTGTATGGGTGTGCTGGGCGCTAGGCATATGCTGTAGCATCAGTGCCAATGTTGATAGCTCTCCAACAGAGCTCGTAACCTTCACCGTTCTTTCATGACGTCGCTGGCAACTGACGTGTTGTCCACGTGGGTTCTAGCCAGGCCTTTGCGGCGTTGTCCAAGGTAGCGTATCTCGTTTGCACGGGAGATCAAAAGAAGCTCACCAGTAGCGTGAAACCAACGGCACCGTTGGCTTTCGGTCCGGGTCCCGGGACGTTGGTACGATTCAGAAAACAAATGTCATGCCGTGGATTCCACGAACGTAGATCTGTCTGCGTTGTCAGACCTTGTGCGACCATTGGCGGTCATACACAGGCCTATAGAATGCGTCCAGCGCACCACGTTGGAGCACGAGATGCACTTGTGCCGACACGTCGCATGCCAGATCCAGCCAACCGAGCCCGGTACCACGGATAAGGAGTCGAGGCTAAGGGCGGCTCTCGTGGCATTTGTCCCTAGCGATGGTGCGGAGAGCTTGCCGACCGCTGCATCCTTGCTTCGATATGAAATCTGACAGGTTCCGACGACCAGGTGCCACGGCACATGACGGGGTTGGGCTCCGACGAGGGGGAAATAGAAATTGACAAGAGGGAAAGGGCTGCTGTTTTCGTCTTGTCTTGTCCGACCATCTACCCCGACGCTGACCAGACTTCCAACGACTTGGCTGCCTACTGCTGACTACTGGATCTTTGCCGCTGCTTACCGACCGACTCAGTACCAACACTGTTCAGTCTTAACGCCGAAGAGTCATTGAAAGAGGCCAACTTCCAACATCGAATCGTCGCAATCATCAATTGCGGCCGATACATCACGACAGTGGAATTGATTCGACCAAGCGACCGAGAACAGTCAGCAATACACATCTACCACCGCCACCATGTGCGTCGCAGGGTTGAACGTATCGACGCAAGCCTGCAAACACAGATGGTATGAGTTGCGACGGCCTTGCCACCCTGCAAATCATCTAAACAACTGCCCCGAGAAACTCAGGCTCGAAGGCTGGGAGACGCGTAATGAGCACTGCCCGTGGTGCGACGACAGCGACGGGGCACTACAATTGTCCACCCATCGACTCTTTGGCAGCACATCGACAGCCAACTCCACATCATCTTCACCAACATCCCCAGAGCTTAGCGGCATGACCAGAAGTCGGAGTGGTAGCACAGGAACCCTCAGCTCTCTATCACGACATAGCAGCATCGCAAGCGTCGAGAGCGAGCGAGGCCAACGACACCGAGACATGAACGACCGTCTTCATGCATACATGAACACTGCACCGTGTGAGCTGCTGCCAAGTGCGAGGAAATACTACCCGACCTCTCCGACACTGTCAGGAGATGAAGGAGCTTTGTCGGATCGTGCTAGCATCACCAGTGGGGGAGCGATTGGCAAGGGCTGGAAGAAGAGTGTTCGTTTCTCGATGGCGATGTTCAAGAATTGATGGCCTTCGCGAGAAAATGGTGAACTCTTTCGGGGTCTAGGCGTTTCGGGATGGCATCAGCATGAGCGTAGGCGGATATACCCTTTTGTTGCGTTGGCTCGGGATGTTCGAGCTGTTGAGTGCAGCGCCTTCTCGTACGGGACTCGTGATGTATATTTGTTCTGTGTGTTGGTAGCGGCGCTGGACTGATTTAATTCCAGACGATCGTATGTAATGTTGATGTGCTCAGCTCAGAACGACGATTGATCGATCTCGCACATTAATCATTTCGAACAAAGAGAATCCTATCTGTGCTAACACAATCTTGTCTTTCGAGACGACGTATGACATATATTCGCTCCCACAACACGCCGTTGTTTGCTCGTTCGTAGGGCTGCATCTCGTTCCCCAGGCACGGGAGAGGCGTAGATCGACTCGAAAGGTTCCTCAAGCGTTTGATGTTGTTTCGAGGACAATAGGGTCTACATATTGTATTAGATTTTGATGGAGTATCAGTATGTGCTCCGAGTCCATCGTTGGAGAGCTGTCTTTCATGCTTCGAACGAATCTTACTCCATCTCATCGTCGCCACCGCGATTTCAGCCAAGAATAGCGCCTCCACATGCTGCATGCACGTTCCACTAGTCTGTTGTGCTTCTGAAGTTCCTTTCCGCCTCCCAACACGAATACTCATCATCACCATCGTTCTCACCTAGACATTCGCTTCAATATCACACGCAGTCACGACCGCCAATTATTACGCATCTTCAACTGCTGGATTTCTGCGTACCTCGCTTCGTCCATCTTAGATCATTCGAAACCGAGGACGCGCACGCATATCCACCATCTCCTTCGCACGAGCTACGCAGCATTGTACCACGAATTGAGGCGCAGGACGTCTGTTAGAGCATTGCAGAAGGGTATCCACATACAATAGTCGTCGCCATGCGCACTACGAGCGTCATATCTTCCGTCTGCCTCTTCGCCGCAGCAACATCAGCATGGCAAGGTTTCGAGCCAGAGATGCGGGACCTTGCACAGCTCGTTCCACGGCAAGACGACAGCACGACAGCGTTTGACCTGTCTTACTCGGGCGTACAAGGCGACACTGCAACAACAGTCTCGACGAAAGAGAGTAGCGATGCAAAGGAAACAGGCACAGGTTCGGCAACGCGAACAGGATCACAAACAGGAGGCACAACTGGCAAAGCGACCACTGGCGGAACAAATAAGGCGTCCAGCACGGCACGCCAGACCACGAAGACTTTCGATGCTCGACTACCCGCTGGTGGTGTGCAGCTGATCACACCCCTGCCCCAAGCAACATCATATTACAAAATCATGGACAAGGCCACCTTCGCATGGAACTACACATCTCTCTCCATCACACCTTCGGCTGTAGATGTCTACGCTTACTGCTCCTCGAATTCTTACACCTACACCATCGCGACCAACGCAACCATTCCGCAGGGACCACAGACCGTGATATGGGACACAGGTGATTACCAGTCCTCGGCCGCGACGCAGCTGTTGACCGGCACCTACACTCTGATCATCCACGACGCAGGCAAGGACGTGTCAGCAGCGCCAATGGCTGGATACCTCGCGGCTTTCAACCAGTATACCTTTGGCATGTACGTTCCTGCGAAGCCTACACCACTGAATGAATTCGTATGCGCGGCTTGTAGCGGGGCCATGTCTTCTATGGAGAGGAAGACCATGGGCTTCATGGTTGGCATGGCGGCGCTGACTGTGCTGAGTTTCGGATGGTTCGCTGGTGTGGCGGGATTGCTGTAGCAGAGTGTAGTGTTATTATGATGCATTGAGAGGCATAGGCGTTTTGGTTGAGGGTTTCGTACAGGCTTCGCTGGATAGCAAGAAGCAAAATGGGAAGGGTGACGACAGAATTTACGTCCGCTCTCCAGTAAATAGTGATGTGTAATGGCAGAAGCTTGCAATGACAGTTCGCTGTAAGAACTCAAACTGTAAACTTGCCCATCTTTGCAACGCCACTTCAGCTTAAGCTGTTGTGCAGCATCGGAATATCAATCATCTGAGCCAGGATAGGAAGGCACAGTCACGTGTCCGCAGCAATGACCAAGCAAGACCAGCTTCTCTACTTTCGCTCTCCCACCTGCAACAACCACATCGCTATGGCCTTACGAACTACTGTACCTACGTGCGAACGTGCAATCACTCGTTGTACAGCACCTGTGCGTGTACGATCCTCAGCTCTGCAACGCCGATCAATACACACGTCGCCGCCACTCTTCCTGGATTTCCTTGCGCCGTCATGGCGATCGCAACCAGTATACCCACGAGCCCGGACGGTACCCAGCACGTCTGCGACTAGTCCTCAACAGCGGAAGACGTTCTCAACCGCACCAAGAAACCTTGCCAAAGCCATTACAAATCCGCGCAAAGACGATGACGGTAACAAGATGCTCATCACCATCAGCCCGCGCGCAGCACACCGTCTCACAGCCATCTCAGAAAAGGACGGCAATCCAGACTTAGCACTACGTGTGAGTGTCGAGTCTGGTGGGTGTCACGGTTTCCAATATCTCATGAGTTTGGTCAACGCGAAGGAGGCGGATGCAGCGGAAGACACAATATTTGAGGACGAGAAAGCTGTGAAGGGAGATTACAAGGCGAAGGTGGTCATGGATGAGCCGAGTCTGGAGCTGTTGAAGGGAAGTAGCATTGACTATACGATGGAGTTGATCGGGAGTCAGTTCAAGGTGACGGGCATACCGGGCGCGAAGAGTAGTTGTGGATGCGGGACGAGCTTTGATATTGCTTGAGCGGGTAACATGACCGCCAATTGTTTGCGGTACTCAATCCAAATCCCACCTGCTCTCTGTCGGCAGGTTCGTCATCATGGCCTCTGCTCTCCTCTGCTGTCGCTGTCGCTACATGGTACGTACGTACCAAATAGCAAAATCATCAATAAATGCTAACAAGTGCAGTATTCCTTACTAGCTTGAGAACGGTTTCAGTACTCAGCTGGTCCGGGTAAAATACTGCGTTGTACGCTCCTTCCCTTAACGTCAACTCGGAATCGAAGGCACACTAACTTTAGTTCTGACCTCACTCTTGGCACTTTTTACTCTCTATCATCTTCCACCGTCCTGCCTATCCCTTGTTATTGCTGAGAAGACTTCCCTCTATCGACTCCCGCAAATTGGCGGCGACAACCTCTTCAGCGACCTCTTCAGCCCGTCTCTACTCAGAACGCTAACTTCGAGAACAACTCGTGTGGCATGTTGCTAGAGTTATCCCATGGTAGCCCGGCGAACAACGATAATGAATGAGTGTCGAAGCTATTGGCTTCATGCGATGAGTGCAGAGTAAAGAAATCGAAATATTCAGGGGATCATACTTCATGCGTAAGATGCTCGCAGAAGAAGCTTACATGCGTCTATAGCATGCAGAAGCAGATAGGACGGCGGAAGAAGGTGGGTGGTGGTACGGGCAGTGACATACTCGTCGATGGCCGTTAAGGTCAATTTGGCCAGAATGGCGCCTACCCACCGGTACCACCAGGTTACGGACACTATGGCCAGTATGGCAGCTACCCTTACCAGCCGACACCATCAGGTTACGGACAACAGTATAACCAACAGCAACCATACGCACCAACACATCCGGCGGTACATCCACCACCTCTGTCGCCTCTACCTGCACTCCTCCACACCCGTCGAACACCTCCGCCGACACACCTGACACATCTACACCGGCGGAAACACCAACAACGTCGAGCGGACCATCGAAGACTAAGAAAAGGGTGAACTGACGTAAGCTGACGGTAGGCTGGCGCGCCGATCTACGCCAGATTGCATGCAACGTACTCAAAGGACTACCCGAAGGGCTATCTATAAGCGACTTCACTGGCGCAGTACTTGAGCGTGTATATGAGCTTGCACGCATGCACGACTGTGATACCTCTACTAAGACTGAGACGGATATACTTTCGGCCAGGATCCAAAGGACTCTCGAAAGATCGAACCTGACATTTATAGTAGAAGACGACAGTTACAGATTGGGATTCCAAAGTCAAGTAGTAGACTCTGACTCCTAAGAAGGCTCTTTTCCTACAGCCAGCCCAGCCGTATATGCTCCAACGACAGGCCTCGATCCGCGAGTTCACTATCTCGTGTGTAAGGGACAGTGGTCCTGCCGGCTTAAGGAGAGCTTTACCGGCAAAGAATTACGGGCTTACGAGCAGATGCAAGCATACTGGCGGGTGTACGGCTATCCTGGTGTCGAACTGGAAGAGTGTCGGACGTACGAGGAGCTACGATCTGCGGTAACTCACACTGAGCCTTCAGCTGTATGGAGAGGTTATTACTACAACGACAGCAGCACAGAGCCGTTGTTTTCGTCGTCACCCGGTCAGAAGGGCCCGGAAGGAGAGGGGTTACATACACTCCTAAGTGACCTGAATCGTGCTTCTGATATGATTACCGACGTTACACTCCTTTATAGCGGTGTCGAAGGAGGTTCAAGCCACATCATAACCTACTCGAATCTGTATGAGGAGTTCCCTCGGCTCCGCTTTCGCTTGGCCGTCGTAATGGAAGGGCGCAGGACATGGCATAAAGACTGCTTCTACAACGAACCGGGTATAGATAATTCCTGGGTATCTTTCGACGTCGATGATCTCGCTCGTATACAGAAGGGCGAAGGGGGCGACGAGCATCACGCACGCGTCTTGCTGGCCTCGAACATCGTTCAGTATCTGAACTTGGACTATTATGGGCTTGATGCTACAGGAAGGGGGCGCTTCGGTATCTCGCCGGAGCATCAGAACAGCCTTGGCCGGCGTCTCTCATCGAGTGGGCGCAAGACGTTCGCCTTGACAGAAATCGAACAATCTACGCCTAGCACTGGAGAAGAAGAAGGGCATGTAACAAGTCTCAATGCAACAGAATACTCAACCGCTCCCCGGGAAGTTCGATCTCCTGTTTCCTTGTGGTTCCCCAGAGTGCGATAAGTCTTTCGAGACAGAGCAGTCTCTCGAGAATCAACGGCAGCACAAGACCCACTATGTCGTACCGAACGATCTGCCCTTTCCATGTGGCTGGCCTGGATGCGACAAGAGGTTCCGCCATGCAAGGACACGGAGGAATCTTCGAAAAAGCAAGGGCCACCAACAGCACCTAACCTTTCCTTGTGGGCCGAATGGCTGTCACAACCTCGTGCGTCAGAGACAGTGGTACTACCCGCCTCAAAGTAAGCTCTGAAAATAAGCATCGCCGAGCCCACGAGCAAATGGAAGCATACTGGAACCTCTACGGTCAACCTGGTGTAGAGCTGAAAGAGTGCAGGACATACGATGACATAGGAGCGTCCGCTATATCTCCATACATGTCGGACATAGCTGCCCCATCTCAGGCCATATTGGAGGAGCTACTATTACAATGACAGTAGTACCGAGCCATCATTTGTGTCATCTCCAGATCAAAAGGGTCAAGAGGGCAGGGAGTTGCGTATGCTACTTACTGACCTGAACTATGCTATCGATGCAGACGATTACAGGGAGGTGACGCTTCTGTATGGTGGTGTGGATAAAGGCTCAAGCGATGTTGTCACATACAAGTCTGTGTCAGGACTTCCGGCGACTACATTTCCGTGTCGGTCATGCAACGGCAGAGGATATGGCACAAGGACTGTTTCTTTGCCGAACCAGGCATAGGGCATCTTTCGATGTCGAAGAACTCGTAAGCATACAACGAGGGGATAGCAACCCGTGCGAGCACCATACACGGTTCCTGCTAGCCTCGAATGCCGTCCAGTATCTCGAATTAGACTACCATGGTCTAGATTGGAAAAGAGAAGGCGTGAATACGTGTTTTGCTGGTACATCAGAACGGTCTGGGAAGACGTCCAGTATCTCCTCACCATGGCGCAAGACGTTCGCTCTCTCGGAAGATGCTGGCTGGGCTGGTATCGAGCTCGAACAATGTCGGAAGCACGAAGGCCATGGCGATTGTGTCTCCGTACCCTTCATGTGCGGTTCCTCTTCCGAAGAGCTAGTGCTATGATGGCACTGGTAGGTCTTCACGCCATATGTCAAGCCTGGGACTAATGATGCTGTAACAGCGGTGAGTCCAAATTGCGCTTTCCAACGTTCTTCGCAGGTTTCATTTGTTCTCGCCACATGGTGGTCATGCCATTGGCCCAACTTCTGGTCCCTGCAGCCATGCAGGTCACCCCACTGTGCCATGGTGGGGTTCGCGATTGCCCAATGTTGAGAGAGCTATGTCATTGCTAAAAGTTCTCGAGCACTCTCAAACAAACACAAACACACTCTCTTTCACACACATCCGCTGCAACACCGCAATCATGAGCATCAGCACCGTCAACACCAAGCCGTACCAGGACCAGAAGCCGGGAACGTAAGTAATCCCTATGCTTACCACCAACACACAAACACTGACATCCATCCAGCTCCGGCCTCCGCAAGAAGGTCAAGGTCTTCCAGCAGGAGAACTACTCCGAGAACTTTGTTGCTTCCATCCTCCTCTCCATCCCCGAAGGCGTCAAGGACTCCTTCCTTGTCATTGGCGGTGATGGCCGATACTGGAACCCAGAGGTCATGCAACTGATCGCCAAGATCGGTGCAGGATACGGTGTGAAGAAGCTGTTGTTTGGCCAGGATGGCATCATGTCGACACCCGCAGCATCACATCTCATCCGCAAGCGGAAAGCAACAGGCGGCATCCTCCTCACAGCCAGCCACAACCCTGGAGGACCTGACGAGGACTTCGGCATCAAGTACAACTTGGGTGGCGGTGAGCCAGCACCGGAGAGTGTCACGAACAAGATCTACGAGGTATCCAAGACGATCAAAGAGTACAAGAAGGCCGACATCCCGGACTTCGACCTCAGCAAAATCGGCACACAAAAGGTTGGCCCCATCGAGATCGAGGTCGTACATAGCACCGAGGACTACGTGGAGATGCTCAAGGACATCTTCGACTTCGACTTGATCAAGTCGTTCCTCAAGGAGCACTCCGACTTCAAGGTTCTTTTCGATGGCCTCCATGGTGTAACAGGCAGCTACGGCATCGACATCTTCGAGAAGGAGTTCGGCCTGAAGAACGCCACCCAGAACTGCATTCCGAAGCCTGACTTCGGTGGCCACCACCCAGATCCCAACCTTGTCTACGCTCACTCGCTGGTCGAGGCCGTTGACAAGGACAACATCCACTTCGGCGCTGCCTCCGATGGTGATGGCGACCGCAACATGATCTACGGCGCCAACGCTTTCGTCTCACCTGGTGACTCGCTCGCCATCATCGCTCACTACGCTGACCTGATTCCTTACTTCAAGAAGCAAGGCATCTACGGTCTCGCACGCTCCATGCCCACCTCCGGCGCCGTAGACTTGGTAGCCAAGAAGAAGGGCGTAGAAAGCTACGAGGTCCCGACCGGCTGGAAGTTCTTCTGTGGTCTCTTCGATGCCGACAAGATGAACATCTGCGGTGAGGAGTCCTTCGGCACAGGCTCTAACCACATTCGAGAGAAGGATGGTCTCTGGGCTGTCGTGGCGTGGTTGAACATTATCGCTGGTGTCGGCAAGCAGAAGAACACCACACCGAGCATCAAGAGCATCCAGCTGGACTTCTGGCAGACGTACGGACGAACATTCTTCACGCGATACGATTACGAGGGTTGCGAGAGCGAGGGCGCGAACAAAGTCATCGCGCACATGAAGGAGTTGATTGGACCCAAGAAGAGCGATTTTGTGGGCTCCAAGGTCGCGGGCCGGACGGTCAAGGAAGCGGACGATTTCAGCTACACTGATCTTGATGGAAGTGTGAGCAAGAACCAGGGTATCTACGTCAAGTTTGATGATGGCAGCAGGATTGTGGTCAGACTCTCGGGCACAGGGAGCAGTGGCGCGACGATCAGATTGTATGTTGAGAGGCATGAGGAGGATTCGAAGTACTATGAGACGGATGCGCAGGATTACTTGAAGGATAATGTGAAGCTTGCTGTGGATCTGTTGAAGCTGCAGGAGTATGTTGGCAGGACGGAGCCGGATGTCAAGACCTAGAGTGGTCCATGGGTGTTTCTGTAGCGAGAATGGTTTCTTGATGAAGAAGAGCACGGAAGTCGAGGTACGCCTCTGGAAGCATATATAGCATAGCGTGCTGGCTTGATGACCAGTAAAAGATCTTCTCTGCACTCAAAGGCCTCTATACCACTCCCAAGCTACTTAGACTGGCCGGTGCCTATGTCACGACGTGGTGATGGTTACTGATTCAGCCCGTTGTCCCATGTTTTCGTAAGGCATTGGAAGAAGCTTCTCGAGGGATAAATGTGCGGTCGATGTGACTGAATACAAGGCACAGGCACGAGGCGGTCAAGAACGGCATGGAGATGCTGACGAGACTGACAACCATCTCTGCGATACTCTCGACTCTCGTCTCCTCACGCTGATGGCGCTCAGGCCGTTTGCAATCGAAGGACTGTCTTTCGACGGCATCAGCGTTTTGTCGCACATGTAGAACCGGCCTACGGTAGTTTCTTGATGTGTTGCCGCGACTGCCGATACTGTGTGAAACGTGAAGCTAAGGATCGAAACGATTGTAAAGCTTCTACATAGTGAACGATCTCTTAGGTCCATACATCTGTATAGCCTAGGCTCAGACATCCGGATTCATGTTCTTGCCGGGGCTCTCCAAGGTGTACTCTGCCTGCCACAAACTCTCCCATCCAGGCTGCTTGACCTTCACGGGTGTCTTCGCGGGCGACTTGGCTGGAGACTGCGGTCGTGGCTCTATGAGCCGCTGCAGAGAGCGTACGGATTTCGAGGGTGACATCGATCGCTGACGTGGTAGCGGTTTAGCTGGCGACTCGCTGCGAGATTGCGAAGGCGTGGTAGATCGAAGCTGGCGTACCTGAACACGAATGAGTTAACTTGGTCCAGTACTAGGGTCCCCACAGCAAGTCGGCTCGGGTGCGCACCTGTTCACTGAATCCGGGTTGGGTATCACTGTCGCTAATGATACCCAACCCGCTATTGCCACCTCCACCTGCAGCAGGAGCAGGAGGCGGTCGCAGTGAAGCCTGGCTCTCAGAGCGCGAGCGCACAGCTACTGCATCCGAGACCATGGGACTGCCACCTGCGTTGGCAAGGGTGGGCACTAGCGCACCAGACACACCCTTCTTCGAAGCAGAAGAGCTCCGTCTACTGTCAAGGCTCTTATTAAGAACCTTGCTAGCGTCTTCGCCCTTGCTACTGCGTTTGGTCCGTATGCTGCCCTTAGCATCAACGTTCGCCGCCGCAACCGTGCTCTTGCCGAGCCCAGGCGTCGTAGGCGCCCCACCACCGGCACCGCGCTCCTCTGTTGCATGCACCATCCACCACGTCAGGCCATCTGAAAGCTCGAAAGGGTTATCGTCGTTCAGAGATGCAGCGTCGCTTGCATCGTCGACACTGTGAATGTTGGTGTTCTGCGAGGTGATACTCCGGCTAAGGTCCACCGTCTTCTGCTCAACTTTGGATATGCGGGCAACAATAAATTCCCTGGTGCCGAGACGCATACCATCTCGTTCAGCCAAGAAGTAGTGCGGACAATTGATGTTAAAAGCAGCCCACGCGCCTTTGGCCTGTCCACGAGTCGGCAGGAACAGCGCCAAGTCGCCTTCCTTGAACCCATTAACGGATATTTTGGCGTGAGAATCACTCTTCAGCTTAATCGATCTCTCCTTATACGCTTCTGCCCGCTTGCTCGATTCTCGCCATTCCTTGTTGAACTTCTTCGCTGTGTACTCGTAATCCCGTAAGCGCTTGTGAACTTGCTCGCTGACGTAGTCGATATTGAAGCGCGAGATATGTTGTATGAAAGCATCGAAGCGCGCCGCCTCGTCCTCGGGTGTCTGAGCATCAACCCAGTGCACGAGAGAAGGGTCTGCTGTCTCCTCACTGCTCGAAGATTTGCGAGTCGGTGGCGGCGAAGTCATCGACACTGTCCGGCTGAAGTCGCCTGGTCGGAATGAGTCGCCAGGTAGCTCGGATATGGTTGTGCTCGCATTCATCGTACTTGCATTCATCTTCGAGGCGCGTTCGATGAACATCGATCCATCATCTCTATAGGACAGCACCAGACCCATCTGCTCAAGGAGTCTGCCCAAACGCGTGTTCTGTGAGTACAGCCGTTGCGATACCTCCTTCGCCCGCTCTGCGCGTTTTGCAAGACGTTCAGAAGAAGCCTCAGCACTTGCGTGGTAGGCTTTGTGCTTCTTCTGCAGCCGCATGAGCTCAACATCCATGCTGTTAATATGTGAATTGGCTGCAGCGAGCTCAGAAGTAAGCTTTCCAGCCTTGTTCTCCTCTTCTGAGATGCGTTGACGCAAGACTTCGGAGCCAGTCTCGCCTTCGGCGAACTTTTCTCGAAGCGTGCGCAGTTGTTCTTGCTCGTCGCTGAGCTGTTCTCCAAGCGATTGCGCCTTTGCCTTCTCGGCGTCCAGAGTCTCCTGCGCCTGGCGTAACTGTTCCTCGGCGTCGTTCAGCTTGTCCGCAGCCTTTGACAGCTCGAACTTCTGTCGCTCATTGCTCGACCACAGTGACTCGTTCTCCGACTTTGCAAACGCAACAGCATCAGCCAAGTCCTTGTTATGAGCAGCAGATCGTCGTGCCAGATCTTCCAATGCAGCAGAGAGAGATGCCAGCCCACTAGGCATCTCTACGTCGGGCGACAGCTGATTGTGCGCTGCAGCAAGTAAGTGTAGCTGTTCAGCTTCTGCCTCCTGCCTTGCCTCCTGTTCCATCTGGATCTGCCGTACTTCAGCCTCGGCCTGCCCGCGAGCAGACTCCGCAAGCTTCAGCTTCCGTTCGAGTGATATCTGAGCATCTTGCGCATTAGCGGCCCGTGCTGCATGGCCCATCGAGTCTTCCTTTAATCGTGCAATCTCCTCCTCAAAAGCCGCCACTCGCGAATCTATGCCATTGCGCTCGTCGTCCCGCGAGCCCATCAAACGATCAAGCTCATTTTCCAGCTCCTCAACACGTTCCTTGACTTCCGCAAGCTCACGCTCGAGCGTTCTACGCTCACTTGCGAACTCACGCTGTTGGGCGTCCATGTTCTCCATCAAGTCCTTCTTCGTCGAAACGGCCTCTTCGACCTGCTTCAGTGCCTCGGCATCCGAGTTCTTACGGCTTGCAGTTTCTTCCTTATGAGTCTGTAGCTCAGCCTCGAGATCTACGACCCGGCGGGCGAGCCTTTTCTCTTCTATGGCCTGAGCAGATGACGGTCGACGGTGCCTCACAGAGTTGTCGCGCGACAGCTCACCCGAGGGTTGAGGTGTTGGCATCGTCGGAGATGCAGTGCGATCAAAGCTAGCACTCTGCGGCGAGAACATATCACCAGTACCCGTCCGGCTGACCTGAGACTGACGATGGAGCACATCCTCCAGCTTGCGAACACGACTCTTCTGAGCACGCAGATCCTCTTCAAGGCGAACATTGCTCTCACGTAAAGACTTGTACTGCTCGTCGCCACGAAGTAGAAGCGAGGTATCGCCGAACGCAGCCTCGTGCATGCTCCCATTCTTGAACGCTCGAGCGTGCTTGATCTGCTTGCGAGTAGGCTTATCGAGGTCTTTAATGGCTTGCTCGATCTCTTCGGTAACTGGACCCTGGCCATAGACGGCTGAGAGCGTGTTCAAGTACTCTTGTAGCTCGTCGCGAGTGACCATTGGCCAGCTTCCTCCTTCGTTTTGGAGACTGATTTCAATGCCAAGGACATTGCTTTGCAGGGCGTTGGCGTTGACGACATCGTCAACAGATCGTATCCACTTCTTGCGCCGCTTGTCTTCCTCTTCCTGGTAGGTGGCCACTTCTTCTTGTAGTGTGGCCGAGTCGCGCTTCATTTTCGCCACCCATTCGCGACGACGTACCGACTCAACTAGCAGCTGACCGTACACGGAAGGCAGTCGAGAGATGGTTGTCAGCGTAGTAAATACTTGCTGATCATCCTCTGGGACCTCCAAGCTCTTAACGTTTGCGTAAAGCTCAGCAAGCCCTGACTCCACGCCGGACAGCGTACGCATATGAGCCTGCGCAGTATCAGCAGCGGCGTCCCTTTGCTGACGTACCCGCTGCACAAGCTCGTTCATCTCGGTACAGTGCTCAACAAGCGCCGGCAGAAAGTTGCGGGTATGGAGCTGTGCTAACTTCGAGGCCTGAGGAGCGGACTGCGCACTTCGCGGCAGTGATTGAACATGCTCGAAGTCCGATGCCATCTTCTTCACGACTAGAATAATCTCCTCGACAAGTTGTGCAGGCTCAGAGGTACTTTGCGCAGAGCTTTGGGTGCTGGCTTGTTCGACAGCCTGTAACAGCTCCTCGCTTTGCTTTCCTATGGCGTCCAGCTCATTGCGTAGCTTTCCTACCTTGTCGGTCAAGCCGTCCATCATCGCAATTGCCGTGCTGGCTGCCTTCCTCGTTCCAACAACATCGACGAAGCCTTGTAGACTCGTAACACCACCTGACTGAGATGTTCGACGATTACTCTGGTTCGCGGGTGCAATGAAGCGTGCGAACTCTGCTCTTGCTGGCACACTCCGTAAACTGCCCAAGTGCTGCTCCCAACTGTTGACGTGCACATCCTGATCCTGCAACAGCTCCTCTGCCCACGTCTCCGCGGTCAGGTACTTCTGCTCTGCACTCTTGACATGCTGTTGTAGACTGGCAACAGCCACACCTAGACTGCGCTCAATGATCGATTGCTCATCTTGATACCTCTCCGCCTGCTTAGCTCGCGTATCGCACCCATTAAGCAGGCCACTAGCCCAGCTTTTCCGGAGACGAAACAGGTTCTGCCATGCCGTCAAGTCATTCTGGTTGCTGATCGTATCAGGTGGCGTCCCAGGGTTGAAGTTGTTGTGTGTAGATGCGCCAGAACTCGACGGACTCGCTGTGGCCTTGGAGCTCAATTGGCTCGAGTCGAACACAAACAACTCAGTCTCGTTCAACAGAGTCTGCGTACGAACCTGTTTGCCTTGTCCTGTAAGCAGGATCTGGTTGCGTGGCTGTATAGAAGCTTGCTGCGTGATCCATGATCGCAAAGCCTCGACAGTGCTGGCGCTATTGAGGTCGAGGGTGAGTCGCTGGCCGGTGTGACCGATGTAGATCTGTATCGACATACGCGCTGCCGCAGCAGGCAAGTGTGGGTTCCTAGGATGTGATCCGTCCAGCCGGCCAAAGTGTGTACTAGAGATGCTCGAGTAGGTGCATGATGATGATGGCCTAGACGGAGGCCGCAGCTCGACGGCGCTATGCTGCTGACCCATGTCTCATCTCATGCAAGGCGATCGCGATCCGAGCCGCTGCAACAACGGCTGATTTTGACGCTTCTGGAGTTTCCACATGTGAGAGGCTGTCATCGAACGTCCAAACACCAGATCAACAAGTAGCACGCCACGTGGTCCCGTAAGTCGAAGCCTCGACGTCCATGAAGGATAGTTGTTGACCTAGGTGGGTGTTGCATCAAAGACTCCGTTCACAGCGAAAGACTTGGCAGAGCTTCATATCGTGACGCAGTCTGGTGAATAATTGAACCACGGGACATGGTGGCGGTTCTCCAATCCCTATACATACAGTACTCGTTATCATACCGTTCAACCGTCAAACGACCTGATTGCAAGCGTGACCACTCATCCGAGTCGCAACCGGGCCTTTCCAGACGCATCAACACGGCTACAAACGGACTTGTGAACAGCATGGACATCAACACGGAAGAGTACGCTGCCCATCAGGACGCTCAGGACCCACTCGGCCATCTACGGGAGAGCTTCATAATACCAAGCAAAGCAGACCTTGCCCGCAAGACCCTCCAGCCATTGAAAGAGCATACAGCTAGCCAAGATGAACCTAGCATATACCTCTGTGGAAACTCCCTAGGTCTTCAGCCGTCTCTGACTCGAAAGTATATGCAACAGTACCTTGATACCTGGGCAGCCAAAGGTGTCTACGGCCACTTCAAAGAAGTCGAGGACAGCAATCTTGTACCATGGCTGCACGTCGACGACGACTGTGTGCCAGAAATGGCGAAGATTGTTGGCGCTCTGCCCAGCGAGGTATCCGTGATGCAGACATTGACTGCAAACTTGCATTTGTTGATGGCGAGCTTCTACCGACCTGCGAAGGAGCGCTATAAGATTATACTAGAAGGGAAAGCGTTTCCTTCTGATCATGTATGTACAGGATATTGTAATGTAGTAGACATCCTGCTGATTGTACATCAAAGTACGCCGTTGAATCCCATATCCGCCACCACGATCTCGACCCAGCGAAAGCCATGATTCTCATCGAGCCCGAGTCTCAATCCACTCCGATATTATCTACCATCCACATCCTCGCCACCATCGACCAGCACGCCGCAGAAACGGCTCTCCTTCTGCTTCCAGGCGTCCAGTTCTACACAGGCCAGTACTTTGACATTCAGACCATCACCGCCCATGCCCACAGCAAAGGCATTGCGGTTGGTTGGGATCTCGCCCACGCGGCCGGGAATGTAGCGCTCAAGCTACACGACTGGAATGTCGACTTTGCGGCGTGGTGTACGTACAAGTACTTAAACTGCGGACCTGGGTCGATTGGTGGAGCCTTCGTGCATGAGAACCATGGCAAAATAGAGGAGAGCCAGTCAGGCGAACCGCAGTACAGACCGCGTCTCGCTGGGTGGTGGGGATCCTCCAAGTCCTCGCGTTTTGCCATGACGAACAAATTCGTGCCCATACCAGGTGCGGCAGGATTTCAGTTGAGCAATCCTTCGGTGGCAGATACAACTGCGCTACGAGCCAGCCTGGACGTCTTCAAGCTGACCAGTATGGAGGCGCTGAGGGAGAGAAGCTTGAAGTTGACACAGTATCTTCAGGATCTGCTTGATCAGCTTGCGAAGGAGCAGGGTAGTGCATGCTTCAGCATTATCACGCCTGGGGAGCCTGAACAGCGAGGAGCTCAGATCAGTGTCATGCTGAAGAGTGGCTTGCTCGACGCAGTGATGGAGAGTCTCGAGGCTGCTGGCGTTGTTGTCGATGAGCGAAGACCGGATGTCATTCGTGTTGCTCCGGCGCCATTGTACAACACGTACAAGGATGTCTACCTGTTCGTCAAAGCGTTCAGAGCGGCGTGCCAGCAAGCGTCGCAAGACGGTGGCCACGGCGGTAGCATCATGGCGAATGCCGGCAAAGATGAGAGAGGCTGGAGCGAGGTCAAGTAGCCTCGTATGCGGTGCTGTACAGATATAATACAAAGCTTCATCAATGACTTATCGCCTTGTCGCCCAGTCCATCCAGCTCCGGCTGGAGCCTGCTGCAGTGTCAACGACGAGCTGTGCTTGCCGGTCCAATGGTCCTCCACGCGGCCGCAATACTTCTTCAACCTTCTCGCCCTGTCTTCTATTCGCATCCACCTTTTCTTCAACCGCCTGCAGCACACTTCTGTCGTGCTTCTGACCCTCTGGCTGTTGCGTAGGTGCCACGGCGGCGACTGCTGACCCAGCACCTGCAGCCATAGCACCCAGTCTACCACCCTTTTGCTCCTCGGCTGAAAGATCGCTAAACAGCCATCCCGTAGCTCGCTTGAACATGCCAGGTCGGTTCTTTCTCGCCTCTGCTGCCTCTTCTGCCGCTCTCTGCCTGTTGATCAACAACATCTGATCCTCTGTCGCGCTTCCTATCGCCATCGCCCGTCTCGCCTCTGCCGTGTCCTTCGCAGTTCGGGCCTGCTGCTCAGCAAGCCATTCGTTTCGCCGTTTCCGGTTATGTAGCAGCATGTCTGTGATACCAGCTGTTGCCACACACGCTGTCACGACTGTCAAGCCTATCAAGCCAACAGCCGTAACACGATGGGCTCGGTCGGCCCATACTCGCCCGACGCGTACTACAGTGTCGAAGGTGGATTCTTTGCCTCGTCTGGCTAAGGACGCTGCTGCTCGAAGTCGCTGGATCTTTTGCTGTGGAGTCTCTCCAGCAGGTGCAGAGCCGAAGTCTATCTGTGTGCCCGAGAGTGTCGCTGTGCCGGATCGTGGTGCGCTGGACGCAAAGGAGTTTGAGCTGGCTGCATAGGGACCGGTTGCGGTGAATCGCGTTGCGTCTGAGGGTGATCGCGCCATGTTCTGTAGGTATCTGTGCTGAGTGTTCTTCTTACTACTCCTGTCTGCTCGACTGCTCAATAATAATGAGGCCAGAAAAAGGTTGCTGTCGGTCGTCGATGATGACGGTTCTTTCCATCTCATTCCCGGTTCGCCGCCAAGGCCGCTTTCATCACGACTTCATCCCTTCTTTATCAAGCAAATAATTAGAACACTGCTGCCAGCATGCACGAGTGGACTCAAGCCTAAGTGCGGTGTACACGCAACATGGACGGAGCGACGCCAGACCTGCAGGCTATCCTTGCAACGCTTTCGCAGTTCACAAATGCTACACCAGACTGTCTTCCCACATCGCAGCATGATGCACTTTCAGCATATCAGTACGAGCAGTCGACCGCAGCACCAACTGCAGCATCTATCCCAGCAGCCAGGGCGCACGACCCGCGATTGAGACCACAGAGTAGATCTGCCACTGCCTCTCCAAAGCCAATCGTTGATCCGGCCACAATCATCACTTGGCAGGAAGGTCTTCGCTGCGTGACCAAAATCGCAGCTCAAAATGCGCAGTTCGCAGTCAGTATACGCAGGGTAAGGATTCATAGTTTCCTGCTTGGCTTGAAAAGGACACATTGACATGTTCGTAGATGATAGAAGACCAGAAGAAGAACGAAATGCGCTGGTATGCAGAGCGTCAGGCGTCGAAGCAATCGCAGGCTACGCGCTCCACCGCTTCAGCACAAGCTACGTCCATCTTGCAGTCACTGGGCAGTGCAGCAAGCAGTACGCCGCCGTCTCAGCAAACGCAATCCGAGAAAGACGCCGAGCTAGCAGAGTTCGATCGTAAGATATATGCTGCTCAGGTATCCATGGAGGTGGCGATGACGAGTGAGTTGAAGGGTCTGGGAGTGCCGTTCTTTGGAACACGTGCGGAGAAGATCGTCGCCGAGAACCACGTCCCTGAAGTGGGAAGCATGTTGAATCCAACCATTACGGAAGTTGCTTTGATGGAGTTGCGCAGAAAGATGGTCGGTCATCTGGAGGACCTGTACCGGGATTGAGATGGGTACCCACCGAGCCGGTGGATATTGTTGACGAACTAGTATCGCTGCGATTGCTGTGCTGCTTCTGCCAGGCAATTCGACAAAGTTGTACGGCGGCTCCGCTACTCGCGCTGCGTAGTGACTAACGTGCCAAACAAATACCACATCGCGGAGTGACCATGGTTTGATGCACGCTTGACCAAGCAATCCCTTGCGCAATTATTGCAAACTGATGCCACATGCTACAGCGCATGGTCTGCCCTTGTTCACTGCAGGTGGTAGCAGTCCCGCGCCCTCTGATGCACAGCCGATGCCTTCAGTCACTCAATATCTCTCGATGAGCGAGTATTTATATTCTTATTTGCGCCCAGTTGCTCTTCCTTTGAAACATCCACCCCGAACTTTTTTACGCTACTCACATTTTTCGCTCATTTACTTCGTAGACATTCCATACCTCCACCATCTAGCGAGGAGACCGTCAAACCGGAGCCGTCACCAACCAATCTTTTAGCTACGAACGCTAGCAGCGATGCTTTTCATCAGACTCGCAACACACCTTTACGTCGCGCTTTTCGCGGTCAGGGCCAGGGCCACCTCTTCCGAGTTCGCCGCGATCTCGACGTTGTTCACGTCGCCGACCTCCACTATTATCATGCCAACAACTACTTCGACTACAACTTCTGCCTACCACTTCCTGGGCAAAGCACAGCCGCCGCAGTGCACTGGTTCTGGAATGTCTCGTGAATACGAAGGCATATGCGTTGGCCCGACCGCGGGCCAAAAGCTCAACGGTGGGTCGACCTTTGGCATTGGTAATGGCGCCGCCACAGCCATGGCAAGCATCGGCGGGATGCTCGCGGGGCTACTGCTGGCGGCTGTCCTTGTGCTCTGATGCATGGATGGAATTGTAAGAACATTGAGGCCGAGATTTCGGCAACGTTCATCACCCAGAACAGGCCGGAGAGGAGTTTGCTGCTTTTTCAATGAGCTTAGCATTAGGGTGTTTGTAATGGGCATAACGAGATGTCTCACTGCCTTACCATGCACAATTTCGACGTGTCGTTTTCTGATATGCATAGCTACCACCCCGTGTCGAGCCACTCCTTCCAACGGACCGTCGAGATGAAGCTCAATCCTAGTCAATCAGCGAGAGAATCCGCCAGTCGAGGGTGATGACGGATCGGAGGTCACGCTGTGATGATGACCTCGTGAAAGCAGCTGAGAGGGCACGATTTTACGAAGGCTCATGAGCCTCACTTCTTTTTCCCATTCTTGTTGATTGTACATAGGATATAGGTAACCTCAGCGTTATACACCTTGCGTCCAACACAATACCTCTGCCCAAGCCCATGTCATTGCACTCGCGTGCTTGCAACTCCTGGGCCTTTATGCCATTTGCTGCGTACGCGGCGGTTCCTCATACACCTGGACCGAATTCCAAGCACTGAGTAGCAATAGCGCTCAAAATTCGGAAGTCCACACCCAATCCGACTCATCGGAGCTTGCAGGATCGACAGCCTCAACGTCTCCTTGCATCTCCTTCACCTGGCAAATCACATGCGGCTTGCACGGAAAGATTTCGTCCCACGTTGGCCTCATGACATACGATGCGCGGTTAGGCTGCCTCTCCAGCTTCTCGGATTTCATCTTCGGACGCGAGATGGTGGCGTTGGGCGCTTTGTTCGAAACTGACTCTTCATCGGTAGTTGGCGAGTACAGCATCCAGTCGTCGTCCATCTCCGTGAGCCTATCGAATGGGACCATTTCAGGTGTATCTGTGTCCTTACTGTCGCTGTCGCTGGTCGTCGACCCTTCAACTTCGGTTTCATCAGAGCAAAATCCGCACCAACAATTCTTCGCGTGGCCCATCTTGAGGAAAGTGGCTATATCGATCTCTCCCGTCACTGCAGGTTTGGGTACCGTTCCGAGCGTGAACAGGGACTGTTCGGACCGGAACTGAGCGTCGGACGTGGCCATGGTCTCTTCGCCGTCATCATTATCTTCAATGCAGTTGATGGGCAGGATATCAGCCAGAACGAGGCTCTGCTGCACGGAGGTTGGCCGCTGTGGCTCTTCGTCATTGTAGCTTGCGGCGTATGCTATTGCATACGGCAAACCGATGTCGTAATCCATCATCATCTCATTGAGACCGAGAGGCGGACTTGCTAGTGGCGTGAAGCAGACAGCAGAGTCGCTCATCTCAGGATGCTCGATAGCGTATGGCGATAGCCGAAGCTCGTTTGAGTAGCCAGTAAGGCTGTTGGCGTGCACATAGGGAATCTCTCTGCCGTCAAGCTCTGTCGGAGTCTGGTCTTGCTCAGCTGTGTCGATGTGAGCCTGCCACGCTGCCATGTAAGAGTCCTCGGTCTTCGGCTGGAAGCTTGCCAAGTAAGGGTCGGGGTATCGCGATTTCTGACCTGCAGTCTCTGCCAGAATGTTCCAGAGGTTGGCTGCCGATGGTTGGAACTCAGGTGTCCCGGGTTGGACGTCGGCGATCACAGTAATATCTGCTCCATGCTTGGCAACATCGGCGTCGGTGCCTTTCTTGATAGCATCGGCATAAGTGCTCGCCACAATTAGAGGCTGTGTTGGCAGACTCTTCTCTGTGACATGTAACTTGCAAGCGGTCGGAGTGAGCTTTACTCTCGGCTTCTCCACCACTGGCGTTCTCGGGAAGAAGCGTGACTGCTTGGGCTTGATGTCCAAGTTACCTCGCCAAAGCTGCAGTTCCTGGCATGGCTCCGGTTCACGAAGATGTGCCGTCGGCTTTGATGTCTCCGGCATGGTTGACAGGTCATAGAAGATCGGCAAGCCTTCGGACCAGACACCTCGACGTGTGAGGCAAGGCAATGGTGGACACCAGCTCGGGATGTCTGGGACCAGTGCTGTCGGTGGTGCTAGTGGTGTGCATGGAACTGGTGACGATGAGCTGGCTCGTGATGCTCGAGCAGCTCTGGCTTCGAGGAAGCTGTTGACGTTGATGCCAAAGCTGTTGAAGTCTACCAAGGGCAGCTGCGGTGGCGATGGCGGTAACGGTGGCAAGTTCGTCGGCCACAAAGGAGTCTTCGGTATCCTCGACAAGGTTGTAACCGGCGACAGTCGGCTTGACGGTGGCGTTGGAAAGCCGTTGACCTTGCTCAGCACGAAGTCGATGTCGCGGGACAGCTGCTTGTCAAGCATCTGTGCAGCCATCTTTCTCCTGCTGCGTCTGGCGTCACGTCGTCTCTTGGCTTCCTTCGTGCCTCTGCTATTGCGAGAACGGCGGTAGCGGGAGGGAATGTGAAGTTCCTTGATCTCCTCCGTCTCGAGTGGTGGCGTAGGCAGAGCCAGCACCCCGAAGCGATTGCCTGTGACAGTCAGATAAGGAACAAGACGACGGTAGAGACGACCTACTGGACTGCGAGCGTGGAATATGGACACTCAGGTCGGGAGTCTCCCCGAATCGGATTGGCCCATTGCCACCATAAGAGGAGCTTTGCTGCGAGGATTCCTCTTGTCTCCGGGTCTGGTTTCGGCGTAGGTGCAAAGGTGCGGGCGAGGCGATCTGCTGATTGCGTTGCATGTTGATTCAGGATCTCTCGCGGTGGGTATTCGAGGCGGACGAAGTATCAATAGGAGACGATTTATGCACAAGCTGAGGTGGCTCGACGAAATTGATTCTTAGGTCTCCGAAAGCGAGATTCTCAGGTGTATGATATTGAGCATCACAGGATCTGTGACGAAAGGAAGTAAACAGTGCCATACGAGAGCAGCAACGCCTCGGCGTGCTGCTACCTGGAAAGAAGGGACGATGTCAATGCCGACCTGTGCCTACCTCAAGCCATTTCGCGGCTTGCCGAGCGATTTCTCTCGCGTTGGCCGCTCCAGCCCAGATACATGTAATGGTCGTGAGCGCTACCACGGGAGTGAGGGTGCCCTCGAAGTCATCTCGGCGACCCAGTACCAGCGCAAGGCACTAGGAGCGCTGACGGCATGTCCAAGTGTATTCCTGGTGGTGAGAAGCATGGCGTCCTATATCACCACCTCATCCTCCAACCCGTAGAGATGTCTGTTCGAAGGATCAGATCAGCTGAAGTCCAAGAGGAACTCGCGTGCCCCACTTTGAGGTTTGCTCTCCGCGGTCGGCCATTCGCTCGGCTCAGTCATCAGCTTCCGCTTCCACTGTTTCCTTCATGTGAACCTTCATCCTCCAACTTCACTGCTGCAACCTGTGCCATACTGCTCTCTACGATCCGGCCGACGCTCCAGAAGCCTTGACAGTTGGACCTACGACCTCTTGGACACTCTTACTTGCAAATCCTTCGACATCGTCAGATCCTGCCCATATTTCTTCACTCACGCGAGCTCGGCTTAACGGGAGGTGAACTTCAGCGAGGGGAACAGGCATGCCAGAGAGCGATGTGGCCGACACTCGTCCAACCAGCCGCAAACGACCTTCGCAGAGCCGAGTAGTGCCAGCAATTCCACTTGCACTGGGCAAGCCGAAGAGTCTACCGAAAGCGGGGAGACCAGCAAGAGCTGAAGCAACATCTACAACACCAACGACGCCTGCTCACAACACTGCCAACGATGGTGTAAGTGTGTCCGTATCGGAGGCTATATCGTTTCCAACAACATCGTCAGAAGGACCAAGCACGACCGGCGAAGTTGAACTTTCATTGCAGAATGGAGTTGGACGTTCAACTACTGCTACACCAGAATCTCGGGATACTGACTCAATGCCGCCCTTCAACGGTGTGGCTTCCGAGCCTCGAGCAGCAGAGTCACAGATCGTCTCTACGCCTCCAGCTCCTTCGGGTCAGCCTGCATTGGTCAGCCCTCCCTCGAAGCGTAGGTCGACTGGAAAGTCCGATATGCGACCACTGAGAACGCAGATGCCGCCCGATTTTGTGCCATCTGTTGAGCGTGAGACGCCACATCCAATAGTTTCTCCGCTCAAGAGCAGCCCGCAACACTCCTTTCCAAACCATGTCCATCGTCCGAGCGTCAACGGCGTCGTGTTTGGCAACCACGGATCTACAACATCTTCACCAGTACCACCCCAGTCGGCTGATTCGACGTTAAGTGCTGCGCAATGGCCTCCGCTTGGCGCCTCTCGGCCGGTACAGTCTACGACACCAGGTCATGCGCATCGGAATTCTGAGCCCGTCAATCAGAGAGTGCACAATCCATCGAGTGTACCCTGGCACATGCGTCAAAGTTTCCAGCTGCCGGCACACCCACCACCACAATTCCATCATGCTTACACGCCATTTCGGTACCCTCCTCGCGAGGTCTTTACGCCTGCCGAGGAGAATCCGCCGAATGGCTTTCTTCGATCTCGATCACAATCGTTATCGCAAGGTTCTGGAATTGCAGCGAGAAATGGCGATCTCTTACAATCACCTGCCGGACATGAAGACGACATCTCAACCAGACATACGCCACGTGAAGCCTTTGCACCTTTCCAACCTCTTCCGCCGCAGCTCCGCCATCACTACAAGCAGCCACCACCACCCTTACAGCAAGTACCTCAGGGACCGTCTTCTCGTTCCGACGATAGCGAAGCTCTGCGATATCACGTGCGCTCTCAGTTTGGAGACTCGACATTCGCAGATTGCGTTTTGCAGATAGTGGAGCACGGGAGTGGCGCAGAGCAATCGTTGGATGCTCACAGGATCATCCTCAGCAGGAGTCCAACCCTGCTTGACATCATTCGACGCACTGACCTGTCGGATTCTACGACACTAAAGCAGAATGTCCACGTCTCTCTGCGAGGCCATGGTGTAACTACCGAGGCCTTTGTTGACTGCATGCGCTACCTCTATGGCGGCTCTCTGGCTGCACTCGAGCTTTTACGACATGCACCTCTTGGTTCTGCGGCCTTTAGCAGCAACGGCGAACGCATGCAAACCGCACTTCAGCTCGTCGCCACAGCAGCATGGTTGCGACTTCCTGCCGTAGCTGGTAGGGCTATGGGCGCCGCTTTGAGTATGCTGCATTGGGACACAATGGCTCCAATACTGGGCTTCGCGCTCGATGGTGGACTTGGACTTGCCTTTGTGGTTGACGAAGGCGCCGATATGTCCTGCGCATCGAGCGACGATTCACTTGGAAGAGTGGATGGTCTAGGCACGCCCACCTACGACCCATACTCTACTGATTTGCTTCACCGCGTTATTGATTTTACTGTTCACATGTTTCCACCCAACTTCTACTTGGATGCTGCGGCGCCACAACTGGCCGAGTGTCCTCGACTGCCGCCTCTACCACCCGCACACGAGACTCGACCGTCACGATCGGACCCGCGGCTCAGCCAGATACGCTTCGGCGAGCTCTCAGTTGAGGACCACGGCCGGCCGTCGCAGGTCACAACCATGGTCTCGAGCATGCTCCTGTCGCTCCCTTTCCCGCTGCTGAAGGGAATATTAGAGCACAATGCCATGGTCTACCAGCTCGGCGCCGACACAGTGGCCAGCATCCAGCGCCAAGTCGTTGCCGAGCGGGAGATTCGCAGGAAGCGCATTCTGCAGGCACGTACAGCGGGACGAACGGACGACGGCGCCTGCTTGCAGCTCATTCAGAACCTTTATTCGGAAGAGAGAGTCGAGCCTTCGCCGAATCACCGGGCAGGTTCCAGACTGGCGAGAAGTAAGAAGGGCATCGACACTCCGCCTTCGTCGGGCGCGGCTTCCGAGGGAAGCAAGCAGGAGCTGAGTGAAGATTGAGCCGGGTATCAGCGAGCTGATCTTACGATCTGGCGCCGCCTTGAAGTGTTTTCATTACGCGAATCTAGCGAGATTGGGTACGGAACTGCATAGCGAGCGAACGGCGTCAAAAGAGGGTGGTTCCTCGTGCTTTGATTCAGGCATCACAAGGAAGCAAAAGCGGTTGGGAAATGGATGGCGCACGATCTAGGCGCCTGTAACGACTGTCAATACGGCGAGACTTTTGGACAAATCAGGGGTGACTCAGGGTGTCTATAGGAGATTGGACCTGTACTGTGCTTATAGTATCCAGGATTGACAACATGAGGACATCTTCTAACGTCCTACTCTACTGCCTATTGGTAAAGCGACTTCAAACCCCTCGGTCGTTTGTCAGATGTGTGAAGGCTCGACTTCCGCCTTCGAGTCGGCAGTAGTGGTGGTTTGCATGTACATGTTACATGTTACAATCGTGTCATGATTCATATTTGCAGCCGAGTCAATGCCGAAGTCTGCGCCGTTCCGGGTAACGGCAGAGCAGAGGTGGGGATTGTCCCAGCCGTTGAAGATCTGCCATCTGCCATCAGCGGCATGCCTTCGTTTGGTGAGCCTTTGCTTGTTCAAAGTGGTTGATGTGCTTCACCAATTTCACCTCCAAGAGCACCATCTTCGTTCTGCGTTGTTGACACACCTCGCAGTCCGAATCCTTTTCCTTGGCGTGTGGAGCAAGACGCTAGCCCCGGACCTCCTCAATGGCATCACCAACATCGTCTCTTGGTGATGACTTCGAAAAAGACGTCGCGTTCGAGAAGACACGCAGCAGCCACGAGGATCCTCGACTTACGCAACAACAACAAGACCTGATCGAGGCTTCCGAACCGCCGTTCACCGAGCATGTCCAGTCTGATGGTGGCGACTTGGAGAAGGTTACTTCTGCGAAGCCTTCCGTCACCAACATAAAACACGTGCCCAATGGTGGCACGACGGCCTGGTTACAGGTACTGGGGTCGTTCTTCATCTACTGGAACGCTTGGGGGATAGTGAATACATTCGGCACTTACCAAACCTTTTACGAGACCGATCTGCTGTCAGCTTCATCTCCCTCGGACATATCGTGGATTGGGTCCGTGCAAGCCTTTCTTCTGATGGTTGTCAGCGCGCTTGGAGGCCCTCTCTACGATGCAGGATATGTCCATCACTTGTTGATTGGTGGCTCGGTACTCGCTGTCCTGGGTCAGATGATGCTCAGCTTGTGCACAACTTACTGGCAGGTTTTCTTGGCCCAGGGTATCTGCATTGGCATCGGAACGGGCGCTATGTTTGTACCTGGTGTCGCCATCCTTAGTACATACTTCTCCACGAAGATTGCAACAGCTACCGGACTGGCCGCTGCGGGTAGCAGTCTAGGTGGAACGATCTACCCAATCGTGTTCCATCAGCTGCAACCGAAGATTGGCTTTGCTTGGGCGACGCGAGTCCTCGGCTTCATCATGCTGGCGACACTAATCGTATCAAACTGCGTCCTGAAAGTCCGCGTCCTGCCTGAAGGCCGGAGAAGGTTTCTTGATCTTACTGCTTTCAAAGAGCTACCGTACGTGCTCTTCGTCGCTGGCAACACTATGGCATTCCTGGGATTGTACAACCCCTTCTTCTATGTCCAGTCATACGTGATCGAGAGTGGCATCGCTGGACCTGGCCTAGCATTCTACATGCTCTCGATCATCAATGCTTCAAGTACCTTTGGTCGTGTAAGTCTCAACATGCTACCGAAAGCCTTTTGTGCTGACCCTGCACAGATCATACCCGGATACACAGCCGACCGAATAGGACCACTAAACATGATCGTACCATGCACGTTCTTCGCAGGTGTGCTCTGTATCTGTCTGGCCGCGGCTCATTCAATCGGTCCCGTCATCGCCATTTTGGTCTTGTACGGCTTTTGTAGCGGCACGCTCGTGAGCCTTCCGCCTACAATCTTCGTCCACTTGACTGAGAATCGGGCTGTGATTGGGACCAGGATGGGGATGGGATTTGCGATCACCTCGGTAGGCATGCTTGTGGGTACGCCAATCTCTGGAGCTATCCTCAACGCGAGCAGCTTCACTTATGTCTGGGTATTCGGCGGCATTTGCACTGTCGCCGGAGCAGGATGCTTGCTGGCCTGTCGCGTGGCGAAAGGAGGTGCAGGTCTGATGACGAAAGTCTGAACGAGTATCTGGTGGTATACGCTAAAAGCAAAAAGGCCGCAATCGTCCGTCCGCGCCTACAGCAGACTAAACCCAGCTGCAAGTCCTGCGAGTCCCAATGCACCGAGTCCCACGAGCCTCTCAGCAGCGGCACTACTGCTCGTAGAGCTAGCAGTTGAAGACGTAGCCGATGCCGAACCAGATGCGGAGGGCGAGGCCGAGGCACTACTCTTCACATCGTCGTTGAAGCTCATACACGTCATGCTGCTCTGGCTTCCGATCTGCAAGATCATCATCTGAAGGGCAGTCTGGTGCTCCTCTAGTATCGTCAGGTTACTACCGGGACTTGCTACGTCGGTGACGTAGAAGAAAGTATCGGTCTGGTTGCGCGCCTGTGCGGTGACATTTGGGCGGACGGTGGAGTTGCCAAGTTCTGAATGAGATTGTCAGTATGCCCCAGGCGATCCAATACCGACAGTAGTGACTTACGCATCCCTACGCTGCTGAGCCCATCATCTGCGTTTTCCAGTACTGCTGTGCAGCCCTGGATAGTGGTGATGGAAGGGAGAGTACCACAAGTTGGGTCAGGTCCGTTCAAAGCGAGGGAGCTGAGGATGCCTTGCATGCATTGACTACCAAGCGCATCCGAGCAACCCGTCTCTTGTTTCGAAGCCTTGAGACCGTATATGATGTAGGCGCACATGGTAAGATTAGTTGTTGATGAATCGGAAGACCCCAGGCCCGACTCGGAGTCATTGGCGATGCGGGCCAACTGATCGTTCAACGTGCCATTGCCCGGCCAGCGCAGGTCGTAGGTGGTGTATGCGACATGCGGGTCCGAACCTAGGTCCTGGCTTGAGTCTGAGGCGTTGGCTACAGCGACGTTGGTGATGTTCACACGCCACTGCCAACTTTCCCCGTTGGCGACGCGGAACGCATTGGTCCCGGTGCTGATGGGAGTGCGAGATGCATCTCTGAACAGAACTGGCGCTTCGTCTGGTAAACCTCCAGCTCCTAGACTTTTGCTGTAGACAACATCGGCATATGCAGAGTTCAAGAGTAAGGCTGAGGCCAGAATGTAGTTATGCATCTTGGATGGTGTCCTGCGGCTGCGTGATCAGGGTGTAGCTGTATATGGGTATCGAGTGTCAACTGTTTGGCAAGGTGAAAGTGTACCATCCAAGTGGTCTGCCCTCGTCGATATATGTACTTCACCATGTTTCAGCTTGCACGCCCGTGACCCGTATCGCACAGCCAAGAACACAGCCGGCAGCGCTCTGGCGCGGACACAGAGTTCGCTCATCTCGAAAGACAGGCGCAGGCTAAGATTGAGAAGGAAGCTTGGTGTCTTGGTATCAGGCGAAGTGCGGGAGGATTGGAGGCTGAGAGGGTTAAAACAATGTTTCGGCCAGGGCAATTGGGGTCCAAAAGTGAATAAGCTCTCGGCTAGTGACGTCAAAAATAACTTGGTGCTGTAATTCGAGCCAGCTACGCCAGCTGCTCCCCGACGAAATGAACAATGCAAGCGGTGCTGCGAGTGCCGGTCAGACAGACTCTCGCACGGCAAAGATGCTGTGGTCACGCGCTTCTGTCGCCTCGTCAGCGACGCCAGTATGGCGATGACAAACAGCATGCGTTTGATGGCTATCTTGCCGACTTGCTAGACGCGCCATTACGCTCGGTACAGCCAGCTACACGCACGCCTCCTGCAGCCTCTGTCGTCGGAAAGTCTCCCAAGACAGCCGAGGAAGAGAAAATCGCCAAGTATCAGAACATCTTTGGCTCTAAAGCGGATAAATCTGCTGAGAGGAAGCGTGAACGTGAGCGTGAGCTCGAAAGCAGAAGTCAGCTTGTCGCAGGTGTGCTTATCCCGCCGCGACCGGAAGAGCCAGACAACTGCTGTATGAGTGGTTGCATCAATTGTGTTTGGGAGCTGTTCCGCGATGAGATGGAGGAGTGGGCGATGAAGAGCGCAGAGGCAAGGTCGAAGCTGGTCGAGCAGGGGATGCAGGGCAAGGCGACGGGCATGATGGCTCATGATACGGGTACGCCGACTCATGTCGCGACCAGTATGGATGACGATGGAGGTGGAAGTGACACGTCTTGGAGTGGCAACGATTTAGGAAGTGGCGAACCAGATCTGTTCGCGGATGTCCCAGTGGGCATCAGGGAATTCATGAAGACCGAGAAGAAATTGAAGCAGCGGAGGCAAAAGCAGTAAGATGGTGGGGTTGCGTCGTCAAAAGATAAAGTAGATCGTCTACGAATCACGCTTTAGAGGCATCTACTCGAGTCGGATCTGGATGAACAGAATCAAACCCTCTTCACCTTCCACAGCTCTTTGGCCTTCACGACATGCACGGAACCTATTGACAAGGCAGGCCTATGTTGCAGCTTTGCCCACGCCTGCCACGTCAATGTCGATTTCCTCTCTCCTGCGCCGCAGTTGCACCACTACGTGTGGCGGTGTCATCATTGCTCCTTGGAATTCCACATTCTGCGGCACATCGCCATCAACCCGCCAGTCGTACTTCATCAGCATATGCGCCATAACAATCTTGATCTCGTTGCTGGCAAAGAATCTTCCTGGACAGGCGTGTCTGCCGAAGCCAAATGCTGTGTGGTGTGCCGAAGTCGAGACATGCTGCCAGGAGTGCTGTTGGCCTGGCTTCTCACGCTCGCGCAGGAAGCGGCACGGATCGAATACATCAGGGTGCTCGAAGACGTTCGGATCGTCATGGGCCGGGACGAGCACGATACGGGAGCCAGCTGGCAGGACGGTGCCGTCGGACAGGGTGATTTGCTTCTTGACATAACGGTTCATAGAGACTGATGGTATGTTAATATATGCTCGCGCATGACTTGTCGGTGCTTACTAGAGTTGGGTGGATGCAGCCTCTAGACTCTTTGATCAAGCTGTCCATCAGTCTCATCTGTTGCAACGCCGTCTTCGACCACCCATGCTCGCTTATGGCGTCCATCACTTCTTTTCGAAGTGCGGGCGCAATGTCCGGAGCTGTACAGATATCTAACAATGCTTGAACAATGGCCTCTAGGGTCGTATGGATCGCCGGGACCGTCAGTGCAAGCTGAGCAGTAACATAATCGACTGGCCGTCCTCTGCTGACCTCCACCAACCAGCTCATGGAGTCTAGAGAACGAGAAGACTTCTGACCTGCTGCAAGAGCTTTCTTCGCTTGGTCGATAAGTGGTTGGGTCTCCGGCAAAAGAACCTTTTTGGCGTCCCGGTACTCTCTACGAACTCGAATCCAATGTGGCAGTACCCAATGTGCCAAAGGTCGCAACACAGCGGGTACCATTTGCGGCGTGAAGGCAACGATGAAGCCATCAACGGTGTAGTCTTGTGCAATCTTGAGCCACCTTTTGTCCCGGCAAAGCTCCTGTCCGAGGAAGATTCAAGAGATCAACCGAGCTACGAGGCCTAGCAAAGACTTGTTGACGTCCAAGGCGTGCCAATCTGGGTCCTCGCCAAAATAGTCGTGCACAGATGCCGTTGTCTCTTCGACCATGTCACCGACTATCAGCCCAAGAGACTGGGTGAGCTTCTCCCGTATCGTCTCCTGGATCAACTCTAGGCCGTCGAAAGCAGCTCGGAACGCCTCGAAGCCTGGGTAGCTCGTGAAGAAGTCCTTCTTGAAGACTTCACTCACATTCAAGTCCTCATGGATGCGCAGCTCGTCCGCGAAGCGACTGGGCAGCACGATCTGGTGGCCAGTTCCCGTAAGGATCTGGAACGGGTCATTGCATTGCTTGATCCCTTTGAGTAACGTGGCGCGGCCGTGTTTCATCCAGCTATCTTTCGGTCCTAGGCCTCGTTCGCTCAACGCGATGACTGGGAAGCCAGTATGTGCCCGATCTCCGCTTACAGTTGAGTAGACGAACGACAGCATCATTAGTGACAGTCCAACCACGATGAGCTGTATGAAGACGGGAGAGTCAATGATCGCATAGGCGCTGCTGCGTTCAGTTGCTATTGCTTGGATCCTTGCGATAACTTCAGTACACTTCAAGGTGTAAGTGCGTGGGTTCTATACTCAGGTTTGAAGATTAAGCGCACGTCGGTCCTATAAATGCAACTGGGACTCAGCCCTTTATGTAAGCTGATCCCGGCAGGAGTCACATGTGGACGCTCAGACGTTCGGAGGGTATCTTCGTGAATATCGCGAGAGGTGAACGTAACTACACTCGTTTTCGTTTAGTAGCAGGATCAGGAGGATGAACCGACCGTCAGACACCTGGATTGAGAATCGAAGCACAACATGTCTGGTCACTTGCCATGAGCGAGCCAAAGGTGGATGAAAGTCGTTCAAGTTTACAACTGCGGCATTCCTATCATGCAGGACGTAGTGTGGCAACGCTTTCCAGCCAGCAGCATCAACTCCTCGAATCCGTCAACCCATTCTGTGTACGCTCCAACGATCTGTTCAAAGGAACAGCAAGGGCTGAGGCGTCTATAGCGAGGATGAGATCGCTGGTCATGATCCATCGAAGCGTCTGCCGAGGATGCTAAGTAGACGTCACTACACCTCTGTTCGTTGTGGTAATGATAGAGTGTAATATCAGGGGCATGAAGTGATCGAATCGGGATGCAGTAAACTGCCGCAAGCGAGATGTCTACAACTTGATCATGTACAATTCTACAGCTTTGACATCTCTATATCACGCGATGAACCGTCGCTAGCCAAAGAGTCTGGCGTAGACACCCGATCCAACTCTGTCATCTCTTCGTCGTCTGATCTCTGGCGCTCCTGTGCAACCATCTCATCACCTTGGGCACCAGGCTCATTCTGATATAGCTTCATATTGATAAAAAGCACGTAAAGTCCGACATCGTAAGCGAGACGAAAGATTCCAGCAGCGAGGAATGCTACCCAGAATTTGTCGTTGCCAGCAAGTATTCCTGTGAGAGATGGGCCCGCCATGGCTGCGAAAGTGCGCAGCAGGTTGGTGATACCCATCACCGCTGTCCGCTCTTCAGGCTTCACAACTGCTGCTATGAACGCCGATCTAGGTGCCTGGTCCATGTTATTCAGTCCAGCACGAACCATCAGCAGTATGCACACCAGAACGAAGTTATTGGGCAGGCCAAAGACGAGTACGGATGCAGACGACGGTATGTGCGTGAATACCATGGTGTTGATCAGGCCGATCCTGTGTGCTAGTGGCCCTGCAAACACTGCAGAGATGGCGCCTAGGAAGTACGCTGCCGCGGTGACGTCCCCAAGGGTAGTCTTGGCCGGATGAAACTTCTCGTTCATGTAGTAATTCGTCAGAGAGTATGGCACCATTCCATCTGCAATGGAGTCGACCGCCAGAAGCGCCCACAGCTTGTACATGACTGATCGAGTAGGTGCAGATATCTGGGCGAGCTGGCTAGTAAAGCGCGTCCACATGCGCCTCGATCGTGACCTCTCAGAAAGGTCGAGTATGGGTCCTGGTGGTTGCGATAGATCACTAGGCTGTTGATGGGACTCAAGCTCGACACTCTCCCGCTCATTCTGTGCGACCTGTGCGTAGCCGCTATCGGACGCGTGCATCTCGCAAGCATCTGTCAGAAGTAGTACCAACAAGGCGTTGACGATGCCCATCGCCGTGTAAACCCAAAAAAGCGCATGGTAGGCATCGATGAGTTCCCAACCCTCACGATTCTGCAGTGCGGTAATGATTCGACCAGAAGCCTCGCTGCCGACGGCTGAGCCGACGGTACTGGTCGTCACGTACCAAGCCAATACATCGGATCTCGTCTTCGGAGTCGTTAGCTGCGATAAAACAGATTCCTCGATTGCTCGAAAGGGTCCGAAGTCTCCTCCAGTTGCGCTGACCACGCCAACGACAGCTGCGAAGAGCAGTATCCAGAAGTTGTCGAACAGTGCAAACGTCGCTCCACTCAAGACCATTAGGAATGACCCCCAGAAGAGGATCTTCCGCCGCCCATAGCGATCCGCTATCAAGGTCAATCCGAGCCCAAGAAATACATCACCGAGTAAAGTCAAAGTCATGAACAGGCCTATGCGATAGTCGGAGAACTTGAGCTCCGCAAAGAACAATGCTGTCGTAACTATCAGTATGATTCATTCGAGAGTGGTAGTGAGAAATGATACCTAGTATCAAGCTGTTCGTTCCATACGCAAACATACGACACGCTCGTGCCAGGATGATGAGGTAGGCATTGCGACCCGTGTCCTGGATAGACACTAGCCCAAACTCACGATAGAACCACGTGAAAGGCCGCAACAACACACTCATGTCCTGTGGTATGAGTATGCAAGAAGCATCGGGTCGCCATGGTGAGGTGTTGATTGGCGAAGTCCGGTATCGGAGCCGAGCAGGCAGTTTTTGTTCGGCCTCAACAGCCGCCTTTGAACGCAGGCCATATCGAACATTATACATATGCAATCAACGAGACACCTGACATCGAGGCGTGTTGTACGGCTTGACGACAATCGTGAGCGTCTAGGACATCAGGTAGCGACGAACACGAGTAATTCTTTGAGCACGCACCCATGTGAGCCATTTACATACGACTGCGCGATTTTGCGACCTGGCGTTCTCATGCAGCCGTAGGCCCCTTTCATACGAGAGGTTGACCCATCAGCAGCAAACTCACTTCGTGGTATCGTGAGTATTCGCAAGCGCTTCCGTCAACGGTCAATCGACTGGCCAAGTTCGTGTGTCGACGAAGTATCGCACCATGGCACGAGCGCAAGGACAATATGGTAGCATCGGGATGTTAGTAAATCGAGCTAGGAAGGTTTGACATCTCCTAATGTCTCGCAGGATTTTGTATCCAAAAATTCCATAGCACGAGCGTTGATGAAATTTGGCGTTATCGACATGGCAGTATACCGAGTGTGGAGATGTTGACATCTCCGTGAGGTTTCCTCTGTTTTTTTATCTCAACGAGCACCATAGCACGAGCATTGCGGCGATTTGGCGTTGTCGAGATGTCAGCCTAGCGAGCATCTCGGCATCTTCAACAGCTGGGAAGATCCTGGGCAAGACACAGAATGCCCATGATACATTTAGCCTACAAGCTTCACCACTCGATCTCTTTCTCGCTTTGCCAGAAACCGCCGGTCTTGCCTCCAATGTCGTGGAGAGCTAGCATGACCGGTGTCTGCGCGCCTTCGTCGCTATGAAGATATTAGCAATCGAACGCAAGTCAACCCAGTGATACAGAGACTGACGGCGTCTTCGCACCACCACCTCTGGTCATATCGGTCTTGACGTAGCCGGGACAACAAGCATTGACCAGAACACCGCGATTCCGCTTGGCCTCCTCCATAGCAATAACTTTCGTGAAAGCAGTCTCACCAGCCTTGCTAACCGCGTACGCCGCGCTCGGGAACCCGGCTTCTTTCTCCTTGCCTTCTGATACTGCGGACTTGAATTTCTCCATCAGAGCCGTCACAGCTGGAACATCCGTCTTCGCGGCCTGCAAGAAAGCATTGCGGATGTCGTCGGAGTACTTGTTTAGTTTGCCTGACATGCTGCTTACATTGACCATTCTGCCGCCTTCACGGAGGAGAGGCAGGAGGTCTCGGGTGGCTTCGAGTGTGCCGTAGTAATTTGTGTGAAGAGTCTCTTGAACGATGTTTGCATCAAATCCTTGCATGGCGATACCTAATCAGTAGTGTGTTAGTTTATAGGGCGTCATACGAGCGTATTGTCGAACATGATACCCGCGTTGTTGATGACTACCTGTGGCAGGGTTAGCGGGTGTCTCAGAACTTGGAAATGGCGCCTGGCTACGAGATCTCTCCATTGTTAGTCCACCGAGATAGCAAGCTAAGACCGATGGCCGTAGCTTGCAGCTACTCGGCAGTCTCGAGATGGCACGCCTCCAAGGGTTATACCCATTGGTTTGCTTACATCAACCCCATCTGGGTGCTCCTTCTTGAGGAAAGTGCTAAAGTCTTGGATGCTTTTCGTCTGGCTAATATCGAGGGCGTAGAACTTGATTGTTGTATCGCCGCCATCTTTGACGAGGACTTTAGCATCTTTGAGCTGCTGGTCGCTCTCGAGGGTCTTGACAGCCTCAGCACCGCGTTCTTCGGATCGAGCGGTCAAGTAGATAAGGAAAGGTCCCGACTTGAGAGGCGATTTCGGGTACTGCAGTGCCAGCTGGCGGACTGTAGTAATGTCAGTACATATTGACCTTCTTGGTGTCGCCTTAAATACCAATTGCAAGGCCAATACCCTTATTTGCGCCTGTTACGGCGGCCACTCTCGATTGCGCTGCCATTGCTGTTTTGTAATAAGCAGACGACGGATGGTTTGTATCTCCATTGTTGATAGTCAGCACGACATTAGGGAGCGCGTCATGGCCATGCGCGCTTTTAAAGTTCCGGAGATTAATTAATTGCTGCTAACTGCTTAGAGACCGGAGATCGTCTTCAATTGCGACTTCTCGAGATCCACGACAGGAACAAGGCAACCTGAACAACAACACTCGAACAACACGAAACATCATCTCTTCAAACAACGAATCTTTCAACAACCTACACCAAACAACCCCAACACCCGCAATGGCATCCTACCTCCCCAACCTCGTCCGCGACAACGTGAGCTTCTACACCATCCCCATCGCCCTGGTGATCGCCCTCGCACCTCGCTTCTACGCAGCCAACGCCTACGAAGCCGCCACCAAGAAACCCGCCTCCGACCAAGTCAAAATCAACCCTCGCTCCTTTGCGCAAACCGTCTCCGAAGACCAAGCAGTCGACAGCAAAACCAAAGGCCGTATCTTGCGCGCAGAGGCGGCGATCTCAAACTCATATGAGAACCTCGGCTTGTTTGCGGCTGCAGTAACCGCAGGGAACATGTCCGGTGTTGCGACGAGCACGATGAATGGGCTGAGCATTGGGTACATTGCGGTGCGGTTTGCATACAACCACATCTACATCTTCCAGGACCTTGTGATTCCTCAGCTCCGTAGTGCGGCGTACCTGACAGGTGTGGGGCTGTGCATGGCAATGTTCGTGCAGGCGGGTATGGCGATGAATGCGAGGGTGCTGTTGTAGAAGAAGGTTGGGATAGTGGCGTGCTATGCGACCTGCGAGGTACCTTGGGTTGGTCTGCGAGACGGATATGCTTAGAGCGGGAGGCAGATGATACCCTATTGCGATTGTAGATGTGTTTTAGCTGAGGTGCTGTAACAGATTGCTGTGGACGCTCAAGTACAATTCAAACTGTCAAGACCCTTCTAAGAACTCCAGGTATGCCGCATCGTGAACCTCATCAATTATCGTCCAAAGCCTATACTTTACATGACCGTACAGCACGAATTCTGCTTCTTCGCCTGCGTATAGAACATCTTGCTCTGTGCGCTTAGTCCATCCGACTTGGCAACCAGGCTGTCGATCTTCTCGCCTCGCTCGAGCACAGACTCGATGGTCTTATGTAGCACGATCTTTGTCTCGTCGAGCTCTTTCTGGATCTGAAAACATACTGTCAGCATGCCACATCACGAGTCCTAACAGAGCATTGATCGCACCTTCATAATACTATCCGCCGCATGCGGATCCTGATACTTGACAATATACTCCTTCAAACTCGGGAACGGACATCCCTCTGCCGCCTTGCTCCCACTCCACGCACTCTTCGGATACCGCGCCAAGAACTCATCCAACACCTTGCTCAACAGCTGATGCGCGACCAACGCCGGGTACTCCTGATCGCTGATTATGATGCCTGCGACGCCTTCTGATCGGGCGTAGGCGTGGAAGGTGTAGGATTGCTCTTCTACGTCTTGTCGCTGGCCGGGTCGGGTGCGCTCGGCGACGGTCTTGCAGAAGAGGGACATGAACTCGCCGACAGAGGTGCGGGTAAAGCGGGAGTAGGAGCTGAGGTCGCGTTCGGCGCAGAGTTCCACTGCTGGCTTGTCTTCATTGCGGAGGATCTGAGAGCGTGTCAGTGGGTGAATATAAGGAGGGGTATGATGTTGAGCGTACGCCTATGTAGAGGAGCTTCATGGTGGCGGTGGTGTGCAGTATTCAAGCGAGAGCTTTGTGGTAAGTAGGTGTTATTGGAGTTGCCTCGCAGTAAGGCAGTGCGGAAAGCCAACAAAGCCGTCACCGCCGTCATCCCACGCGTGCTTTTGGCTTTGGCGGGGGCGGATAGACCCGGAGCTAGTGCTGCACGCACCTTTAAATCCGATACGATACGACTTGACTTGCCTTCTCTAAAGCAACAACACACACGAACAATATCAAGATGGCGCCCATCACCACCGCCAGCAACGAGGAGACGCACATGACTCTTCTCAACCAGCTCGACATGACTAACGTTCCCAAGCCGTTCAAGCAACCCAATTGGAAGCCCGCACAACGCCGCAATAAGAACCTCAAGCAGATTCTCGCCGAAGAGGCGCGTACGCAGCAACAACGAAGCTCTATCAACACTCAACAGAACTCCGGCGCCGTGACACCTCAAATCGCGACGAATGGCGGAGCTGCCGCGACTCTGCACCCAAACCCGGCGCAAGGCAGTCAGGATCTAAGCCGTGTGGTCTTGGAGAACAACACCGCTGCTGCTCAAGCTGTACCACCAACGGGACCAAGCGTCACTTACACCAGCATCGCCGCTGGCCCGAGCACTAAGAAGCCCCAAAAGTACTGCGACATTACTGGCTTGCCGTGCAAATATACCGATCCGAAAACCGGAATGTACTACTACAACGCCGAGATGTACAAGCGCATCCAGAGCTTGACTACTGCGCAGGTGCAGGAGTACTTGGAGATTAGAAAGGCGAACACAGTGCTGAAGTAGACAGGGAGATGCAAACTTTCTTGAAGCTTTTGGACTGTTTTTGCTGATGCGATGGTGTGCTTAGTGGTAGTACCAAGCAGTCAGCGACGCGTGGTACGCAACTAAAGGGCGGCACTGCTGGGAAAGGCCGTGCTCCGCCAAAGATGACCAAGAAGAAGGCCCGAACGCCAATGATCGAAGCTGAAAGGCTCCGCGGCATGGGTGAGACGAGTTCGCACTCGCCTGAAAGCATATCTACGGCACTGTTGGAAGATAGGGCTCAGGACCTACAACGCGAAGTGGCAACGAACAAATTCCTAGCCGAGAAACATGCAAGAACCGACGCGCTCACACAGACATCCTCGAAAGCACCGCATTATTCCTTGCCACCAACGGAGACTGGAGTGGCTGGATCTCCAGTTGAAGATTCCGAGTCACTTCAAGGTCAGGCCCGGAAGCTTCTAGATGTGATTGCAAAGGAGAGAGCTGCTGCTGGAGCTGAGACGGAGGCGCAACAAGAAGCAATCAAGCAAGCCGGTGTGCCAGAAGCATCAAACAGGATCCCAAGAAAACGACGCATGGAGTCCGAGATCGCTCCTGTACCGGGTCACACGGGAATATACCAAACAAACATTGTGTCCAGAGAGCAACGCAGGACGAAGCGTCCGGCCAAATCAGTCGGTCGTGAACTGGGATAACATGGAAATGGCAAGGTTAATCGTATGCCTTAAGTAAGGATGGGACAGAGATCAACAGCTCCTCATCATGATGCACAATGGCAGTCTGCAGGGATGGAGCGTAAGCCGAGGACACTCGTGTATCATAGCTTATTACTCACTCGTTGCAAACCAATGAAAACGATACTGATGTGTTCGCCGTCAGAATTCCATAGTCGGGCCACTCTTGCCAATGGTTTTGCACCCTGATGTGTAGAATTATTGAACCTACGATAGCGAATATTTTTGGCGCCGACTCGGTAGGAGGCCGCACACCCGGCGATCTGCTCTGGAATAGGGGCAGCAACTAAGAGAAGTCAAACAGACCAACTCATCGATGTCCTCACCGGGCCAACAGAAGGGTGTCGACGATGTCAGACCGACCAAGTCAAGCGTCCTCCACCCACGCGACCCCTCTCGAGGCCGCGCTCAAGAGGATGCTCCGGCTTATTTGCGATCTTTGTGTACCTTGCTCTTCGCCTGTGCGACGTGTTACCGTGTTGCTCATGGTGGTGTAGAAGCGTGAACAGTTACAGTTTCCGTGAAGGAGGTGCTGTGCGTCGAGGCGGGATGTCTGACTGAGGCATTGGGGACTTCTTTTCATCTCCAACATCGTCAAGCTCGTGTGTACCGTGGATTCATGCTCGTGAAGCCAGCGATGCCACGCATTCGGGCTCCTGTCGTGCTAATAAACAAGGCGGCGCAGCAGGGCCAGCGGTCGTGAGACGCGTTCGCACACCGCTCCGCTCCGTTATGTACGACTGGACAGTTTGGCGAGTCGGTGGGCTGTAAATTGCCTGCGTCGCATTCGCACCGCTGATTTCAAGGCTGATGTTGGTGCATGTGCAGTCCAAGGGGTCGTCCAGCAAATAAATCGATGCGCACGGCTCGGGAGTGCGTCTTCTCCGAAACCGGCCGCGAACGTCAAGGCGTCAGCTTGCACATTTCATCGAGCCCGGAAGTCCTTGCCTCCAACAATCTCAGGTTGTCACGAGGTCAGCATATCGCATAGCACCGTCTGCGAACGACTTGTAACTGCTTGCTCAGGCGACGGCCACAGCTTGCGTGCAATGAGAGGAGTTGGCCGGTAGCCGTGGAAGTGGAGAGAGCTCTCGGCGTCATGCTCTCCAGCAACCCTGCCGTAGTAGACTAATGTACCACAACCTGAAGGCAAGAGCATCTACACTGACAACCAGACAACTCAACTCAACTCACGATGGCACAACAATACATGACCACGCCTAAGCAGCCCCCTCCGCTCAACATCCCGTCCTCGGACAGTACAGTCAAGGTATCATGTATCGACAGCACAGCGCGGCTGGACATTCCCATGGCACCATTTCTTCAGCCGGATTACGTTGGGCATGACAGGCTGCTCGGCCCTTGTTTCTCTTTCCTGATCGAGCATCCGTCGAAGAAGCCTGTCCTCTTTGATTTGGCCATTCGCAAGGACTGGGACAAACTGCCCAGTTATCCGAAGTGGGTCGAGATGAAGTGGAACATTAATGTGCAGAAGGATGTTGCGGACGTTCTAAAGGAGAACAGCGTGGATGTGGATGGCGGTGCAGTCGATGCCATCATCTGGAGTCATCATCATTGGGATCATGTTGTAAGTGTTGCATGCCTGACACGATCAACTGGAAAAGCTCGCTGATCTTCTCGTTCCAGGGCAACCCGCAGACCTTCCCAGGCTCGACACATCTGGTTGTCGGTCCAGGCTTCATGGGAGCCCACACTCCAGGCTATCCAACTAACAAAGATGCAACCCTTCTGGAGTCAGATTTTGAAGGCCGCGATGTCCGCGAGATAGACTTCCAGAGGGAAGGCAACAACCTGAAGATCGGGCGCTTCAACGCGCTCGACTATTTTGGTGACGGCTCTTTCTACCTACTTGACACGCCTGGACACAGTGTAGGACACATGTGCGGGCTTGCGCGAACCACCACGAGTCCAGATACTTTCATCTTCATGGGCGGTGATGCATCGCATCATGGCGGCGAGTTCAGACCTACCGAGTACCTTCCCCTACCCAAGGAGCTGGACCCGCCACCTCCTAAACGTCGAGGCCAAAGCATCTGTCCTGGTCACTTACTGCAGGACATTAACCCGCATGGCTCGGCAACTAAACCTATGTACTACGTTACCAGCTTGCTCTCTCATGACAAGAAGATTGCAGACTGGACCATTGACGGCTTGGGCGAGTTCGATGCGCATGAGAATGTGCTGTTGTTGCTGGCACACGACGATGCCGTGGTTGATCCACCACAGTTCGACTTCTATCCCAAGCCTCTTAACGACTGGCATGAGAAGGGGGTAGCAAAGAAAGTGAAGTGGATGTTCCTGGGTGATCTGGAGGAAGCCGCAAAGGCGAAGGAGAAGGGTGAGAAGGGATTTCAGTGGGGGACCTACCCATAATTTTGCCTGCTCTACGTGCCATACAATCGCACGGCGCACTCACCAGGGTATCAGCAAAATTCTCAACGTTGAAGCGCACGCTGACGCCGCAGTATCCGTCAATTACTCATGCATATTGCCAGCCATGCCAAGAGCTTGCATGCGTAGCTAACGCCTCCATCGGCTCACCCGTGTTCACGGCGAACACTCCGCTTGTATAGCGTAGTATGCATGAGCACGCATACAATCGGCGATCCGTGGTTGTCAACGCTGCACTCTCGTCATGATTGCAGTGACCGTCTGGTGACTAACAGATGTCTAAGCTTGGCGCAGGCGCCTCCGACCAGGATAAGTGCTCTTCGTATCTGCACCCGCCACCAAGCGAATCTTTCGTTGAAGAGCATTGGCGTCTCATCGTCACTGTAGTCTTAGCAAGCTTGGCCGCGGGTTACAAGCATTACCATGGCCACGTGCTCGCTGTATGGCGACCCGCCTGAATCCGGTTGATCAGGTTGATGCATGCAACACAATGTCTTCGAACTCGGCGCTAGCGACACATTCATGCTTGGTTGCAGCACGGTCTGCTGCATTGTGCAACGTCGTGTTATCGGAGACACGCCCAGGCTGCCTGTTCTGGTGGGTGCGCCGGACTGGTCGCCGACATACTGTGCGGCCTGATCAACTCTCTGGTGGACAGCCATGCGGCGAGGGCCGGCATGTCCACTAGCCAGCCAGGAGATTGTGTTGAGTTCGAGGGCTTCGTAAGTCTCTCGAGATAACGACCCACCATTCCAGCCGGTATGTATGGACCAGCCACGATCGAAAGCGGGAGAGTTCAGACCCACGCGATGCCCACGGCGAGCCGTCAACTGGAGGAGGGAACACATCCTTTTGACTGGACTCCACCCAGCAAGCTGGAACAGTGAGCTGACGTGTGCTTATTCTTGATCGGTTTGTCCAGCACGTGGGTTCTGGGATGGTCAAATCTGATAGCCCTGTCACTCCTTCTCGGAACTGGATCCGCATACGCTCCATCATAGTCAGCTAGATTGGTCCAGTGGTTGGAGACACATCCACTGCAGGCTTCTGGTTGGATCACCTCGCCGACATGGCTCTTACCAGACATTCATCACACCGTGGTCCTATTCGATCGTACACGATAGCCCTCAAAGGATTTCAAGCCGCCGTACAGCGTCTCGAGAACCGGGAGTCTGACGGCGTTCCCTGTCAGAATTGTTAGTGAGCTGGAATGCGCCATGCCAGCAGTTACCGTAGTCGTAGCCTTATTGTGCGTACTAATCTTTACTAGACGGCTCGCCGCTGCGGCTGTTGTTGACTGTTGTTGTACTGCGAGGCGGTCCTTCGATTCGCTTCCACACAAGACGATCGTTCATTGACAGTCAAGCGCTTATTGGACCACTTGCTCTCTTCAGCAAGCAGTGGTCCACCTGACAATCCAATCGAGTTGTATTTCTCAGCCTGTATATTGATCACTCGCTTGTGGCGAGCTCGGCGTAAGCTCAGCCAAAGTCTGGCCCAGAAGAGGAGAGGACTTTGTAATAAGCGGCAGGCCTGATCGCTCACGGACATACGGCAATCTTGCAGCCGCAGGAGGCAGTCAGCACCTTATAGCCCTACCGTAGGGCTTGACACCATTGGGCAACTACGTCGAATGTGACTCAGCGACCTTGATGATTGTGAAATGCGAACGACTGACGAGTGGGGATATGGGCATTTGTGCTCGACACCATGTTGCGGCCGACATGAGTAGCAATGTTGGTGCGAGGGGTGGCTATCAACTCCGACGTCCGGGCGCAGCACACTCCATCATATTGGCATTGAGATCCTTCCACGCACGAGTAAAACAAGAGAACGAGATCTGCAGTCACGAAGAGTCATCCTTCGATCAATGGTGGTTGTGGAGGGGCTTGAGGGGGTTGAAGAAGCTCTTGAACCAGCTCGGTCCTTGGCGCGAAATGCTCGGGTCCGTCGCAAAATCATCTGCAAGCGGACGAGTGCAACCAATGCACCGCCCGGCTTCGGAAGTTCAGAATAATGTCGGTGCCTGGGAAGACACGAATTCGTAGGCATTGGAGTTTCCAAAGCCGCGCAAGGCCCCCATCATGCATTGATGAGGCCACGCATCGTTTCGCAGTTGCGCCGTCCCGCAAAAGCCACATATCCGCAGCACCACTGGCGCAATGCCAAACCTCGCACTAGGCCGCGTGCCTGTCTCAGTGGTATGAGCGAACGAATTCGGCTGCCTTGAGTCGCATGTGCACGACCCACGAGATTCGCGTTGCACACGCAACTCTGCAATGCCCTGAATGCAACCTCGCCATGCCTGCAGCCCAAATTGCAGGTCAAACAATCTTGGCGCTTGTACACATCTGTGACAAAGCTACGCCATGGCGAGTCACCACTCTCAACCATGCACGGTTGACAGCAGTATCGAACAGGACACTCACTGGCACTGGACAAGTGATTCATACTGAGCGAGAGCATTGCATGCCGTTTCCGGACGTACCGTCTGCTCGCCCATAGTGGATGTGAGTCAGGTGGGTCGCCAGTAGTTGTGTGCGCCGGAGGCTGTGTACAGTAATCGGCCGCAAGAACGACGCGGTGTTGATTTGCGAGCTCTGGCGAGCCGCAGATTCGTGAGCCATCGTGATCACGGCATGCGATTGGTCGAGCTGACGAGAGAGCGGAGTGACTGTGCTTTGCAAGGCCGTCCGGAGCGGTCAGAAAGAAGGATCCGAAAACTCCGCAGTTACCACCCCTGCAAGGAAGGACGGCGGCTTACCACAGAAACGCGCTCGGTGCTTGCGAATCTTACGGAGTTTGTAGCACTGCTGAGGGCATACATATCTCTTTCATCAAGCCCATCAGCTGGAGTCTTCTCTCTCATCATCACCATCACAAACACAACAGCGATCCAGAACCATCCACTGTTGACCACTACCAACAACCAAAGGCTTCCACATCCAAAGTCTAAGGCAACAATACCCCACAGCTCATTGGCCCGAAGTGACTCAGGCACCACGATACTGCCACTTGACTCACCATCGCCCGGCAATATAATCAAGATGCCTTCCCATCTCAGCGTTCAAGCTCAGTTCGAACCAGTCCCTGCCAACGCTACCTACCAAACATCGCCAATCTCACCAGCTGCGAAGAGACAGAAGATGTCCCTGACTACCATCTACTACACTGCCAGCACTGCTCGATCCAAGCTCGGTCGTGAGGCCAATCGATCAGACCACAACCTGCGATTGCTTGTCGGCCACGCCAACCTGCTTGACTCGCTCATGATCGAACTATCAACAGCCGAGCGCGAACAAGAGGCCTGGTTTAACCAGAGCCTGTCTCGTGCCAGCAAGCCGGAGCAACCCAAGCACATCCAATGGCTTGATGAGGTCGCAGAGGCTGATGAGGACGAGGACCTCGAGAGCGACGATGGCAGCGACTACGATGACGACGCAGAGCAGCTGTTCGCAAGCATCCCAGTTGGACGCATGAGGACCCCACCAGTACAGATTGACAGCATGGAGGTCGATGAGGAGGAAGAGGATTCGGATGTTGATGAGGAGTTTGACGACGAACACGCACTTCAACGGGTACCCAGCTCAAAACACAGCCCACCAGAGCTCCTCGAATGCTGCGACGATGACGACTCATCCGACTCAGAGGACGAGTCAATGCCCAGCTCACCAGAAAGTCAATCATTCGAGCTGGACGAGAAGAACCGAGAAGCAATCACGACGACGGCCTTCTACGATCCGAAGGCACAACACGGACTCGAACACTACATCGTTCAGCAAACACAACAACGGCAGGCAGCGCCACTCATCGCCGCCTACTGAGCTTGCAGTGTTCGATTCCGTCGTCGTGATAGCGTTTTAGCGAGCGAGCATTGGGTTTTCAGCATGGTGTTGGAGGAAACCGCTTGGAAGCATTGAACAGATGCATCTCATCTCATGGCATTGGCAGTATCTCCCTCTTGTGAGGTCGAGGACGCCTTCAGATAATACGAACAAACCACATTGATCGAACACACTCTTGCCTTCTCAAACTTCTGTTGCATAACCATCGCTGTTGATCGTGCATAACAACCACATGCAAGGCTGCACCCCACGGCCGTAAATACCAAGACAAAGTTTGTTAGGGCACGATCAGGCGATCATCGGGGATTGAGGAAACTCCTTGCTGACAACATCAACCAAGCGAGAACTATCCGCGTGGTTCGCACGCATCCGAGTTCCGAGCGCTCTCGTTTCTGCTTTCGCCCGTATGCACTCTCATCTTCTTACCTCCGTCCCCGACCGCATAATTCCATCGTGACGCCTACAATCACGCACGAGACGAAGTTTTGAACATCTCCAGACGACTCCACCCGCATCATGCGACGGTGGGCTTTCGAGTGTGCATGTACTCCGGTCACCTCACCGACAACGGTCTTCCCAGTCAGCGAAGCTCTCAGCCCTGCGCTGTACACCCAAATCGAGCTGACCGGGCTGAGCGGCGGTCCTGCATTCCGCCTTGCTGCCTCTTTCGGGCTGCTTTGCGCGAGCTTTGCGAAATCATGCGAGGGCGGAAAAGCAAGATCGAACATCACGACATCCTGCTGTGGACCTGTGCGGTGTACATGAGCGATGGATGATGCAGGAGAGTATTGGACCGCCGAATTGTCACAGCCGTTGATCGAAGCATCCTTCTGCCTTGCGATAACAAGAAAGTGTTTACTCCGCCGTACCCGCCGCGCCTGAGGTACTGTGTTAGGGGAGCATTGCTGGTATCTGGAGACCGACGATGCCGTCCGTGTCGGCCTACCCGTGTGCCGCAAGAACCGCATCTGCACGCTCGACGTCGTCACGTCACCCGACTATCATCTTCGTCGTGTTCGCTAAATGGTCGATTCGCAGATGAGGTTCAGGATCGGCTTCGTCCGCTGATTTCAACCGCCACGTCTACGAATTGTGCTGCCCTCGTCGGCACGCAAATGAACACGAGTGCGTGCAAGTGTCGAAGCAAGCGATTGCGGTCCACTGCATTTGAGAGCTTTGGACCATGAGGCAAATGACTGTTGCTAATCAACCAGTGTAGTATTTCGTTGCGATGTATGCCGAAAGCGGGGCGCTGAGGAATCAACAATCGGCCTGCATGACATTCCGGATCTGAGCCTGCACTCCAAATTACTTTCGATCTTTTTGTTGGGTGACTGAGAATTGCAGCGCTATGTTATGCCATGCTATACAAACTCATAATCGGTGCGATTGCCTTCATAAGCTTCGGTAAGTCGATCGAGTCGTGCTCCCAAATAGGAAGGCACGTGAAGGTATCAATGGCGAAAACAGCTTGAACATGCAGAGTGGAACTTTGAAGCGCCGCTTGACACGTTGGTGGGTATTGCAAATATAAGAGCAGTGAAAGCATTCACAACCATCTGCACATCTCTTGTCGTTTACACAGCTGCTTGATAGTTCCTGTCGATTCTTGAGCGATCACAGCATTCCCTTAGCAGTCTGCTCCTTCCTCTCTTCCCACACCGTCTTGCCACTACAGCTACACACCGTCTTGTCATTATCCCACACGCCCGCCGATCGCGCTATGACACCAACCAGCGTATCGGGGTCCTCCTTGTCAAAAGCTTCCTGCTTCCGGCTCACCACAATACTTCGTCCGATCAACTCCCAGATCTGAATAGGTTTGTCGAGGAATACAGATCCGAGACCAGACTTGCCGACCTCGATCGTTCCGAACACGCCTTTTGCAACTCGAGGTGGCGAGGCCTGCTTCGCTTGCAGCAGATCCCAGATGCCTCCTGTCGAAGCAGCACCATGGCTGATATCGCCCGCTTCCCGGACCGTAACGTTGTAGTTTCCCGGATTGACACCGCGAAGAGTCATATCCAGGAGTGTGAGCTGAGGCGCGACTTGCACCATACGGATAAGACCACGGACTTGATCTATTACAGACGAAGAGTGGGTTTCCATGATGCAGACAGCAGCGCTCTCGGCTTTGCCTGATCCGCGGAGGATAGCATCACGGCCTGTCTCCTGGATGGCGGAAACGATCGCTGATGGGGCTGCTGTACCGGTCACGGAGATCAGTTGAGATTGGAGGTCGGCAGAGATGTTGTGGATGCCTTGGAGTTGTAAGCTGCGAGCCACTCTGTGTGTAGATGTCAACCTATACCGTCAACTTTTCGCAACGAAGTCGAAACATCTTTGATACAGCTCTCGCAACTAAGCGGGACCGCAAAGCTGTGGCGAGTGGTCAGTGAATGACCAATGCTCGTGCCTTTCTGAGAGAGTTCACCAACGTCGTCTCGAATGGCGGTATCATTGCGTGTCTCAAGTGCGAATCGAACAGTGCTTTCTGCAGTTCCGTCGTGAAGCAGTCAATGTCCACCATGGCACTATTGTTCCAGAGCTGCGAGCCTTAATACTGGATTGATCAGCAACGATCACGGTGACAGATGCCTGAGGTTGTGATAATTTGAGACTCCCGAGCCCGACCAGGCGACCTGATGAGACGTGACGAAGCCAACACCACCACCCATCAGCCCAGCTGGGCACTTCGTCGCAATGTCGCAATTCGTAGGCCAGACGCGCCTGGCATACTCCCGGACCTGGCATACAGTCAACCTCTCCAACGACTCGCGTCCTCTTGGCCGCCTCGCAACCGCCATTGCCATTGCGCTCATGGGCAAGCACAAACCCATCTACGACCCCTCGACCGACTGCGGTGACTACGTGGTTGCGGTCGGCTGCCACGATCTGAAGGTCACCGGAAAGAAGCTGGCACAGAAGAAGTACTACTCGCACACTACCCGACCCGGCAGTCTGAAGAGTATCACCATGGAGCGAATGATGGGCAAGTGGGGGGGCGGTGAGGTGTTGAGGAGAGCGGTGAGAGGCATGCTGCCCAAGAACAGGTTGAGGGACGATAGGATGGCGAGGCTAAAGTGTAGGTGTTGTGATGGAGTGAGGTGTGGTTGAGGGTGTGACTGATCTTCGATACAGGTTTTGAGGGACAAGCACATCCGTACAAGCAAAATATCGTCAGGCTCGGCGGATCGAGTGTAGCACAGCTGCCAGAGGTCAAGGCAGCATTCGCTCAGGAGACAGTCCAAGCACAATGACAGCCGCGTGCTTGAATGGGAAGGAAACGGAACCACGGCTGACCAAGCACCCGCATGCTGGTATGAACGAAAGAATGCTCTGGCGTTCTTCTCTTCCCAGTTGTTGAGCAAATCGGGTCGATCGAGCAGCAGGCTGGCTTCACGCAAGAGCAAGCGTGGCGGAGAGGTACGAAGACTTGCAGATTGATTGATGGAGCCGACATGCGCTCAGCACTCGCGACGAAGGTGGTAGATGGCGCACACTTTGTTGCAGATGCAGCAAAATCGAACGACGGGCGCCTTGAACAGGCGACGATGGTCAAGGATTGAAGTGTAAGATGTACAATTGTATGAACAGCTACGACCCGATACCGAGCTATTGGGATCAGCACATCGCAACAAGAGAGCGGCAGAGCTGAGCTGATTGAACAGAGGGTATCACATCATCCGTACGACTATTCATGAAGTCTGACTCAAACGCGAGAAGCATATTATTGATAATCATTCACAACTTCGACGGCGTGACATCCTTCCTCGCTACCGTGCACTGAATCAAACCGTTCGGATCGCTCTGCGGCGCGTACACTTCGGCATCCTCGCCTGTGTTCTTGAGACCCTTGAACCAGCTGAGATCTGTTGCAACGTCAGTACATCAACCATCATAGAGCACTTCCGACGAACTCACCAATCTCAAAGTAGTGCTTGTTCGGCAAACTGTACTCGACAGTCTCCACGCCCTTTGCCGCCGCCAGGATCTTCTCAGACATCATGTACATCGTGTTCTGCACACTCGGGCTGTTTTCCGTCGCGAACGTCTCAAGCGTAATCTTCCGTGCATCGTTCCATGCTTGATCGAAGACGCCTGCCTCGCTCTCCTTCTTCACCTCATCGAGTGTCGGAAGTGTCTTCCAGTTCCAGCCTGCCTCGACCTCCGTGGACAGTATGCGGTCCCAGGTTTCCGGCAATCGAGTGTACTCGTCTCGGTGGAAGCCCCAGAACTGTGACCCGGTACTCTTCAACACCAGCAAGCCTTTGATGCCCGAGCGAATAGAGATGCCCTTGTCTCGCCGTGCAACGACGTTTACAACCCTTTTTTCGTCACTGTCCCGTACGAAGCTATGAGGGTGCGGTGCTCCAGCTACATCCATCCGTGCCCAGCGATGCACGACAATGCTCACGTGCGCGACGCTGATGTGCGGGTACTGCTGCAGGAAGTGGTCTGCAAGAATGCTACCGAACAGCTCTGGCGGGTTGACAGGGTGTAGCCTTGCCATGAGATATGTTGTCTGCTTCTGCGTGTCTGTGGCTACGATGTTGGCGTTGTCTGAGTGCGTCCAGGATGCTGCGATGTCTCCTTCCAGAAGTGTGCATACAGTCATTTCTGTGACATCCTGGGTGCCATCCTGGTTACGCTTGCGATGGAGTACACGAATGTTGTCCTTGCCGTAGCGTGCGTAGTTGAGGGAGGCCATGGTTGGGTGGTGGCCTCTTCTTGGCGAGTTGGTGCCTTTTGGCTTCTCTTATAGCTTCTCTTGTTTCTTCGTGGTCGTTCGACGGGTTGTGCTTGACTATGGCTCTTGCTCTAACACTATCTGGCACTTGCAACGAAGACTGATGGAAGAGGGTGATTATGTGAAGGTAGTGAATTGTGAGGATGGTTGAACGACGAGCGGACTTATCTTGTAGCTATAAAAGCAATGGCACGCAGCTTATCGGCGAGATGCAGCTCGGAGGAGGACGATTTATCAGGTGAGGCTTTGGTACCTTGCATACTTTGAAGGCCCGGAGCTCCCCGATGATGATTATAAGCCACGTGAGAGGCAACAGGCGGCTTCTTACCTCCCATTATTCATCGGGTGTTGTTGATGGCTGGAGATGACTCGATAGTGATGTCTTGAACATTATTCTTGAGAAAGACATAAGTGGAAGATGAAGAGTGTTAAAAAGCAAGAAGATGTTCTGGGTTGTGAGCACGTGAAGACGCACGGACCGCAATTTCGCAGAATCTAGCTTCATGCACCCAATCCCTCACCTTAGCATCGCGCCCATGGTTCACACCCAATTGCCATTCCTCCCATGATTCCTCAAAGCAATCATCACGTCCGTGGGGTTAGTGTTAGCATCGAGCCAGTGTGCACGCCACGCTTGCGATGCATCCAGCAGCAGGATATGCGCATCCAATCGTGCAGAGTAGGCTGCGTTGACCATGACAGGTGGTGCTTGGTTGAAGTTCGCGTAATGCATGTGTGCCGCATTGCGGTAGACCAGATCCTGGAGAGGGTTTGAAAACATGTACATGTTGTGGTAGGGCGTGAAGTACTGCTGCCATTGCGCCGGGATCGAGTGTGGGAAGCCGTGGTGAACGTGTTTCTTGACGACGGTCATCAGCGATGTGTTGCTCGCAAGGACAGGATCGGCATCGTAGAGCATCTTGAAAAAGCCGCGGGTACGATCGCCAAACATCAGAATGCCACACTGCATGCCCGGTATCCCACTGGTGCTGATGATGAACTTCCTCGGTCTGATCACACCGGGCGCAAGCATGTTCTGCATCAGAATAACAAAGCCACGCAGCCGGGGATCTGTCAGATTGTTTGTCAGAGTTGTCGGTACCGGTAGGATGCCACGTCTCTTGAAGACCAAGCCGTAGAACTGGATAGGCATATGGACGCCGCCGAGCAATTGAGCCTCGGGGTTGTTTAAGCCTGAGTTGACGTAGGTTTGAACTCTGAGGCGAAACACGGGAAGTCGTGCGATGGCCTGTGCCATTGCGAATGGGCCAGGATCGGTGGAGAATCGCAGAGAGTGAACGTGCAGCGCAAAGATGGTCGTGCCTGGCGTAAGGGGAGTCGGGATTGACAGCTTTGTGACGTGCGCGATGACCTCCCAATCGGGCTCTGGTGCATCCCACGTCTTCACCTCCATCTCCGTGAGGTTCACCGTGCCCTCCGCGCTTCTTAGCTCGTTGAGGTCGACATTCTGATCCCAGTCGCAATCGCACTCAAGCTCAGTACATCTCTTGCACTTGACACCCGAGACCTGAGGGCCCTCGAACTCGCAATCCTTGCAGTCTGCACACTTGCAGGATTCGCACATCTTACTTTGCTTGGCCTTGCGCCTCTTGTCAGCATTACGATTGCTGCTCTTCTTTTTCTTCTCGCTCCACTTGCTACGAGACTTCCTGATCTTGCGTGCCGGCAGGTACTCAGCGCCAGGCCTGTGTAGGCCCCAACTATCTACCAAGTCCGTGCGCTCACCATACTGACGAAATGGTACGTAGTGACCGATTATTACCACGCCGAATTGTATCGCATTGCGTGCTTCCGCTGTGCTCTGAGCATTGTCATGGTGGAGCCACACAATGGGAGTATCTTCGTCAAAGTCGCCAAGGATGTGGGCGTTTGAGGGAGTGCCATGCATGGGGGCCGCAGTCACCACGCCAATCACATAGCGACGCTCGATGAGTCCCGAGCTGAGCATGAAGTCAAGAATGTTCTGCAGATGGGTCTGCTCGGACATGTTGATGGTAGTCAACTCGCGGAACTGGTCGTTGTGGTTTTGCGTGCCAGGCATGAAGCCGAGGTTATTCTGGATGAGGTTATGCAGGAACGCTGCGAATTGAGGTGTGGCGGTGCCTTGGGTGCCGGGAGCGTATGTCGCGGTTGGATTCCAGTTCTGAAAGAGCAGCGGCATGATGTCGTTCACATTGTACAGCTCCGGGCCGCGGACGTGATAGCGGCGAGCAGAGTTCAGGCTTTGGAGCGTGGACGTGATGCCGCAAAGATAGTTCGTGGTGCTCGCAACATCAGGGAAAATCGAGCGCGCCACCGAGGCTTCCAGTTGCTGGAACACCGCGCGAGGGGCGATAATTCGGCGATTATGCGAGGCAGCGATCTCATTTGCATGCCCGACGGTTGCGATGCTTGAGACTGGCATGTTCAAGCGAGCGAAGTCTTCGAACAGATCGTGTCCCAAAGCATCGAGGACGTTTTGCAATTCAGTCGGCGTCATGATCTCGGCAGACTCACTGGTAGCCCCTTGCGCAAACATCCATGTGCGCAGCTCGGCTTTGTTCGCGCGTTGCACAAACTTCTTCTTGAGCCCGACATCGACCGCCCGCTGTTGCAAGTCTTCTCGATTCAGCGCGTGAAGTCCGGTCTGGCCGTACACCGGTAATGGCGGGTCTATGCCTTCTCGTGCATTGAGATACCAGAGCATGGCAAGCTGATGTTCGACATGAGGAACCAGGTAAGGTCTTCCTTGCGGAGTTCTTGGCAATGATGCTGGTACTGCATCGCCGAATTCCTGGATGAACCTCTTCCTGAGAATGTCATAGTCCCGGTTTTGAAACTGCGACCGGTCTGTCCGAGGAGTGTAAGGGTTTACGAAATTGCCATCCACATCCTGCTCCCCTCCATGCGCACGGAAGTGGCTCTCCAACGTGTCGCGACTCCGTACGGCAAGAGCAAGAAGATCCAGTGTATCGTGAGTGGCCGGATTGTTCGACCATGTATCGAGCGCACGCGGACGCAGAGGCGCAATGCCACGCTCTGCATCGTCTTTCATGAGTCCAAGCATGTAATGCCGATAGCGATCCGCTTCACGCTTGCCACGCCCAGTCCACTGGACTGGCGCAATGCCACGCTGATCTGCCATGTGTCGAAGAACCAGCTCAGGTACGTCCTCATAGTCTCGAGGCGTGAAAGTCAGATCAACGTGTCCGTCGAGAAGATTGGGGTCTGTGGCTTCCAACTCAGCACGACGATGGCCAGCCAGGGTCTCAAGTGCTTCAAGCTCCCGGAAGCAATCAGCATACGACCACGTCCGCTGCTTTTCAAGTGAACTTTCCAAGACCTGGTTGATTGTATCATAATCGTAGCCCTGAGGCCTGGGTAGAACTTTGTCCATGCGAACTGCGATCTCGTCGATGGTCAATAACGTTGTATCGCGAAGATTGCGGACCTCGCGTTCGCACTCGTCCCACACGCTCATCAGACTTGCGCAAATCTTTGGTTTCTTCTGCTTGGATTTCTTCTCTGACTTCTTCTTGGACTCCTTCTCGGATTTATTCTCGACTTTCTTCTCGGACTTCTTCCTGCGGCTTCCGGTCTGCATGACTCGTGCTACCAACGCCTCCAAGGCAGAGAAGGAAGGAACTGTCGCCCAGACATCACGTAGAGGTACGTTCCGATGGAGGAATTCGGCGATCTCCAGACGATCCTCGGGAAAGGACACAAGATAGTCTGCGACGGTCACACGACTCTCGCCAATAGTTAGGAGAGCGTCTTTGTTGTTCGCGAGAACGTCATTGTAGATGTCGTCCTGAAGAGGTAAGAGAACCTGCCCATGGTCGCGACTGAGGAGAGAGTTCAGATCATTTGTCGCGATCTTGTCGGTGGCTCGGGCCATCTGCTTCCTCAGCATCTGTAGATCGCTAGAGTAGCGGGTCTGGTATTGCTTGTTGGTCTTGCGATCCTGCTCCGGTAAGTCTTTGTTGAGTTGTGCAGTCGCATCATCCCAGTTGACACTCGCTGACGCATCTCTGACAGCCGCTATCCGCCTAGAAGTCTCACCGAGATACTGATTGCGGAGGTTGATGGGTACTTCGGAGATGCCCTGAATGGTTGGTACGATGGTAGAGCGTGCCATAGCCTGTTGCCACAGATCGAGGAGCTGGTTTCGGGTTCTCTGCAGGTATTTGCTGCACTGGCTCTGGGTGAAGCCTTCGATACGTGCCAGAAGGTCGGACCACGAGCAAGGCTGCGCTTCTCTTCCATTGACGATTTCGAGTTTGTCACGAGTGTCAAAGCGTGTCTGTGCGATTGCTGCCAATGACCAGCGCGGAGCTACCATGATTGATGACGGTGCCGCTCCATCTTGCATCAGAAGCTTCACCAAGTAGTCGATGATCTTTGGTCGGTGGCTGGGAAAGCGCTCGAGATGCTCGGCCAACGTCATGGTCGCTGCACCAACGGGTAGTAGCAGCGATTGGTTGGCGGCAACCAAACGATCAGCAAGCGATAGGCCCACTGTTGATGCTTCCCCGACGCTTCCTAAGACAGACTCGAGGGTGTTTTTCAGACGAGCTGAGCGTGTCGGGAGCGCTGGTGTAACCGCAGGTGCGATCGAAGTCGACAGCGACGATGTAGGCGCTGCCGCGGTCAAATTGCGAGCCCACCAGCCTCCGCCACGGTGGTAGAAGTCAGTGATTTGCCCGGGAATGTTTGCCTTTCTCCAAACCGAAAGATGGTCTTCCTTCTTTTGCGCTGCACTCTTCCTCTTCTTCTTGGCTGGCACCTCTGGCTCGTTAATCACATCTTCACTCCGCTCTGGCATGCTCTCCGACAGCGATGCGGGTGCCTGGGCTACTGCTGGCCGGCTTCGATGTAAGACAAGTCGAATGCGGGGCCGCTGAATGTGTTCGGCCTCGTCGTTGAGGGTGTCGGCGATCGTGCGTTTCCTGGGAACAGTGCTGCCTGGCACTGCTAGGTCGAGATCCATTGGGTCTGATGCAAACATGCCTGATCTGTCTCCCACAACGTCGCCGCCACTGTTCAGAACCTGTCCCTGCTGAGTCCGGGTATCATCAACATCCATACTGCTCGCACCGTCGTTCGCACTCTCATCTTCTCCGTGCCCATCACCCAAGCTATCTTCATCTTCACTCCCATCTAAATCTTCCTCGCTCTCATCAATTCCGCTCCCATCAGATTCACTCTCATCAGACCCGCTCTCATCGTCCTGGCTGTCATCACTTGATTCTGACAAGTCCGGGTCGTCGTCGTCGATGAGGGGACGCACTAAACAGATGTTAGCGAGGACTTGCTACTTCCAACTCACAGCGCAGACAGCATTGGAACACGAACATACTTATGAGTGAGGGACCGAGTTGTGCTTGTGTTTGTACCAGATGTCTCCCCAGAAATGCTCGTTGCTTGTTGCGATGGCGATCGTCTGCGAACGTACCGTTGAAGACGAGATCGAGTTGTGCTTGTGTTGGTGTGTTGACAGAGAGGCGCGTTGCTTGTCGAGATTGATGAGGTGAAGTGAAGATAGCCCGTGGCAGAAACTTGCCGTGCTTGGTTTGTTTTGGCGTGACAGTCGCACAGAGCGCCGCGGCTCTAGCCGTTTCTACTGCTCCAACGTCACTACAGACAATGTGCAGACAACGCATCAGCAACCTACAATTTGCGTCAAGTCAATCGCACATCAAGGTGGCACTTCCTACGTTACTGTTGTTGCAGCGACCTCGCATCTGTCCGCAAGCACACCACCATCATGATCAAAGACACCCTCAACATCGTCGGCAAGTCGGTGCAGTTCGATGGCGACCAAGACACGCTCGAGGCTCTCTTCGACGACATCGCGACTGCTCTCTTCGACCTCAAGGAAGAAGACGCCGTGCGCAGCGCAAGCGCAGTGCTGTTGGCAGGCAATCGACTGCCAAGCCTTCATCACGCGCAGTGCCGGCTCCATATCGTCGGCTTGAGCCACAATGACGCCGCCGGCTGGACTGAGCTTCTCAAGGCCCGGGACATGGTCGACAAGCTTTTCGAGATCTTGTGCACTCATGGGCTCCATGACGAGCGAGTCTTCAAGCTCGAGAGACAGGTTGCCAGGTACGACGCGTACTTTACGCATGCTGCCGAAACCGCCAAAACGACTGCCCGCAGCACACGTATGGCAATTCAAACCAAAGCCACGCCAGCATCCTCTGCTATAAGCACTCTGGGTGGTGGACTCAGAGCGAAGACCACTGTGGAGCAGACGACCAAGGTCGCCATCGCATCAGGCAACATATCTGTAAGGCCGACATTTTTCGGTAGGACAACTCCACGCCGTCAATTGTTTAACCAGGATACCGTCGACGCCTCGGATGGATTCTACACCATCGATGATGGGCGCAAAGTCATGAGCAGTGGATTCGGCAGCATGGGACGCTTCGGTGGCATTCAGGGACTGAGCAACCAGGCCATGGTGAGTGTGGGTGGTTCGTATGACCTTGATGGTGTCATGGAGGACGTAACGCCGGAGGTGGTGGGAACCGGAGCTGAAGGAGCTGTTGGCGATATAACGAGACAGAGTGTGCTTCATGAGCCGTCCACGCAAGGTCTGGCACAAGAGTTTGGCATTGCTCACGGCGACAAGGTCAAACCCAAGAAAAGCTTCCGCGGCATGATCGGATTCAAGAGCAAGGCTACACCTGAAGTATCCACGTCTGCGCCAGCACTTTCGGAGAAGGAAGAGCAAGGAGAAGAGCAGTCCCCAGGCAAAGAGGCAGCGAAGAACATCGGTCACCCTGCTGGTGCCCCGTTCTATGGTCCATTGTGACGGAAGCTTGGAAGGCGCTACGGTGCGGGACGTTCTGCAGCTGGTGTAGTCAGGTTGTAACCGTGGATGTGGTGTGAGATGAAGTCGAGTGGGAATTCAGGATGGTCCGTGCACGTTCACACGTGCTCACAACTGTGAATTGGCATTAATCAATTATTAACGGGCAAGTTGATGTTTTTGTTGTATCTAATTACATTACATAACGTAATTAGATACGGAGGAGGTAGTACTACCCTTAGACCCGAGAGATTTATACTCTTTTACCTACTTATACTATAGACTATTATAGTAGATAGTACTTAGGTATTAGTAATTAGCGCTATTAAGGGGTACTACTCTAATACTCTATTAATTCTATATCTTAGTATTTATTTAATTTTAAGATATAGTAGTTCTTATTAAATTTATAGCTTCTTTACCTTCTTACTCTAATTTCTTTTCAGATACTATTAGTAAATATTTTAGTTTAGTACGATCTATAGAGACTATCTTATCTATAATTATTAGGCTATATACGTAGCGTTAGTAGAGGCCTATAGCTACCTATAGGCTCTAATATTTATAAGGCTTATTAAATAAGTATAAGAGGTACGCCTTTAAACTATACTATACTTATAAGAAGCGTAACTATAACGTAGGAGTATAAAGTAGAGTAAATAGCAATCTATAGTACGACTATATTACGACGGCGGTATAAAAGTAGAGAGATAGGTTAGTAAAATAGAGTTAGAATATAGAGACTATTTTATACTAGAAAGAAGAAGAGAAGAAGAGAAAGCTCTAAGAAAGAGAGATCGCTATCTATAGACGCTACGCTAGCTCCTCTCTTAGCCTCTTATTAGTTCTAAGGCTATATAGCTATAAAGGTATAATAGTAACGTAGCGTAGCCGTAAGCTTTACCGACTTTTATACTATCTCTCCGTCCTCTTACGCCTATACTAGCCTTAAATCCCTATACTCTAATATAGTATCTAGCTAGTAAGAAAAGTCTAGATATCTAATATACTACTTAGGCTCGAGCTAATCGTAGAGTTATTTAGCGTAAGAATTATACTATCTACTATAATCTAGACTAGCTAAATCTAGCGCTAACCCTATTACTTAATATACTACGTAATTAGCTTAGTAACCCTATTATCTCTATATCTTAGTATCTAGTCTTTTAATCTATACTACTTTCCTTAATAGAAGCTAGCCGTTAACAAGAAGCGTGTAAATAACAATAGCTAAAGTCCGTTAATAATTAATTAGGTTGTTCTTATAACTAGCTTTAATTTAACTATATAGAAATCCGGGCTTAATCTCTAGTTAGTACTATAGATTGTATAAGATGTAAGTAGACTTCTTATGCTCTAGATACATACACATGTCGCACGTGATCAGTGCACGGACCCCCAAATCTTGACCTCACATCGGCGGACTCGAACCGTCAGTCGTACAACACACAGCGAATCTGTCGCGTGATCTACGAAGACACGGCATAGCATCGACACATGTTTTCCACGCCGCCATAAGGCTGAACATATGCTGTCCTACCTCCAGCATCTCCATGCACATTCAGTCAACATCGATTCGAACCACTCTCGATGACTACGGATGAGAGGGTATATGAGTACTATGCTGTCCGGCGACGACGATGAACCGTCCCCAAGATGCCCTGAATACTCGCTCGCAGTCTACGACCAGTCTCAAGCCTGCGGCGTCATACGCAAGATCACTTGCGACCGTGCCTGGCAGCTTTGCACCAGAACTGAAATCCTTCAACTCACGCGTGGAACTCTCGCGCACAGAGAGCTATGCTGCGTTCGATGAGTCAAGTGGACCCACGACCTCCGAGCAACGGCAGGCGGAGTATCGTGACCGCATAGAAAAGGAGACCAAGATCAAACTTGGCACTGAGAATCTGCTCGAGGCATTGAATGCCAAGAACGCAAAGCAAGCTCGTGATCAACGGAAGGTCGTCGAACTCGAGCTTAACGCCTCAAATCGGAAGATCGCGCAACTGCAGGCTGATTTAGAGGTTGAGATCAAACGAAACAGAGAGATTGCTGCCCAGCAGCAGCACCACCAGGCGCCGTCAAGCCCTAAAGGAAGATTGTCACAGCTGTTTCGTTCAGCACCACTTCGGTCACCTTCTCATCTCAGCCAGCAGCATGTCGAGAACGATGAGGAGGATGACGAAGAGGCGGCTGGCCACGACCTGGAGACCGAGTCTCCTACTTACATACTCGCCGAGATATTACAAGCTCTGGAGACAGAAGGCATGCCATCAGATTACTACGTTGGTCAGGCAAACGATCTGGTTGAACTCTTCAAGCGCCACCAGACACTCAAATACGACCTTGCCTGGTCTATCTTCGGCATCCGGATGCAAGTGCTGCTGCTCTCTGACAGTCGTGAAGTCGTCGCTGCGGCGTACCGCCTCATCCGCTATGCCATTACGGATCGTAAATCTTTACAGACGATCCGAGCACTGCAGACCGACTACCTGGTCATCTTATCGCTTGTTAAAGAGTCGAAAGCGAGGGTAGAGAGGGAGCAGGCTGTGAAATTCATCCGGGCGTTTCTGGACGTCAAGGGTGGCGAACATGAAGTGCATCCTGCCGTTGTGAGGATTGTCGTAGCAATTGCGGATCATGCAGATGATCAACTGCGTGGGATCGCGGTACTCACACTTGCGGAGTTGTTGCTTAAGCATCCTACCTTGGTAGCCGAGGCAGGTGGTTTGAGTGTGCTGAGTGAAGCTATGGGAAGTGGCTTGTACTTCGCACCCGAGACGTTGATCGAACCCTACCTGCATCTCATGGACCTGCCGATCAAGCGAAGAGTCCTCAAACACGGTTTCGAGTTCTCGCCGGCATTCGCGGCATTCACAGAACCATGTCTCACGCACGCTCAAGAGGACAAGCTCAAGGCTAGCTCACGTGTAGTGGGCGCCCTATTCAAATCCTGGGCTGGCCTTATAGCGCTCTCGCAGCACGACTTTCTGCCTGTAAGGTCGGTGGTTAGCGCGCTGTTCATTTCCAACATTCCACTCCGCACCACCATCTTGGACTTGCTAGGCAGTATGCTTCGCATCAAAAGTCCGAGCTGGGGTTCCAGTTTTATTGGCGGGCGGAGATTAACTACCTACGGAAGGGTCGTGAACTTGAGGAATGAGCAGCAATACGATCACTCTCATGCCAAGCATGCAGGTAGTGGTGGCGAGGGCGATGATGGTCAGAAACGAAGTCTGGTTCGCCACTTCACCGCCGTGGTCCTCGCCGTGCTCTTACGTCAAGGGCTCTTGAAGGGTCTTCTGCACGCAGAGGCTGATGCTCCAACTCAAGCGCTGAGACGGAGGACGAGTCTTCTAGTTGCTGAAGTGCTACGCATGAGTTCCGAGTTACTGCCCGCAGGCTGGAGCGCCGGAATGCAGAGTCTGCCCGGATTGTTCGCGAGTGCTAGTGACTTCTCGGATGCTGAGGGACGGTTCGGGAGTGTAGGTACTGTGTGGCAGGTGGATAGCATCAACCGGACGCTGTATCGATCTGCTGCTGGCACTGGTGGGCGTGGTGCAGGCGGTAGGTCATTGGACGGCGAGGCTGAAGGGGCACGGACGCGTGCCGCTTCGTCTACAACTAACACGGGAGGAATGGACGAGACCGTCTTCCGGGCCAAAATGCTGGACACGCAGGTTCTGAATACAGTCAATTACACCAAGTGGGACTGGGTCGTGATCCGCGAGCTGATTGATGGGCCCATGGTAAACCCGAAGCGACTACAGGAGGCTATGATCACCTCAAAGATGGTACATCGCCTGCTGGGCTTCCTACGGCCATTCAAGTACCGATTTGCCGATGTGCAGAACACGAAGGCGAACCAAAGATATGTGAGGACTGCGTGCGCACTGCTGAAACTGTTACTGCAGACTCCCGAGGGCGCGAGGTATTTGGAAAGCAACAAATTGATCCCGCAGATTGGGGAATGCCTCGCCCAGCAGGACCCGATGTCTGGCATAACGTCCCGAACGCCGCTCTTCTCTCTCGAACGTATGTCAGAAACATTGGTGGGAGGCTACTTTTCCATGCTCGGCGTCCTTTGCGCGAGCCCCAGAGGGATAGCGATCTTGGAGCGATGGAAGATGTTCAATATCTTCTACCATATAGTGGAGCTCAAGGGACGTGAGGACCTGGTCGAGGCGCTGATCAGAGAGATGGACTACACCATCGACGGCCACCCGCGTATTATCCTTGGGAAGGCGATAGTGGGATGCGAAGGCAAGGCGATGCGAATTATGGGCACGAGACGCTTGAGAAGCTACGCCATGCTGTCAATTAGCCATGACAGTGAGCAGACGGGGCTGATGGTTGGCGGGGGTGCAGCAGAGTGGGCCATCAAATTATTGGTAGGCCAGCTCTACGACCCTGAAATAGAGGTCTGCGAGGTTGCGGTCAAAATCCTGGAGGAGTGTTGCAATGATCTGAGGTCGTTGGAGTATGTGGTTAAGTGCCGCCCCGCCCTCGACCATCTGGGAGAAATTGGTGCGCCGCTATTGTTACGATTTTTGAGCACTAGCGTTGGTTACCATTACCTCGATGGGCTTGATTACATCACCAAGGAGATGGATGATTGGTTCTTGGGCAGGAACGACACTTATGTTACAATTGTCGAAGCGTCGCTGGCGCGGGCGTTGACGGAGATACCGGATCAGCCGCGCGGTGCGCGAATGGCTGATGATGAAGGTGGCCTGGATGTCTCCGACTTTGGTGGCGTGCCACCGCATTTCTATCGCGAATTGACGAGAACGGCGGAAGGCTGCGAGCTGTTGAAAGCCAAGGGGCACTTCGAGGAGTTCGCCGCCAATATCCAAGACTATGCTCTGGAAGCTGAGGATCCCGAAACGATACTCAAGGTCAAAGGTTGCTTATGGGCGGTCGGCAATGTCGGTTCGATGGAATTAGGGGCGCCTTTCCTGGAACAGACGGACGTAGTAAAGTGGGTTGTGGTGATAGCGGAGCAAAGTCGAGTACTGACGTTACGAGGCACGGCATTCTATGTGCTCGGGCTGATCTCGCGGAGCCTTCATGGCCAAGAGATTTTAGCAGAGTATGGCTGGGATGGCACGACCAACGTGATGGGGGAAGGTCTGGGCTATGCCTTGCCTTTGGACTTTGGGAAGCTGTTCGCAGTGCCAAAGGATGAGGCAGACGGTGCCGCGAGCAGGACGACAATGGTACGAAGTCGGAGGGCCTCGGTCGATGACGCGGATCCGATGAACACGGCCATACTCAACTCGATCGTGAAGCTCGGGAACACGGTTCTCACCAACAAGGCCTTAAACGAGTTGAATGGCTTTCGGGCAAAGAAGGCGCCCGGACTGCAGAAGCCGGCGTTGTTCCGCAAATCCATGGCACTGTTGGCTTCGCATGCGTACCGCATACCACAGTACCGGTTTGTCATCGACTTGTTTGACAAGAGTGTGCTCGGCAAGATCGTGCTGGAAGAGGACGATGAGGAGAGCAGCAGCGAAGAAAGCACGGAAGATTCACAGGACGGCAATGGTACCTGAATGAACGTACTGATATGCATAGCGTGGCGTTGTCTAGTCGAACGATGAGTCGACGGTGGGACGGCTCTCATGAACCTCTACGAACGTGCTATGTACTGAAAGATAGACGAAGAGATCGAGCGCATGGCAAGCCGCCGTATATGTTACACCGAAGGCACGCTCAGTGTCACACCTCCTGCAACCAAACCTCCATCTTTCCCATCTCAGCCCGTTCTTTCGCCGCGCTCATCTTACAGATTGCGATCGCCATTTCTAGATCGTCTTGGTCGCTGAGCGTCACGAGATCACCTTCTTCGTCTTTGATCTTGAGCCTGAAGCCCGTAGCTTTGAGCATGAACTTCTGTCTGATCTGTTCGGTGAAGTCTGAGTAGGTGACCGACGGCGTGGTCATCACGTAACGCATATCCTCTGCATGTACCTTGACACGTATCTTGCGTACCTCTGGCGGCGGTGGACGTCTCGATTGTGATCGGTGGCGGTTATGTGAGGTCTTTGGGGGAATGATCTCAAAGGCAAGTGGCTCGTCAGAAAAGTCGTTGACGGAGTCTCCGCCTTCGTCTTCGTTCTCCTCTTCGATGGCTATGGGCATGTATGGAGACTTGTGCGCACTCGATCGCGATCGTTGGTGCATCGAGGCCTGTTGAGGCGGCTGTTGTGGTGCGGACGCTTGTGCAGAGTACGCCTCGATAGGATCTTCCTCGATGAAGACGTCCGGCATGATCATCTCGCGTTGGCTTAGCCGTTGTTGTTGACGCTTCCGACTGTCTGTCGTACGAGCAGAGCCGCCACTGTGCTCCCGGCGGATGGCTGGTCGTTCTGATTCAGACCGTTTCGTACCTAGTCGCTGCCTCTCAGGACTCATCCTTAGCTGCTGCTGTTGTTCGAAGGCTGCCACACCCAGATCTAGCCGGAGCGGCTTTGCAGATGGACGGGCTTGCTGAAGGCTGGACAAGGATGAATGCGCGCTTTCGGATGAGTTGCGCTTCTCGTGCGACGATTCGGGGCGGTCCATTTCTGGTGGTGGTGTGGGCGGGAACAAGTTCCGGTTAAGAGGCGGCTCGGATTGCTGTCGGCCAGATCGACTTCTGAGGTCGGGCCTTACGAGATTCAGAGCGGCGTAGGACAGCTTGTCGCCAGGTCGATCGTCGAGTGACAATGCTGCCAGTGCTCTACGCGGATCCACGTTCTGCTTGTCCTGTGCCGCAATCAACCGTGCCTTACCAAGGTAGTCCTTCGTCTTCAAGTTCTTCACCTTGGCTTCGTTCGGTCGGTAGATGACTCCAACCGGAATGGAGAACACCGTGTAGCCTTCAGCTTGCTCCTTGATGGCTTCCTCAATCACATCATGATCCGGGACTGACTTCTCTCGTGCGGCAAAGATAAGATCCTGCATGCCAGCATCCTTCTGCTGGAGATAAATGTAGCACAAACCGCGGTTGAACAGAACCTCACACGAGTAGAGTTTGAACTTTAGCCCAAGCTGCTCATAGTCGATGTTGTTGTTGCCGCGCAAGTATAAGAGAGTGTCGTTGAAGTTCGCTAGCGCTTCTTCGAAATCACCCATGAGGAAGTTGCTCACGCCTTGTTGGAAGTAGGCGACTGCCAGATATTGGTCTAGCTGGACAGCACGCTGATAGCAGTCTACCGCTTGGCCATGCTCGCCCAAGGTCGCATGTATCACACCCATATTGAACAGGATCTTCGAGGTGTCCGCAATCTGGCCAAAGCAATTCTGCGCATTGTCGAACTCGTTGTTATCGTACGCAGCCAACGCCGCCACCCACGTCTCTATCTCTTGCTTGAGCGACATTGTAGTAGTATAGGACAATCGACGGGTGACTGGTTGCTAATTGGTGGCTTCGTCTGGTCTCCGTGAACCATACGTCTGGTCGCTATCGCATGTCGTCTGGTCGGTCAAGATTGCGGGACGGGTGCCTACAAGACTGCTACTTCGTGAAGGGAGACCCTCGAGATCTAGTACTTACCATGCAAGCTAGACTTCCAGCACCTGCAGCTATCTGCGCGCTTAGCGACAGGACACCCGAAGGTGCAGCACGAGGAGTTCCAGCCTCTCGGGAACACCAATGGCTCAGGGCCGGCGCGTATTGCCACAGCGGGAGTGGCCCACAAAACGCCAATAAGAAGTGACACTCCTGTGTGTAGGCAGCGATCACAGTCCTGTCAAGTCATGGGCGACGGTGTCACCACGTTGACTCGTGCCTCCGTGGTCCTATTCGTGAGTGGGTCGACAGGACATGGACATCTTTGCCAATCACCTGCAGGTCTTTGACATGTGATAGCGAACATGGTCTTGGTTGTTCGGGTTGTCATTGCTATCAGAAAGGGGAACGGAAAGACTGGCTTGCAGTGATCTTGCGGTCGTGAATGAAGCGTCTAAACATAATTACACATCTAGCTTCACCAAAATGTGAGCACCTTTGGGATATCATCAAACCAGATCGCCCACCAAATGCCTTCTCGATCAACCTCAAAGCTGATAGTTTCATAAGCTCCCTCAAATGCAGGCTCAAGACTATTGAGCTTCCCGAAAAACGCCCAGAGTGAAACGCCGCCGCCATGTAGTTGTAACAGTCTCGGCCGTCGAAATATGATACTCGGAAAAATGCATAGGCGAAGCGTTTACGCGTCGGCCGTTCGCTGCCAATGCACTACGATGGCGTACAGCACAAACGCTATGGGAGCCACGTAGCGCACGGAATGTCATAAGATCCGGCAAGAGTTGCTTTGGTACCTGAGCATGGTCAGTCGACCCTTCAGACACCTGGTCAGCAAGAGCGCACCCGCTTTGCATTACTCGGCCGCTCAATGCTGAACGACTTCATTCGGGTAGAGGACGACTTACCATCTTTGAGACTCAATCCTCCGAATCCAAGATGCCGTAATCTTGAGCCGCTCGCGGACCGTTGTGGTGCCCATGAGTTTATACTTCTCCTCGTCAGAGATGGGGAGCACACTGGCAAACCAATACGCGAAGAGTGCCGCATCCTCAGGTGGCTGGCCATGTATGTCGAGAACACGTTGTTGTAGCCATGGAGCGCTCCGGGCCCGCATGCGAAGGATGAAGTCCTGAGCGAGGGTCAAGAGTGTGCCGGTCGGCATTCTGTCAATCTGGCCGGCAACATCGCTTTCGTCCACCGCAGGTCGCGAGATCTCTACCGACTCAATGCGCTCCTCTTCTGCAAGCGGAACATCTTCGAGGCGTTCAACATTGCCCACCGCATACCCGTCCAGAATACCATGAGCTCGGACACGAAATCTGTACATGCCGCGAGTTTCGACCAAACTGGTACCATCCGGTAGCACCTGGCAGTGCAAAATCCGAAGCATAGTGCCGTAGTGGTAAAAGTGTACGGGTCCAAGCTCAGCCTGGGGTTCGTAGTACCGGTTGTACATCAGCATGCCGAACTCTCGGTTGCCCTCGACACAGCGGCGTAGCATCAACCGGTATCGTGGCTCGAAAATCCGCAAGAAGGTCGGCTGATGTGGGAACCCGAGCGTGCAGATGAACAGCGGGACGTCGAGCTCGCCTTCGCCAGGACGATTCTCCTGCGCCACCGTTTCTGCTCGAGCGGCTACAGCATCTGGACATAATCCGTTCAAAAGTTCAACAATGGTAGCATTGCTTGCTTGTGATTGCAGCGATGGAGGCAGCGCGAGACCTCTTCGGCACACAGGGCAGTGCAGAGAGTGATCCAGCGTCCGAGCGAGACATTGGCGGCACAGAGTGTGGCCGCAGGGCGTAGTGACAGGATCCAGCATGAGATTGTAACATACTTGGCAATCGACCTCTCTTTGTGTCGACTCAAGAAGCTCGGCCAAGACACTGACATCCTGCGCTTTCTCACTGTCCGTCATACCTGATACGCTCTGGTAAACAAGATCCGTGCCATAGCTCAGATTGCCTTGCGCCGCCAATGTATAGGTGGCAATCAACCGACCTCCAGGTACCTCATAAGTCATCGCCTTTTCCGCGGAAGACTTCAGGCTTACGCCCTCGTCCCATCTCAAGACCTCCTCGACTCGTGTAAGCACGCTGCTCGCAACCGAGGCATGCTTCGTCACGACCTCTGCTATCGAATCCATCACCTTGGTCAAGGTTACGTCGATACTGCATTCTGATACAGGGTGATCCAGTCCACAGTCCAGAAATGGGCACAGAAAGGCTTCTTTACGACCCGGGACATCCGGATATGTGATGTTCTCTCGCTCATGTGCCTGTGGAAGACAGCTCCGGCATAGCGAGCGGCCGCAAGGCAGCGTCACCGGGGATCTGTATGGCCGAGAGCATTGCGGGCACTGTATCAGGCGCACTAGCGCCCGGGCATCCTCGTGTGGGCTGAGTACAGAAGTTGCGCTGTCCTCGAACATGCGCTCGTCTTGGCTCATCAAGTCCGCTGGCGCAGCCCTGAGCAGGACTGAGCCGGGTGGTGTGAATTCCAGTGCGTTGAAGCCGGCTTATAGATCTGCTGTGATCCGATACCACCTCCTACACCCCATCTATCCACCTGGCCAACCTTCGGCCGAGGTTCTATCGATCCGCTTCTTCTGATTTTATTTTGGCCTATGCTGCAGCAATTTGTTCGTGGTCGACGCGTTGGTAATGTTTCGTTGCAATCAATGGATGACGTCGACGATATGTGGGTGGAAACTTCGAGACTCCGGTGTTCCGAGGCGGGGTCCAATATACAGCAATAGGTGCGGTTTCGAAAAATATACAGATGATTCGGCTGTTGGGTGTGTGATGTTAGGGAAGAAGGTCAACAGTGTACCAGGAAGGTAGTGAGTATGGTGTAAGCAGGGATCTTTCCGAGATCGTCGACGACAGTATCTGTATGGATGACGACTCGCAAAGGAACGGGCCCTTGGGACGCCGTTCGCGAACTGTCTGCGAAGCACTGTGCCTATGCGGCTTAGGCGCAGTCTGTCCGCGTTTATGATTGGTGCTACTTGCTCTGCCGATGGCCAAGGCCTCTGCATTCGGCGCACATCTTGCGTTTGGATCGCCGCCTCCCCGGCTGTGCTGCTAAACCGCTGTGGGCGGGTGTATGAACGTCCTCTCAGGCTCGTACGAGCATCGATAAACTCCGGTCCCCAAGCATACGCCATAGCTGACGGGAACAACAGTGATAACGACTAAGACACGTGGCATTGGCGAACGTGTCTATGTCTCGCAATAGGTAATCAATGTCTCCTCTAACTGTGGCGACCCTTACCACCAAACATCATTGGACCTCGTCCAGTTGTTGACGATATGATCCGTCGGTTCGACATTTATTGCTAGGCCGTCTCGGGGCGATGCACCGTACGGCAGTGTCTCTCGCAAGCACCAGACTGTGGCCAAAGCAGATGTGAGTGCAAGGCACATTCATCAATATGTTCAACACTTGACTTATTCGGACCTGCCTCGTGCGTTACCACACTAGATAGCTGTAAGGGTCTTGTACAAATTTTGGAAAGCGAACATCACCCGTCCAAGACCCTTCTCATTGTTCTCGCCACGATGAGAGAATGGTCGTTGAGACAACACCTTCCGCGGTACGTATAGGAAGCTCCTCCACCGCCTTGCGATCGAAGGACAGCAGAACAGTCAGTAGCACTGAATGATCATCCTGGATGGGCTTTTCTTGAGCATCGGCTCGACTGACGCTAGGGGGCCTTTGCCGTAGTCAAGCCTTCGCTACGGTGCACTAAGACGTAGTTATGTAACCGGAGTACAAGCTAATTTGTTAACCACGATCCGGACCATTCTGATCCTGAAAACATCGCCGAAAAGCGCTAGATATCGATGGAAGACGCGCAGACTTAGCTCAAGTGACAATCGTTGGCGAATCCGCAAAGGAACTTTGATGAGCTCCACGGCCAGAGAGGAACAGTGATGCAGGCTGCGTTGCATGAGTCTTTCGCTGAGCATGTCAGCAATTAACGGCTTCTAGTGCAGATGTGAATATCCATGTCGTGGTTCGAAACAACAAGGCACGTCAATCAGTGCGCTGGTAAAACTCAGCGCCCGAAGCACGAGACAATACGTCGAACGCGTAGACTATCCAGGAAGTCATACTGGCCATGGGCGTTTGGGCCTACGGTAACAGCGGAAGGTTCATTTGCGGTTCGAGAAGGACTTGCACTCCATTCCTTCAAAAGTATTGCTATGCACGACGAGCGGGAAGAGCGGATGTGTGGGTGTTGGGAGATCATTCTGGTGCAGCGAGAAGTGTGGGCTCTTCGCTGCGAGTCTCGACAATGTATTATTGCCCATATAGTCTTCTTTGATGGCAGGTGATCGTTCAGATACCTCGTCTGCGACCCAGTGAGTGAAGTGATAGACCTCAGTCAAGTGCCAGGCGTTTGATGAGATGTGATGTAGAAGTGAAGGAGAAAGTGTGACGACGGGAGCGTGATTGAAGACGACGGATATGCCCGATATCGATAACGGGCGGCAATGCAGATCGCAAATGTGACTACCTGTACCTCCTAACAACTTGAGGTCCAAGTTGCCATTGTCCCACCACTGCACAACACACCGCCTCCTTCATTGCTCACAGCAGCAGTAGTACAACCTCGAGGAACAGAACGCAGCTCACCAACACCACAGCAATCATGGCAGTCGAGCAGGAAACGAGCGACGACGTTCGCGGTGCGTCACAGCCACACCACAGCATAGCATTTAAGCATGGCGCTGATTGAGAACATCGCAGTCCTCGGTCAAGATCCTCTCATCCCACCGCAACTTCTCATCTCCGAGATACCGGCACCCAAAGACTCCCTCCCAACCGTGCTCAAAGGCCGCAAGGAAGCAGTCGAGATCATCAAGCAGCGCGATGATCGTCTCCTCGTCATCTGCGGCCCTTGCTCTCTTCATGAGCCAGACTCAGCCGTGGAGTACTGCTCGCGCCTCGTCGCACTGGCCGACAAGCTCAAAGACGACCTACTAATCATCATGCGCGCGTACCTCGAAAAGCCGCGGACTACAGTGGGATGGAAGGGCTTGATCAACGACCCCGACATCGACGAGTCGTACAAAATCAACAAGGGACTACGCGTGTCAAGACAACTATTCTGTGATCTGACGGGTCAGGGCATGCCTATTGCGAGCGAGATGCTGGATACGATCAGCCCGCAGTTCCTTGCGGATTTGATTTCACTAGGAGCTATCGGTGCGCGGACGACGGAGTCGCAGCTGCATCGTGAGCTGGCGTCTGGTCTGTCTTTCCCAATGGGATTCAAAAACGGCACAGACGGAGGCTTGACGGTAGCCGTGGACGCCATTGGTGCTGCGGCAGCGAAGCACCACTTCATGGGTGTGACGAAGCAGGGCCTTGCGGCTATCACGAAGACAGCTGGCAATCCTGACTGCTTCGTGATTCTGCGCGGTGGTACCACCGGCACAAACTTCGACAAGGACAGCGTTGCAAAGACACGAGAGGCGTTGAAGAAGAAGGGTCAGCAGGAGGTCATGATGATTGATTGCTCGCACGGTATGTTCATATCATATCTATTCGTGCATTGCCATACTGATCTTGTTCTAGGCAACTCGCAGAAGAACCACAAAAACCAGCCCAAGGTCGCACAGGTCATCGGCGACCAGCTGCGCGAAGGCCAGGAAGCAATCGTAGGCGTGATGATCGAGTCTCATCTCGACGAGGGTGCCCAGAAAGTTCCGGCAGAAGGACCTGCAGGGCTCAAGCGTGGTGTCAGCATCACCGACGCCTGCATAAACTGGGATACGACGGTCGAGGTGCTCGAGCAGCTCGCCGACGCCATCCGCACAAGGCGGCAGGTTCGAGGAAAGGCCAGCAATGGTACCAATGGTGTCCATTGAGCGTTGGCAGCTTGAACCTCTCGTCCTTGGTGTGGTGTTCGGGATAGCAAAAGTTTTGCATTTGCGTGCGATATCCAGCTAGGCGTTGCTCCGGAATAGCCGTGGAAGCTAGATAATGTGGCATGATGACATCTCTGCTTTCCAGCATCAACGTTCACACTGGCAAGTCTTTGTGTGCCCTGTCGTTTGCGCCCGCCTTGTCTCCAGCCGCTTGCAATGCTTTCGCGAGATATGGTCCAACAACCGGAATGTTGTAGGCGAAGCCCGCTATTGTTTTGAAGAATCTGCGCAGCGTTAGCCCCCACTCTCCGAGACCACATCTCGCCTCAACGTACTCTCCGAACAGAATGAACATTCCATATAGCTCAACCAAAAAGCCCACCAATGTCCACCGTACCAATATCAGCAGGATGCCAGCCCAGAATGCCGCACTGCCACGCCATTTGTTTCTTCGAGCGAAAAAGGCGAATGTGCGAGCAGGACCGAGGAGAAGGGTAATTCCAACGAGGAAGAGGATGTTACCCATGGCGAGCAGAGCGCGATCGAAGAAGAGGATAAGACCGAAGACGAGGAAGAAGAAACCTGGCTCTGTGTTAGCTGGGCTGGCGAACGGAAGACTGTGGTCAGGCGTGAGCTCACCTACCACCGCTGCAAAAAGCTACGCCGAACTCTAGCGACTGTTATTAGCATGATTGTGAACGTGCTGGGCGTGTGGATGCGCACTCTGTCCATCCGAGAGCCATAACGTAGGCATTGTGGCTGCGACCGTCCTCAAGGCTCTGTCACGCTCAAGGTCTGTTTTCTCGAACCGTTGTTCGTGAGTGGTGGTCGGTCGTGATCCGAGTTGGCAACACGGTGTTGTTTCGCGCATTGTCAGACGTGGTCGCGATTGCCGACGGAACCACCGGGCCGAACCTAGCTTGAACTCGGTAAAACAGCCCTGCAGTACAGTACAGCAGGTAAAAACACAATATTACGCTCACCACCATCTTTTCCATCTTGACCAGTCTTCGGACGCAGTTCGAATAGACCCTCGTGTAATTGTAAGAGCTCGTGAACCGGTCTGATATATTGCTAGCCTAACAGACTAGTCCACGAAGGTTGGTATGTGCCTCCTGCATCGAACGTCGCCAGATAGTAGACTATACTGGTCATGATGTTCAGGATACCAAAGGCAACCCACACGCGGTCTTTCAAATGGTCGTTCAGCTTACGTTCGATCCACTGAAATGAGTGGACAAACAGTGTGGCACAAGATGCCACCCAGCGCCAGATTGTCAAGCAAGACAGCCGCACAATTGCCTTTACAGTCATTACAACAGCCACAAACGCTCGTTAAGGACCGTTCGCGATGCCGTATCTTCCGAATGTGTGCTTTCCGTGTTCGTAGGACCATTCGTCGTTCCTCCGTCGGGTATGGCAGCAGTCCCTTGCTCTGCAGAGTCTTGAGGTGGTCCATCGTTTTGCTGAAATAAAGGCACGCCTGCCCATGCCATGATCACCATTGGGTTGTACAAACACTAGATTGACCTTCGAATGATTAGAGGTACCTCATCGTCTCTCTTGCTGTCGTCGTCCACGGTGGATATATGTACGTGATTTGGGGGCGTCTGGGTGTTGACGGCGTCACGACGCGAACCTTCGTGATGTACTCCCAGGTCGTCACTGCTCGCCGAGTGCACCGGCGCCTGCATTGGCTTCGCTGGGCTATTGTCAGAGACGTTAGAAGACGATCCGCTATCTGCGTCTGGTGAAGTAGTGGGTAATTCGGATCCGTCTTGGGCCCTGCCTGATAGGCACGCGAGGAGCGCCTTCGCACACAGTTCCATCAACAAAGCGAGGCCATAACTTCCGAGTGCTAGGGCGAACAAGAGCCGCAAGGACTCAGCGCCCCCAACGGCAAGTTTTCTACTAGCCGGCACAAGCACTCTTTCCACAAGTTTCGTCGGCAGCATATAGCCCAGGATGGAGAGTGTGGCGCAGATCTGCCCAGCACCAATTTTCCCTTGACAACCATAAAGAAGACGTTCTGAGCCACGTACGCAAGCCATACAGCCGTTACGAGTGTGTTCGCGAAACGAACAGCATTGATGAAGGCCTCGGATGTTTCGACGTGGACTGAATCGAAGATGCGGGGCCACAAGTAACCAGTAGCAGTAACATGCAAGACCAGACTAGCGCCGCGCACGATGATGTCCCATCCGCGAAGGCTTCCAGACGTGCCAGGAAGTTCTTGTAGACCCAGCTGCTTCACCTGACTCTCAACGTCGTCGTGGAGTGATTCTAGATGTACAGATCGTGCCATACTGATGACCGTGGACACCAGGAACGCCGCGGCAATGGCCTGTGTGACAGGTATGCGCCTTGACAGCTGAAGAGCTTGATAGCTTGAGGCAGCACACCCAGGACGAACAGCGCGAGCCTCATAGCAACCACAGCCGGCTTTGCATGTTCCTGATACTGAGTATGCTGGCCGGGACGCCGGTACCTCTCCAGTATGACCCATGCGTCGAAAGCAGCATCGTTCAGGCAGACAAAAGGAGATGAGCGATGTGGCCAAAGCGACTCCTTGAAAGTATCTCCACTCCACAGATAGCCAGTGGTTGAGGGTTGTAGCATTGCATTCAGTGCAAGTGTCGCCATTGCCCAGAAAATGGAACTACCAGACGCTTCAGAACCCTGGCCTATTGGCAATGACACGGCTTCGTTGGCACCATTCGTCGCCATCTAATGTTCAGCAGGACTGTCTCGTGAGATTGAAACTGTTTGTAGTGTACGTTGACCTCACCAGTAGTACACGTCTACTTATTACCGTTTCGACAAAGCTCTCGTCCGGTCAAGCAGCAGGGGACCCTATACGGTGGCTGTGCATATCGATGAGCACGATGTGCATATGCGCATGGCTAAGACGGTCCCCCACTCCCCGCTGACCTTCAACGATGCTTGATTTCGCGAGAGGGAATGCTGCGTGTACGTCCATTCGCATGGCACCATAGATGTTGTCGAGTTGTCCGCGGGTGGCGGCTTCTTGGATCCGGATGTTCGGATCTTGGCGCAATGACATCCTGCTCAGTCGATCACGAAAGAAATGGATTCATAAACAAGCCAACTTCAGCATGATGGCTGGCCTTGACTGCTTCATCAACATTTTGAGTCGGCTGAACACTACGGAGCCCGGACGGACAGCAATACCTTGATTGTGAAACAGACCACATGCACAATTGCATGCGAATGCGTTGTGCCATCAGACAAGTCGCCCGCGCAAGTTTGATCACGACTACCAGAACGACAGCAAGGACCATGGCGACGGCGAACCGCATCAATGGCGATCTGAACAACACCGAAGTGCTGCGGAAGACGCTTGAGATTCGTCCAGACTCTTCCTATGCTAGCAGGTCCCTGGCGATTTCGGAGAACGAAGACGACCATGCCGTTCGAGCTCGTTACCGACCATTCCTTCCGCGCCAGGACGTAGCGAAGAGCGATTGGATCAGTAAGCTGGAGCTCAGCACGGCTTTGAAAATGGCGGAAGCAGACATGGCGTCGAATGAGCGTCTGAAGGTTCTGGTCCTGTATGGGAGTCTTCGCCAACGCTCGTACTCCCGGCTGTTAGCTTATGAGTCGGCTCGCATCCTGTTCCGCTTAGGCTGCGATGTCAGAGTGTATGATCCTGCTGGCTTGCCAGTAAAAGACGACGTAAATCATGATCATGCCAAAGTACAGGAGCTGCGAGATCTTAGCCGATGGAGCGATGGTCACCTCTGGGTCTCCCCAGAACAGCATGGCATATTAACGGCAGTCTTCAAGAACCAAATCGATTGGATCCCGCTTAGTACTGGTTCTGTACGACCCACACAAGGACGGACTCTTGCCATTGCACAGGTATCCGGAGGTTCTCAATCTTTCAACACAGTAAACGCGCTGCGCATACTCGGCCGCTGGATGAGAATGTTTGCCATACCGAACCAGTCCAGTGTGCCAAAGGCGTATACACAGTTCACGGACGAAAGCAACCCAGATGATAGCACTGCATTCTTGCAAGCAGAAGGCGGCAGCCGACTCGTGGCTTCAGGCAACCGGGATCGCCTGGTGGACTGCATGGAGGAGTTCGTGAAATATACCATCATCATGCGGCAGCACTTTGATTTGTTCAATGACCGGTTCAGCGAGCGGGTCGAGCGGGAAGCCAAGAGAGTACGCGAGGAGGCCAAGACAGAGGAGAAGGAGAAAGCAGGCGAAGAGGGTAACTCCAAGAACCTTAATGGTGCCAGTGTCGTCAATGGGGTTGATGTCAATGGAATATGACCGAACGTGTTGCTTTCCTGCCCGGCTTCGAGAGACAGCGCTGTCAATATGGCACCAAATGGGTTGTTACCAGAGATGCAGCGTGGATCATGCTACAGAGTAAGTCGATACCCATCGTGGTTCGATGACTGGATCTAACGTCGCCACAGCTTACGCTGGAGACGGAGCAATTGATATAGATGTCGGAGCTTTCTGAACTCTGTCAAACAATATGCCTCTCGATAGTGTAACTATCTAAATCCCGTGAGAGAATTGGCAGGCGAAGCAGCGTGTGGTTATAGTGGCGGACTGACAATCTCAGAGACGTTGCCATGGGCACTCAAGCTTCTCTTCGAACAGCCGGAAGCGAAGCAGAATCCCCATGTCCCTACGACGCTCACACAACTACGGCAACCACGTTGGACCGGTTGGAAGCTTCAAGAGATGCTGAAATGGGAGTTTTGAATGTCGAACGTTGGACAACGTGTTCAGTAGCCTCTAAAATCACCGAAAACTGCTCGTTGGTTTCCATCTAGACTCCGATAGCTACGACAGCAGTTCTCAAACCATCGAACATTCAAGAGCTTCGCATGTTTACGCCGTTCAATGTTTTCAGACCAAGCTCTTGTTCCTGCATGTGAGAGTGGAGTCTGCCGATCTGCCATGTGATGCTCCACGCACGTCAGAGGCAAGCCGAGCTTTAAGAATAAGTTGAACGAAACTTGCTCCCACTCACTCGCATCACAATAATCTCATTGCCTCTCCATCTCACCACACACATTCGCGACCATGTACACCACACGCTTCGCCGTCCGCTCTTCGAGAGCCATCCGTCTCAACACCGCACCCGTCAAGCGCAGTGTCCGTCGCTATGCCGACAATGCCTCGACGAGCAGCAGCACATCAACGATGCAGGGCCCAGCAGCCATTGGCGCCATGGCCGGTTTGTTTGGTGGTAGTCTCGCGTTCTACATCTGGTACCAGGCCTCTGGCATGGCCTCGGCGGCGAAGACAGCCAAGCAAGCGAAGAGCTACGTCGACAGCGCCACGAACTCGCTGAAGGCCAACTTCCAAGAGGTTACACCTGACGCGAACGAGGCAATCCAGTTCCTGCACGAGACAGCTAACAAGTACGCGAAATGGCTTCCTGGTGGCCAACAGTACGTGGACAAAATCTTTCAGGATCTGGACATGATCCGCAAGAACCACGCTGAGGAGGTCGACGACATTGTGCGTGAGGCGTACGGCGAGCTGCGCGATGTGAGCAAGCAGGGCATGAATCTGCAGACCATGTCCCAGTCGTGGGAAGTACTTTCGAAGCACCTCCAGCGTCTTGCTTCGCTTGCTGGTGACGCCGCGCAGGACATCATGAACAACCACCCGCAGCTGAAGGAGAAGCTCGGTGGCTCCTTCGACAACCTCAAGCAGCTCGGCGATCAGCTGGGCCCGGAGGCGAAGAAGCAGGTCGATGAGACGTGGAAGGAGGTCAGCGATATTCTGAAGGAGGGCTTCAGCTTCAGCTCTGGCGAGAAGATCTACAAGCTTGTGCAGGACAAGCAGGAGCAAGTTCAGAAACTGGGCCAGCAAGCATGGCAGAAGGGCTACGAGCAGCTGCAGCCAACACTCGAGAAGAACCCGAAGGTCAAGCAGCTGGTCGAGGACAACAAGGATATGTTGACGTCCGGCAACTTCTCCGAGCTCTCGAGCGCCGTAACTGCGGCAGTGACGGGCGGCAACACGCTGCAACTCGAGAAGTACATCGTGAGGTATGTGCCCTTCAATACTTCTAGGAGATTTACTCATGCTGACACCATCACAGCGCCAAAGAGAAGGCTGAACAGCAGTTCTCCTCTGGTGGCGGTCTGTCTTCCATGCTCTCAATGGTACCAAATGGAGGTAAAATACTGCCTCAACTGCAGAAGCTGCAAAAGGTTGCACAACAGCATGGCCAGGAAGCTGAGCAGATTGCCAAAGACACACTGAGCGAGATCGGGCAGGTCTTGGACAGGCGTTCGCAGCAATTAGAGAAGATCTATGAGCAGGGCAAGCAGGAGAGCCAGAAGTGAGCAGTGTAAAGCGGCGTCCTAGTGCTGTGATTGAGCGTTTCGTGAATAAAAGGGCGGAAAAGGGATCGAGGTCGGGCGAGCTGTAACATAGCGTAGGCATTGCATGTACGAGAACGAGGTTATGTTGGCAACACAGCTTCTCCTCGCGTTTCATTGAAGTTATCCTCGCTTCGGGTTTCGCGCCTCGGATCCACGGCGCATTCACCAACGACCAATACGGAAGGTGCCGAATTGCTGCCTAAGGCACGCGGCTTTCGGCTTGTAGCCTTGGTAGCTTGGTAGCTTCCATCGGATCCGCAACCTCACATCAACCTCACCTCGGTGTCTCGAGGTGTGTTGCCATCTAATGCAGGCCCGGTGACCTTCAGTGCGATTGCTGCCTTTCGTCAAAGACTAGGACATGCGCCGGCGCTGACCTGGTATTGTGAGCTGGAGCCTGGCTTCGATTCAGCAAGCTGAAAGTCAGCCATTTCAGTCACAACCCAACATGGCAGCCGTGGAGTCACCGTTTGCTGGAAGCAGGAAGCGTGGTCGCGCGGATGACGATGATGGTACGATTACAGGCGGCGGACTGACCAGCAAGAAGGTCCGCCAAACGCTGGATGCCAACGGTCAGCCTGATGTTGAACCGTGGCAGCACGACTCTGTAATTGGCACACCGACCGCCTCTACACACAAGCCGAAGTACGACAGCGACGACCAGTCTTCTATGGTGTCCGAGCCTGGCAGCCCACAGGAGATGGCGGACTCTTCCGGCGACGAGATGGATGTCGACATGGACAGTGGCACTTTCTCACAGTCACCCGATGATGCCTTCACACCGCCACGACCGAACGGTGTGATTAATAGTAGCCCTTGGCGGGAGCGCGTGCAGTCTCGCGGTAGGGTTGCGACGCCATTCACACATACGGCAAGACCAAGCAGTTCGCCGTTGCAGCTGCGGACGGCCTTCAACAAGCATGTCCGGCATCGCCACCCGCAGGAGAACATTAACTCTGACCACTTGGAGGTTCCAAGCCCCATTGATGAGGACGAAGCACAGACGCCACCTTCTGCAGCGGAAGCAGCAGGCTCGCAACTGTCGATGCTGAGCGTTTCTGATATGGACATCGAGACTGCGGCTGATCTGCCCTCCATCACCGTGGAGTCTGCGCGAAACATACAGTACGACGGTGCAGAGGATCACCAGGGACTGATGACTCCGGGTGGACTGAGTCCCATGACCGATGAGAATGGAGTCATGCTACGGAAGCAAAGGTCACGAAGTGGTGCGCAGAGCAATGGCTCGGTGTCGCCTGTGAGACTGCCTTCGGAGCGAGACATGGGTGGCGTTGGTATCAAGCGCGGTTTTAGCATAGGTAAGGTACTAGGCCGTTGTCTACGGTATACATCCGTACACATCTATAACTCTAGCTAACAGTCTTACAGGTTACAGGGCGGATTGTGAAAAATGCCGCCTTCGCATTCCAGGGCATATGAACCACTTCGTCTGAATGATGGGTTACAGAGGAGACACGATTATGATGCTATGCAGCGGTGATTTATGTGCTTGTCAGCGGTACTGCGTGTTACAAAAGGATGCATTTCAGCGGTGGAGTTGTCTGCCATCCAATAGTGCATTGGTGGAGGTGCGAGGAGACAGCTTGGCTATCGTTGCTAGATGACCAGACTATCTCTACTGTATATGTCGACTGTCCACGTATGCGTCACAACAGGACTTAGTCCTCGGTGTCCCTCACGATTGAAATCTGCAAAGCAGACGTATGCACCGAAAGGCGACAACGTCCATGTTGAGCGCTCTCCAGCACCAGGCGACCCGGCCATGCTGATCTTTCTGGTCACATCGTCTTTCTCCCTCGTTCCATTCATTCGGGATGCTTTCCCTGCAATGCCTTCCAGTCGCTGTCGAGCATGCCGAGTTGGACCTCGTCCCACCATTTGCCGCCGAACCAGAGTCGCTCTCGGATCAAGCCTTCACGCTTGAACCCTAATCGCTCGTAAAGCCTGACTGCACCCGGATTATAACCCACAGCGCGAATCTCTACCCGGTGCAAGCCGGCGATCAAGAAAGCAAATTGCAGCACCCAGCGTATTGCCTCGCTGCCGTAGCCCTGGCCCTGATATGCCGTGACGATCTCCAGACCAATCTCGGCAAATCTATGATGTGTTATATGCGGCGCCAATTTGTCGAGATGGATGATGCCGATAGGAGTGTGGCTGGCTCCCTCCTCTGAAGCAGGGAGGCAGACGATCACGCCTATAAGAGCCTCCTCCGCGACGAACTTGAGATAGTCCTTGCCAGATTTTGAGGATTGGGGTTTCGACAGGCGTACGTTGGCGTTCTGGTAGCTCAGAGGTTCTTGCTGGACCTTTGTAAAGAACTTCTGGTCTTCGAGCTCCTCTGGCTCCGCCGCACGGTAAATGAGGCGAGCAGAGCGAAAGGGCTCGGCTGTAAGCGCCATGGTGATTAGTCAAGAATAGTCGGGGCAGGTAGTGAAACAGAAATGGTTGTGAACGAGCATCTTGGAGGGGGAAGAGAGTATGAAGCTGATATATGGCTCGCACTTAGCTTGAATGCATCTCTCTGCTTGGAGACACCGCTCGACGAGCATACTAAAGCCATATCGGGCAGGTCGTTCACGGCATCGTTAGAGCCCTGTACTGTGTATTCGAGCGACGACGACGTGAGGTCGGCCAGAGCCTTGGCAAAATCCACTTGGGCTGAGGTGCACTTCGAACGACATCCGCATCGACATCGCCAACACTTCAGCAAAGATGAGGACGTTCGCATTCGTGGGCCTGTTGGTGACCTTTCTGTGCTCTCTCGGGGCGGCTCTCGAGGTCGAGCGTACTATCGGAGTCTACGTGTGGCCCGTATCTGCCACCAAGGCTACGAATCTCGCACGCATTACCTACAACTCGACCACCGCGACCGTCGACAGCTACACGCGTCCTTCCATCCCGGCCGACGAGGAGACAGTGCGGGTCGGCTTCTATCATGAGTCTGGAGCATGGTCGGGCATAGCGACGGCTAGTTCGAACTTCGCGCCGGAGAAGAACAAGAAGCTGCAATTGCATCTCAATAACAACGGCGAGCTCTATCATGTTGGTTTCAAGGCGTCAGACTACGGGACCAGCAGCAAGGTGTCCAACACGAAAGACGGTGTCAGTGTCGAGCTCCTCAAAATCAGGCCTGGACCGACGCCGCACCTCAATAAGCCCGTCATGGTAAATCCAGATGGCAGCGTGCCAGCGAAAGAACCGGAAAAGTCGTTCCTGCAGAAGTACGCATAGCGAAAGCATGACTCTGTGGTACTGAATCCTAACATCGCGCAGGTACTGGTGGGCTATTGCCGGCTTCATGCTGCTGCAAGTTGTCATGAGCAGCAGCAAAGGAGAGTAAGCCGACGTATATGGATATCGAACATAGACTCCTCTTCCAGCATGTCTATCGATCTTCGCTACACGGACAGGCCTCTCCTTGTAGCAGCCCTTTCGGCCTCATGACCTGACTGCATGCGGCTGCGAACCGGATAGGTGACGCTCGTACGCAGAGGTCTGCCAGTTACGGCACACACTGAACATGCGGCATAATGGCAGCCGATTCTGTGCAACAACGACGAACGTGTTGACATTGTCATCACTATGTACCACACCTCGCACAATCATTCATACCGGTGGGCTTGTACCATGGCGCGCCACTGCTTGCTTTGCTTGAAGCCGGCTTTTTGGGTTGAAGAACTTGCCTTCGAGCTGAGGGCTGGCATGGCTAGGAGGCACCCTTGTAGCTGGTGGCGAACCATGAGGGAGCATCCATGATATGCTACTTGATATAGCCATTCATAGGTGAGACGACGCTTCGACTGATCCGCCGACAATACGATCTCTCACTCTCCTCGTGACTTGGACCAGCATCGACACCTATTGGAAAGCGGCCCGACGCGTTGACAATTTCTAGAGAACTACCTATGAACGCAACATTTATCACAAAGTCTTAGACGACAAGGCTGAAGACGTATTGCTCGTCCTATCGGGTAAAACCGGCAGCAAGCCTGCTGCACGTGACCGATGCGAATGCGACATAACAGTAAGCTAGTCTGCAAGCAAGGATTGACACTGCCTTTCGTCCTCGCTGTAGCGCACAACGTCGACATCATGTCCACCGCAGCCAACATTGCCACAGGCCTGAGATGGCTTGGGATGCCCGCCTTCCTAGCTGTAGCGACCATTGGAGCGCCGTTGGTAGCCGTTGCTGTTCCTTTCGTCATGCTGCCCACACTAGGTCTACTCTACACACGACGAAGACTGCCGGAAAGCAAGCAAGCCGACCTTGATGCCTTGACTTACGTAAGTAAACTGGGCGCTCAAGACACTCCTGGAGCCGCTATACGCTGTATAGCCAATATTCCCGGCTCGCTGTGTCTTGAGTCAAGTCGCTATGCCGGGACTGTCTTAAGGCAACCGCGTTGATCAACAAAGAGCTAACCCTTACACCTACCACTCTCAGATCTATCTCGGTAGCGGCACGATTGGCATCGCCGCAGTAATACTTGGCCAACTCGCTCTTGTCTGGGCTATCACCAAGCCTCTCTTCGGAGACCAAGCCGAATTATACTTCGCCGAGTTTGGTCGCACGACCATCAAGGACTTGGCCCCCGAGCAGATTGCTCTTCGTGCGCGGATAGCTTCGAGTTGGCGACACTGGGTCTTCCTCGTCGCCATGACATACTGCACGGCCGGATTCGTCGAAGAACTTTTCAAGTATGCTCCCCTCGCATACCTGCGTCGCCAGTATCGTCAGGTATCTCAGACAGTTATACCGAAAGAAGTGTACGTCCAGTACGCCGTCGCCGCTGCCTTAGGCTTCTGCACGATGGAGAACATCGCATTTACCCGTGTAGCTGTACAGGCTGGCGAGAGCGGGTGGAAGCTGGCGCTGACCATCTTCGAGCGCATTATGATTGGTTCTCCGGGACATTGCCTTACAGCTGCTTTGCTGGCCATCAACGTAGCAAGGCTGGGCGACTACCGCACCACTCCTAGGAACCTATGGCGCATTCTAGGAGGGCCAATCTTTTGGCATGGCACTTTCGACTTCATGTTGATAGCAGTCAGCTCGTTGGAAGGCAATGTTGGCTGGATCCATCCTGAGAGAGCATGGGTTGTTTTAAGCGTACTGGCGTTGGCGGAGTCCATACAACTTGGGCTGTTTTGGCAAGTTCGGCGGGCATGGCGGTCCCTGGCCTAGTAAGAGTTCTCTGCGTGGTTGATGGGCCCTTCGCTTCACATCGATGGTACAGTGCAGGCCCTTAAATATACCGGAAGAGAGGTACGTCCAGTACGCTGTCGCCGCTCCACTAGGCTTCTCTAGTAATGAGAACATCACCTTCACCAGCGTGTCCAAGCTGGCGGGAATAGGTAGAAGCTAGTGCTTACCATCTTCGAGCGCAGTGAAAGTAAAAACAAGACTGGCGGAATGAATGCGAATGCGAATGGATACTGAGGCGACAGATGAGAAGTTTACGCAGGATGCCGCACTTTCGTATGCCTTCCAGCGGCACAGCGACGGCTCTCATCCGAGTCCAGGCTCAGCAACAGGCTTCTCTCTATGCGACTGGATGTGCTGGAACGCCTTTGCTTGCCTTATCGCAACCTTCTGCATGAACCCCGCATGACATGCGTGATAGAGTTGGAGTGACAATAGCCGGCACGGGAAGAGAGTGCCACGTGGGTGCCTCGAAGTGGCCTACATAATCCCATAACCTCGATGCCCAGCAGAACAAGTTGTCACAGATCGGACAGAATATGGCTTCAAAGGAATTCATTGGGCTTTCAAAACCAGCAAAGACAAGACACAATGACCCAGCCGATCTTATTAGTGTAAGCGTAAAATGAGCCGTCTAATCCCTGGATGTCAACCGCTCACGAGATGTTCAGTTCTTCATCAAAGATGCGTTCAAGCTCCGCACGCTCGTGCTCTTTGGCGCAGCTGGGCAGATCGCTCTCTTTGCGGCTCTCTCATTTCGAGTTGCAATGCTTCCGGCAGCTCTCCTAGCGCTGTATAGCCTGATCACCACGGCTGTCCAGACAAGCAACCCCTTGTACAATAATGCATACATGGACGGGGTCCTCGTGGGAAGAGCGAGTGCACAGCTACCGTCAAAAGAGACCGGACGTTTCGGTTATGAGCCGGCCGTCCATCCAATCGTTGTCTTTCACTTCGGGGTGCGTATCAACCATCCGCTCGGGCTGTTCTCACCTGGCGCGAAAACGACGATTGACCACTTTACTGCCTGCAACAACCTCAATATGGAACGTGCAGACGAGTATGGCATGCTAGGCCTGTCCCGGTGGCGCGCGGCTGAGCGTGGCAGCCATAATACTCTGATGATGATGTACTACTTTCGGGATGTTGAGAGCTTGAATAGATTTGCTCACGATGATGTACATCGGAAGGCATGGGATTATCTGGCCAAAGGTCCCAAGCACATCGGATTCTTCCACGAGGCCTTTTGTGTGCCCCCAAAGGCGTACGAGTCAATTTATGGCAACTTTCCGCCCTTCCTTATGGGGGCAGCAAGCGTCCGTTGCGTTGACGAGACCGGGGATGATACCTGGATACGTCCTGTTGTGAGCGCTGATGCGGGCCCGCTGCGAAGTCAGTTCGGACGAATGGGCAGAGCATTTAAGGAAACTCTTGATGATGCCTAGCAACGTTCATATGTTGCTGAATGCCCAGACGAGAAGTATTTGGCGTGAGCGATATCGAGTAGCTATATCGCAAACACTAAGAAAGTATCGATCTCCTGCCGAGCCCAATTGGCCTCTCTGTAGAGAAAACAGGCAGGTCGGCAGACAAACCATAGCAGCGGAAACGACAGGTGCCAACTGTGCCTTGAATGCTCCCTGAACGAATAGCGCACGTCGTATAATTATGGGTCTGCTGGCCGGTCCAGAGGCGAATAGGGTGAAGGCAAAACGCTTTCCAATCAAAAGACTGCCCTTCCTCATCGCAACCCTCCGCCCGAGAGTCCATATATCTGCCTCGTGGCAGGATCCAGACGATCTGGTACGCCCTGCAACATCTTATGCAGCTCAGTGCCTTTCCGATCGAATGCCGCCACAATGGTCTGTAGCTCCCATTGCAGAGGTTCCTCGAGCTTCATCTGCATTCTGGCCAGCCTGTCGCCGTAGTACGCAACCTCGCGTGACTGTCGAAAGCAGCCAGCGCGACCAACCGTATCGGCCACGAACACCTCGTACCGCCATGGCAGTCGATCCAATGAGTCCGCCCTGTGCGCCAACCAGCGGCGCAGGCCATCCATGTTTGCCCTTGTGCAATTGAGCGTTCGTAGGCGCAAGATGAGAGTGTTGTTTGCACGCATGGCCTTGAGCTCGGTACTGTAAAGACTACCGACAATGCACATGATTCGCCGGAAATCAAAGTCCAAGACGTCGACAACCAGTGGCGCAGTAGAGTAGAGCAAAGGTAAGAACTCTTTTCGGCAACACTTTGATGCTAGCAGCAGACCGCAGACAGGAATGGATATCTTCTTTCTTCGCTCCTCAATCGACGGAAGATACAGCACTATGTCTGACGCGGCATATTCGTAAATATGGTTCCGTAACTCTCCTGGTAGGTCAAAGATAGTGAGGCGGCCTGGCGTTATTGCAGTAGAAGTTGACGGCAAGGTGGCGAAATCACTGTCACTCCGTTCTGCATATACCGGAATGCTGTCTTTGCTGCCTCGCCGGAGCTTCCTAAGCATCGCCATCTTGCTGATCTTGGGTTCGTCCATGATATGTTGTGCCTTGGGATGTTGTTGACAAGACGGCCAAGATGTTCAGGAGCTTGAAGTCCAGACCAGTTGACAGCACACATGCAGGCGGGGTCGATCTGAGCGTCACCACGCCACCACGTCACGTCTGTGTCTGTAGCTCCATCATCCACTTTGCAATTAATGCTGCTGTCATGCTCGAAGCAATCGCGCGTGCTATAGCCTCCATTCGATGACCCTACAGCGCTGGCTCCATGGATGAATGGACAGCCACGAGACAGGTTTGATCGCGGAGACCAGGGCAGGTTAGTTGAGATGCTTCGATATGAGTGTGAACCTTCTCCACTCGCCCTCCGAGGTAGGACGCAACACGGGATAGCTACAAGACTCGTAGTACTAGTACAGCTCGACACATGGTAGGCATTGTTCATCTGCTGTACTGATCATCTTAATTACTGTCTCTTGCGGCGCTAAACCTCCTGGCGAACGGTACGGCCAAGGACCCGAACTACACGATGCGTCCTCCCTCGGATTGTCAAGCCAGTGGCTGCAGCGCGGGCGTAAAGACAGTGGGCTACATTGGCCCGGGCAATGCCGGGTTCAGCATAGCATCGAACCTCCCGAAGGCTGGATACCGGCTTGTCGTGCACGATGTCGACTCTGCGAAAGCGCAACGAGCAGCGAACGAGTGGAAGAACACCACAGCTTCAGATGGTGAGGCCGAGGCGTTCAGTGAATGTGACGGTCTATGCTGCCACAGGGTAAGATTGTCCGGGAAGCATTATTGGGCGAAACCGGCATTGCGAAAGCCCTGAAACCTGGAACGGTGATCGTGGATACCACCTCCTCCTCACCGTTCGATACTATAGCTCTGGGCAAGGATCTCGAAGAGCGGTACCAGCTCCAGCTGGTCGATGCTCCCATAACGCAAACATACATGTACGTAACGTCGGCAGGAGAGTCGACACTGCTTGTGGGTGCTTCCCAGCCATCGGCTTTCGAGAAGGTCGAACCAGTGCTACGATGTATGGCTCGGTACATATTCGCCTTTGGGAAGTTAGGAGCCGGTCATGCAATGAAGACCTTGAATAACTATGTCATGGCGTCTTCGATCTGCGCTCTCAGCGATAGTCTGGCGGTAGGGCAGAAGTATGGACTTGATCCACAGACAATGATCGATGCACTCAATGTTGGCACTGGTGTATGCTTCCCCACGCTGGACACCTTCCGGCGAGATGGAATCACAGGACGCTTTGAGTCAGGCTTCGGCCTCGCACTGCTGGTCAAGGATCTTGGTATCACCGAAGAGTTCATGGAGCATAATGGTCTTGAGACTGAGCTCCCTTCATTGACCAAAAGATATCTGGCCGATGCACTAAAGGAAGTAGAACCGGATGCAGATCACACCAAGTGTCTCGTCGGCTGGGAGAAGCGGGCAGGCGTCGAATTGAAGCGGACCGAGCAAATCAAAGACATACCAGAAGAAGATTTTGAGCATAGATTGAAGGGAATCAATCGGCCAGCATAGTAAACGGAAGCAACGTCTCACTGCTCCGATAATATCCCCCAGAACATCAGGCAAGCAACATCACTCGGAATCCTCTCCCAAATCCTCACACCACAACTTGAGCAAAGTGTCCGCTGCTTACCATGCGAATGCAGCCAATCCCGCAAGTCCAAGCACAGCCTCAAGCCCATGTGCCATGTTCATGCCCGCCGCCGAAGACCCTGTTTGCTGCGCAGGCGACGCCGTAGAGCTCGCGCTTTCACTACCGCTAGCAGTTCCTGTCATCGTTCCAGTAGCGCTGGTCTGGCCACCACTCGCGGTTCCCGTCACACTCCCGCTGGCTGCATTACCAGTTGGCGTAGAGGCAGCACTCCCAGTTACCGCGCATACGCCCAATCCAATGGTCGCCGCGGTGTACGTGCTCCCTGCTGAACTCAGCGCTGCGGAACAGACTCTATTCGAGTCCTGGACTACGCCAAGCAGCTCGGAGGATGTGCAAGCGCTATGGCACAAGCAAGGTATGACGGAACCTTGAATCTGCGTCTTCCCTGTGGTGCATTGGCACATGTAGTCGTCTACTGCGCAGGTTGTGGATTCAATGGCTGAGGCGAAGCAGGTGAGGGCGCAGTCCGGCAGATCGAGCTGGGCAGTGGCTAAGGTGACCAGAGCGGCGAGGACGAGAGTGTATTGCATGATTGCGGATGTAGCTCGTGAGCTGGTTTCTGCTGAAGTCTGAGAGGTATTATTTGTGGTGGAAGGAGAGTCTGAAGGTGACGTGTAGCGAATGTGACAGGCGAGCACTGCTCAGCTTGATTTGGTGCCGGTAGAAGGATAGAGGACAAAGAAAGGAAAGCTCAGGCTGTCATACCCTCCTGTTGCTATATTCACGCCGACCAACGTCTCGAGTCCACATTGGGGCACTCGGCATCACAACGGCGACAGGCATGCCGCGCCAGGCGTGAGATTGATGTGTCGGATCCTGCATGCGTGGTACTTGGCGGCCTCGTGGGAAGCCGCAAGGTCGTACGGTGTATCGAAGCACAACAGCTTCAACAGCCTCATTATCTGCCGTGTCACTCGATTCCTGGGTTGGCTGAAATCTTTGCAATACATGACCACCAGTGTCGTCGGAGAACGCTTTTCTCGTCCACTTATCCGCACAAGCCTTCTCGAGTCACGTCCAACGTGTTGATGAAACGCTAATGGTAATCAGGGGTGTGAGACTTTGGGCGCTGGTGGCGCGAAGGGTTGCCCCTTGCATGACATCCAGGGTCGGGCCACGGCGGTCGAGTTGGACCGCCAAGACGTCGAGATCATTCTTTTGACAGTAGTGTGAACTGTACATCGTCTACATAATGCCTTCAATATGGACCGGTATCCATCTATGTAAAAGTAGTCTCGCGCCCATATCCCTCCACTGCCTCAACAGCAGCATTCAACGCCATGCTTTATAACCCACAGTCTACAAGTAATTCTACACCTTTCAGCTGTACATGACCCTCAGCTGGGGACTACTGGCGGCAGGGCACTGCCAGCTCTCGGCCGTGATACCACCTCATCAGACTCGTACTTCTCCCAATTCGCCAGGATGTTGCCAATCCTTGGTGAGTTGGTCAATCGGTATACATCCTCAAAGTACTCCTTCGTAATCTCGAACGGCCGTGCGGTGACGTTGGGAATGTATTTGCCAACCAGCTTGCTCGGGTCAATGCTGGTCTTGTTGATCTTTTTGAGCAAGAACGACCGGAATGGCTTGACGCCAGAACGCAAAAACGTGCTGTGGAACGGCACATCAATGCCCTTGAGTGGGATGGTGGCAAAGCCGCGTTGCAAGTCGATGGGCTTAGGCTTAGCCTCCGTCTGCTTTGCGCACTCCTTGATGATCTCGACGAGATGCTGCTTCACATCCTCCAGACTCAATGTCTGCATCAGCTGCTGGATGTCGATCTTCTGCGCCTTCAAGTAATTGAGAACGTTCGTCAGAGTATCGAGAGCACGCAGATCTCCAGCGCAGACGTACTGCATATTGGCCACATTCAGGTTGACAATCTCCAGCAGCCAGCCCGTCGTCTCGGCAATATTCTCGCACACATATTGCAGAGCTTGCTCGTTGAAGGTCTTGCTGATGCGCGAGGGGTTGACAGCGGCCATGGAGTAATTTGATCGGCCAAGTTCGTCACGCTCCACGGCGACTTGCATTGTGAGGCCACGATAGAACACCACAGAAACTAGACTCTCGATCGGCATGACCTCGGCGAGCGCGGCGAGGGCGCTGTACTCGCCGAGTGAGTGTCCGGCGAAGCTGCTGTCCCGCTGCACGAGGCCCTTCGTGCGCATGTCCTCGAAGGAAGCCTTCTCCATCAGCGTCAACGCGGGCTGCGTAAACTGCGTAGCGGACAGAAGGCCAGTGGGTGATCGGTAGGTGTAGGATGTAGTGGTCTCCGTAATCTCCTTGAATATCTTCTCCGATTTGATGGTGCCGTCGGAGGCCACAGTCTCGAAGGTCATGGACATGTAGTTCTGGCGAATGGCTTTTCCGCGAGCGCCACCGAAGTGAATCGTGAGCTCCTTGGGATTGTTCTTGACGATGTTGGTGATTTGGAAGCCTAGAAGGGAGATGTTAGCTGGCTGTGAAATTACATGCAACACATGTATGCTTACCATAGTTGTCCATGAAGTGTGTATCAGCACGATCCCACACTTCCTTGGCCACAGCACTGCTGTTGTACAAATCCATACCCATGCCTTGCTCTTGTGAGCCTTGGCCGGTGAAGATGTACGACGAAACAGGCTGTTCGACCTCAGCCTCGGCGAGCAGGACCTTCTCCTCGGTCTCAGCTTTGCTGGCCTCGACCTTGATGATCTTGCGACCAGCGACCATGCCAACGTGCTGCAGCTTGACTTCGATCGTGTCGTCAGGCAAGACCATGCCGACTAATGATGCGTGGAAGCTACGCACACGGCCGACATTGTTCTCCGCAGCCCATGTTTCGACGAGACTGCGCACGGCAGCGCTAGAGTACATGCCGTGGGTGATGGTGCCTGGCAGGTTGGCATACTTGGAGAATACGCGCGACACGTGGATGGGGTTGTAATCTCCAGACACGCGGGCGTAGGTCTCGTTGCTTGATGGTGCTTTCATGATCAAGGGCGCCTTACCGCTGAGCGGGATTGCATTCTCAAAATTCACCGGCTGATCGAGCTCTTCGCCGTTACGCTGCAAGTAGTCCAGCACTGGGTTGCCGTACGATGTGCCAGCCTCATACTCGACGGAAGCGACCTGGACGACCTCCTTCGAAGGTAGCTCAAGCTCGACCTTACCGAGCGTCTGCACAGAGGAGAAGACGGTCTTGTTCTTGAACCGCGTGAGGGTCTGTAGCTTGAAGACGAGGGTCTGGCCAAGCAAGTCAAAGTCGGACTCGTCGACGTGGAACCACTCCTTGGACTGCAGGACCGCGACATCCTTCGACGTCGCAAGATGAACCTGGACAGGTGTCTCCATCTTGCGCTGGAAGGTGTTCTCGTAATCCTCATACGCACCACGGTACAAGAACTGGCTGGTGACCTCCATAACTTTCTCGCCATCCCTGGTGATGGTGCCACAGATCTCAACCATCTTGCCGGAGTCCTGGTTGATCACGGCATTGACCTCAGCAGTGGTATCCAACACATCGCCCTTCTTCAGCGGTGCCGCACCTGGGATCATGCGGAAGCCGTTCGAAAGATGAACGAGCTTCAGAAGATCTCCATCAATCTTGCGAGGGAAAATGGGCTTGGTGATTGCTTTCCAGCCGACCACAATGGCAAAGTCCATAGGCGCAAAGACTTCCTTGCCTGGTCGGTCTACAAAGGCCTCGCCAGTATTGCCAACAGCATGTACGAAGTCGTTGATCGCTTCGCTGGTCACTGTAGCTCTGCCACCGTCGAAGCGGCTGGTGACAGGTGTGTCAAAAGGCACCTGCTCGTCGCCAAACCAAATACGGTAGTAGAACTGCTTGATGCGATCATTGCGGGCATCCATGATTTCGCGGATAGGAGCATAACCTGTCTCGGGATGGTAGGTGAACTTCAATGGCAAGGCAGCCGGCTTGCCACCGACCGTGCGGTGCTCAATGAGACTGACCGGGATCTCGTTGCCTGAGATAGGACCAACCTCGATAGTTGGCAGATACTTGCCATGCGAAGTCTCCTTCACGCTGATGACAGTGCGCTTTGGGTCCGTGGGGTGGTGGATCTCCACGATCATGCCAGGAGCAGGAGCAAAGATGCGCTGCATTGGGTTCGTGTCGTAACGCTGCCCTTGGACGAAAACGTCCGCGGTAAAGAAGGCGTGGCGCCATGTGTGGCCCTGGCCACCAAGGAGCTGCATCCAGCTTTCAAGAGGCGGCATCGGAGTGTTGGGTGCAGCCGAGATGCGGTAAAGCGTCTTGCTCTCCATCTCAGAAATGGTGACGCTCTCCATTGTGACTTCCGTGCTTGCTTCGATCAGCTTGCCGCCAAAGTACTCGACGACAGGGACCTTGCTCTCATCGCCAGCGTAAAGGTCTTGTGTCAAGTACTTGATGTGGCCCTCGTGCACGCCGTCCAAGATCTCCTTGATAGGCTCATCGACCTTCGTAGAGTATTTGGCAGCCATGGGACCTTGCAAGATGGCGATACGCTGCACATCTTGATTGACAACAGCCTCGAGATCCTCGGACTGCCAGAGCGAATCCTTCTTGAAGAAGAACTCGAAAGTGTCGTCCAAGCATGGCACGAAAGGCACGGGCTTCTGACCACGGCGCTGGCAGAGCAGAAGGAAATGCTGGACATCTTGCGCGTTGATGAGCTGCTCGTCAGCTGTCGGGTACGTCTCCAGCACCTTCTCCACCATCGCGTACGGCTCATCAAGCTCGGAGTATGTCTGGACAAGCGACCCTCCTTCGTTGCCACTCATGAAGCGCTCCTCGAGACGGCGAATGAAGTCACCCGTCAAGCGAGCAAGCGACTTGTCGATCCACCTCTTTTCATGCTTGACGTACATTAAGTCTACCATACGGCGGACGACCTCAACATAAGTCAAGTCCTCAAGGTCGACACTCTCGCCGGCCTTATTGCGGCCGAACCATGGTTTCTGGTAGTCGTCGTTGAGCTTCTTGATAATGTGCTCTCGGTTCTTCTTCAGCTCCGGTATCCGCTTCGCCTTGTCGAGGCTGAAGATTTTCTGGTCCATCTCAGCCCAGAACAGAATACCACGTGTGGCCAACTTGTGAATCGGCTCGCCCATCTCCGAGCGAACAGTGATGACACCACCAGCCGGGCCCTTGTACGTCTTCTCCCATTCGCCATCGTCGAGACCAGGAGCATCCACGATAGCCTGCTTGGCAGCTTTCGAAGTCTTCGCCTCCTTTGCCACCATGCAACGACTACCAAAGAGTACACCATCGAATGGCATGGGAGGGTAACCGAACTTCTGCGCCCACGTACCGTTGAGGTACGGGTAAGTGTCCTCGGCGCCTCCGAAGCCAGATCCAGCGATCAACACAATGTTCGAGCATCTCCTCAATCGGCTGTACATCGAAAGCATTGGCTGATGGAAATCTTCGAACGAGTGATGACCACCGCCGCGTCCTCCAGTCCACTGCAGCATGATCGGGAAATCCGGGTTGGCCTTGGCAATGTTGATGACGGCCTGGATCGCCTCGACAGATCCTGGCTTGAAGCCCATGTGCTTGATTCCGAGTGTCTCAATGTACTCGTTCGCGACTTCGATGGACGGCACGCCGGCACCAATCGTGAGACCTTCGATAGGAACACCTTCCGCACGCAGCCTGGCAATCAATGGGATCTGCCACGCCATCGCACGCGGCGCAACGTATATCAAGTTGATCGTGATGCCACGTCCAGCTGGGATAACCTTCTCGATCTTCGCAATCGCCTCGCTCATGGTCTTGTCGCTATAGTATCCTCCACCAGCAAGCTCGATCTCGTAGCCAGCATTCATGGTTGCGGCCACAAAGTCCCACGGCACAGTGCAGGGCGTCATACCTGCCACCATGACCGGCGGCAGGCCCAAGAGCCGGCTCATCTTCGTGTCCACATATGTCTGCCCGACCGATGTCTTCACCAGCTTTGGTCCGTGCTCTTTCACCCAATCGACAGCGTACTTTACAGCGTGCTCCGCATCACGATCGAAGATCTCAGGCTTATATCCAACCTCAACGTTCGTGCCGTCCATGGTTCCAGCCAGAATAACCCGGACACCCGTGCCGTCCTTGTTGCGGTTCGTCAACACACCAAGACCAGAGATACCACCAGGACCAAAGTCGAGGATGTGCGTCGCTTCTGGCATCACCGTCGCCTTCTCCCACTCAACCTGATCCTTGCATATCATGCGCACGAGCGCCGGCACAATGTTGTCCGCCTTGTCTTTGCGAATGTCCTCGCCAGAGCAAGTATCGTACACCGGTATTCCGAGATCTTGGGATGAAATCTGAACATCCTTGAGGTCGTCCTCAAGATGATGAATTGCCTCGGCGAGCAGAGGGCTGTGGAATGGAGCTGTGATGGGCAAGAAGCGACTCACGAAGCGCACCTTGCGCTCGGTGTATGGTATCCGCGTTTGGTCGAGTCCAGTGGGAGCCTTGACCTTGCGGAGCTGGAGGTTTAGACCATAGAGAGACATAGGCGGGCCAGTGACCACAAAGTTTCGGGCGCTGTTGATAAGCGAGATGCCAATGTGTCGCTCGGTAGGCAAGTGCTGGTTCGTGACATCGATATACTTCTGTACGGTGCTTCTGGGCAAATCGCGGATGGACAACATAGGCGTGGGCGCACCCTCGCCGCTGTCGATAGAGTCCTGAAGCACATTGGGTGCGAGCGATGTTCGTGGGTACGCCTGTTGGCTGCGTGCACCGATCCAGAAGAGAGTCGTGAGGGCACTTCTCGCAGCCTTGTCGAATGTCTCCCAGTTACTGGACGCTGCAATTGCCGCAGCAGTAATCACGCCCTGAGAGTGTCCAGTAGTTCCAGACAAGCGTTCTCGAACATGTCCAGGGTGAGTGCCGAGCACTCTGCAAGTGACCACATAGTGAGCGAGCTGCGTCAGTCCAATCAACGGGAAGCTCACAGGCGCAGAGACGAGGTAGTCAATATCTGGCTGCGAGTCGCGGTGGTTCAGCCATCGCATGACGTCCAGACCCTTGGGATACATCTTCTCCGCCTGCGCCTCGCGCGACAGACCCTGCAGAAGCGCCGCAGCGGTCGAGATGAAGTCCTCCACCAGTGACGGGTATGTTGTGAAGACCTCTCGTAGCTCGTCAAAGTACTCCTCGATGTTGCCCTGGCCACCGAAGATGGCATAGACACAGGCATTGTCGTCGGCCACCTCGCGCAGCAGAGCAGACTCGTGAGCTCTAATCGGCCGGTTGACTGCAGCGCGGGCGGCGTAGTATGCTCGGACTGTGATGAGCTTCTTCTCTGCGATGCCAGGGAGTGTTGCAGCGATGGCGTGGACCTCGTTGCCGCGCAGGAAAGCTCTTTCGAACTCCTGCGTGACAAGCTTGAGCAGGTCATCGTAAGTGCCCACATCCTCCTCCTCTTCTACCTCCTTTGCAATGAAGCCGAGATAGCGAGCTACGAGCTCTGGTACTGATGAAGGCTCATCATCTTGTGCGAGCTCATCTGTCGGTTCTGGCAGAGTCTGGAGAAATGAGGTGAGGAGCTGATTTGCGCTGAAGTGGAGGGCCGTTGGTATGAGGAAAGTGAACTCCAAGCTGCCGTGGTTGAGCTGGAGGGGTCTGGAGACGCTGGAGCTTCGCGGTCTGCAACATGTCAGTTCTGCATTTTCTGTACTCCTCGCCGCACGGCACTCACGTGGTCGCTCCCGTCTGTGTCCCTGAACCGTACATCTTGAATGAACCGGTACGGATGGGTGTGGGACGTTCTGCCCTTTGCGAGAACTGCACGCCGTTGTTAGTCGACATTGTTGATTTTGTGCTATCGCTGCTGATGGTCCAGGCGCATTGCTGTCGCGTGCTCCGCTACAACTGCTGCACTTATTGCCCGCGGCGATGCTCCTTTCTCTGATTTCTGAACAATGGTGCTGCCTGAGAATCTTGCGGCCGGTATTCAACGGGGTGGATGCACTCACTGGCTGCCGTCAACTTTTCCAACGCAAGCTGTTCAAATCCTCGGCCGCAAATGACGCTGCCGTGAAGCTTTGACCCAAGCGGGACCGAGTCGTACGATGGAGCGCTGTACAGGACACTGCAAACGCAAGAAAGTACACGAAAGGAGGGAGAGTAGTGAAGTGGTTGTTGGCGAGGAAGTGAGGGTGCTCGTCTGACAGTCTTGAGCTGATGCTCCGGTACATCAACACCAACACACTTCGCGCCTACGAAAAGTTGACGAGCTCGTTGAGCTCCATGAGGGCCCACTAGCGCTCCCCACAGCGTTAAAGCCCTGCATGCCGCTGCGGGTGCTGCAGGACCTGGGTCGGCGGGCATGACCGTGCAGCGTGGTTGAGCGTTGGCGAGTGCCCGAGGCCACGTAGGCTAGAGACTGCAATATCAGGCTGTTGGCGCGAATCAAATTCTATACAACATTGTGCGATACATGAGTTGATTGCAGCGTACTAGAAATTCTTCTTGAACTCTATTTCATTAAAGCACGCCCGTTCAAAGTGACGTCCAACGCTTGACCGAATCGAAGCCGAAGCAAAAGCTGGGGAAAGGTCTCACGCTTTCTCGTGCCCCAACAGCGTGAGAAGCATTATCGATCACGAATCCGCGCGACGTGCAGCTCACAGCAATCGCGTACGCCCGTTGAGAGTACTCGAAACCTCAGCCGAACCAGAGCGATACGAAAGTGTCAGACTGGAAGTGTTGCGGCGGATCCTCACTTCTGTCAAATTATTCGAGCTCATCATACGACCACCTTGCAAACCACCTCCATCCGACTTTTGGTCTGCTACACTCCTTTGCACCACCTCATAGACTGTACACACGCCCATCATGAGGCCCGAAGTGGAGCAGGAGCTCGCCCACACTCTCCTCGTCGAGCTTCTCGCATACCAATTCGCATCACCAGTGCGATGGATCGAGACCCAGGATGTCATTCTCGGCGAGAAGACGACAGAGCGAATAGTCGAGATTGGACCGGCAGACACGCTCGGTGGCATGGCAAAGCGAACCCTGGCAGCCAAATACGAAGCATATGATGCCGCACGATCAGTTCAGCGACAAATTCTTTGCTACAACAAGGATGCCAAGGACATCTACTACGATGTCGACCCGGTAGAGGATGAGCCAGTGGCAGCTGCGGCGCCTACACCTAGCGCTGGAGGTGCTTCATCTTCCGCAGCTGCAGCTCCTGTGGCAGCAGCACCGCGGCCATCGTCGAGTGCAGGCCCTGCAGCATCTGTAGCAGATGCGCCTGTGGGTGCTGTGGACATCCTCCGGGTACTCGTAGCTCAAAAGCTCAAGAAGCCATTGGCCGACATCCCACTGACCAAGGCTATCAAAGATCTTGTCGGAGGTGAGCTTCACGTCTTTTCTCCCGCGTGCCTCTGCTAACGGTCGCTGCCAGGCAAATCTACACTTCAAAACGAGATCTTGGGTGATCTCGGGAAAGAGTTTGGCTCCACGCCAGAGAAGCCAGAAGATACACCACTCGATGAGCTCGGAGCCTCAATGCAAGCCACCTTCAATGGTCAGCTTGGCAAGCAGTCCACATCACTCATCGCCCGCATGGTGTCCTCTAAGATGCCGGGTGGCTTCAACATCACAGCTGTGCGGAAGCACTTGGAGACGACATGGGGTCTGGGAAGTGGCAGACAAGATGGCGTGCTGCTTATGGCGCTTACGATGGAGCCTGCTGCTCGTCTAGGCTCTGAGAATGATGCAAAGACATGGCTCGATGACACCGCGCAGAAGTACGCCGCGCAGGCGGGTATCAGCTTGTCTTCTGGACCGGCTGGTGGCGATGCTGGTGGAGGAGGAGGTGGTATGATGATGGACCCTGCTGCTCTCGATGCTCTCACCAAGGACCAAAAGGCGCTGTTTAAGCAACAACTCGAGCTATTCGCACGATACCTTAAGATGGACCTCCGAGCTGGCGACAAGGCTGCCGTTGTGACGAAGCAGAACGAGTCAGTACTGCAAGCTCAGCTTGACCTTTGGAATACTGAGCACGGCGAGTTCTACGCGGCTGGCATTGAGCCATCATTCAGCGCACTCAAGGCGCGTGTGTACGACTCTTCGTGGAACTGGGCTCGCCAGGACGCCCTCACCATGTACTACGACATCATCTTTGGCCGCCTGAAGGCTGTCGACCGCGAGATCGTTAGCCGATGTATCCTCATCATGAATCGATCCAACCCGCGACTCCTCGACTTTATGCAGTACCACATCGACCACTGCCCGACCGAGCGTGGCGAGACGTACGAGCTTGCGAAGATGCTAGGAGAGCAGCTTATCGACAACTGCCGGGATGTGCTTGACGAAGCACCAGTATACAAGGACGTCGCCATGCCTACTGCACCACACTTGGTCATCGACGCACGAGGTGGCATGAACTACGAAGAGGCGCCACGCTCGAGTGTGCGGAAACTAGAGCACTACGTTCGCGAGATGGCGGAGGGTGGCAAAATCTCCGAGTACGGCAACCGCACGAAGGTTCAGAATGACCTCCAACGAGTGTACAAGCTCATCCGACAACAACACCAACTGTCGAAGTCATCGCAGCTCGAGATCAAGTCACTGTACAGCAACATCGTCCGTTCCTTGTCTATGAACGAGGGTCAGATTATGCCGACTGAGAACGGCGGCAAGCTCAATGGTAGCATCAAAAAGGGCAGAGGTAACGGTCGCGTTAACGGCGTTGCCAAGCAGGGCAAGGTCGAGACCGTACCTTTCCTGCATCTCAAGCGCAAGGAGGAGCACGGCTGGGAGTACAGCAAGAAGCTCACCAGCATCTACCTTGATGGTCTTGAGCAGGCTGCTCGTGCGGGTGTGACGTTCCAGAACAAGAACGTGCTCATGACTGGTGCTGGTGCTGGATCCATCGGCGCTGAAGTGCTGCAGGGTCTCATCAGTGGTGGTGCCAAGGTGGTCGTCACAACTTCGCGCTTCTCGCGCGAGGTCACGGAATACTACCAGAGTATGTACGCTCGCTATGGCGCACGTGGTTCGCAACTGGTAGTCGTGCCATTCAACCAGGGTTCTCTGCAGGATGTCAACGCGCTTGTCGAGTACATCTACGATGAGAAGAAGGGTCTGGGCTGGGATCTCGACTACATTGTCCCATTCGCCGCTATCCCAGAGAACGGCCGCGAGATCGACAGTATCGACAGCAAGTCCGAGCTTGCTCACCGCATCATGCTCACGAACCTTCTGCGCATGTTGGGTGCTGTCAAGGCTCAGAAGGCTACTCGTGGCTTCGAGACGAGACCGGCACAGGTCATATTGCCGCTTTCGCCCAACCACGGCACTTTCGGCAACGATGGTCTTTATTCCGAATCGAAGCTGGCCCTCGAGACACTGTTCAACAGGTGGCACTCTGAGAGCTGGGGTAACTTCCTGACCATCTGTGGTGCTGTCATCGGATGGACTCGTGGCACAGGCCTCATGGGTGGCAACAATGTCGTCGCTGAGGGTGTCGAGCGGTACGGCGTGCGAACTTTCTCGCAGCAGGAGATGGCTTTCAACATTCTCGGGCTCATGGCGCCGTCCATTGTCAACCTCTGCCAGCTGGAGCCAGTGTTCGCCGACCTCAACGGTGGCCTGCAGTTCTTGCCGAACCTTAAGGAGTTGATGACGAAGCTCAGGCAAGAGATCACTGAGACTTCGGAGATCCGTCGTGCTGTCACTCGTGAGACTGCTGTTGAGAACAAGATCATCAATGGCGAGGCTAGTGAAGCGTTGTACAAGACTGTCAAGGTCGACAAGCGAGCTAACCTCAAGTTCGACTTCCCCGACTTGCCAGACTGGAAGGCTGAAGTTGAGCCGTTGAACGAGAATCTGAAGGGCATGGTTGATCTCGAGAAGGTGGTTGTCGTCACTGGTTTTGCAGAAGTCGGACCATGGGGTAACTCGAGGACTCGCTGGGAGATGGAGGCACAGGGCCACTTCTCACTTGAAGGTTGCGTCGAGATGGCATGGCTCATGGGTCTCATCAAGAACCATAATGGCGCTCTCAAAGGCAAGAGCTACTCTGGCTGGGTTGATGCCAAGACTAGTGAGCCTGTGGACGACAAGGACATCAAGGCGAAGTACGAGAAGCACATCCTGGACCACTCCGGTATCCGACTCATCGAGCCGGAGCTGTTCAACGGGTACGATCCGAAGAAGAAGCAGCTGCTCCAGGAGATCCAGATCGAGGAGGATCTTGATCCATTCGAGGCTTCTAAGGAGACTGCTCAGGAGTTCAAACGCGAGCACGGCGAGAAGGTGGACACTTTCGAGCTGGAGTCTGGCGAGTTCCAGGTGCGACTGAAGAAGGGCGCCACACTTCTCGTTCCGAAGGCGCTGCGGTTCGACCGACTTGTTGCTGGTCAGATCCCGACTGGTTGGGATGCGAAGAAGTACGGTGTGCCGGACGACATCATCTCGCAAGTCGATCCTGTCACGCTGTACGCTCTTGTTGCGACTGCCGAAGCGCTCATGACATCTGGTATCACCGACCCGTACGAGTTCTACAAGTACGTGCACATCTCGCAGGTCGGCAACTGCATTGGTTCGGGCATAGGTGGCACGAGCGCTCTGCGTGGCATGTACAAGGACCGATGGACGGACAAGCCGGTGCAGAAGGACATTCTGCAGGAGGCCTTCATCAACACGATGGCTGCTTGGGTTAACATGCTGCTACTCTCGTCTACTGGCCCGATCAGGACTCCTGTCGGTGCATGTGCCACGGCTGTGGAATCGATTGATATTGGATACGACTGCATTGTTGAGGGTAAGGCTCGCGTGTGCTTCGTTGGAGGCCTTGATGACTTCCAAGAAGAAGGCTCGTACGAGTTCGCGAACATGAAGGCAACGAGCAACGCCGAGGATGAATTTGCGCATGGTCGCACGCCGGGCGAGATGTCTCGACCTACCACGACCACCCGTAACGGATTTATGGAGTCCCAGGGTTCCGCCGTGCAGGTCATCATGGACGCGAAGCTCGCTCTCGACATGGGTGTGCCAATCTACGGCATTGTGGGCTTCACTGCCACCGCCACCGATAAAATCGGGCGCTCTGTACCGGCACCGGGCCAGGGTGTGCTCACTACCGCACGCGAGAACCCATCGAAGTTCCCTTCGCCGCTGTTGGACATCAAGTACCGAAGAAGACAGCTCGACCTGCGTCGCAAGCAGATCAAGAACTGGCAAGAGTCTGAGCTCATGTACATGCAAGAGGAGATGGCCGCCATGAAGCAACAGGGTGATTTCGACGAGACTGAGTATCTAGAGGAGCGTGCCGGTCATATTGAGCGCGAGGCAAGACGGCAGGAGAAGGACGCCTTGAACAGCCTTGGCAACAACTTCTGGAAGTCGGACTCTCGTATCTCTCCTCTCCGCGGAGCACTGGCCACCTGGGGCTTGACTGTCGATGATATTGGTGTCGCCTCCTTCCACGGTACCTCGACTGTGGCCAACGACAAGAACGAGGCCGATGTCATCTGCCAGCAGATGAAGCATCTTGGTCGCGAGAAGGGCAATGCACTGCTTGGTGTGTTCCAGAAGTACCTGACGGGTCATCCCAAGGGTGCTGCTGGTGGCTGGATGTTCAACGGCGCTCTGCAAGTCATGAATTCAGGTTTGGTACCGGGCAACAGGAATGCCGACAACATCGACAAGGTCATGGAGAAGTTCGATTACATCGTCTTCCCGAGTCAGACCATCCAGACCGACGGTGTCAAGGCTGTGTCGATCACATCATTCGGGTTCGGGCAGAAGGGTGCGCAAGCGATTGCTATTCATCCCAAATACCTCTACGCCGCACTCGACCACGCACAGTTCCAGACCTACAAGCAGAAGGTTGAAAGCCGACAAAAGAAGGCGTACCGCTACTACCACGATGGCCTCATCAACAACACGATGTTCCGCGCTAAGGACAAGGCTCCATACGAGGATGCCCAGCAGAGCCAGGTGTTCCTTAACCCGCAAGCGCGTGTCACGACGGACAAGAAGACCGCTAGCTTCACTTACCCTACAAGCCCGCCGAAGATGGCCAAGGACCAGAGCACGACGAAGATGGTTGAGAGCCTCATGAAGGTCAACGCCTCCTCCAACTCCAGCCCGGGCGTTGACATCGAGAGCATAGACGCCGTCAACATCCACAACGAGACGTTTTTGGAACGCAACTTCACACAAGCGGAGATTGCTTACTGCCGGAAAGCACCGAGCCCTCAGGCCAGCTTCACGGGCAAGTGGAGTGCCAAGGAGGCGGTGTTCAAGAGCCTGAAGGTGGAAGGCAAGGGTGCAGGTGCACCACTGAAAGACATCGAGATCAACAATGACGACAACGGAGTGCCGACTGTGACTGTAAGTTGTTCTGACGTCTGCCATCAATCGATATCTGCACATGCTGACCATGACTACAGCTCCACGGTGATGCTAAAGCTGCAGCTTCCAAGGCTGGCGTGAAGTCTACGACTGTCAGCATAAGCCACAGCGATGCGCAGGTCATTGCTGTTGCCATTTCGTCCTTTTAAGTAGAGCGATTGTATTGCAGAGTGTATTGTACAGGGCTGAAGTTTGTTGATACCTCGTATGTGGGCTGTACTGTAGCTGGCGCACGGCGTTGTCTGGGTTGAATGAGGAGAAATAGAATGCACAGGCTTGGGCATCACTGCAATTTACTGTTCATACATCACCGCCTCCAGTAACATCACACCTGCGAGACAACTGCTCTGTGATACGCTGGGGGCGCCAATGATGCACATCACCCGCAGCATCACTCGCCTGTTGAGTATCGCTACTGCTACGCCTTCGCGGCACAAACAACACCCGCTGTTCCATTCAGATCAATGGCTGCTGGCGTTCAGCTTGACCAAGTGAGATCATTTTGCTCTCATCACGGCCCACGACGATCCAATTATCGACTACTGCGGAACCATCAAAGATCCACTCTTGCTGCTCATCAGTGCAAGTGCCCGTGTTGAGGATGTAGCACTCGTTGGGCGGTGATGGCAAGACATCGTTGCGCATCCACCAAGTGTCGCTCGGGCCGGTTGATGCATAGTCTGCAGCGTCAACAGTGCCGGTCGCGATATCTTTCCCTAGTAGAGCGCGCATAAAAATGAGATAGGCCGCCTCGGGTTGGTAGGATGGGACGAGATGGCCACTCTGATAGACTCGGGTGAATGAAAGGTTTCCGTACTGTCTTGTGAGGCCTCCAGAGTGTACTGGGGACACTACAAGCGGGGTGTATCCGGCAGCCTTGAACTCATGCTGAGAGGACCAAGGGATTTTCAGGGAAGAGTTTTCACCTTGCACCCAGTTACAGGCATAGTCTGCGGAAGGGGTGAGTATCGTCATCAGTATACACATCAAATCGCCGACAGCACTGCTCTCCGATGCTTACCTCGATCGCCGTAAAGAAGAGCGACTTTGACGCCATGGTCTAGGATATAAGCCAGATCTTCCAGTAACCCACCCTTTGCCATGTCGCCTGTGCGAGTAAAGGCATCGTACACAGCTGGAGACACCATGCTGTGGTTGACTGGCACCCCAAGTGCCTTCTGTACCCAATGCTGATTGAGGAAGCCGAATGGATACGCCGCCGGAAAGGGATCCTCGGCTGGGTGCGAAATGTCAAACCAACCGTTACGTCCCTTCTGGTTGTACAGATCGGCTGTGACGTTCTGTCCAGCTCCCAGTGCTGCGAGACATGCTTCGTTGACCTTTTCCTGATCACCATAGCCTTCTTGGTCGAGCTTACGCTGCTGACGGCGACACTCCTCGATCTTTGCGATGATACCACCTTCTCTACTGAGCTCATGCATACCACGCCGATACTCTGTATCATTGAAAGCTTTAATGCCGTATGTGTTGTTGTAGGGAAAGGTGCCGTAGGCCCATGCTAAAGAGTTGGAAGGTTAGCATGTTGGCACACTCATGTAGGCTCTAATTCACTTCGTCGAGAGGAGAACTCCACGTCGGGTAAGTCTTAGACGACTAGAGTTCGACTCGCAGCCTTGAGGGCCCAGTCGTACAAGGCTTTGAGGAACGATATGATGAACGTACACTACGCAACAGTCAGCAGACGTCGACGAACCACCCCCTATGGTCTACCCACGCCGTCGATGAAATCTATGCAGCCATTAATGATACCAAGCGTATCGAGGTGCAAATAATGGGCACCAGGCTTGCTGATGGTCCCGTTGGAGATCAACTCGTTCTGTCTCATAAACTTGTTCACAAACGTTGGTCCGTAGTGGCCGCCATAGCTCTCAGTGAAGAGGCTAATCTTGTCATTGTCGGGCTTGTAGAGGGGGAATTCTTCGAACCAGGTCTGTGCGAAATGCCACAGGGCAACCGCAGCATGCTCAGTCGTGTTGGCTGTGTGCGAGACATTTTGGCTTCCCGTTGTGCCCGTGAGGTATGTGAGGTTCTGTGCTGGCAAGTCATGCTCGAAGTCTCTGTAGGCGCAATCCCAAGGATTAGCGAACCCCCAAACGGTCGGAGGAGCTGCAAGGCATCTCTCTCAAGTTCACTATAACAGCAAGCTATGGCCGATGACCGCAGCTCGTTGGTACTCCGTATTCTTGAGGTGATGGCACCCATCAATTTGCTTACGCAGTCTCATATCGCCAGCCGCCTTCGTAATCGCCTTTCTGGAGTATGGCGGTCACGTTCGTTGGTGTGTCATAGCTGAAGCCAACCTGATTGGGCTGATCAATGTACAGTAGGTTCACCTCGTTGTTCCAGGACCACGGGTTCAAATACGTCGAGTTCGAATCGTTCCCAACGAAGCAAGGTCCGTTCTCGCTCAAGGCGCCCATCAGTGAGCTCCCTCCTGGGCCACCATTGAGCCAGATTGCCAGAGGTGCATTGTGAGGATTTGTGCGGCTTTCAAAGAACCAGAAGAAAGCTAGATAAGGCGAGGAATACTATTAGCCATTTGTATCTCAGACGTGCAAAGGTTGACGGTGCAGATTGTTGCCGAATTCCACAGAAGGCCGGTAGTGAATGATCCCACACCTCAAATCAACCAGTCATGTTGACGAGGATATACGCTGTCATCTCCCATATAACAGTTGTTATGAAGCACGTCTTTGGCCGATACAGCTGCAGTATCCATGTCGAGACCCCGAAGAGGCGGACGTTGACATTGGCAATGACCTCTCTATGTGACCCATGCTGGCTTAGATGCTTCAAACTTACTATTCAGTGGGTACTGATTCTGCTCATGAGTCTCATCCAGAGCATGAGGCGGCAGATGAACGTAGCCAGAGTAAGACCTTGAAAGATCAGTATGTCACAGGCCGAAAACAATAATCGGGACCTAGGAGAGTATTAGGACGAGATATATCGAAATTGGGGATCAGAAAGAAGGGCATCTCCGTCTCTCCTTATGGTGGAATGACTCGAACATGTGCTCTTACCATACTTGACTCCACGAGTTGTCTCGCATATGCCTGGCTCCTTGTACGAGATCTTGACACCCGAGTGAAATCTCGAGTTGAGTGTAGTAACGCCTTCAGGCGTCGGGGGAAAGCCTGCGATCACCAGCGGTGCCCATAATGCCACAAGTGTTGACAAGATCATGACTGGCCGATGTCGAAGGGAGAAAGATACTGTAGCGGCCAAACTGTTATGAGTGCGACTGCTGTTCCCGGATACGTGTGCAGTACGTGTTCTGCAGAATCGATGAGATCCTTGGTGTGAGGTGGAGGACTAATGAGGCAGGTGGCAAATCCTCCATGTTACTACATTTCATCAGAGGTCAGCGAACCAAGAACACCACGAATGGCTTTCCCTTTGTTTACCAAACTTAGCAAACCTACTAGGTAAGTCCTTGTTATATGAGTGAGATATGATTATATCATTGCGAACATGGCAACAATCACGCGAAACCGAGCAAACGGTCAGATCAAAGGTGAGGATCAAGGAGGGGGAACAACTCCAGTCAGTAGTGAAAAGGTGCTGCAAAGTTGTTTGATGGATTCTCGTTAATCATAATACATAGCGAAGGCGATTGGCCTGATCATACAATCTCGTTTCATCTCGTGCCTCAAGAGCCTCATCTTCATCTTCGCCGACCTCCTTCGACTTTACACTATCGAAGGCATTACAACCATCTTTTTGAGCAGTGTCAGACCCGCAAGGTGATCTGTGCGTTGGCTTTTGCAGTCGACAGAAGCTGGTTTCCGACGGTCTCGTATGTGAACCGCCAGCCGACTGTCTCTGGTTGTGTCGGCTTGCAACCGCCCGACAGGAAGTAGCTCTGCGGACTTGATTTCGTCGGGTGTTGGGGTACCATTGTTGTACCACCAGTGATGGTGTACCGCAGCGTTGCTACGTGTTCAAGCCGTGTTGTCGTGGGTCGAATTTTCGCACGTTGGATAGTGGTATTGGATCATCATGCTGGCGTGTGAAATGCATTGCACTCATCGCCAGCCTTCTTTGTTTCTCATAGCGAGTAGCATGATGAGGGAGAAGACGGGCAAGAGTCCATGTCGTAAGCACCCACGGCTCTCTCGAAGCCATAGCTCTTCCGCTGGTCGACGAACTCGTCAATCGCCTCGACCTTTGCACCGCTGAACCTCACACGGATGACAGACATCTTGTCCAAAGCACCGGTGCGATTGACCTCCCGGAACCGAATAGCGCAGACGTTCTCGCGCTGCATGATGCCGATGATCCGTTGTTGGCACATGGTTGAAGTACCGTAATTCCTCAGCCGCGAGTCGAGGAGCTCGTCGAGCGTTGTGTGTGAGATTGGTGACCAGCCGTGGGCGGCACGGTCGATATCGGTGCCCATGAGCTGCTTCATTCGCATTGCTGGGGAATCTGCCAGGTCATCGAGTGCTGGGAGTCTGTCTGGTGATAGGAAAGCAGAGTAGGGGATTCGTTCTCTGCAAAGGTCTGAGACCCGCTCATCTTGACGGAAGACCAGGGCAGTAATGAGCTCCAGGGCGACGCCGCGTTGTTGTTCTGCGTAGTCGATCATGTTGTCTGGTTGTGTGTTTGAAGGTGTGCACTGTTGGACTGCGGGGAGTAGTGTACTGGTTGTAGAGTGCGAAGTGGGTATGGCAATATGAAGTGCAGACAAACAGAGGAGGGGGAGCAAACCCACTCCATATCATTAACCCCTCGGTGTGTCGGTCTTTCGAGTGATGCGCAGGGGTGCGTAATTGCTTGCTGAGCCTCAGGCCAGGCCGCGTCAAATGGAACGCTCGGGACTGGCTGGGTCTGCAGGCGACCGCCAATCACTGCTACTTTGCGTAACGGCGAAGGTTGGCGTGCTCTCGTGCCTGCAGGCTCCCCCGGTTTTCAGGAGAGTTGGCAACGTTTCAGGGTGTCGGACAGTCGGCCCTTGACGCTGTGCGCCGACTCTCCGACGCAAGCGAGAGCTGTCACTGGCTACATTAGGCTCCAAAGGCGTTACGCCGTTGCGGCGATTGTCTGGGGAAACCAGCGGACAAGGTCGTCAGCCAAGAGGTCCACGCGTCGTCGCTTCTCAGACAGCGTGGTTGGTGAACGATCGAAGGTGTTCCTTGGTCTGCTTGTTCGCAGGCGTGCGTCGAGGCTCGTCGGGGTAAGGTGATACAAGCTGCTCTTGGGACTAGCAACACGCTTCTCAGCAGCATGAACATTGCGTTCTGCCCAGCTTCAACAAAAAAAGTTTTGCTGGCGCGTAGTTCGTCGGCCGAGTGGCTGAGGCAACGGACTCTCGCCACACCCGATGCCAACAGAACATCGCCAGCTGACCAGAAACACGTCGGCGTGCGCAGTTTGGATATCACCCGCCACTATGCGTCGTTTGCTAGCCAGACCAAGGCATATGACGAGTTGTATGGCTGGGACTTCCTATGGCAGAGTGTCTCACGATCCGGTTGTTGGTGCTAACAATCGACGCATCTTGGTGCATTCGAGCGATTCAATGCTCTGGTAGCCACGTGTTACTTGAAAAGCTTGCCACACACCACCTAGCATAGCTGGGCACAAACCATCGCGTAAGTTCATCAGATGTCCAAGACAGTCGCGTGCCAGGTCTGCTTGCGCGAAATGAACCAATTTTTTTGATGTTTGAGCAGTCATTCTTGACAAGTATCTACGTCCGGGCAGTCTAGATGAGATGGTGAGGTGAAAATAACATGTCGCGAGCCTGCACGAATTCAAGTTGTGTTGTTGTGATAGTAGGCAGCGGTCTCGCACGTCTGTCCTCTGTATGTGTGTAGGGCTGAGCCTGAAACGGAAGCTTTGCATGTGGAAACGTCTTCGCTGCGACTGCTTGGCTTAACAACTCTCCTTCGTCCAATGCAACATTTAAGATGAAGAGGGTGGTATCGCTGCTTTGCTTCAACTATGCAGCCTCAGTATATGCTGCTGGTGGTGAAGGTAGCAGACCTCGAGGTGTAGGGCCAGAATGTATGTAGCAATGTGGCTTTATTGCACATGCATGCCATGCTGATATATTGTTGCAGTCGCCAAATTCTACAAGGACGCAGTCACATTTTCTTGCATCACCAATCCCTCAGTCAATATCCCCATCGGTCGCGTGAACGATGACTACTGCGATTGTCCAGACGGCTCTGACGAGCCCGGCACCTCTGCCTGCGCTCACCTCTCACCCCTCTCGCCTCACACGCCTGTAGACCAGTCTCATACCGGCCACAACATTTCGCTCGCTCTGCCAGGTTTCTACTGCAAAAACAAAGGCCACACACCAACATATGTGCCCTTCACGAGCGTCAATGATGGCATCTGCGACTACGAGCTGTGTTGCGATGGCAGCGAGGAGTGGGACCATGTGGGCGGCGTGAAATGTGAGGACAGATGCCAGCAGATCGGAAAAGAGTTTAGGAAGCTCGACGAGGCGCGGCAGAAGAGCCTGGGCAATGCTGGACGGAAGAGGAAGGAGCTGGTCGCAGAGGCTGGACGGTTGAGGAAGGAGGTCGAGGACCGGTTGCAAACGCTGGGCACGGAGATCGAGGGAAGTGAGCTGAAGGTCAAGCAGCTAGAGGGCGAGCTCGTGGAGGTGGAACGTAGAGAGAAGGGCAAGGTGGTGCGGAGTGCGGTGCAGAAGGTTGGCAAGATGGGTGCTCTGGTTGGTTTGGCGAAGCAGCGGACTCAGGAGCTGAGGGAGACATTGGAGAGGGTCAGGCAGGAGCGGGACTCCAGCCGCAGCCGGTTGGAGGAGCTTGAAGGTGTGCTGTCGACGTTCAAGGAGGAGTACAATCCGAACTTCAACGATGAAGGTGTCAAGCGAGCGGTCAGGGCTTGGGAAGACTATGCTGCTCGTGACAAGGAACCTGAGCCCGATGCTGCCCATGACCGTGACCTAAATGTCATCACTCAGTCTGACAAAGAGAATGGCATCGACTGGGAAGAGTATGAAGGCGAGGAGGACAGCGACACTGATGTTTGTAAGTCGTACTCATGACTCTTAGTCTCTGATCGTCCCTAACCCATATCAGTATACGCCTTCGAGAACTACCTACCAGCTTCTGTTCGCGGCTGGGTGGACCAGAAATTGCGCGATCTTCGCGTCACATTAATCGACTCCGGCATCCTGGCCGATACTGGTAGCTCTTCTGGCGAAAGCAAAGCCGTAGCAGACGCCCAACAGCGCCTCAACTCTGCTCGCAACGACCTAGACAACTCCCGCAAGTCCTTGACCGAACACAAAGAGGGCCTCGACAAGGACTTCGGCCCTGACGACATCTTCCGTGCCCTCAAAGGCCAATGCATCTCCACCGACTCCGGCGAGTATACGTACGAGTTTTGCTTCATGGACAAAACCACGCAGAAACCCAAAAAGGGAGGCGGGCACACTAATATGGGCAATTTTGTCCGTATCGAACGCATGATGGTCGATGAAGACTTGCCACCTAATGGCAAAGGATTGGGCACGGGTGAGAGGATCGCGATGAAGCATGAGAATGGGCAGCATTGCTGGAATGGTCCGAATAGGGCCACGACGGTGATTTTGGGTTGTGCTGAGGAGGGTGAAATCTGGAAGATTATGGAGGAGGAAAAGTGTGTTTATAGGATGGAGGTTGGGACGCCGGCTGTTTGTGAGGCGTTGGGGCAGGCTGTGCCGAAGAAAGCGGACGGAAGGGATGAGTTGTGACGGTGAGTTGAGTGAATCCTGAGTTTACCTACTACTTAGATATAGATACGCTTGCCTGTGGCATAGTAGGTCCTGGTATCAACATCTCAACTCAGATCACCCGCACTTGTAACCGAAGAGTCTGTAGATGATTGTGTAGTCCTGCAAACGGCTATCACCCAGCGGAAGGGCGAGACCTTGGTTGCCTCCGAAGAAGACTGCTCGAATGGTCGACCAAATGCGGGATGCCCTGCGCTCCGAACAACGCTGCTGTACGCCCAGATGACTATAGTCGCATGCCGTCTTGGTAAACCTCACGCCATATCATGTCCCATGGATGTGGCAGATGACTTTGATGGTGCTACTCAACTAAGTCTTCACGGCTCTTCTTACCATATCGCAGAGAAGTCGCACCTCAACGCGATCGTCATGCGCATGCCGTGCCTCGATGGCACACAATGCATTGTCGGTCGCTGGTCCAACACTTGAGATGCTGTGAGATCTCGGTACTCACCATGCGAAGCGCTCGATGTAGAAAGCGCGATCTTGGTGCGACACGGAATACTACATATCGTCGTTGGTGGATGGGAATATAGCAGTGAGGTTGCGAAGGAAAGCTTTTCATATCGGTTCAGCTTTTGCCACATACTCGTTCGAAGTCCAGCTGGCAGCATCACGGCGGGTTAGACGCTTTGAGCAGGAGTTTCTTGTTGACAGGTGTCTCATGAGCTTCGAGAAGGTTTGTAGAACCTGTCACTACTTGCCCTCAGTCTACTTCTAGGGTGATGGGACTGCATTTCTTTACACAGCGGCTACCGTCACACGCAACATTCGAGCACATCTTTGCCAGTCGTTGGACGGTCGTGCAGCATCTTCGTATTCTTATTCGCATGCAGGCAGGGACATAGGATTGATTGCATGAAGACTCTTGAGATGAACGTTCGTCATCGATCATGGGTCACCGCATGGTGAATCCTAGTCCAGGCTCATGGTACCATTTCAATCGCAAACAAGAAGGAGCCAGGGCCGCACGAACGGCGTTGAAAATCCCAGCGTTCCCCGTCGGCATACATGAGCTACGGTGCACGCTAGCATCCAAATCGAGGATATGATAGGATGGCCTTGTGCTGGAGCCATGCGACGGCCCATACATGCCGGAAGGCAGGTCTTCGAAGCGCTCAGTGCGCTGAAACGAAACGTTGCCCCTGTCTTTTCCTTGAAAATGAGGCGCTCGAGCTGACAGCACAGTCGGTGGCGTTGGGAGGGCGATATGAAGGCGTGGCCGGCACCGCACTGTTGGAGCATGTGCAATCTCCGTATCACATCCTCCAGCATCATGGTCATCGGCACGAGTCGCGTTGATTATGGATTCCTGTTCAATATTCTGCTATCGATAGGAGGTGAACGAGCAGACGGGCAGAAGCTTCACGTCGGTTCCCCCCGTCGTGCAGTAGGGCAGCGATCCTGAAACACTTGCTGCATCTGAGACTCTTCGCTTGGCCTGTTGACACCAAGCAAACGGTGATAGCGATGGCGGTGTTATAGACACGAGAGACATGAGCTTGTCTGTTGACGTGCCATTGGAGTGATCACCGTCCATATAGTAGCCCGTCACGATCAAGTCGCGTGCTGCGCGACACTTTTAGAAAGCGATCTTCCTGGTAAAGACCCTCCCGTGCGCCCAATCAGGTACCCGGCACGCCTATGCGCGCTAGTGACCTCCTGGGTCGACTTTGCAGTCTTCTCCCTGACCTCGAGGCGTGAGGCTGCTCCATCGTGCCCGGTGCAATCTTTCTTCCACTTCGACGGACGCTTCACTCCTTTGCGTCGTCGACCGGTCAGGACTCATTTTCGCTGTGCTACACAACCAACTCGAAGCGGCAGACTAACGAGACGGTGTTGATTTTTGTACATTCCGGACCCGACAGATATCGAAGACTCGGCTCGCTGCAGGCCAGCCGCATACAACCAGCGCCAACCATTGCGAAGTGGTCAAAGGTCTGGCAATAAGTGTTCGCTCAGCTGCCGTGTCAGCCTCGGAGGGTTTGTTGGAGGCACGAAGTATTGGCGATGCTGCATTGGGACCTCGAAAAGCGCACAACCTCGAGAACAGGAGGGTTGTGAATAGGAGAACACCGAGATTCTGGGAGGCTACACAGGGCGCGGCAGCAGGGTAGAGGGCCACAAACGGCGTGGGAAGAGAGAGAGCGTGAAGCGCACGAACTACGCGACACACGTAGCACGAAGCGCCGCGGGAGTGGAATCACCAGAAGCCGAGCTTGCACCTTCGTTGACCTCACTGCGCGTTCGCTTTCACACATAGTATGTCTTATCTCCCTACAATTGAGTGCTGAGCCATGGCGAGGAAGCGCGAGCCGCCAGCAAGCCGCACCAGGTCGACCGCTAACCTCTTCAGACTCACGATGAATAAATTCCTAAACAAGAAGAAGGCGGCGCCGGAAGGTGTCAGCTATAATTCTGATGCCTTCAACGCGCTGTCTTCACCACCGCTCCAACCTACCTCTCCCGGCCTCAAGAAGAGCGCCACGAGCCGATGGAAGAAACAGAAGAAACCAATACCGGAGCCAAAGCCGGAGCTAAATCTTGCAGGCGTCCTGCCATCGACGGACGACTTTAGAACGAGCTTGCTCATGCCCAATCTGTCAGCTCGCTTCAGCATGCTCAAGGAGCAGGACGATCCGAATTCTTTGATCGGCAAGGCGAGTGACGATAGTGTTCTGCAGCCGCGGCGGCGCTCACGCATGATGGACTTCGGATTCGGCTCGAACGGCCTCAACGATATTGCTGAAGTGAACTCCATCCGGAGCTCTATCAGACCGCCGTTCGCACACCACAACGGCCGACAGGAGTCTTTCAACTCGGAAGACGGCTACGGTAGTGAGAACGAGTCATCGCGCAACGGCAGTGTACTCGCTCGATCACGACCTGGAGAGGGCAATGTCTTGTTTGGTGGAAGGCAGAAGGTCTACAAGATCGCAAGCAATGGCGCAAGTTCGGCAAAGCTGGGCAAGGCTGTGTATGAGGACGACATCGGAATGTCCGCGTTCCAACGGTACAGGAAAGAGCGCGAGGCTTCGGAAACATGGCAGACGGAGGATGAGCCGAGCTTCGATTTTGGTCTGGATCAGACAGATGATGTTGCCGAACAGGAAGAAGGGCACGCCACTACGCCAAATGACTCTGCAAAGGACCTCTCAGACACGACAAAGGAGCTCATGTCTCACTCTCCCTCACTCTCGTCATACGAGAACAAGCGATTGACCACATCTTCAACCGCTCGCTCCGAAGCCCGCTCCTCCACTGCCGCAACATCGATCGCCTCTCAGCCAGCTGCAACAGCGCCATCGCCACTCGTAGCAGCATCACACGACCCAGCACCCATCGCACCCATGTCTTCGTTGAAGCGGTCGGACACGAAGACCCGCAGACTGTACGAGCAAAGCCTGGACCAGCACGTGCAAGAGCAGCAAACGTCAGCATTGACGCGACTCAACTCGATTCAGCGCTCACGGACGCTGAACAACGGCCTGCAGTCTCCACCATTGTTATATGGCTCTAAGAGTGCCACTAACGTGGCTGAGCTGAAGTCGCAGCAACCCGTGTACGCCTTGAGCCGAGCCCAGAGTCCGCCGATGATGGCACCACTCACGACGTTCGGTTCCATGCGCAAGACGAGCTCGAATAACGCCAGCCCGCTGGCAAGTGGACCCCAGTCGCCCGTCAGCCCGCAAGCAATGGACTTCCCCGATCTCACCCAAGCACTCGAGCCTGGCGATCGAGGCAAAGCGACCGCAATGGGAGCCTTCAACAAGCCAGCACAGCAATTCGACGAGCAACAGTACCTTCAACGACAGCAACAACTACAGAGGTCCCAGTCTCGAGGTGCCATGCAGCGATCTGCGTCAAGAGGAGCTCTATCGCGATCCGCATCGAGAGGTGCACTGCAACGAAAAGATTCACTTCAGAAGCCTGCGTTCCAGCCGCGAGGCGTACGTCCAGAGCTTCCCGATCGCGAACGAAGTGCGTCCAATGCTTCTATACAGCAGCGCATTGGTCGGTTCGAGCAAGTAGATCGTGAACGGAGTGTCTCGAACGCTTCCACTCGTTCTCGGTCCAGGTCCGCACCAAAAAGACACGAGCCAAGTCCGGCCTACAATGTGTTCCAAAATGCTGCCAGCCAGATTCAGACCAAGCCTGGTGCGCAGCAGTACGACACCCATCGCACCTTCTTCGGCAACATCAGCGCAAGCGATAGCGAGGAAGAAGAAGACGAGCTTCGTCAAGAGTATGACTACGGTCAGTCAGGCTTTGGGTATGGTGGGCACAATGGCCGATGGCAACCCGCTGGTCTCGCTCCCGTGTCCGAGCACCCGGCGTTCCGTGGACACTCTTCGAAACCAAGTCTCGCTGAAGAAGACGAAGATGAAGAGGAAGACCTGCAACCACAGCCCTTACGACCTACACCCTCATCGCAGCAGCTGCGGACGGATGCCTTCAGTAACACTCACGCCGCACCAGCCCCGATGGATGACATCGATTCGCCCACACTAGGACCCAGCACGTCTGAGCCACTCAACGGCATGGTGCATCATCTCCGCCAGCAAAGCAACCAGTCCTCGATCTACCCTGTAGACGAGAGTGCTCCGATAGATGATGAGGTTCCCGAAATGCCTGGCAGGCCTTGGAGCGACAGAGACCATGCAGTGCGCAGCACTATCGGTTCTGAGTCGCGCATCGAGTCTACTTACACAAGCTCAAACTCGAACCCATGGGACCTGGACGACATTGACAATGTGTACAGTGGCACCGACGACTTTGAGCGGTCGTCCATCAGCCCAGTGGAGGGCATGCAACGACAGAGTCAATTTGCATCTCGCGCGCCATCTCGAGCGACGATACAGCAGGACCGACACTCCGAAGTCTCGGTCAGCTCGGAAAGCGGGAATGCCACGCCATGGCAGCAGGAGCTTCGCAAGCAGCACACGCGAGATGCAAGCACAGCAACGCAGGCTGAGCGAGACGCTTTAGACAATGAGCTCGCAGCGCGTCGAAATGCAGTCCAGGAGAAGATGAAGAGCATAGTCGAGCGCGAGACTCAGAGCAGAGGCGCCAGTCCGGCGCCGAGCGCAGGGGGTGCCTTCAAGGCCTTTGGCATGTTGAAATCGAAGTCTAGCAGAGAATCGGTTGACGTTAGCCGCGGCGCTTCAGCTCCTACCAAAGCGATGAAGATGCTGGGCATCACTGGCAATGCAAGTAGCGTCACTCTCAACTCGCAGTATGAGCGTGGTGGCTACAGCCTTGACGTAAACAGGCCTCGCAACGATTCTGGATCGCGGCCACCTCCGGTCCCTTCGATGCAGCCGCGTGGGCCCCTCAATGACTGGGAGCAAACGCGCACCCGCGGAGACAGTGAGGCGAGCAAGATGAACGGTCGCTCTCCACCATTGTCAGATGTCAGCAAAGCACGCAGCAGATCCAACTCTGAAGCTACCACGGGACGCTCCCGCAGCAGGACAGGTCCGTACCGGGACGATCTTGCTCAAGCAATGGCCATGGGCACTGGGTCCAGTGCCGCTGGGCTACCCGATCTATCACCCATGGTTCCGCGAGAGCTTACGCCCCGGCCTTCGCCAGAGGTGCCCCAAAGCTCGTTCGACGGTCGGTCTCGCGCGCGCAGTACAAGTCGCCCACCCGCGCCGGTGAGCTACTTTGAGGCTGCGAACTCGCCAATGCCGAACGGTCGCTTGGCTCCTAATGCAACAACCCCTTTGACACTCTCGCCGAACGTGTATACACCTGGCGGTAGCTCTGCTCGTCCCTCTCCAGCCGTCTCGCCCATCGCGCAGAACCCGACTCCACCGCTATCTGGTGCGAATACACCAGTCACGGCAAAGTTCGCCGCGGCGAACAACAATCCCATCGTCGAGGCGCGGAAAGGCATGCTTCGCAAGAAGACAGTATCGAAGTTCGACATCTCCGAGCCGAAGTTGATAGCATCAAGTTCGCAGATGGATACAGTTGATCTTCCCGTAGGCGCGTCACTCAAGAATGGCATGGATGAGGCGCCGCCGCTACCACCGATCAACCCTCGACGACGCGCCACGCACAAGCTGTTCGGTATGAGCCGTGGCGGCGGAGTTAGTGAAGACGCACACAACTTCGCCCGGTCCAAGACACCAGATCCGTTCGGTCGGTCTAAGACACCGGATCCGTGGATGAGCGCCAGATCGACGACTGAGCCGGACTTTAGTGGTGCCCGAGACCCTCGCGTCCGTCCGGGTATGCCAAACTCGGAATTTCAAAACCACAGCAGCCCGGCGGTCCAGCAGTACGCACATGCACCACCAGCCAGCTCGCCGGAACGAATAGAGCGCTCTCCTCTGCCAAGGCACCATGGGAGCGTGGAGGGAGGCATGTTCTAGCGAGATGTTGAACTTGCATCACGTCGCCTCGCATCGCAAAGATCAGAACAAGCACAAACACTGTTCCACTTCTCTGCACACACGTAAAAGAACCGCTTGCACTTTGTCAGCGCAGGAAGCGTTGGAACGCATTAAAACGGCCGTCACCAGCACAGCAGGTATGGGCGTAATCGGCAGGGCGGGACTTGCTGCGGTGTTCGATTACCAATTGATTTATCGCACGATACCAGACACGTAGTGCTTTTATATGTATGTATGGGAGGTTGACCCAACAATTATCAGTCCTTTGCAAGTCATCTGTAGGCTTCATTTGCAGAAAGATCTTTTCATATGGTCATGCTGTGCAATATACCCTTCTCCGTTGACACGGGCAGCGTCCTTCACAATTTTCTGAACCTCCTGCACTTGAGCAGATCGGTCTCCCGCACACATCGTCGTCTCCCACAGGCAGAGAGACAAGGAAGTTGGGTTGTGTCTGTGCTGCAACATGAAGTGAATGAGTGGAGAGCACCTGCCCAACAAAGTGTTCGGGGAGATGTAGAAGGCACCCGACAACAAGTCAGTGCAAGTTATTGTGCAAGACCAGCTTACCTTGCGGATCATGAAGGCTCTGCAGGACTCGACTGAACCGTCTAATTCGAATCTCAACGCCGTAGGCAACAACCCTTGCGAAATCCAGCAGCCACGGCGTGAGCATCATATCAAGCACTACTGCATCCATCACTATCTTATGTGCAATCCCAAAGTGGCCAGTCAAATCTCCATTGATGTTACAGCGAAAGCATTACATTCGCCATTACGACCATCAATCAACGATAATCAAGCAAAGTTCACCGGGGCATGAACCGATTGCATTGCGTCAGTCTGGTCGGCGTCGTATCGAGCACTCATGTGAACAGTATGGGACAGTTGACCTGTTCTCCGGAGACGACTTGCAGCGGGAATGAAATGTGCTGTGGAGGACACCACCAGTCCCAAAAATGTCCGATGGGTGATGTTGACATGTCTTCGCACGACCTTGGTGCGAACAGGAGGCGATCCGCCGCAGCTGTGAAATCAGGCAGCCAATCCAGACTTCGACCAGTAGGATTCAGAGCTGTAGGGCCGATATTGTATTTCGGGTGGTTGGATCTTTTGTCATGTTGCTCGGGGATGCAGGGATTAGCGAATATGAGGTTGAGCTTCAGTGTTGACCTGCGTGATAACCTATCCTTCTTCAACATACTAGCAGTGCTGTTGGACAGACACCGTTGAGAGCAGCGATATGATGTACAAGAAATGCATACTACCTCATTCTAAAGAGTGCCAGGTCAAAGTTGTTGAGCATGGAATGTGCTGCACTGACTGGAGTTGACTTGCACCCTTCCGCAGACGATGGTACTCTGTACTCACAGGGGCCGCCCCTCAGGCCACCACTCATGCAATTCTTGAGAGTGTGACCGGTATATGTCTTCGTCCACCACCAAGGCCTCGCCATGCCCTCATACCATATCTTACACCCGTCTAGCGCTATCATACAACATCGTATCGTACCTGCTCAAAGTCTGCGGTCACAGTCAGTATGTGACCAAGGATGCACGACATTTGCTCGCTTACGGTGGAAGCAGGATCTCGGACCAACTGCTGGACAGAAATGCTACGCCTGCCTGCGAACCTATCAGTCTTACGTCTTTGTCCAGAGCTCAAGTAAAGCTCACAGCGAAGAATGCCACGCTGGTTACAACGCTCCTGTTCTCCGCGCTTGTAAGCTCGCCGAGCACCTGGCGCGCATATCCTCCTCGCTGCGCTGGGCGCCCGACTGCTGTTCCGCCAATTTGTCGTTTGGGAGGCATGGTATGTGTAGTCTGGGTGTGCTTAATGGGGTTTCAGTAGTGCTTGCGTGCAGTGATGTCCGTCGCCCTTGTCGCCGTCTCTTCCCCGATGATCTCCTTTGGGATTGGCTGCGGATCATCCCGACTACGTGCCAAGACTTCCTCGTAACACCAACACGGCAAACCCACACAGCATGAAACAGCTCACCATAGCTCCCCCTCCTGTTCCCTGGCATGAACCAGTCACAACCCGCTCTCCTGGCTCCTTTGTACCCACTCGAGTCCACCTCCCATCCTCGGCTTACCCTTCGTAATCGCATCCACCAACAGCTCCTCGCCCTCCGCACCGCCCTGCATCAGACTCTGGACCTTTCGGAGCCTCCTTAACAGCTCCACGGCATTTCCTCGGTCAAAAGAATCTCTATACATTAATGAGTACCACCTCCGACCCGCTTATCCTTGCGGCATAAGGATAATGTCGAGACTTCTTGACTTTGCCAAGATTTCTACCAGCCCGCTTGGCTTAGTGGTACAGCGTCTCACTCGTATCAGTACGTTATGAGAAGATCCCTCGTTCGATTCGGGGAGTGGGCATGGGAGCAACGGACAGTGTGTTGTCGCGAACTTTTGCTCATATGGTGTCTTGTGCCCGTAGGAAGTTACTTTTGACCAATTTTGGCACGAATTCACACACCGCTCTACAAGCTACACGCCTAGTGCGACAGTGCAAGTATCAGGTAGCTAGCTGTGTCAATAATCTACTGATAGCATCCAAATCATTGCCATAGCTGGACCAAGAAACTGCGGCCACAAGTCCGTCACTATGCCCGAGAGCGACACCAGGAAACGAGCCTCCGCCTGTTTTCTGATCACGAGGATACCTGCCACATCCTACGACCGGCGACAAAGTCTTCACGCCACCATCAAAATGTGAGGCAACCAGCCTGATGGTTGTGTTACACAACATGTACTTCGTCTTCATAGCGATGTGGCACGGGATCATTGGCGGCTGCCTGAAATGCGCAGCAACCTGAAGCCCAACGCAGAATGTTCTCGAGACATGGCAGCCATCAAGGATGAGGCTATTGGCCGTAAAACGCCCACACAAAAAAGGCGCTGCTGTGAAGGCATGTTGGTGGCCTCGTTCGCGATTCTATGAAGTACCAGCGGTTCAGACGTTTCTGGAGGTCGTTGCAACATTAGCAAAACAACCATTACGACGGCTCGTTCGTCCAAGCCGCCGACATCACATACTGAAGACGATCGATATCGAAAACACACCGCCGAGACAGCAACTCAAGCTCTGCCTGCTTCACCACGTTTAGATGGCGGACTATTGGATCCCCGTCGACAAGATGTCGGTCCGGTGGCGGGAAAAACTGGTCAGGTTATGGCACTGCGTTCGCTACGGTCCCAACTACGAGGGACTCTATCCCTTCGGGCCTCCACCCAAAATCGTTGTCCCTTATCCACTACTACGCGGGCAAGATTGGGACTTGTGGTGCGGCGGAACATATTGCTACACATGCGACCCCTTGGCAAGGCATGATTTCCCTAACTCGCCACTTTACCGCCGTGACTGTCCCAATCACGAGCATGTTGGCAGGCGTTTGGAGTATGTGGCGGAACATGACTGCCTCAATGCCCATGCTCCTGTCCGAAATCCTCCGTGGTGGCGATCCATGGGTACCTTCTGCCCAAGGTGTGACCCTTTAGTCGGCTGGCCCACCTCCTACGCTTCCGCCTTCCGCCGCTGTCTCGACGCTGATCACTACGGCGGGTTGTTTACATTCGTCCAAGAACACGATTGCGAACACCCTCACGCTGTGTCTTCACTGGCTGCGCTGACACCTGGAGTCCCGAGCGGTACGCAGCAGCTTCCATATCTGGATGGCATCCAAGACGCCGGCGGTGGTACAACGAAGAATTGTGTGACCGCTCTCGAGTATCTGCAAACGTCTTCCAACGTCGCTCCACAAGCTTCTGGCATCGATCAGCCGTGTCATATCGAACCGATTTCAAACGCGATGTTATTGTCCCAGAATGCAGTGACTGACCACTGGCGGCCAAACGGTATCGTCAAGCGCCGTGAAGGTAACGAGTTTCGACCATGGTGGTCATGGTGCGGCGACACTTACTGCGATCGATGCGATCCCTGGGCGGGAGTGCACACATCAAGCAGGCTCCGTCCCTGCCCATTGGACAATCATCTCGACAAACAAAGGGTCTACATCAAGGAGCACGACTGCTCTATGACTCACGCCCCTCTTGATACGTTTGCGGGAATATCCCTTTTGATCACCACCACACTTACCCCAAGCCGCCTCACAAAGGTTCAAAGGTGGTATCAGGACCCACGAAGGATTACGAGCTTGTCACCGAGCCCGTACATGCGACCTATCCATATGAGCTCGATTACTCACCTCCTCAAATCGTCACAAAGGCCCGAAGATACCGGAGGTGCGTGTGTACCTATTGTCCAAGGTGTGATCCGCTGGCTGGCAACGACGAGACTTATTTTGAGCCTCGCCTATGCCCTACTGGTCTCCATACACAGGGGTTGCTTACTTTTGTACGAAGCCACGAATGCATTGGTCGCAGAAAACCACATTAGCTACACTACCATATTACGATCTGCCGCCAACAGCATTACACCTTGCCATTCTCGAGGGTCAGGTGCGCCGTCAAATATTACAGCCTTTGCGACGGACACTGTTGATCACATGCTCCATAGCTGCCAGGGTGTTAGTACCAAAAAGAAGAAGATGTACAGTGCAATACTTGCCTGTTGGTACTGCCACCGCAGGCTCCGCAGGCTTGCATATAGCCGTGGCGCTGATGTGGCGGATACACGGGCTGTTGGTACGTGTCGTTCGACCAGTGTCTCGTCGGTGGCGAATGATGTGGCTGTTGCTCGTACAACTGACGGCTGGTACCGTCGGGACTTGTATACGGATAAAGCGAAGTGCGCGAATGGCTTGTCTGTGTTGGGTACGCCCGTGGTTGCCATTCAGCAGGCTGTTGTGGGTATGTCTGGCTACGCTGACTTCGTGAGAAGCTGTAGTTGACTGAGCTAGAGTCCTGTCCTTGCTGTGGAAAGCTACTTGTTCGAGTCGGTGGTGTAGGGACATAAGACGACGGCTGGTGCGCAGGAGACCGAGATCGGTTCGCGGCAAACTGATATCCCGGATATTGCTGGTACTCCGGCCCAACAGGCCATGCGTGGTCTTGCTGATTGCTGGGCGTTACGTAGGGAGTCGGTTGTGCAGAGTGCTGTGGCTGCGGGTATCCAGATCCATAAGGGGTATAGTCTTGCACTTGTGCCGCAGCAGATGAACGATCTTGAGGCTGGTATTGCTGATCATCGGATGGTGCTTGGAAAGCATTCCGATTCGGGTGGTGGCTATGACAGTTATGGTTCTGGACGTATCTCAAAAATCTGCCGGGGTGATATTCGCATGGCCTGAGGCGATCATCATGATTCAGACCCTTCAAGGTGTCGCATCTGTCGCAGTAAGTTCCGTCACACCAATGCACTTCTTGGGGCTGTGAGTGAACGGTCGATCCTTGCGCAGTCTTCGAAGGAGGACTCGTGGAGTTCTTCTTTTTTCTCTTGATTTTGTCTCCCCGTTCGGTGGTGTACGGTTCTTGCGAATACTGGTCCAACGATTCATACATGCTTCGGTCCAACGGAACTCAGTGGTACCTGTATCACATGCGGCTTGCCGCCGTCCACCGACAAGGTAAGTGACGGCCTATTCGTGGTTATCAGGATGGTTTGCGAAGTGTTACAGGTGGGCGCCTCGATCTTCTTGTACGTGTACTTCCGAACGAGAGGTCGTCCATAAGTGCGCCCAAAGGCGCCCTTGGTGTGTTGCCATGCCACACAGCCAATGGCTGTTTGCCAGGTTGCTCGATGTATCAGGAACATGCTGTGCGACATACCCCACGTTTGTCTTTCCCGTGCATCGGCCGCCTCACCGGTCGCAAGTAGCAATTGTGCCGTGCCCAGGCCGCCAGGCTCGCAATCTGTGAGGTTGGAGAGGTGCGGGATGGCGCATCTCGATTGTTTGGAATGCTCCGGTCTCATGTGCACTGCCGCCCTCCTCGCTACAGCTTCGCAGGCTATGGTTAAGGTCGCTCGCTGTTCATCATGCTGATGCTGAAGTAGTAATGTTCCCCTGGCACTGGCCTGCTAAGATTGACCGTTATCACAACTCCACTTCTTAATCTTGCCATTCCAATGGCGAACAACAATCTTACATCAGATCCATCAGCGAAACGCGATGTTGACATTCACATGGCAAGACACTCTACATGTAGACCGCGCAAGCTCACTGACATGGCTTAACAGCCTCCCGATATCCACCAGCAGACAGAGCTGGATTATGACGCATTGAAGGGAGCCGAAAAAGAGGCGTGTTCGCGCCAGTACTATGGCTATCCAGTGTGGGCCCGACACCAGGCGTCAGGACACGACTTCTTCTTACTGCGGCGATTTGCGCCTCTTCAAGTAAGGTGCCTGATGCATCTGCAGAACGAAATTGGTACACTCGAGCGCCAGCTTGATGCATGGGATAACTATGTTACGAAGCAGCCGAAGGGTTACGGCAACAATTCGAGTATGGCCAAGGATCTTCAGGCCTTCCCTGACCGTCCGAACATCATAGGCCGTCTTGTCCCACTTGTGCAGCAATATAGTGAGTCAAGAGACCGAGTTGTGGTGGCATGTGCAAAAACTGATCACCCTAGACGATCACGTTCTCTCCTTTGCGAGAGTTAGGGCGCTGCCCACTGCTTCAAAACACCACGTTGAAAATCTGGAAACGTGGTTCGCGAATTACCCAGAGTCAGTGGCGCCTAGCGAGCGACACGACGTGAACAATCACGGCGATCTCTTCCCGGTCGTGCCCGTCCCCAAATCGCCTTTATTTAGCTTGCTCGAGCGGTGGGAATGGCTACGGAATCAGTTCCAGAAGGGCGATCGTTCTGACCATCTCGGGCTATCAGAGGAGTCCCACTGGAGTGACACAGCATTTGATACGCTGGCTACGTTCCTGATGGTAATTCTTGGACTTACCCTGCTATACGCCCCCATCTGGTGGCTCAACTATGTCAGCAGCCATGAGTACCAGCTGGGAGTCGTTACTGGATTCTCCTCACTCTTCACACTCTGCCTGTGGGGTGCTGCAGGCAACCGGCCATTCGAGATACTTGCAGGCGTGGCTGCGTACAGTGCCGTGTTGATGATATATCGCCAAGTTAGCAACAGTGGATCCTAGGAGACTTTGTCAAAACGCCTGCACCGGATACCGATACATTCGTGTGTGTATACGTGGTAGAAACTGCGGCTGGACATGCAAGATCGATCACCATGCTGTCGAACGTTTCTTCGCCACTGCGATACCGAAAGAGTCAGAATATTGATGAGCTTGCTATCGATTCGTACGGGGAAACGGTAATGGGATCGTGAGTTGGTTGATCTGTTTGAGTGTTAAGCCATCATCTGACGGTTCAATATGGAGAAGGCACTTCGTTATGCGCTGTCCATTGCACCCCGTGTGCATTTCGTACCGTTGCAGCCCATGGAGGCTGACCATACAGCAACTTTGCGAGTTACCAAAAGAAAAGCCATCACGCCACCGAGTTGCGATACAACAAGCCTGATGACGATGTTGCACGGCATGTACATGTAGCAATGTGGCACGGGATCATTGGCGGTTTATGTAGATAGGACATGCAGCCTGACATGTGATTTCTGCAGGTCTCATGATGGTAGCCTGGCATGATACTGGCTGCAGCTCCTGCCGCAAAACGACTGCACGCCCATACTTTTAGCGTGGCAGCCTCACCCTTTCGTGGGGTCACCTACACTCACTCGCGCTTTCTAAGCACGGACGTGTTCTTCGATTCTGGGACGAACGCGGACTTGTCAGCACTTCTAGCATGGCGAGCGCGGCTCTACCTGATCCTCCGATACCATCAGACACTACTCCGCCACCACCCAGACGCCCAAAACGAAGGATGTACGTCAAACCACCGACAAGCTCGCGGCCTCGAATACGGCTGTTCTAGGCGTCACTCTGATTTTCGGTCCAGTATTGGTGGCTCCAATACATCAACAGCCATAGCCATCAGCTACAAGTCATCGATGGTCTTTACTGTGTTTATGGCTTTCTGTAGGTAACAAGCCTTTGCAGAAACTATCGGTTGCTGCGCTGCACATTGGCATCTTGGTTCTGGCGCAGCCCATGGGACGCTCAAGGGGGTGCTCATAAGTTCCATGGCTTTATACGTGTTCCAGCATAGGCGGTGACGAGAAGTTTATGAAACTGCAGTGCTGACTTGAGAAAGTTGTTGGTGTTGGCCCTTCTCAAACTTTTAGCTTGGATAGGTATAACGACACGGTCATCACTCGGGGTTCCGGAAGATTGCCAGGCTAGAGCGGTGCGTGGTGAGCTTGTTGATAGGATGTCTTACTACCAAGAGGGCAGCTGTCGATGGCGGAGAATACCGATGGCCATTCGTGGTTAAGTTTCCGGAAGCACGCCATTACTTTCCGTTCGAGGATCGGTTCCTTTTAAACCATCACTAAGAACTGCTGGACCCTCATGTCGAAAGCTGAGCTGAAGTGCGGTCTTGCGCAATGATCAGTAAGCCGCCAGCAGCCGCTTATCACCTCAGACCACGCACCGGTACGGGATCCTGGCTCGGTGCTATTACTGACCGCTAAAACTGCCCTGGTACGCTCACAGCTAAGTAAGCAGCTGTGGAGTGTGTATATACTGACCAGACGAATCCAAACTGTGTTCCGACGCATTACCAGCAATTATGACACTACCCACAATACTCTTCGTTCCAGGTGCATGCACCGCACCCTCTTGCTACGATCTGGTTGTCCCGTTACTCAAGCAACAAGGTTACTCGACCGTACAGGCACCATTGCCGAGCAATAACCCTGACTACCCAGCCGCTCACACTGCCGAGAGTGACGGTCTTTCTTTCCTGAATGGCTACCTTCTTCCTCTGATCAAAGAGGGCAAAGAAGTCATTGTCTTCGCTCACTCGTTCGGAGCCACTTGCATGAGCGGCTCGAAGTCCAACGTCTCAAAGTCTGCTCGAAAGGCGAAGGGTGAAGCTGGCGGTGTGGTCGGCATCATCTACATCTCGGGATGCCTTGCCCCAGATGGTGTGAGCCAGATCGAGTACACTGGCGGAGCCGACACTGTTCCTACCTTTTTGAAGATAGATCATGTGAGGACTCCGACTCGTACTTCACGGCCCGACTGACGTTCTCGCAGCCATCTCCAGGACTCTTCGTCTTCGACCCTGTCGTTCCTTACCTCTTCAACGATACAGACCCAGAAACCGCCGAGGAGTTGGCGAAAGCCCATCTGCCGCACGCTATGCAGCCACTAATGACACCCGTATCTGCTCCGTTGTGGACGGACCCTGCACTTGACGGTCGCCGTGCCTACTTCAAGACCATGCGGGATAAAACGTTCGCACCAGAAGTCCAACAAATGTTCATTGAAGGCTCGGGAGTCAAGTGGGAGGTCGTGGAGATAGATGGTGGCCACGAAGCATTCTTGACAAAGCCGAAGTTGGTGGCTGATGCTGTCCTCAAGCTTGCTAAATCTTGGCAGTGATGCGATTCGTTCGTATCTTCAGATTTTCGAGGTCGTCGGGACGCCCCTGGGCGGCACGGCAAAGGTCCTCAGTCCTCGGGATAGACCATTTTCCTCGTTACGCCACCATCAACGATCATCTCTGTACCTGTGACAAACTCGGCCTCACTGAGATACTCAACAGCTTTCAACACATCTTCCACTTTCCCGACCCTCCCAGTCAGATGCCACTGATGATCCTCCTTACTCAGTCCATCCTCCCACTTCTGACCCGTCTCGTCCGCATTCTTGCACTCGTTTGTGACATTGATCCATCCGGGCAGGATAGCGTTGACACGAATACCTTGCGGTGCTAAGCTGACTGCCATCGATTGCGTTAGACCCAGCAAAGCAGCTTTCGTGGCCGAGTATGGCTCATTGTTCGGCTCACTCATGAATGCTCGAGTGGATGACATGTGGATGATGCTACCGCCTTGCGAACGTGAGGCCGATTTCTGGAGCATAGGCAAACAAGCCTGGCTCATCAGTAGTGGCGCCGTGAGATTAGTCTCCAGGGAGGCATTCCAGTCTTCAAGCTTCAGGTCGGCGAGATGAGCACCACCAACGCCAGCAGTGTTGGCGGCATTGTTCACCAGAACGTCCAGATGGCCGTCGAAGAATTCATGGGCTTGTTCAACAGCCTTCTTGATTTCCTCTGGTTTACGAAGATCGGTCCAGCTAGCATGGAAGTCTTGTGTCGCGGAATGGGCCTCTGTCAGCTTCATGGTGAGGTTCTCTAGCTCTGCCACGTTCAGGTCAACAAGGAAGACGCGATGGCCCTTCTGCAGTAGACGACGGCTCAGACCTCGTCCGATACCACGTCCTGCGCCGGTGATTAATTTTACAATCGACTAAAATGAGGCATTGGTAGAGGACTAACCTGCACCAGTGATTAAGAAGTGCATAATGACTGTTCTGGTGACCCTGCTCACGACCTCAAGGTCTCGCTCTCTCGCATTGACCACTTGGTCGGTAGTACAGAGGACGATTGATGCCCATATCGCAGTGTCGGAGTCCAGACGGTCCGCGAGCCACACCTTCCTCTTTCACCCATGCGGCTGTTGCGGAAGGCACACCATTCGACCTCCTCCCATTCGTCTCCGCTACCCCAAGAGCCCCAAATTGTGGGGCATATTCCCGGTCTCCTCTCCGCCGACACGGCGAGGTGCAGGTGCCGCGGTCGTGGCGACGCCATTGACGGAGGTAGATGGAGTCTCGAGGGTGGTAAGTATTCTTCTTCCCTATCTCCTACTCCTCCAAATCAAGTCAAGATGAATCACGATTCCAATAACACGCAGGCCGTGAAGCTCAAGGGAGAGGAGGTTGCACAGCACAACAACAGAGAGTCATGCTGGGTGATTGTGGATGGCAGAGCATACGATGTGACCGAGTTCCTGCCAGAGCACCCAGGAGGTCCCAAGATCATCCTGAAGTATGCTGGAAAGGATGCGACGGAGGAGTATGCTCCCATCCATCCACCAGATACGCTCGAGAAGTATCTCGACAAGAGCAAGCATTTGGGTGAGGTGGACATGAACACTGTCGAGAAGGAGGAGAAGGAAGAAGATCCAGATGAGGCCGAGAGACAGGAGCGGATTGCTCGCATGCCTATCTTGGAGCAATGCTACAACCTGATGGACTTCGAGGCAGTCGCCAAGAGGGTGATGAAGAAGACTGCTTGGGCATACTACTCCAGCGGTGCAGACGACGAGATTGTGAGTAGCCAAAGCTACCCGAAACGATGTGATCTAACCCCAAGCTAGACCCTCCGAGAAAACCACTCCGCCTTCCACAAGATCTGGTTTCGACCACGAATCCTCGTAAACGTAGAGAAAATCGATCTCTCAACCACCATGCTCGGCACCAAAGTCTCCATCCCGTTCTACGTAACTGCCACCGCACTCGGCAAACTAGGCAACCCCGAGGGCGAGGTAGTCCTCACCCGCGGTGCACGAAAACATAATGTCATCCAGATGATCCCCACCCTAGCCTCCTGTTCCTTCGACGAGATCTGCGACGAGCGAGAAGGCGACCAAGTCCAGTGGCTGCAACTCTACGTCAACAAGGACCGAGCCATTACAAAACGCATCATCGAGCACGCTGAGAAGCGCGGCTGCAAGGGTCTCTTCATCACAGTCGACGCCCCTCAGCTTGGACGACGAGAGAAGGACATGCGATCGAAGTTCTCGGATGTCGGCTCAAACGTCCAAAACACTGGAGGCGACAACGTGGACCGCTCGCAAGGTGCCGCGCGCGCCATCTCGTCTTTCATCGACCCGGCGCTTTGCTGGGAAGACATCCCATGGTTTTTGTCTGTGACCAAGATGCCTATCCTGCTTAAGGGTGTCCAGCGTGTCGAGGACGTCATCCGTGCCATCTCTGCTGGCGTGCAAGGTGTGGTTCTTTCCAACCACGGCGGAAGACAGCTCGATTTCGCGCGCTCTGGTATCGAGGTCCTGGCTGAGGTCATGCCCGAGCTTCGCCGTCTGGGTCTAGACAACAAGATTGAGATCTACATCGATGGCGGCATCCGACGAGCAACAGACATCATCAAGGCACTCTGCTTAGGTGCTACTGGTGTCGGTATCGGACGGCCATTCCTGTACGCCATGTCTGCGTACGGTCTGCCGGGTGTCGACCGCGCGATGCAGCTGTTGAAGGACGAGATGGAGATGAACATGCGACTGATCGGAGCCTCAAGTATTGACCAGTTGGACCCTAGCATGATCGATACCAGAGGCCTGAGCATGCACACCACCGGCGTACCGTCAGACACCCTGGGTTTGGATGTTTACGATCCTCTTGTTGGGCCGAGTGGGAGCTTCCGGCCGGAAACGAGGTCGAAGTTGTGATCTATCGCTGTGCTTGTATTAGTGTACATATTGCCGGATTAGCTTGTTGGCGCGTACAACGAATCGATAAATGTGCTCGGCTTCATATTCTTACATTCGTAGCCACGATATCGTCTATGTCTATCTCTGCAGAGGTGATGTACTCATTTCTTCCATCCCTCAAGCGCCTCATCCACCTCCTTCCTGAACTGCCTCTGCTGCTCGCACTGCTGCAAGAAGACCTTGTACTTGGCCTTCAACAACTTCTTCTCTCCCTCATCCTTGTTCGGCCTCACAGCCTTACCAGGCTTGCTCATGCGATCCATGATGTTCCACAACGGCTCAGAAACCCCCTCTTTGTCCGTGCTCGCTGCCTTCGCTCCCAACATAGCGGCTCCGTGCACTACAGCCGCATGCACGTATCTCGGAATCAGGACAGGCATATCACATGCCGTAGCCATGAGCTCCATCAGGATGCTGTTCTGGCATTGGGACCCTGACATGAAGATCGAGCTGATGACATGGCCGGAGTTGTTCATCGCTTCGACGATCTGGTGGGTTTGGAGTGCAATGAACTCCATAGTTGCGTAGTAGTATAGTGCCAGGCCATCCAAGCTCTTATCACTGCTCAAGCCGATGACTGAACCCTTCATATCAGGGTCAGCGACGGGCGAGCGGTTGCCGAAGAGGTCGCCGTAGAAGAAGAAGTGGCGTCCAAGGTAGGAAATCGTGGGTGCGTTGATCTTCTCTTGCATCTCGCGGAGGTGCTCGTTCAGGTAGTCGTAGATGTTGGCGTTGAAGGTCTCGGCCACGGACATGGCCTCTTGGAACGCCGGGTGCGTCTCGATGACATGCTTGAGCAACTCGCCAGTCGCGGACTGACCGCCCTCAGCGAGCCAGTAGTCTGGGATCAGGACATCACGGTATGGCCCCCAGACGCCATTCACGAAAACGGGCTTTTCGCTCATGGCCAAATGGCAGGTCGATGTGCCGGCCACGGCCGCCAGACGAGTAAAAGCCTGCGAAACATCGTTCTTTGCAACGCCAGCGTTGAGAGTCTCGTTCGAGAGGTTGACCTTGGCACCCACGGTCCCGATCCAGCCGGCGTAGGCATCAATCACAGCACTTCCCACAGCAATGCCTGCAGGCAGACCCATGTCTGCGCCGGCTTTCTCGGAGAGGGTGCCAATCAGTTCACCAGCTGTGAGGTATCGTCCGTTCTGCGGTATCTCGTCAGCAAGCTGTAGTATAGGAGAGCACACTGAGCGGTAAGTACCACCCCGTTGACGCCGCCCATGCGCTTGAAGTTATCTTCGCACAGGTCAGGCAAGCCAATGTCCGTCAAAAAGTCCTCCTGCCAACCCTTCACACTCCCGTCCACGCCTACAGGGACGTATCCCTGCTTGCATACCACTGAGCAGAAACTCCGTGTCTCGTTGCCCGTCGCTAGATGTGTCAGAGCATCACCAAGATCGTAGAACTTGCACTTGTCGAACTGCTCTTTCGGCATGTTGTTCTTCAGCCACAGCACCTTGGGGATCTCCATCTCAATGCTCATCTGGCCTCCCACGTATCGTAAGAGGTTGTGGTTGGTGGCATTGATCTTCTTCGTCTCCTCGACAGGTCTGTGGTCCAGCCAGAGAATGACATTGCGATCATTGCCGTCCGCATTGTCGAACTTTGGGCCAGTCACACTAACAGGCTCGTCCGTCTCTTCGGAAAAGACTGCAAGGGAGCAAGTAGCATCGAAGCCAATGCCACGGATGCTAGCCGGATCAACGTTGTGCTGTGCCATGGCACGGTGGATGGAGGAGCAAATGCATCTCCAGATGTTGGTTGTGGATTGTTCCTAAAGGATTATCAGTTCTAACCTTAACCAGACCATGGGTATCCATACATAGTATCCTGTCTCTGGCTGCCAAAGACCAATGTTCTCGCTTGCCAGACCGACAATGTCTCCCTTATCGTTCATAATACACGCTCGCGCCGATCCAGTGCCCACATCGATGCCAATGTAATGGTCTTGCTGCACACGCAGGTCATTGTGAGGGTCGACCGACATCTGGCGACTCTGCTGCCGTGAAGGCTGGCGGAATGGCATGGAGCTCGTCATGCTGGCGATTTCTTCCTTTTGTTCTAATGCGTGTTTCTGCCCCTTGCTTCGAGCTATCTACCAAGGACTCGGTACAGTTTTTGTGGTGGTGAATGAGACGGGAGACGACACTTTCGATGTTGTTAAGAAATTGTTGAGCTCTCTTATGCAGCTCCTAAAGCTTACCAGATGATCGTCTAACTTGCACCTGCGTTTCTGCTCTGGAGGGACGTAGCAAGGGCAGTGAAGTCATGGCTACCCCACCGTCGTGCATGAAGCGTGGGGGAAGTGGATCAGACTCGGCAGCCTTGCCGTCGATCAGCACGAGCCAGGGCGACAGATTCCGGCTGAGTGTTGTAGGAGGTACGAGCATGACACTGCTGTCTTAACGGAAACGAGAGCGAGACAGTGATGAGCAAGGCAGGATCGATACTGGTTAGATGGCTCAGGATTCCAGCGCAACGCCGCCGGAAGATATCACCCGGGGCTCGATAATGCCACGAACTCAAAGGTCGCTGTCGAGAAGCGAAACGCCTTATACGAAGTAGACCTGAAGGTCTGAAGAGAGTAAAAGTACATTAGGCAAGCAGGCAGGATGCAGATGAACCATAGCATGATTTCTCTGCGAAGTGTCGTCTTGACACGCCGTGGTTATTCGGCATCAATATGTCCTGGAATGGAGGCCAACACAAAAAGAACCTGGAACATTAAAAAGCGCCTCAGCAACAATGAACAACCACGCTTCTTGCAGCACAGAAAAGACATCTGCGCTCTGCCAAGGTCGAGTTCCAAGTGGCCCTAACATGATCTAGGTGCGGCTGAGGCAGCACCAGATCCACTACACGGTACAACCTCAGCATAGCTAGGGCCAGGATCCCTCATAATCCGCCGGAAACTTCTTGACTTCAAGTCTCCGCGTCTGCTCGCAAATCGACACAAATACGAGCATATCTCACAGTTGGTAGGATCCTCAAGGTGGACAGGTAGGTATATAGCGTACCGCACTCATTTCGCTTAATGCTCTTGCATAGCGCACTCACTAGACATGGCGTTGACGTTCGACTCAAGGTTCTTACTGCTGCTGGCTGCGGTGGCGGCACCATTCTATCTCGCCGCGCTGTACGTGTATCGAGTATATCTATGCAAGCTTGCGAGCATCCCAGGACCGAAGCTGGCAGCCTTTACTTACTACTACCAATCGTACTATGGTGCGAAAGACGTCTTGCGCTCGTTCTTGGGGTACATCACTGATTCGTGTTGGCAGACCTTTATCCATACCAAGGCCGCTTTTTGTTTCAATGCGAGGCTTTGCACAAGAAGTAAGTACTCTTGTCCGTGTCGATATAACGACTGTTGTTGACTTATATCTGTGCAGGTATGGGCCCATCGTACGCATCGGGCCGGATGAGATACATATCAAAGATCCGGACTACTACAACGAGATTTATGCATCCAACACAAGACGTCGGGACAAGTCTGCGTTGTGGTTCTGGATGGGAGGCTCAAATAACTTTGGCGATAACAGTGCTTTCACCACCCTGAACCATGACCTACATCGGCTGCGCAGGAGTGCTGTCAACCCTCACTTCAGCAAGCAGAAGGTACAGGAGCTCGAGCCTAGAGTCAGGAACCATGTGTTGCATTTGAAGAAGCGACTTCTTGACCTTGCGGGAACCGATGAATTAGTGGATCTCTCACAAGCGACTAGCGCTTTGACGCTTGGTGTGTATATGTTGCCTTCTTACGGAGTTCGTGCCGCGGGAACTGACTCACAGTGCAGACGTGATCTCTGATTATGCATTTGGCAAAGCTGTGGGCGCCTTGGAGCGTCCCGATATGGCGAAGCCGTGGAACGACATGCTCGTAAGTTTAACAAATACCAGCCTAAAATTCAGCACTCACCACCTATAGCATGCGGGCGTCAAGATTCATCCCTTCGCCCGTACCTTCCCAACCGTCGCCCGGAACATGTTGAGGATCCCAGCATGGATGATGCCCACCAACAACATGAAGCAAGAAGTTGATAAGTTCATGGGTATCCTCACCGGTATGACTCAGTCAGCCAAAGACGAGGCTCCAGCGGAGAAAGCGAAAATCCAGCCCGGCGACTTATCATCTGGTCACACGAACGTCCTACAAGCAATATTCAACAGCACGCTGCCCGAAGAGGAAAAGACATTCTCCCGTGTTGCAGGTGAGGCTATGATCTTCGTGGGAGCAGGCACCGAGACCACTGGCCGCACGCTTGCGGTCACCCTGTACAACATCCTCGCTAGCAGCGAGGTCCACGATCGACTTCTTGAGGAGATTCGCACTGTGATTCCGGAGTCCAGATCTCCACTCCCGCCAGCGACGCAGTTGGAGCAGCTACCATACTTGACTGCGGTGGTCCAGGAGGGTCTGCGTATTTCGCACGGCGTCGCGGGAAGGCTGGCTAGAATCGCTCCGGATGAGGATCTAAATTATCATGGCCACCAGATGCCTCGCGGCACCACCTTTTCTCAATCGAACTATCTCGTCCACACGCATCCCAAATACTTTCCGGATCCGTTCAAATTCCAGCCCGAGCGTTTCATGGGACTAGAGGGCGAGCAGGCTCGAAGACACTTGGTCGCATTCGGCAGGGGTAATCGTGCCTGCGTCGGGCTCAACCTTGCATATTCCGAGCTATTCTTGACTATCGCTACGCTGATCGGCACCTTGAAGATGGAATTGGTCGATACCACTGCCAGAGATGCTACAATTGTGACGGAGTACTTCATTGGATGCCTTCCAGCAGACTCGAAGGGCATCAGGGTGCGGGTTTTAGGAGAGCTCTGAGCGTTGAAACTCTATCAATATTGCTCTCTTGATTGCGTCGGCAGTCGGATCTGCGCATACTGCGTCAGGCGTTCCAGACTATCGTCGAACACGTTATCAACCCACAGTACACGCTTCATCGCTGCCTCAACCTTTTGGCGCTGACCGAGCGGAATACCCATACATGCCACGACGCCTGCAAGGGCAGAGATGAGTTTCTGCAACAAGGCCTCTGCCTCTGCTGACCCAGCTGGCGTATTTGAGCTGCCAGCATATGTGACTGTCTCCAGCGCAGAGATGCACAGTACCCAGAAGAGAAGATTGAGTAGCCAAGGTTCCAGAGGCTGGCCGCTGTAAAGTGGAAGTTGCTTCAATAAACCGCTCTGCTTCCGGAGCAGTACTACAGTCGGTACAGGCGTGACCTCGTACTTTCGCCATAACGGAACTAGAAAGAGGAGGCAGCCAAGTCGACAAGCCTCCGCTAGCACGTCTGTTTCTGAAGTGCTGCGATGCGCTCCTTTTGGTTCGCCGGTGTCGGTCGCCATGAGCGAGAGCTGCTGGGGTATGCATAAGAGGCGATGCAGCAAGACCTCTGTCCATTCAGGGAGGATTCGCTCCGTCTCATTCAACGCCGCACTTCTGAAGTCCTCGTCGGCAAGGCATGAGAGTCTGGTAAGATCTTCGAAGATCGACAACCATAGCTTCGAGCCTTCACTTGGGGATCGAGTTGTCCAACCAGAGCGGATATCAGCAAGTGCTGTAGAGACGACTGGGTCGTAGAGCAACGACCTGGTGCGGTCACTTCGATACCGCTCCAGCCAGGCAGGCGGTAGTGGGAGACGAGGAGGCACATCATAGACAAAAGCGCCTCGTAACTCCACCCTTACCGCTACTGTCAGGGACCCAACTACTCTCGACCAATTCAGCGCTGCAACTCACCATGAAATAGTAGATCGGAGATGCGGTCCGAGTCGTTGCAGGCCACCTTCGCGCGATTTAACCAGGAGTAGCAGGCCCGTAAGGTGCAAAATCCACTCCTCCTTGAGTGATGCTATGTCCTGGACAACGTCCGGTCAATTCTTGGATCAAGCTTAGGATACATGAACATACAGTGTAACAAATGAACGCGGCAGCTGTCCCAATCAGTGCGTCGATCTCCTTTGATATACGAGCAGCTTGCTTGATTATCGGCCTTCGCGAGTGCTGAACCAGTACGCCATCATTCTGGAGCGTTGCGAGGCGCTTTCGCATGCTCTTCACAGCGAGCTGGTAATATATCGTCGACAATTTGCTTCGTTGGGGTATTCCGTCCAGATCTCGAAGGCCTTGGAAATGCATGGCCGAATTGGCCAGGACCTGCAAAAAAGTCGACTGATCGTGGAGTCCAACTGTGAACCAGTCATCGCGATGCGGTCGTTGGTAGTTGGTTTGGAAGACTGTATTTCGTCAGGAATCATGAATCCAGGCCGCGCTACGATAACTTACCATTTGCAAGCAGTTCCTTGCCAACATGATCGAGAGCCACAGGAACAGGTAGAAACGCATCGATAGCGCCACCACCTAGGTGGACAGTCGGGTCTGGAATCGGCTGTACATGTTGATGCACTTCGTTGCTTGGGACATCGTTTGGTTGGGCATCAAATGTTAGAACATCTGTGTGGTAAGCTCCTTCGTGATCCATCGCGTCTGGGCGAACAGACCGCAGAGAACATCGCACTTGGCGAAGACAATAGAGCTGAGTGGTGGAGTCCGTTATTGATCAATTTGTCAGTGTGAGTGATGAGCCATGATGGTGGTGGCGGCTGAGGCTTCCGACGTCTTCCATATGCTTATCGAATCTCGCTTCTGCATACACTCCGCAGACCTCGTCGGATTCCTTGCTTAAAATATTACAGACCTGACTGTGTATGCGAACGAAAGCTGGACGGTTTCTTGCAAAGGAGTTGTCGTTTGGGAACAGCGGCTTCCTTCCGCGTCAGCTCGTGGCCAATCAATATATCCAGGCCTAGAGGTGGAGACTCATTCAACTCTCTTCCGAGCTTAATCCAACGTCGTCAAAGGACAACATGGAGTGGTCGCAGTAAAGAGTCGCCTCGTTCTTCCTTGCATTCGACTTTCTGCCTAGCGGAACGATAGCATGGCTCATAGCATTATCCTATTACGGAGATGGGTGGGAGCTGAGAGCTGGAGCTGCAGGTGCAGGCTCGTAAAAGCTTGACTTGAGGGTACAACAGGAACTGACCACACCGCGTATTCGCGGCGCAGCATCCGACGGATTTGAGCAACCTGCAGCTTCACATTTGTAGGGCCACCCAGGATAGAGTTTGTGTATGATGAGGCGGGCACGAAAGGTTCGTTCTTCTTAGCACCGAGCTCACAGGCACATCCGCCTCCGTCTGCTCAAGATCCAGACAATCGACATCTCCAAGCCAGACATGACAAGCAAAGCGCGAGAATTTCCTACTCCAGCAGTTTCGCTAACAGCGCATCCCGCCACACTCCCCGAAGCTGAGATCTCTCCTGGCGTTGATCATGTCGCTGTCGCTAGGTCTGCGATCGCTCAGCTGGCACGACTGGATACTGACTGCCTGGCATCGAACGCGATCTGGCGAGATACTCTGGCGCTGACTGGAACACTTCGGACCTTCTTCAGTCCTGCGTTGATCAGCGATGTGTGGACACCATTGGCGCGAAAACACCGGCCAAATAACTTCGAGCTTATCGTAGGATCCTCACGAGTAGCACGCTTTGGACCCAAAGCAGCGTGGGTTGAGGCTCGTTTCTCGTTCGAGCTTGACGGCGAGCGTGCGGGACGATGTTCTGGTATCTTAGGCGTTGTGCCGTCGCTGAATGTCGAGGGCCGCACCCAGTGGCAGATCTGGCTATTGTGTACGATCCTGGAGCAGCCACTAGGCTTTCCCGATGTCGACAAGCTGGAGCCCGTTCCATGCAGCCCCGCTGAGTCCACTCAAGGGCACTCAGATCAGCTTGGATCACGGGACCTCGATTGTGTCGTTGTGGGAGCAGCTATGGGCGGTCTCTGCATGGCCGCCAGGCTGAAAGCATTGGGTTTGTCGTATACAGTTGTGGATAAACATGACGATATAGGCGACACTTGGGTGAAAGACCGCTATGACTCCGTCAAGCTGCACACCTCGAAAGCTTATAGTCAGATGCCTGGCTATCCACAGACGTTTGGCCTGGATGACCCGTACCATCTCACAGGGAGAGACTTGCGCTCAGGACTCCAGAGATTCGTAAAGACCTTCGGCATCAAGGTCAAGACGTCTACGACGCTATCATCTGCCGAATGGAACGAGGAGTCGTCACTCTGGGTGTTATCGCTGCAGACTCGTGGAAAACCCTATCAGCTAAGGGCCAAGCATATCGTCCTTGCTGTCGGTAACAACGGCATTACGCCCAACATTCCACCCTACGCGAACAGAAATGCGTTCAAGGGCGATATAGTCCATGGAGCAAGCTGGAAGAACGGTGAACATTGGTCTGGCAAGTCAGGCGTGGTGGTAGGGGCAGCAAATACGGCCCATGATGTCATATTAGACATGGCTAAGGCACAATTTCGTGCAATCACTATGATACAACGCAGCCCCACGTTGCTGCTTCCGACATCTACGTTCAGCGGGTTAGTAGATCCGGTGTTCAACGAGCAGACGCCATTGGAGCTGTCTGACCGCATGCTGCATGGTTACCCTTTGGCGATTCAACGACTCATGGCCATGGCTGGCATCCGTGCGATGGCAGATACGATCCCAGAGTACTTCGATCGTATCGAGGCGCAAGGATTCAGGGGCGAACGTTACGGCGACCTGTGGGGCCGCATATATCAGAATGAGGGCGGACATTTCTTCGACCTTGCCGCTGGTGAGCTTATTGCAACAGGGCAGGTCAAAGTTAGGAGTGCGTTGCCGGTTTCGTACACAGAGACCGGACTTCTGTTGAACGACGGCACCAGGCTTGACGCGGATGTGATAGTGTTCGCTACCGGCTACGCAGGCAATATGAAGACAGCGGCAACACAGATATTCGGCGAGGAGATCGCAAGCACATTGCAGGAGTTTTGGCAGTGCGATGAAGAGGGCGAAATTCGAGGAGCTTGGAAAGACACTGGCAGTAAGTAGGCCTGTGGCCGGTTTTTGAAAACAGCTAACAATCAGCAAGACCCCAGGATCTGGTATACCGGGCATGGATTTGCCCATGCTCGCTACTACGCCCGCTTCATCGCCATGCAAATCAAGGCTGCTGTGGACGGCAACCCCATGGAGATGTACACCGAAACGCCAATCATCTGATGCTTTTGGTAGTATCTCTGCTCATCGTAGGTGTTTTTGGTTTCTCTGTGCAGGTCTACCACGCCGTGTAGCCACCATCGATCACGAGGGAGCCGGCCGTCATGAAAGAGCTTGCATCGCTCAGCAACTGCGCAACAATGGTTAGCGATAGTGTTCACCTTACAACTCGAATATTCTGGGACTTACGAATAGTATAGCGCCACGGTACTCCTTCGGCTCCGAGATCCGACCCAGCATGTTGGCGTCCTCCCAGGTCTTGCGCAAGGACGGATCGTTCTTGAAGTCGTTCTCGACCATTGGGGTGATGATGTTACCCGGGCAGAGGACGTTGACCCGGATTGGTTTCCCATCGACAGCCCTAGCCCACTCCATGGACAGGTTACGCCCAAGCTGGATGACTGCAGCTTTGCTGGCATTGTACACGCTGCTGAGAAGGCCTCTGTTCGCATTGAAGCCGCTCATGGACCCGATCAGTACCATGTTGCCGGGCGTTTTGTACTTGATCATTTGTTTGGCGCCTTCGATCACGTTAGCTGAGACCATGGTGAATACTGTCAGGTGTACATACAGCTCACGGCCGAGAAGTAGACACCGTTGAAGTTGACGCTCATCATCTGAGAGCAATATTAGCGCGATCTCAAACTCCATGGTTTTGATGATCCTTACCCGGCTGACTTCATCAGCAGGATACTCCAGCGCGGGCTTGGTATACTGGATGCCGGCATTCGCAATCAAGCCATCGAGTCGTGAGTGCTCTTCGGCGATCGACGCAATGACTTCGTCGAGAAGCTTAGCGTCCTGCACGTCGACCTGCCTGTAATGCAAAGTGCCGCCGAACTCTGCCGCTACCCGCCCCTGGGTCTCAGAAAACGAGGCAGTCGGCTCCTTCTGCCGGTCCAGGCAGTAGACGATGCCGCCAGCCTCGACGAGAGCCTCGACGAACGCCAGACCCAGCCCTTGAGCGCCGCCGGTCACCACAAACACGCGGCCGTTGAGCTGGAAAGTGTGTTAGCCAGAGTGCTCGCTCCCGAACTGCAGTCGTCGTCGTAACTTACCTCGAACTCCCGGAAGGGGTGAGGAGAATGGCCAGGACCTTGGGTAGGCAGGCGTTGAGAGATAGGGCTTGTGTAGCTTGGGTAATCTGTGTGGGAAGTGGAAGCGTCCGGGTCGGTCGCGTGGGGAGACATGGTTTGTTTGTGTCTCTCTTGGTGGTTGTTGGTTGTTGGAAATTGAGAGGTATATGCGACCTGGTGTTGGTAATGTCGAGAGGGGAATACTAATTGATCAAGAGTTGAAAGAATGTGCAGTGGTGATGTTCAAGAAAGGAAGATGCTGTGTAATGTTGAGGTAGAAGAGGAGGAAGTCGTGGTATTTATACGAAGTCCCTGTGCTTTCACACGAAACGTTTGTCAAACTGTGAAAGCGATCGGTGAATGAACAACATCGAGTGGAAGTCACGAGGCACGAGGGGTTCATGATCAATAATGAAATCAGCCACCCGCGACTTGGTGGTGCCACTGGCAAGCCATCTCCAAGCAAGCGGGGTTGAGGTCGAGTATTGTTGTAGCACTGCTACGCGGAAACACGTCTTGATAGTTGCTCGCGGCATGCCGTGCTATGCTGTAGCTGACGTGCTCAGCTCTCATCAAGACCTTCGAGGGGATTTGAACTCGCTGACTCACTCGTGACAGGTACGTACCCGTGTGCCCTACATCCCTTGAGTCACGCCAAACATTCACTCCTGCCATTCTTCCGGCTCTGGAATATCGAGCGTAGCATCCTCGAGCCACAGTCCTAGTTTCCAAAGTGGGACGAGAGGCCAATGACCTTCCCGCGCTAACTCCTCACCCTGCTCAACACGCGTCCACATTACACGCGCTCGTCGAGTGCGACCAGCTACCTTGTATGATCGCCACGCGTCCGTGCCGCACAGTACCGGGTCGTCGCCCGAAGGTATGGGTGGTTGGACGAACGTCATGTTCAGCGGTAACCAAGCAGTGTCGAGTGGGAATGTTGGGAGACATCGTGCAGGTGTCAGCGAGGCCCGGAAGAACGGCTTGTTGGATATCCCGGCATCGTGAGGATAGACTGAAACTGTAAGGTTGTCCGGTGGAGATGCTCCTTTCGCAACAGGCGGTGCGGAGAACTCGAAGCGAGCAAGGTGTTTTGGAATGTTCCAGTTCTTGCGGCCTGCAACTGGGTTAGAGGTAGCTAGATTATCATCCAGCAATACTCACCATTATAAGTAGTCTCCTTCTGATTGACATATATCCTACTGATCCGCCTGCGTGCTTTCCCTTTCTGGCTGCCACTACTGACATCGAACGTGCCGGGGATGACCAGCAGCTCATCGTAGCTACCAACCGGTGTGTCAGAGTACCTCACGATCATGACCATTCCGAAGCCGCCTCGGAAGCCTTCCGTCGAGACTGCTGAGTGCGATGCTTCCAAGGGATCGTAGATATCAGCGGGCAGCGGGTTCTGTAGCTGGAGTACAAGCCAGTAAGTCTCGCAGTGGCATCTCCATGGTCCTGGCGCTTCTGGGATCGTGATACCGCGGTCCTGGCGCTTTCTCACGTCCATTGTTGATGTGGGTATTTCTGGATTGTGACAGAATTGTGACGGCGAGCAGCTTCTATGATTCAAATTATCTTCAGCACTTTATCGGTTCGGGAGCAAGGAACGCCAAGTTGATGTCAAGTACCCAACTGGGCACCTTGCAGCTGATGTAGTATGCTCCGCGACGGCTGAGTAAGCGATGTGCATGGTGGCGGCATCTAAGATGGATAATGAGCTTCATTGCGCCTCAACACTTACGGGCTGAACTGCTGTCTCTGTACCGTTCGTAGCGATAAGCCCACCCTTGGAACCATCACTGTTCACCTTCGACGCCAAACCGTGACCGTCTCGAGCAGTCTCGTACGCGACATCGAGGTCCTCTTCCCACACCCACTTCATCCTTTCTCTAGTCTTCTCAGCGATCATCGAAACACATTCATCGACACTCTTGTCTATCATGTCTGCGCTTTGCATCTCATATGTATCACCCGCGGCGCGACTGGTCGCCTGCACCTTTTGGGCCCGGGGCAGCCTGACAGTCTGATAAAGCTGTGCGGTCGACTCAAGTGATCCGAAATGCGAGTTGCGGGACCCAGACAATCGCTCACTGAGTGCGCGCCCAAGAACCCAACCGTCCTCCATGGACTGCCCGGCGCCAGCACCGAGATGAGGAAGCATAGCATGCGCGGAGTCACCCAGCAAGATGACCTTTCCGTTCATGTAGTGCCACCTGTCCAATGGCTTTCGATCATTTAGTCGCCATTTGGAGGGCTGTTCGGGCATCAGACTCAACACTTCCTGAGCAGTCTTGTCGAAACCATCGAAATCATCGAAGACTTCCTGGCGATCACAAATAGATGTCCAGCTTTCCTGAACATCCGCTACCTCGTTCTCCGGCTTGCCAGATACGAAAGCCACGATATTGAGCTCTTCGTTGCGAGAGATGGGGAAGACCAAGAGATGTCTATGCTTCGCAAGCCAAGCAACGCTGTAGCTTTGAAATGGCCAGGTAGACAGAGAAGCGATGGGAATCACGCCACGGTAGGCTATGGTCCCTGAGAAGATAGGCTTGTCCACAACAAACTGGTTGCGGATCGCAGAGTGTATACCATCACAACCAATGACTACATCAGCTTCGGCAGTCGTCGAATCTCCGAAATGCATGCGTACAGACGTGCCCAGGTCCTACACTGTGTCTTAGCAGGTATCACATATACAAACGAGAGCCATGTCTCACCTCTACACTCTTGCATTGCTTCTTCGTGTGCAGAGTAGCAGCTCCTCGCTCTTCTACAGCATCTTTCAGCAGATCCAGCAATGCGGTCCGCGCACATGGCGCCTGTCTGATCTTGTCGTTGTCATTGACTGGAACAGTCACGATGTCTTCTGAGGTGTCCCAGCGTCTGAACGATATCCAGACGCCTGTGCGATGTCCAGCAATGGCATTGAGTCTTTCTCCTAGATCCAGCTTGTGGAACAGTCTTGCGGCGTTTATGCCAACGCCAACGCCCGCACCGATTTCTTTGTACTGAGATGCCTGCTCGTAGACGTCGATCTTGACAGGTACGCCTGCAGCAGAGCAGTGGTGATGGATAGCCAACGAGCAGAATAGTCCACCTATGCCTCCGCCAACAATGGCAATACGCGTAGGTTGCTCGTGAGAACCCATCGTGAATGAAAATGAGAAGGAAAGACGACTTACCGTGTGCTAGAGGCCATCATCTGGTACCGCCGTACCACCAGCGGCATGCTGTCGCGATGGAAGAGCCGGCCAACGCGACAGGAAGGTCATCGGGTCTCGGCATCTGCCATCTCCTTTTCCTCCACCTTTCACCCCTCCATCCTCTTTCCTTCTGACATCACCGTCAACCTGGTTGCGAGCTCGGAGCAGTTGACGGCGAGGTCGACGTCCAATGGACCTCTCGCGGGTAAAGTCGTTGGCCAGGTAAAAGTGTCTACAGGTATTTCTTTTCATGCTCTTCAAGCTTTCTGTTCCTGCATCTACCAGACTCTCGTACTGTAATATACCAAGACGAACATACGCCGCCATGTCGAAGTTCACAGTCAAGTGGGGCATTCTCGTGAGTGGGATGGAAAAGCAATACAGCTTGACGAACCGAGACTGACAAGACCATAGGCCACCGGAGGCATCGCTGAGACCTTCGCCCGCGATCTATGGCCCAACCCCGAGTGCCGTGGTGTCAAGGACATCGAGCACAAGGTCGTGGCCGCTGCCTCGTCTTCCTCCGCAAAGCGCGCACAAGATTTCCTCAAAGAAGTGCGAGGAGTGGAAGATGCGAAAGCGTACGGCTCGTACGAGGAATTGGTCAAGGATCCAAACGTGGATATCATCTACATCGCCACACCGCACAGCCATCACTACCAGAACGCCATGCTGTGTCTGGAAGCAGGCAAGAACGTGCTGTGCGAGAAGGCTTTCACGACCAATGCCCCGCAGCTTGAGGCCTTGATCAAGAAGGCAAAGGAGAAGAATGTTTTCTTGATGGAGGCGGTGTGGACACGGTACTTTCCCCTCTCGATCTACGTGCGCGAAATGATCACCTCGGGCAAGATTGGCCCTGTGTCAAGGACATCTGCCGACCTCAGTATGGCTATGTTGCCTGAAGACACTTTCGACGACAGCCATCGCATGGTCAACCCCGATCTAGCTGGTGGTGCTCTGCTCGATCTTGGCATCTACGCCCTGACATGGGTGTTCCAGACGCTCTACACAACGCAGAAGGACCCCAAGGCCCCGTCCGTGCTGAGCACGATGCGGAAATACAAACTTGGCACTGACGAGCAGACGTCCATGCTGCTTACGTTCCCGGCCACAGAATCCCGTGGTGAGGCCCACGGCATCGCAACAACGGGTATGCGCACCGCGGCCGACCCAGACGGGAAAGGTTCAGCAGGTCCCGCGATCCGAATCCAAGGCGAGAAGGGCGAGGTCCAGGTCTTCCACCCGGCTTTCCGACCTACACGCACCAAGCTCGTGCTCAGCGATGGCACGGTCGAGGATAAAGAGTGGCCTCAGCCGGGTCCTGGGGAGGGGAGTGGGTGGAAGAATGGGTTTGGTGGGAGTTTCCAGAAGGAGGGTGAGGGGCAGGGAATGTTCTGGGAGGCGGATGAGTGTGCGTTTGCGCTTAAGGAGGGGAGGAAGGAGGGGCAGTATGAGAGTTTGGAGGAGAGTTTGGTGATTATGAGGGTTATGGATGAGGTGAGGAAGCAGAATGGGATGAGTTATCCGGAGAAGATTGAGACGCTGGATTATCCCGTGAAGATTTAGGTGGGTGTAGCAAAGCCAGAAGAGGGCATAGCAATGAGTCGTGTCTCACTTACAAACTATCTCGTCGTGTGCTCCTTGCTTCATCGTGTGCGTAGTAGTGCAAGCTTGGCAGTAAATTATACAGGCATTGCATAATTATGCTCGCCTGCACAACCTTGTTTCATGACAGCACGTTCCAGACTCGAGACTCGACTTTGACGTGCACGTGGGGCCAGGCGGGACGATCAAGCAATTTTGATTGAGGACGGGCTGCAGGGTTGTTGACCTTGTTTATTGCTTGACCTTGACCTTGAGGGTGTTAAGGTACGAAGATACAAGTACATGGCATAGCTCCATGCCTATCACCCGACCTGGCCGTGACATGAACATCGCGCGTGGACGAACGACGCACGCCATGCCCGGACCCGCAATCACAAGCCAAACCTTGTCGACGTTATAGAGACCTCGAGATAGCGAACCCATGCCTCCGGAGCCGCGAGCGATCGTGAACATGTCCGAAGACGACGACGCAAGGAGACCGGCGAGTCGTGCAGACCACGGCGCCGTCAACAACGACAACAATATGCCCGACACTCGCCGCACAAGCACCAGCTCGACGGGCATATCGGCCAGCCAGACGGCGAGCATGATGAGCGAGAATAGACGACAGCGACCGCGGCCGCTAGATTATGGTACCGACACATCAGATACACATGCACAGTAGTACTACAAGCTGATACATATCCCAGGAACCACCACCTCAACGGCCAGCAACCCGCTCCGCTTAACCATGTCTCCCCAACAAACAGCACCGCCGCTCACACCTAGACGCCCGACAAGTCGCCGAATGCCCTCCGCCGCTGCTCCACATCGCGGACAAGAGTTTAGCGTAGACGACGATCCCGATGAGGTAGATAAAGATTTGAAGCTAGCTCGCACGGCAAGCAATCGACAGATGGGTGGTGGGCCGCAGCGCGAACAGAGAGAACTGCTGAACCGGCAGATTAGGAGGCAGCAGAGTACGTTGCGGAGACGACCGACGGCTGCACAGGTGCCATTATTGGAACGAGTGGAGAGTGAGGGGAGGAACGAGGATGACGATAGAGGAGCGGTGGTGAGTGGGAACGATGCTCAGCCAGCGGTAGCGCAAGCAGATGGGCCGGGTAGTGATGAGACGCTGCAGGGTGAGGACGATGAGGAGAGGAGAGAAGAGGTGGAAGAGGCTGCCGAAGACGACGATGATGACGACGACGACGATGATGGGTCGGATAAGGACTCCAATGCCAGCGATGCCGAGTCTTTCACGCTCAAGGACAGGCAGGAAGCCATCAACGAGACCCATCCGTTCGGGATCCGGATCTGGAAACCCGCGTTGTACAAGAAGAGTCGCTCCGTGACGCGGAATGCGGAGGGGGATATCCACAGTGCTCCCGGTGGGAATGTGAGTCGGTGGTTGTTCGTGTTTAATGTGCTGTGGACGCTCATCTTTGGGTGGTGGCTGGCGCTGTTGGCTAGTATTGGTGGAGTTGTTAATTTGACGCTAGCGGTTGTGTTTGGCGTGGAGAGTTGTGGGGAGTATGGGAGGGTGTTGATTAATCTGGCGCACTACTTGCTTTACCCGTTTGGGAAGTATGTGGAGTTGGAGAGGGATGAGGCGTACATGGATGAAGACGAGGGTGAGGGGAGGAGTATTAGCGAGTACGAGCGCTGGCAGACTGGGGATCTGGAGGAAGGGAGATTGTTCTTTGGTCCCACGGATGTAGATCGCAGTATCATCGGCCGACGCAGAGATGAAGTCGAGGACCTCGATGTGCCTGCTGAGGAGACCGATAGTCTGCTGGGCAGACGTAGGACGTCCCGACAGGAGGCCGTGGAGCAAGCGGAAGGCATGAGGAAGAAGAAACGGCTGTTTGGGAGAGGAAAGTGGAATTTGGGAAGAGTGGTGTTCTTTCTGAGTTTCTACTGCCTCCTAACACCGTGCTTGTTTTTGGTGTCGGGGATATGTTGGTTTCTGGTCTTTACGATCCCGATGGGCAAGGTCACGTTGTTGGTCTTCTACCATCTGCGGAGACATCCTTTGGCGTTGTCGTTTCATACCGATAGCCATTACGCGAGAAATGCGGCGAGTGATGGGATCATGCGCCGCAGTACTGGATCCAACAGCGCGATTCTACTGTGCACGTACCGCGCCGTGGGAGTGAAGTACTGGAAGTACACCATCGACGGCACGAACATCTTCCTCATCAACCTCCTCGGATTGGTCGTCTTTGCGATCTTGGACTACTTCGTCCTTTACGAGGCTCTGGGTATCAGGAACTGGTTGACTTCTCCTGGAGTCGTTTTTGCTTTGGCCCTGGCGAGTATTATCCCGCTGGCTTACTTCATTGGACAGGCTGTCGCGAGTATCAGTGCGCAGAGTTCGATGGGCGTGGGAGCGACGATTAATGCGTTTTTCAGCACGGTGGTGGAGGTGTTTCTGTATTGTGTTGCTCTTAAACAAGGCAAGGCGCAGTTGGTGGAGGGGAGTATTATTGGGTCTATATTCGCTGGGATTCTGTTCTTGCCTGGGTTGTCGATGTGCTTCGGCGCGTTGAAACGCAAAACGCAACGGTTCAACGTCCGCTCCGCAGGCGTCACATCGACGATGCTGCTGTTTGCGGTTATTGGCGCTTTCGGGCCTACTCTCTTCTATCAGATCTACGGCTCGCATGAGTTGAACTGCCACCAGTGCATTGTGACGGATCCGGAGGACGGGGATTGCCGACGGTGTTTCTTCGCGCAGGTGCCGGCGCTGCAGGACAGGTTTTTTGTGGTGGCGGTCAGGCCTTATATTTGGTTTTGCTCCGTGTGTTTGTTTCTGAGCTATGTGGTGGGGTTGCTGTTCACGTTGCGCACGCATGCGGCCGTGATTTGGAATAATGAGAGTGATGGGGAGAAGAAGGTTGAGCAGCCGAAGGTGGAGATGCAGGGGAGTGTGACTGAGGCGACGGTCGGTGGGGCTATGAGGCCTGGTATGGGCAGGGGGGAGACGGCGGCGACGATGGGGAGTTTGATGGGCGGGAATGGGAATGTGAGGGAGAGTCAGATGTATAAGCGGATTTTGAATCAGAGTTTGAAGCAGGCGGGGATTGCTTCGCAGACGGGGACGGTGAGGCGGAAGGACGTGGGTGAGGATGATCAGCCACCGCATATCCCTTTCTTGGTGCCGCCCAAGACTGCGGAGGGGGATGGCGTCAGTGCGAAGAGTGTCAAGATCTCGGGGTTGAGTGCTGAGGATAGTATGGCGTTGATGCAGCAGATGGCTGAGATGAGCGCGACGGCTGCTACGGTCGCGGCGAGGGATGCTACAAGGGCGCCACGCAAAGCCCAACAAATGGCTACTACAACAGGCAGTACGAGGAGGCACAGTAAGGAGAGACCGGATACTGCGAATCGTGAAAGGGGCAACAGTCTGGAGACTCCAGGCGATGCCCCTGCACCGAAAGCAGACGATCATCTGGGTCTGAACCCCGTCGCTGCTCCTGCTCCTGCCGAGGCGGGAGGCCACGACGCGCCGAATTGGTCGCGGACGAAGAGCGCGGTGATTTTGTTGACGGCCACGCTGGCTTATGCGGTGATTGCTGAGATTCTGGTGGATACCGTCGATGCCGTGTTGACGCATATTGACATTGACGAGAAATTCCTGGGCATCACGCTGTTCGCGTTGGTGCCGAACACGACGGAATTTTTGAACGCCATCAGTTTCGCCATGAACGGGAACGTGGCGTTGAGCATGGAGATTGGGAGTTCGTACGCGCTGCAGGTGATGCTGCTGCAGATTCCGTGTCTGGTGTTGTTTTCGGGCGTGTATGGGCAGTTTATCGATCCCGAGGATGTGATTGATCATACGTTTAGTTTGATCTTCCCGCAGTGGGACATGGTGACTGTGATTTTGGGGGTGTTTTTGATGGGGTGGGTGGTGGGGGAGGGGAAGAGCAATTACTTCAAGGGGAGTATTTTGATTTTCACGTATTTGGTTGTGACGGTTGGGTTTTGGTTCAGTGGGTTTACGGATTTGGTGAGTGAGGATTTGAGGAGGGGGGATGTTGTGAGGAGGTCAAGCTGATTGATGTGTGTAGGATGTTGGTGAGACGAAGGTTGAGACGTTCCGGACTGTAGGGAGGGGGAGGAGTGGTGTACCGTATTGAGCGTTGGCGTTTTGCATGGCATTGGGTGTGAGTGGTGCTGGACACCGCGTTTGTTTGGACGTTGTTCGAAGCGTTTTGAGCATGGTGTTTGGGTAGGCTGCATGGGGACTCTCTGACATTTGTGCGAGAGAGAGAGACAAGACACAGAGCAAGAGGGAGTATTCGTGGTTGCAGCACCCATTAATACTAGGTTGCAGGCATCATCAAGCCAATACAGGACCATGAATCCGAACAAGGGATCGGTCATCTCAACCTCTTAACGTTGTGTAACAGCAGTTCGCCAAGCATATGGCCTCTTATCAGGGCAGTGCTAGTAGGATGCAATATCAGCGGCCTAATTAGTCTCTGCAGCAAGCAAGACTGGACCGACGATGGTGGAAGTTCTGACAGTGTATCGTCGAGTGTTTCACCAGACATTCTAGCATTCTCGGTCGAGCAAAACGACAACCTGGGAATGTGTTCTCGAACATGGAACATCTTGTGTAAGCGAGCGAGATGGTTTATGATATGTCTGCACAACCTGCACTACTCTGGATCTGTACACGACGCCTTTCTAGATGAACTGGACATGATGTTCCTGTACCTTCCACAAAGGGAGCTCTTCCACACCGCACATGTTAGACTTGGCGGACAAGACGGAAATTCCAGTTTTTCACAAATATCATCCGACTCTTCTTCTGCCAGCCAAAAGAGACAAAAACATACAACAGCGGGTATTCGCACGTGGTCACCCACCGTACTACTAGTCCGCCGGTTCATGGCTTAAGTACAGG